>NW_019167849.1:1773729-1925607 GCF_002303985.1 Durio zibethinus | reverse complement strand
TGAACTCCGTATGCCTAAGCCAATCGATGAAATGAGTGGGCGGGCAGACGGGCACTACGCCGGCCAGAGAGACAGGATGCGCAAGCCGTGGATCGATAGGGTGGTAGGTCGGTTTAGGCACATCTTCATATTTTTGAGTGCCAATGCCATTTTTTTGGCTTGTCAAATTCGTTACAATGCGTCCCTTAAGCCTTCACGTGAAGTTTCTTGGCAAGACGACTCGTTTTTTTTTATTTTTCATGCTTTTCTGAAACTTTTTTACGCGTTTGGGATTTTTTAAAATTTTTTTGGAAGGGTTTTTGGCCCCAACTTGTGTAGACGTGATCCTTGTATTTTTGTTGGCATGCATAAAAAAATTTCAGCCAAAAACTCAAAGTGTACAAGATTTGTGCACCATTGAAAAAAAAGTGGTCCCCATTTCAGAACACTTTTACATTGGCTTACTGGCAGCAAACCTGTAAATCTCAAAAACCCTCCTTTACAGTGGGTGTGACCGTTCTCCCAAGGTTTTGATGATGGATAGGGGGCCAATATAAGGGCCAAGTACCAGCACCCATCGCACATCATCCGAGGCGCCCACCCCCCCCGGCCCCCCGATCGTCGGAAACCCAACGCCTGCCGATCAGGTTCTCCCAGGTTGATGCTCCGGTGATGGTGCCCCGACGAAGAAAGAAATACGCCACCAGCACATGCCCGAGCCCAGCATGTGCTGCCGCAATCTCGGCCCGGTCCGATCTTAGACTAGGGAATGAACTCGTATGCATAAGTCAACCCACGAAACGAGCGTACGGGCACTCAGCTTGCCAGAGGGCGAGATGTGCACAGCCGGGGATCGGCCAAGGTCCCCCTCTGGCATTGCTACTGATCCTGCTGCTTGAACCCTTGGTCTGATTCTGCTGCCGTAACCCTCGGTCTGATCCGATCTTAGATTGGGAATGAACTCCGTATGCCTAAGCCAATCGACGAAACGAGCGGGCGGGCGGGTGGGGGGGCACTACGTCGGCCAGAGAGACGGGATGCACAAGCTGTGGATCGATAGGGTGGTAGGTGGGTTTAGGCACATCTTAGACGTGATCCTTGTATTTTTGTTGGCATGCACAAAAAAATTCAGCTGAAAACTCGAAGTGTACAAGATTTTGTGACCATTCGAAAAAAGTGTCCCCATTTTAGACACTTTAATGGCTACTGGCAGCAAACCTGTAAAATCTCAAATGCTTTTTAAGGGGTGTGAGTTCTTGAGGTTTGATGAGGGATAGGGGGCCAATATAAGGGCCAAGTACCAGCACCCATCGCACATCATGTGCGCACAACCCCCCCAGCCCCCCCGATCGTCGGAACCCCAATGCCGCCGGTCAGGTTATCCGGCGATGGTGCCCCGGCGAAGAAAAATGCAGCACCAGCACATGCCCGAGCCCAGCATGTGCTGTCGCAACCCTCGGTCTGGTCCGATCTTAGATTGGGAATGAACTTCGTATGCCTAAGTCAACTGACCAAACGAACAGGCGGGCGGGCGGACGGGATGCGCAAGTCATTGATCGATGGGGTGGTAGGTGGGTTTAAGCACATCTTCATATTTCTGCATGCCAATGCCATTTTTTTGGCTTGTAAATTCATACAATGGTCCCTTAAGCCTTCACGTGAAGTTTTATGGCAAGACGACTCATTTTCTTTTTTTAACGATTTTTGAAACTTTTTACGATTCGGGATTTTTTAAAATTTTTTTGGTAGGAGTTTTGGCCCCAAACTTGGTAGACGTGATCCCTGTATTTTTGTTGGCTTGTACAAAAAAAATCAGCTAAAAACTCGAAGTGTACAAGATTTTGTTACCATTTGAAAAAAGTGTCCCCATTTCAGACACTTTAATGGCTACTGGCAGCAAACCTGTAAAATCTCAAATACTCTTTAAGGGGGTGTGAGTTCTCGAGGTTTGATGACGGATAAGGGGCCAATATAAGGGCCAAGTACTAGCACCCATCGCACATCATGTGCGCACACCCCCCGACCCCCTCGATCGCCGGAACCCCAATGCCGTCGTTCAGGTTTTACGGCGATAATGCCCCGACGAAGAAAAATACGGCACCAGCACATGCTCGTGCCCAGCATGTGCTGCCGCAACCCTTGGTCTGATCCGATCTTAGACTGGGAATGAACTCCATATCCTTAGACTGGGAATGAACTCCGTATGCCTAAGTCAACACATTAAACGAGCGTGCAGGCGATCAGCCGGCCAGAGGGGCCGGATACACAAGCCGGGGATCGACTGGGCCCCCCCTCTGCATGCCACCGATCCTGCTACCGTAACCCTTGATCCGGTCTGAACTTAGACTGGGAATGAACTCCGTATGCCTAAACCAACCGACAAAACGAGCGGGCGGGCAGGCGGGCGGGCGGGCACTACGCCGGCCAGAGAGACGGGATGCGCAAGCCATGGATTGATAGGGTGGTAGGTGGGTTTAGGCACATCTTCATATTTCTGCGTGCCAATGCCATTTTTATGGCTTGTAAATTCATATAATGTTCCCTTAAGCCTTCACGTGAAGTTTCATGGCAAGACGACTAGTTTTCTATTTTTCATGATTTTTGAAACTTTTTGTGGTTCAAGATTTTTTTTAATTTTTTTGGAAGGATATTTGGCCCCAAACTTGGTAGACGTGAGCCTTGTAATTTTGTTGGCATGCAAAAAAAAAATTCAGTTAGAAACTCGAAGTGTACAAGATTTTGTGACCATTCAAAAAAAGTGTTCCCATTTCAGACACTTTAAGGGCTACTGGTAGCAAACCTGGAAAATCTCAAACGCTCTTTAAGGGGGTGTGAGTTCTCGAGGTTTGACGAGGGATAAGGGGCCAATATATGGGCCAAGTACCAGCACCCATCGCACATCATGTGCGCACATCCCCCGGCTACCCCGATCGCTGGAACCTAATGCCGCCGGTCAGGTTCTTCGGTGATGCTCCGACGATGGTGCCCCGACGAAGAGAAATGCAGCACCAGCACATGCCCGCACCTAGCATGTGCTGTCGCAACCCTCGATTCGATCCGATCTTAGACTGGGAATGAACTCCGTATGCTTAGACTGGGAATGAACTCCGTAGGACTAAGTCAACACATGAAACGAGAGTGCAGGCGCTCAACCGGCCAAAGGGGCGGGATGCACAAGCCGGGGATTGATCGGGTCCCCCACTACGTGCTGTTGATCCTACTACCACAACCCTCGGTCCGGTCCAATCTTAGACTGGGATGAACTCCGTATGCCTGAGCCAACTGACGAAACGAACGGGCGGGCGAGCAGGCATTACGCCGGCCAGAGAGACGGGATGATCAAGCCGTGGACCGATAGGATTGTAGGTGGGTTTAGGCACAACTTCATATTTTTGCGTGCCAATGCCATTTTTATGGCTTGTAAATTCATACAATGGTCCCTTAAGCCTTCATGTGAAGTTTCATAGCAAGATGACTCGTTTTCTATTTTTCACGATTTTCAAAACTTTTTACAGTTTGAGATTTTTTAAAATTTTTTCAGAAGGAGTTTTGGTCCCAAACTTCGTAGACATGATCCTTGTATTTTTATTGGCATGCACAAAAAAATTCAGCTAAAAACTCAAACTGTACAAGATTTTGTGACCATTTGAAAAAAGTATCCCCATTTCAGACACTTTAATGGCTACTGGAAGCAAACCTGTAAAATTCTCAAATGCTCTTTAAGGGGGTGTGAGTTCTCAAGGTTGATGGAGGGATAGGGGGCCAATATAAAGGCCAAGTACCAGCACCCATCGCACATCATATGCACACACCCCCCCGGCCCCCTCGATCGTCGGAACCTTAATGTCACCGGTCAGGTTCTCCATATGCCTAAGCCAACCGACGAAACGGGCGGGGCGGGCGGGCACTACGCCGACCAGAGAGATGGGATGCGCAAGCCATGGATCGATAGATTTGTCGGTTGGTTTAGGTACATCTTCATATTTTCTGCGTGCCAATGCCATTTTTATGGCTTGTAAATTCATCCAATGGTCCCTTAAGCCTTCACATGAAGTTTCATGGTGAGATGACTCGTTTTCTATTTTTCATGATTTTCAAAACTTTTTGCGGTTCAGGATGTTTTAAAATTTTTTCGGAAGGGGTTTTGGCCCCTAGCTTGGTTGATGTGATCCTTGTATTTTTGTTGGCATGCACAAAAATATTCAGCTAAAAACTCGAAGTGTACAAGATTTTGTGACCATTTGAAAAAAGTGTCCCCATTTCAGACACTTTAATGGCTACTGGCAGCAAACCTGTAAAATGTCAAATGCTCTTTAAGGAGGTGTGAGTTCTCGAGATTTGATGAGGGATAGAGGGCCAATATAAGGGCCAAGTACCAGCACCCATCGCACATCATCTGCGCACACCCCCCGGCCCCCCTGATTACCGAAACCCTAATGCCGCCGATCAGGTTCTCCGACGATGCTCCGACGATGGTGCCCCAGCAAAGAAAAATGCAGTACAGCATATGCCCGAGCCCAGCATGTGCTGCCACAACCCTCGGTCCGATCCGATCTTAGACTGGGAATGAACTCCGTATGCTTAGATTGAGAATGAACTCCGTATGCCTAAGCCAACCCATGAAAACGAGCTTATGGGCGCTCAGCCGACCAGAGGGGCTGGATGCGCAAGTTGGGGATCGACCAGGTCTCCCTCTACGTGCTGTCGATCCTCTGCCCCAACCGTCTGTCTGATCCATTCATAGATAGGGAATGAACTCTATATGCCTAAGCCAACCGATGAAATGAACGGGCGGGCGGGCGTGCGGGCACTACGTCGGTCAGAGAGACGGGATGCGTAAGCCGTGGATCGATAGAGTGGTAGGTGGGTTTAGGTACATATTCATATTTCAGCATGCCAAAGCCATTTTTATGGCTTGTAAATTCATACAATGTTCCCTTAAGCCTTCACATGAAGTTTCATGGCAAGACGACTCGTTTTTTATTTGTCATGATTTTTTAAACTTTTTACGGTTTGAGATTTTTTAAAATTTTTTCGGAAGGAGTTTTGGCCCTAAACTTGGTAGACATGATCCTTGTATTTTTGTTGGCATGCTGAAAAAAATTCAGCTAAAAACTCGAAGTGTACAAGATTTTTTGACCATTTGAAAAAAGTGTCCCCATTTCAGACACTTTACTGGCTACTGGCAGCAAACCTGTAAAATCTCAAATGCTCTTTAAGGAGGTGTGAGTTCTCGAGGTTTGATGAGGGATAGGGGGTCAATATAAGGGCTAAGTACCAGCACCCATCGCACATCATGGGCGCACACCCCCCCGACCCCCTCGATCGTCGGAACCCCAATGCCACTGGTCAAGTTCTCCGACGATGCTCCGACGATGGTGCCCCGACGAAGATAAATACGGCACCAGTAGATGCCTAAGCCCAGCATGCGCTGTCGCAACCCTCGGTCTGATCTGATGTTAGACTGGGAATTAACTCTGTATGCCTAAGTCAACGTACGAAACGATAGTGCGGGTGCTCAGCCGGCGAGAGGGGTGGGATGCGCAACCCACAGTTCGGTTCGATCTTAGATTGGAAATGAACTCCGTATGCCTAAGCCAACCGATTAAATGAGCGGGCGGGCAGGCGGGCACTACACCAGCCTGAGAGGCGGGATGTGCAAGCCGTGGATCGATAGGGTGGTAGGTGGGTTTAGGTACATCTTCATATTTCTATGTGCCAAGGCCATTTTTATGGTTTGTAAATTCATACAATGGTCCTTTAAGCCTTCATGTTAAGTTTCATAGCAAGATGACTCGATTTCTATTTTTCATGATTTACGAAACATTTTACGATTCAGGATTTTTTAAAATTTTTTTGAATGGATTTTTGGCCCCAAACTTGGTAGACGTGATCCTTGTATTTTTTCTGGCATGCTGAAAAAAATTCAGCTAAAAACTCGAAGTCTACAAGATTTTGTGACCATTTGAAAAAAGTGTCCCCATTCCAAATACTTTAGTGGGCTACTGGTAGCAAACCTGTAAAATCTCAAATGCTCTTTAAGGGGATGTAGTTCTCGAGGTTTGATGAGGGATAGGGGGCCAATATAAGGGCCAAGTACTGGGCATCCTCGCACATCATGTGCGCACACCCCGCCCCCGATCGCCGAACCCCAATGCCGTACGAGTCAGGTTCTCCGAGATGCTCATTGGTGCCCCAATGAAGAAAATGCGGCAGCAGCACTTGCTAGCCCAGCTTGTGCGCCGTAACCCTCGTCCGGTCGATCTTAGACTGAAAGAACTCTTATGCGATGGAAATGAACCTATGCCTAGAAAAGCGTGCGGGCTCACGCCATAGGGCGAGGATGTGCCAAGTCGGGGATCGTCGGGTCGGCTCCTCTACGTGCTGTCGATCCTCCCCCTAACCTCAGTCTGTACAATCTTAGACTGGAATGAACTCCGTATGCCTAAGCGAACCGACTAAATGAGCAGGCAGGTGGCAGGCAGTATACCGGCTAGAGAGACGGGAAACGTAAGTCGTGGATCGATAGGGTGGTAGGTGGGTTTAGGCACATCTTCATATTTCTGCGTACCAATGCCATTTTTATCGCTTCTAAATTCATACAATGGTCCCTTAAGCCTTCACGTGAAGTTTCATGGCAAGACGACTCGTTTTCTATTTTTCACGATTTTTAAAACTTTTTACGGTTTGAGATTTTTTTGAATTTTTTCGGAAGGAGTTTTGGCCCCAACCTTTTAGATGTGATCCTTGTATTTTTGTTGGCATGCACAAAATAATTCAGCTAAAAACTCAAAGTGTACAAGATTTTGTGACCATTTGAAAAAAGTGTCCCCATTTCAAAATTTTAATGGCTACTAGCAGCAAACCTGTAAAATCTCAAATGCTCTTTAAGGGGTGTGAGTTCTCGAGGTTTGATGAGAGATAGGGGGCCAATATAAGGGTCAAGTACCAGCACCCATCGCACATCATGTGCGCACACCCCCCCGGCCCCCCCGATCATCGGAATCACAATGCCGCCGGTCAGGTTCTCTAGCGATGCTCTGGCGATGGTGCACCGACGAAGAAAAATGCGGCACCAGCACATGCCCAAGCCTAGCATATGCTGTGCAACCCTTGGTCCGGGTCGATCTTAGACTGGGAATGAACTCCGTATGCCTAAGTCAACCCACGAAACGAGAGTGCGGGCGCTCAACCGGCCAGAGGGGCGGGATGCGCAAGTCGGGGATCGATCGGGTCCCCCTCTACGTGCTACCGATCCTATTGCCGCAACCCTCAGTCCGGTCCAATCTTAGACTGGGAATGAACTCCGTATACCTAAGCGAACCGATGAAATGAGCAAGCGGGTTGGTAGGCAGTACATCGGCCAGAGAGACGGGAAGCGCAAGCCATGGATCGATAGGGTGGTAGGTGGGTTTAGGCACATCTTCATATTTCTGCATACTAATGCCATTTTTATGGCTTGTCAAATTCATACAATGGTCCTTTAAGGCCTTCACGTGAAGTTCCATGGCAAGACAACTCGTTTGCTATTTTTCAGGTTTTTAAACTTTTGCAGTTCGAGGATTTTTTAAAATTTTTCGGAGGCACCAAACTTGGTAGACATGATCCTTGTATTTTGTGGGCATGCACAAACCAAGTCCAGCTAAAAACTCCAAGTGTACAAGATTTTGTGACCAATTTTGAAAAAAGTGTCCCCATCCTGAACACTTAATGGCTACTGGCCAGAAAACCTGTAAAAATCACAAATGGCTCTTTAAATGGGTGGTGAGGTTCTCGGAGGTTTTGATAAGGGATAGGGGGCCAATATAAGGGCCAAGTACCAGCACCCATCACACATCATGTGCGCCACACCCCCCAGCCCCCCCGATCGCTGGAACCTCAATGCCACGGTCAGGTTCTCCGATGATGTTACCACGCGAAGGAAAAATGACGAGCACCAGCACATGCCCGAGCCCAACATGTGCTGCCGCAACCCTCGGTCCGGTTCGATCTTAGACTGGGAATGAACTCTGTATGAATAAGTGAATGCACGAAACGAGCGTGCGGGTGCTCAACTGGCCAGAGGGGCGGGATGTGCAAGTCGGGGATTGGTCGGGTCCCCCTCTGCATTCTGCCGATCTTGCTGCCTCAACCCTCAGTCTGTTCTGATCTTAGACTGGGAATGAACTCCGTATGCCTAAGCGAACCGACTAAATGAGCAGGCGGGTGGGCACGCAGTATACCGGCCAGAGAGATGGGAAACGTAAGCCGTGGATCGATAGGGTGGTAGGTGGGTTTAGGCACATCTTCATATTTCTGCATACCAATGCCATTTTTATGGCTTCTAAATTCATAAAATGGTCCCTTAAGCCTTCACGTGAAGTTTCATGGCAGGACGACTCGTTTTCTATTTTTCACGATTTTTGAAACTTTTTACGGTTTGAGATTTTTTTAAATTTTTTCGGAAGGAGTTTTGGCCCCAACCTTTTAGATGTGATCCTTGTATTTTTGTTGGCATGCATAAAAAAATTCAGCTAAAAAACTCGAAGTGTACAAGATTTTGTGGACCAGTTGAAAAAAGTGTCCCCATTTCAAAAATTTTAATGGCTACTTGCAGCAAACCTATAAAATCTCAAATGCTCTTTAAGGGGGTGTGAGTTCTCAAGGTTTGATGAGGGATTAGGGGCCAATAAAAGGGCCAAGTACCAGCACCCATCACACATCATGTGCACACACCCCCCGGCCCCATGATCGTCGGAACCCCAATGCCGTCGGTCAGGTTCTCCGGTGATGGTGCGCCATCGAAGAAAAATGCGGCACCAGCACATGCCCAAGGCCAGCATGTGCTGCCGCAACCCTCGGTCCGGGTCGATCTTAGACTGGGAATGAACTCCGTAAGCCTAAGTCAACCCACGAAACAAACGTGCGGGCGCTTAGCCGGCCAGAGGGGTCGGATGTGCAAGCTAGGGATCGATCTGGTTCCCCTCTGCGTGCTGTAGATCCTGTAGCCCCAACCCTTGGTCTGATCTGATCTTACACTGGGAATGAAATCCGTATGCCTAAGTGAACCAATGAAACGAGCGAGCTGGCGCGTGGGCACTACGCCGGCTAGAGAGACGGGATGCGCAAGCCGTGGATCGATAGGGTGGTAGGTGGGTTTAGGCACATATTCATATTTCTGCGTGCCAATGCCATATTTATGGCTTGTAAATTCATACAATGGTCCCTTAAGCCTTCACGTGAAGTTTCATGGCAAGACGACTCGTTTTCTATTTTTCATGATTTTCAAAACTTTTTGCGGTTCGGGATTTTTTAAAATTTTTTCGGAAGGAGTTTTGGCTCCAAACTTAGTAGACATGATCCTTGTATTTTTGTTGGCATGCACAAAAAAATTCAGCTAAAAACTCGAAGTGTACAAGATTTTGTGACCATTTGAAAAAAGTGTCCCCATTTCAGACACTTTAATGGCTACCCGGCAGCAAACCTTAAAAATCTCAAATTGCTTTTTAAGGGGTGTGTGAGTTCTCGAGGTTTGATGAGGATTGGGGCAAATAAGGGCAAGTACCAGCACTATTCCACATCATGTGCCACACACCCCTGGCCCCCCGATCGCGAAATCCCAATGCCATCGTCAGGTTCTCTCCGCGATGCTCCGCGATGGTGCCCGACGAAGAAAATGCAGGCACCAGCACATGCCCGACCAGAGTGCTGTCGCAACCCCGTCGGTTCTCGATGGATGGATGAAACTCCATGCTTAGACTAGGAATGAACTCCGTATGCCTAAGTCACCACGAAATGAGCAGCGGGCTCAGCGGCAGAGGGGCGGGACGCGCAAGCGAGGATCGACGGGTCCCATCTGCATGCTGCCGATCCTTGTGCCATAACCCTCATCCAGGATCGATCTTAGATGGGAATGAACTCCGTGCCTAAGCCGACCGACGAAACGAGTGGGAGGGCGGGTGGGCGGGCACCACGCCGGCCAGAGAGACAGGATGCGTAAGCCGTGGATCGATAGGGTGGTAGGTGGGTTTAGGTACATCTTTCATATATCTGCATGCCAATGCCATTTTTTATGTCTTGTAAATTCATACAATTGTCTCTTAAGCCTTCACGCGAAGTTTCACGACAAGACGGACTCGTTTTCTATTTTTACGATTTTCAAAACTTTTTATGGTTCAGGATTTTTTAAAATTTTTTCAGAAGGAGTTTTGCCCCAAACTTGGTAGATGTGATCCTTGTATTTTTTTGGCATGCACAAAAAATTCACCTGAAAACTCGAAGTGTACAAGATTTTTTGACCATTGAAAAAGTATCCCCATTTCAACACTTTAATGGGCTACTGGCAGCAAACCTGTAAAATCTCAAATGCTCTTTAAGGGGGTGTGAGTTCTTGAGGTATGATGAGGGATAGGGGGCCAATATAAGGGCCAAGTTCCAGTACCCATCGCACATCATGTGCGCACACCCCCTGGCCCCCCCGATCGTCAGAACCCCAATGCCGCTGGTCAGGTTCTCCGACGATGCTCCGTCGATGGTGCCCCGATGAAGAAAAATGTGACACCAGCAGATGCCCGAGCCCAGCATGTGCTGCCGAAACCGAATGAACTCCGTATTCTTAGACTGGGAATGAACTCTGTATGCCTAAGTCAACCCACGAAACGAGCGTTCGGGTGCTCAGCCGGCCAGAGGGGGGGATTCGCAAGCCGGGGATCGACCCGGACCCCCTCTACGTGCTGCCAATCTTGCTGCCGCAACCCTCAGTCGGTCCAATCTTAGACTGGAATGAAGTTCGTATGCCTAAGCCAACTGACAAAATGAGCGGGCAGGCGGGCGGGCGGGCAGTACGCCGACAAGAGAGACGGGATGCGCAAACGTCGATCGATAGGGTGGTAGGTGGGTTTAGGCTTATCTTCATATTTGTGCATGCCAATTCCATTTTTATGGCTTGTAAATTCCATACAATGGTCCCTTATGCCTTCACGTGAAGTTTCATGGCAAGACGACTCGTTTTTTTATTTTTCACGATTTTGGAAAACTCTTTGCGGCCTGAGATTTTTTAAAATTTTTTCGAAAGGAGTTTTGGTCCCAAACTTGGTAGACGTGATCCTTGTATTTTTTTTGGCATGCATCAAAAAATCAGCTAGAAACTCGAAGTGTACAAGATTTTGTGACCATTTAAAAAAAGCGTCCCCATTTCAAGACACTTTAATGGCTACTGGCAGCAAACCTGTAAAATCTCAATGCTTCTTTAAGGGGTGTGAGTTCTCGAGGTTTGATGAGGGATAGGGGGCCAATTAATAGGGCCAAGTACCAGGCACCCATCGCCACATCATGTGCGCACAACCCCCCTAGCCCCCCGATCGTTGGAACCCCAATGCCGCTGGTTAGGTTCTCTGATGATGCTCCGGCGATGGTGCCCCGGCGAAGAAAAATGCGGGCAACCAGCAGATGCTCGAGCCAAGCATGTGCTATCGAAACTCTCGATCCGTCCGATCTTAGACTGGGATTGAACTCCGTATGCTTAGACTGGGAATGAACTCCGTACGTCTAAGTCAACCCATGAAATGAGTGTGCGGGCGCTCAACCGGCCAGAGGGGCGGGATGCTCCAGTAGAAGATTGGCCGGGTCCCCCTCTGCATGCTACCGATCCTGCTGCCGTAACCCTCGGTCTGGTCCAATCTTAGACTGGGAATGAACTCCGTATGCCTAAGCCAACTGACGAAATGAACGGGCAGGCGGGCGGGCGGGCAGGCAGTACGTCGGCCAGAGAGACGGGATGCGCAAGCCATGGATCGATAGGGTGGTAGGTGGGTTTAGGCACATCTTCATATTTCTGCGTGCCAATGCCATTTATATGGCTTGTAAATTCATAGAATGGTCTTTTAAGGCTTCACGTGAAGTTTCATGGCAAGATGACTCGTTTTCTATTTTTCACAATTTTTGAAACTTTTTGCAGTTCGGAATTTTTAAAATTTTTTCGAAAGGTGTTTTGGCCCCAAACTTGGTAGACGTGATCTTGTTGGCATGCACAAAAAAATTCAGCTAGAAACTGGAAGTGTACAATATTTTGTGACCATTTGAAAAAAGTGTCCCCATTTCAAACACTTTAATTGCTACTGGCAGTAAACCTGTAAAATCTCAAATGCTCTTTAAGGGGGTGTGATTTCTCGAGGTTTGATGAGGGATAGGGGGCCAATATAAGGGCCAAGTACCAGCACCCATCACACATCATGTGCGCACACCCCCCCGGCCCCTCGATCACCGGAACCTCAATGCCACCGGTCGGATTCTCCGATGATGCTCTGGTGATGGTGACTCGGTGAAGAAAAATACGGCACCAGCACATGCCCGAGCCTAGCATGTGCTACCGTAACCCTCGGTCTGGTCCGATCTTAGTCTAGGAATAAACTCCGTATGCTTAGGTTGGGAATGAACTCCGTATGCCTATGTCGAACCATGAAACGAGCGTGCGGGCGCTCAGCTGGCCAGAGGGGCGGGATGCGTAAGACGGGGATCGGCCAGCTCCCCCTCTATGTGCTATCAATCCTGCTACCGCAACCCTCGGTCCAGTCTCATCTTAGATCGGGAATGAACTCCGTATGCGTAAGCCAACCGACGAAACGAGCGGTTGGGCGGGCAGGCGGGCTGGTACTACGCCGGCCAGAGAGACGAGATGCGCAAGCCGTGGATCGATAGGGTGGTAGGTGGGTTTAAGCACATCTTCATATTTCTAAGTGCCGATGCCATTTTTATGGCTTGTAAATTCATACAATGGTCCCTTAAGCCTTCACGTGAAGTTTCATGGCAAGACGACTCGTTTTCTATTTTCCATGATTTTCAAAACTTTTTGCGGTTCAGAATTTTTTAAAATTTTTTCGGAAGGCATTTTGGCTGGTAGACGTGATCCTTGTATTTTTGTTGGCATGAACAAAAAAATTCAGCAAAGAACTCGAAGTGTACAAGATTTTGTGACCATCTGAAAAAAGTGTCCCCATTACAGACACTTTAATGGCTACTGGCAGCAAACTTGTAAATCTCAAATGCTCTTTAAGGGGTAGTGAGTTCTCGAGGTTTGATGAGGGATAGGGGGCCAATATGGCAAGTACCAGCCCCATCGCACTTCATGGCGCACACCCCGGTCCCCATCACCGAATCCATGGCCGTCGTTCAGGTTCTCGACGACTCGCGATGGTGCCCGAGCGCTGAAAATTGGCACCAACACATGCCGAGCCCAGCTTGCTGTCCCACCCCTCGGCTGCGAGCCCGAATCTTAGATGGAATGACTCGTATGCATAAGTCAACCCAGAACAAGCGTGCGGGTTGCTCTAAGTCGGACCAGAGAGGGGCAGGATGCGCATGCGCGGCATCGGGTGGTCCCCCTGTGCGTGCTGCCAATCTTGTACCGCTGTAACCTCGTCTGGTCGATCTTAGACTGGGAATGAACTCCGTATGCCTAAGCCAACCGACGAAAGAGCGGCGGGCGGGCCGGGCACTACGTCTGCCAAAAGGCAGGCACGCGCAAAGCTGTGGATCGATGGGTGGTTAGGGGGGTTTAGGCACATCTTCATATTTCTACGTGCCAATGCCATTTATGGCTTGTAAATTCATACCAATGCTCCCTTAACTTTCATCGTTGAAGTTTCGATGGCAAGACGACTCGTTTTCTATTTTTCACGACATTTCAAAACTTTTGCGGTTTGAGATTTTTTAAAAAAATTTTTTCAAGAAGGGTTTTGGACCCAAACTTCGTAACGTGATCCTTGTATTTTTACTGGCATGCACCATAAAATTCAGCTAAAAACTCGAAGGTACAAGATTTTGTGAACATTTGAAAAAAGTGTCCCCATTTCAAACACTTTAATGGCTACTGGCAGCAAACCTGTAAAATTCTCAATGGTCTTTAATGGGGTGTCGAGTTCTCAGTTTGATGAAGGGATAGGGGGCAATATAAGGGCCAAGTACCAGTACCCATCGCACATCATGTGCGCACACCCCCCGACCCCCCAATCATCGGAACCCCAATGCTGCCGATCAGGTTCTCCAGTGATGCTCCGATGATGGTGCCCCGGTGAAGAAAAATGTGGCACCAGCACATGCTCAAGCCTAGCATGTGCTGTCGCAACCCTCGGTCCGGTCCGATCTTAGACTGGGAATGAACTCCATATGCTTAAACTGGGAATGAACTTCGTATGCCTAAGTCAACCCACGAAACGAGCGTGCGGGTGCTCAGCCGGCCAGAGGGGAGGGATGCGCAGCCGGGGATCGACCGGGTCCCCCTCTGTGTGTTGCGATCCTGCTACTGCAACCCTTGGTCTGGTCCAATCTTAAGACTGGGCAGGCAGACGGGCGGGCAATACGTCGACCAGAGAGACAGGATGCGCAAGCCGTGGATCGATAGGGTTGGTAGATGGGTTTTAGGCACATCTTCATATTTCTGCATGCCAATGCATTTTTATGGCTTGTAAATTCATACAATTGTCCCTTAAGCTTTCACGTGAAGTTTCATGGCAAGACGACTCATTATCTATTTTGATGATTTTCGAAAAACTTTTTACGGCTTGGGATTTTTAAAATTTTTTGGATGGATTTTTGGCCTGAAACATGGTAGACGTGATCCTTGTATTTTTGTTGGCATTCACAAAAAATTTTAGCTAAAAACTCGTAGGGTACAAGATTTTGGGAGCATTTGAAAAAAGTGGTCCACATTTCAAACACTTTAATGGCTTCTGGCAACAAACCTGTAAAATCTCAAATGCTCTTTAAGGGGGTGTGAGTTCTCGAGGCTTTATGAGGGATAGGGGGAGAATATAAGGGCCAAGTACCAGCACCCATCGCACATCAAGGTGCGCACACCCCCCGACCCCCCGATCGTCGAAACCCTAATGCCGATCGGTCCAGGTTCTCCAACGATGGTGCCCATCGAAGAAAAAATGCGGCATCCACACACATGTCCAAGATTAGCCCATCTGCCGAGGCTGTCGCAGACCCTCGGTCTGGTCCACACTTAGTCTGGGAATGGAACTCCGTTGTTAGACCGAATGAACTTCGTATGCCATAAGTCAACCCATGAAACTGAGCGTGCGGCACGCTCGGGAGAGGCAGGATGCGCAACGAGGATCGATCGGGTCCCCCTGTGTGCTGCGATCCTGCTACCACAACCCTCGTCTGTCAATCTTAGACTGAGAATGAACTCGGTATGCCTAAGCCAACGACGAAACGAGCGGTGCGACGGCGGGCACTATCGCGGCCAGAGAGACGGGATGCGGCAGCCGTGGATCGATAGGGTGGTAGGTGGGTTTAGGCACATCTTCATATTTCTATGTGCCAATGCCATTTTTATGGCTTGTAAATTCATACAATGGTCCCTTAAAGCCTTCACGTGAAGTTTCATGGCAAGACGACTCGTTTTCTATTTTTCATGGACTTTTGAAACTTTTTGCGGTTTCAGGATTTTTTAAAATTTTTTTGGGAAGGAGTTTTGGCCCGGAAACTTTGGTAGACGTTTCCTTTGATGTTTTGTTGGCATGCGTAAAAAAAGTCAGCTAAAAACTCGATAGTGTACAAGATTTTGTGACCATTTGAAAAAGGTGTCCCCATTTCCAGACACTTAAGGCTACTGGCAGCAAAACCTGGTAAATCTCAAATGCTCTTTAAGGGGGTGTGGGAGTCTCGAGGGTTTGATGAGGGATAGGGGCCAATATAAGGGCCACAGTACCAGCACCCATCGCAACATCATGTGCTGCACACCCCCCGATCGCCGGGAACCCCAATGCCGTCCGGTCAGGTTCTCCGCGACTGGCTCCGGTGATGGTGCCCCTGACGAAGAAAAATGCGGCACCAGCACATGCCAAGCCAGCATGTGCTGCAACAACTCTCGGTCTGATGATCTTAGACTGGGAATGAACTCCGTATGCCTAAGTCAACCTACGAAACGAGCGTGCGGGCGCTCAGCCGGCCAGATGGGCGGGATGCGCAAGCGGGGATGCGACCATGTCCAACTCTACATGCACCGTCGATCTTGCTGTCGTAACCTTCCATCCGGTCCAATCTTAGACTGGGAATGAACTCCGTATGCCTATATCCACCACGACGAAACGAGTGGATGGGCCGGGCGGCCACTATGCCGGCCAGAGAGACGGGATGCGCAAGCGTGGATCGATAGAGAGTGGTAGGTGGGTTTAGGCACATCTTCATATTCTGCGTGCCAATGCCATTTTTATGTCTTGTAAATTCATACAATGGTCCTTAAGCCTTCAGTGAAGTTTCATGGCAAGACGACTCGTTTCTATTTTTCACGATTTTCAAAACTTTTTGCGGTAAGATTTTTTTAAAATTTTTTCGAAAGCATTTTTGGCCCTAAACTTGGTTGACAGATCCTTGTATTTTTGTTGGCATGCACAAAAAATTTTAGCTAAAAACTCGAAGTGTACAATATTTTTGTGAGCATTTGAAAAAAAGTGTCCCCAGTTTCAGACACTTTAGTGGCTACTGCAGCAAACCTATAAAATCTCAATGCTCTTTAGGGGGTGTGAGTTCTCGAGGTTTGATGAGGGATAGGGGGGTGAATATAAGGGTCAAGTACAGCACCCATCGCAATCATGTGCGCACACCCACCCGGACCCCCCGATCGTCGGAACCCTAATTCTGCCGGTCAGGTTCTCCGGTGATGCTCCGGTGATGCTGCCTGACGAAAGAAAATGCGCACCAGCGCATGCCCGAGCCGCATGTGCTGCTGTAACCTCTCGGTCAGGTCCAATCTTAGACTGGGAATGAACTCCGTATGCATTGACTGGGAATGAACTCCGTATGCCTAAGTCAACCCACGGAACGAGCGTGCGGGTGCTCAGCCGGCCAGAGGGGCAGGATGCGCAAGCCGGGGATCGATCGGGTCTCTCCTCTGCGTGCTGCCGATCCTGCTGGCCACAAACCCTCGGTCCGATCCGATATTAGACTGGGAATGAACTCCATATGCTTAGACTGGGAATGAACTCCGTTTTGCCTAAGTCAACACACGAGACGAGTGTGCGGGGCGCTCAGCCAGCTAGAAGAGCCGGGATGCGTAAGCCAGGGATCGACCGGGTCCCTCTCTGCGTGCTGCCGATCCTGCTACCGGAACCCTTGGTCTAGTCTGATCTTAGACTAGGAATGAACTCTGTATGCCTAAGCCAACCGACGAAACGAGCGGGCGGGCATAATGCCGGCCAGAGAGACGGGATGCGCAAGCTATGGATCGATAGGGTGGTAGGTGGGTTTAGGTACATCTTCATATTTCCGCCTGCCAATGCCATTTTTATGGCTTATAAATTCATACAGTGGTCCCTTAAGCCTTCACTTGAAGTTTCATGGCAAGACGACTCGTTTTCTATTTTTCACGATTTTTGAAACTTTTTACGGTTCGGGATTTTTTAAAATTTTTTCAGAAGGAGTTTTGGCCCCAAACTTTTTAGACGTGATCCTTGTATTTTGTTGGCATGCAAAAAAAAATTCACCTAAAAACTCGATGTGTACAAGATTTTGTGACGATTTGAAAAAAGTGTCCCCATTTCAGACACTTTAATGGCTACTGCAGCAAACCTGTAAAATCTCAAATGCTCTTTAGGGGGTGTGACTTCTCGAGGTTTGATGAGGGATAGGGGGCCAATATAAGGGCCAAGTACCAGCACCCATCGCACATCATGTGCGCACGCCCACCCCCGACCCCCCTATCGTCGGAACCCCAATGCCGCCAGTGATGCTCTGACGATGGTGCCTCGACAAAGAAAAATACGGCACCAACACATGCCCGAGCCCAGCATGTGCTGCCGCAACCATCGGTCCAGTCAAATCTTAGACTGGGAATGAACTTCTTATGCTTAGAATGGGAATGAACTTCGTATGCCTAAGTCAACCCATGAAATGAGCGTACGGTTGCTCAACCGGCCAGAGGGGTGGGATGCACAAGCCGGGGATCGGTCGGGTCCCCTTCTGTGTCCTGACGATCCTACTATCGCAACCCTCGGTCTGGTCCAATCTTAGACTGGGAATGAACTCCGTATGCCTAAGCCAACAGACGAAACGAGCAGGCGGGCGGGCGGGCAGGCACTACGCTAGCTAGAGAGACAGGATGTGCACGCCGTGGATCAATAAGGTGGTCGTTGGGTTTAGGCACATCTTCATATTTCTGCATGCCAATGCCATTTTTATGGCTTGTAAATTCATACAATGGTCCCTTAAGCCTTCACGAGAAGTTTCATGGCAAGACGACTCGTTTTTTATTTTTCACAATTTTTGAAAATTTTTGCGGTTCAAGATTTTTTAAAATTTTTTCGGAAGGAGTTTTGGCCCCAAACTTGGTAGACGTGATCCTTGTGTTTTTATTGGCATGCACAAAAAAATTCAGCTAAAAACTCGAAGTGTACAAGATTTTGTGATTGATTTGAAAAAAGTGTCCCCATTTCAGACACTTTTAATGCTACTGGCAGCAAACCTGTAAAATCTCAAATGCTCTTTAAAGGGGTGTGAGTTCTCGAGGTTTGATGAGGAATAGGGGGCCAATATAAGGGCCAAGTTACCAGCACCCATCGCACATCATGTGCGCACACCCCCCCAGCCCCCTCGATCGTCAGAACCCCAATACCGACAATCAGGTTCCCCGGCGATGCTCTGGTGATGGTGCCCCAGTGAAGAGAAATGTGGAACCAATGCATGCTCGAGCCCAGCATGTGCTGTCGCAACCCTCGGTCTGGTCCGATCTTAGACTGGGAATGAACTCTGTATGCTTAGACTGGGAATGAACTCCATATGCCTAAGTCAACCCACGAAACAAGCGTGCGGGTGCTCAGCCGGCCAAAGGGGTAAGAAAGGCAAGACGAGGATCGGTCGGGTCCCCCTCTGTGTTCTGTCAATCGTACTGCCGTAACCCTCTGTTCAGTCCAATCTTAGACTGGGAATGAACTCCGTATGCCTAAGGCAACCGACGAAACGAGCGGGCGACCGGGCACTACGCCGGCCAAAGAAACAGGATGCGCAAGCCGTGGATCGATAGGGTGGTAGGTGGGTTTAGGCACATCTTCATATTTCTACATGCCAATGCCATTTTTGTGGCTTGTAAATTCATACAACGGTCCCTTAAGCCTTCATGGGAAGTTTCATGGCAAGACGACTCGTTTTTTATTTTTCATGATTTTTGAAACTTTTTACGGTATGAGATTTTTTAAAATTTTTTCGGAAGGAGTTTTGGCCCCAAACATGGTAGATGTGATGCTTTGCTTTTTTGTTGGCATGCACAAAAAAATTCAGCTAAAAACTCGAAGTGTACAACATTTTGTGACCATTTGAAAAAAGTGTCCCCATTTCAGACACTTTAATGGCTACTGGCAGCAAACCTGTAAAATCACAAATGCTCTTTAAGGGGGTGTGAGTTCTCGAGGTTTGCTGAGTGATAGGGGGCCAATATAAGGGCCAAGTACCAGCACCCATCGCACATCATGTGCGCACACCCCCCGGTCCCCCGATCGCCGGAACCCCAATGCCGCTGATCAGGTTCTTCGGCGTTGCTCCGACGATGGTGCCCCGACGAAGAAAAATGCGGACACAAACACATGCCTGAGCCCAGCATGTGCTGCCCCAACCCTAGGTCATGTTCGATCTTAGACTGGCAGTGAACTCCGTAAGCTTAGACTGGGAATGAACTCCGTATGCCCTAGTCAACCCACGAAATGAGCGTGCGGGTGCTCAGCTGGCCAGAGGGGTGATATGCATAAGCCGAGGATCGGCCGGGTCCCCCTCTGCATGCTGCCATAACCCTCGGTCCGGTCTGATCTTAGACTGGGAATGAACTTCGTATGCCTACACCAATCGATGAAACGAGTGGGCGGGCGAGCGGGCGGGCACTACGCCGGCCAGAGAGACAGGATGCGCAAGCCGTGGATCGATAGGGTGGTAGGTGGGTTGAGGCACATCTTCATATTTCTGCATGCCAATGCCATTTTTATGGCTTATAAATTCATACAATGGTCCCTTAATCCTTCACGTGAAGTTTCATGGCAAGACGACTCGTTTTCTATTTTTCACGATTTTTGAAACATTTTACAGTTCGAGATTTTTTAAAATTTTTTGGAAAGGAGTTTTGGCCCCAACCTTGGCAGACGAGATCCTCGTATTTTTGTTGGCATGCACAAAACAATTCAGCAAAAAACTCAAAGTGTATCAGATTTTGTGACCATTTGGAAAAAATGTCCCCATTTCAGACACTTTAATGGCTACTGGCAGTAAACCTGTAAAATCTCAAATGGTCTTCAAGGAGGTGTGAGTTCTTGAGGTTTGATGAGGGATAGGAGGCCAATATAAGGGCCAAGTACCAGCGCCCATCGCACATCATGTGCACACACCCCCCAGGCCCCGCCGATCGTCGAAACCCCAATGCCGTCGGTCAGGTTCTCCGGCAATGCTTCGATGATGGTGCCCCGACAAAGAAAAATGCGACACCAACACATGCCCGAGCCCAGCATGTGCTGCTGCAACCCTTGGTCCAGTCCAATCTTAGACTGGGAATGAACTCCGTATGCTTAGACTAGGAATAAACTCCATATGCCGGAGTTAACCTATGAAACAAGCGTGCGGGTGTTCAGCCGACCAAAGGGGTGAGATGCGTAAGTCTAGGATCGGTCGGGTCCCCGTCTGCGTGCTACCGATCTTGCTACCACAACCCTCGGCTCGGTCTGATCTTAGACTGGAAATGAACTCTGTATGCCAAAGCCAACCGACGAAATAATTGGGCGGGCGAGCGGGCATAACACCGGCCAGAGAGACGAGATGCGTAAGCCATGGATCGATAGGGTGGTAGGTGGGTTTGGGTACATCTTCATAGTTCTATGTGCCAATGCCATTTTTATATCTTGTAAATTCATGGCAAGACAACTCGTTTTCTATTTTTTACGATTTTTGAAACTTTTTGCGGTCCGAGATTTTTTAAAATTTTTTCGGAAAGTGTTTTGACCCCAAACTTGGTAGACGTGATGCCTGTATTTTTGTTGGCATGCACAAAAACATTCAGCTAAAAATTCGAATTGTACAAGATTTTGTGACCATTTGAAAAAAGTGTCCCCATTTTAGACACTTTAATGGCTACTGGCAGCAAACCTGTAAAATCTCAAATGCTCTTTAAGGGGGTGTGAGTTCTCGAGGTTTGATGAGGGATAGGGGGCCAATATAAGGGCCCAAGTACCAGCACAGACCACACATCATGTGCGCACACCCCCCCGGCCCCCTCGATCACCGGAACACCAATGCCGCCGGTCAGGTTCCCCGGTGATGCTCCCGCGATGGTGCCCTGACGAAGAAAAATACGGCACCAACACATGCCCGAGCCCAACATGTGCTGCCGTAACCCTCGGTCTGGTCTGATCTTAGACTGGGAATGAACTTCGTATGCTTAGACTGGGAATGAACTCCGTATGCCTAAGTCAATCCACGAAACGAGCGTGTGGGTGTTCAACCGGCCAAAGGGGCGGGAAGCGTAAGCCGGGGATTGACCGGGTCCCCCTCTACGTGCTGTCGATCTTGCTACTGCAACCGTCTGTCTGGTCTAACCTTAGACTGGGAATGAACTCTGTATGCCTAAGCCAACTGACGAAACGAGCGGGCGGGCGGGTACTACGTCGGCCAGAGAAATGGGATGCGCTAGTCGTGGATCGATAGGGTGGTAGGTGGGTTTAGGCACATCTTCATATTTCTGCATGCCATTGCCATTTTTATGGCTTGTAAATTCATACAATGGTCTCTTAAGCCTTCACATGAAGTTTCTTGGCAAGACGACTCGTTTTCTATTTTTCACGATTTTCAAAAATTTTTACGGTTCGAGATTTTTGAAAATTTTTTCGAAAGGAGTTTTAGCCCCAAACTTGGTAGACGTGATCCTTGTATTTTTGTTGGCATGCACAAAACAATTCAGCTAAAAACTCAAAGTGTACAAGATTTTGTGACCATTTGAAAAAAGCGTCCCCATTTCAGACACTTTAATGGCTACTGGCAGCAAACCTGTAAAATCTCAAATGGACTTTAAGGGGGTGTGAGTTCTCGAGGTTTGATGAGGTATAGGGGGCCAATATAAGGGCCAAGTACCAGTACCCATCGCACATCATGTGCGCACACCCCCCTGGACCCCTCGATCGTCGAAACCCCAATGTCGCCGGTCAGGTTCTCCGGCGATGGTGCCCCGACGAAGAAAAATACGGCACCAACACATGCTCGAGCCCGGCATATGCTGCCGTAACCCTCGATTTGATCCGATCTTAGACTGGGAATGAACTCCGTATGCTTAGACTGGGAATGAACTCCGTATGCCTAAGTCAACCCATGAAACAAGCGTGCGGGTGCTCAGTCAACCAGAAGGGTGGGATGCGTAAGCCGGGGATCGATCGAGTTCCCCTCTGCATGCTACTGGTCCTGCTGCCACAACCCTTGGTCTGGTCTGATCTTAGACTGGGAATGCACTCCATATGCTTAAGCCAACCGACGAAACGAGTGGGCGGGCACTACGCTGTCGAAGAGACGGGATGCGCAAGCCGTGGATCGATAGGGTGGTAGGTGGGTTTGGGCACATCTTCATATTTCTGCATGCCAATGCCATTTTTATGGCTTGTAAATTCATACAATGGTCCCTTAAGCCTTCACGTGAAGTTTCATGGCACGACGACTCGTTTTCTATTTTTCATGATTTTTAAAGCTTTTTAGTGTTCGAGATTTTTTCAAATTTTTTCGGAAGGAGTTTTGGCCCCAAACTT
Organism: Durio zibethinus; assembly: GCF_002303985.1. The sequence goes on along the minus strand of NW_019167849.1, from coordinate 1,902,886 downwards.
GGTAGACGTGATCCTTGTATTTTTGTAGGCATGCACAAAACAATTCAGCTAAAAACTCGAAGTGTACAAGATTTTGTGATCATTTGAAAAAAGTGTCCCCATTTCAGACACTTCAATGGCTATTGGCAGCAAACCTATAAAATATCAAATGCTCTTTAAGGGAGTGTGAGTTCTCGAGGTTTGATGAGGGATAGAGGGCCAATATAAGGGCCAAGTACCAGCACCCATCGCACATCATGTTCACACACCCCTCTCGGCCCCCCCGATCGCCGGAACCCCAATGCCACCGGTCAGGTTCTCCGGTGATGCTCTGGCAATGGTGCCTCGACGAAGAAAAATGCGGCACAACACATGCCTGAGCCCAGCATGTGCTGCCATAACCCTCGGTCTGGTCCGATCTTAGATTGGGAATGAACTCTGTATGCTTAGACTGGGAATGAACTCCGTATGCTTAGACTAGGAATGAATTTCGTATGCCTAAGTCAACCCATGAAACAAGCGTGCAGGTGCTCAGTCTACCAGAAGGGCGGGATGCGTAAACCGAGGATCGACCAAGTTCCCCTCTGCGTGCTACTGGTCCTACTGCCGCAACCCTCGGTCTGGTCAGATCTTAGACTAGGAATGCACTCCATATGCTTAAGCCAACCGACGAAACGAGCGGGTGGGCAGGCGGGCGGGCACTACGTCGTCGAAGAGACGGGATGCACAAGCCGTGGATCGATAGGGTGGTAGGTGGGTTTGGGCACATCTTCATATTTCTGCATGCCAATGCCATTTTTATGACTTGTAAATTCATACAATGGTCCCTTAAGCCTTCACGTGAAGTTTCATGGCACGACGACTCGTTTTCTATTTTTCATGATTTTTAAAGCTTTTTAGTGTTCGAGATTTTTTCAAATTTTTTCGGAAGGAGTTTTGGCCCCAAACTTGGTAGACGTGATCATTGTATTTTTGTAGGCATGCACAAAACAATTCAGCTAAAAACTCGAAGTGTACAAGATTTTGTGATCATTTGAAAAAAGTGTCCCCATTTCAGACACTTTAATGGCTATTGGCAGCAAACCTATAAAATCTCAAATGCTCTTTAAGGGAGTGTGAGTTCTCAAGGTTTGATGAGGGATAGAGGGCCAATATAAGGGCCAAGTACCAGCACCCATCGCACATCATGTTCACACACCCCTCTCGGCCCCCCCGATCGCCGGAACCCCAATGCCACCGGTCAGCTTCTCCGGTGATGCTCTGGCAATGGTGCCTCGACAAAGAAAAATGCGGCACAACACATGCCTGAGCCCAGCATGTGCTGCCATAACCCTCGGTCTGGTCCGATCTTAGATTGGGAATGAACTCTGTATGCTTAGACTGGGAATGAACTCCGCATGCCTAAGTCAGCCCACGAAACGAGCCTGTGGGTGCTCAGCCGGCCAAAGGGGTGGGATGCGCAAGCCGAGGATCGATCGGGTCCCCCTCTGCATGCTGCCGATCCTACTGCCGCAACCCTCGGTCTGGTCTGATCTTAGACTAGGAATGAACTCCATATGCCTAAGCCAACCGACGAAACGAGCGGGCGGGCAGGCACCACGCTGGCCAGAGAGACGGGATGCGCAAGCCGTGGATCGATAGGGGAGTAGGTGGGTTTAGGCACATCTTCATATTTTTGCATGCCAATGCCATTTCTATGGCTTGTAAATTTGTACAATGGTCCCTTAATCCTTCTCGTGAAGTTTCATGGCAAGATGACTCGTTTTCTATTTTTCATGATTTTTGAAACTTTTTACGGTTCAAGATTTTTTAAAATTTCTTCAGAAAGGGTTTTAGCCCCAAACTTGGTAGACGTGATCCTTGTATTTTTTTTGGCATGCACAAAAAAATTCAGCTAAAAACTCGAACTGTACAAGATTTTGTGACCATTTGAAAAAAGCGTCCCCATTTCAGACACTTTAATGGCTACTGGCAGAAAACCTGTAAAATCTCAAATGCTCTTTAAAGGGGTGTGAGTTCTTGAGGTTTGATGAGGGATAGGGGGCCAATATAAGGGCCAAGTACCAGCACCCATTGCACAACATGTGCGCACACACGCCCCTCAGAGCCCCCGATCGTCAGAATCCCAATTTCGCTGGCCAGGTTCTCCGACGATGCTCCAGCGATGGTGCCCTGATGAAGAAAAATGTGGCACAAGCACATGCCCAAGCCCAGCATGTGCTGCCACAACCCTCGGTCTGGTCTGTTCTTAGACTGGGAATGAACTCCGTATGCTTAGACTGGGAATGAACTCCGTATGCCTAAGTCAACCCACGAAACGAACGTACGGGCGCTCAGCCGACCAGGGTGGGTCCCCCTCTGCGTGCTGCCGATCCTGCTACCGCAACCCTTGGTCCGGTCTAATCTTAGACTGGGAATGAACTCTGTATGCCTAAGCCAACTGACAAAATGAGCAGGCGGGCAGGCGGGCAGGCACTACGCCGACCAGAGAGACAGGATGCGTGAGCCGTGGATCGATAGCGTGGTAGGTGGGTTTAGGTACATCTTCATATTTCTACATGCCAATGCCATTTTATGGCTTGTAAGTTCAGACAATGGTCCCTTAAGCCTTCATGTGAAGTTTCATGGCAAGATGACTCGTTTTCTATTTTTCACCATTTTCAAAGCCTTTTACGGTTTCGGATTTTTTAAAATTTCTTCAGAAGGAGTTTTGGCCCCAAAGCTGGTAGACATGATCCTTGTATTTTTGTTGGCATGCACAAAAACATTCAGCTAAAAACTCGAAGTGTACAAGATTTTGTGACCATTTGATAAAAGTATCCCCATTTCAGACACTTTAATGGCTACTGGAAGCAAACCTGTAAAATCTCAAATGTTCTTTAAGGGGGTGTGAGTTCTTGAGGTTTGATGAGGGATAGGGGCCAATATAAGGGCCACGTACCAGCACCCATCGCACATCATGTGCGCACACCAACCGGCCCCCCGATCACCAGAACCCCAATGCCACCGATCAGGTTCTCCGGTGATGGTTCGACGATAGTGCCCCAATGAAGAAAAATGTGGCACCAGCACATGCCCGAGCCCAGCATGTGCTGCCGTAACCCTCGGTCCAGTCCGATCTTAGACTGGGAATGAACTCCGTATGCTTAGACTGGGAATGAACTCTGTATGCCTAAGTTAACCCATGAAACGAGCGTGCGGGCACTCAGCCGGCCAGAGGGGTGGGATGCGCAAGCGGGGATCGGTCGGGTCCCCTATGTGTGCTGCCAATCTACTACTGCAACCCTCAATCCGGTCTGATCTTAGACTGGAATGAACTCCATATGCCTAAGCCAACCGCTGAAACGAGCGACGGGTGGAGGGCGGGTGCGCACTACGTCGGCTAGAGAGACGGGATGCCGCAAAGCCGTGGATCGATTAGGGTGGTAGGTGGGTTTGGCACATCTGATATTTCTGCATGCCCATGGCCATTTTTATGGCCTTGTAAATTCATACAATTGGGTCCCTTAAGCCGTTCACGTGAAGTTCATGGCAAGACGACTCGTTTTTCTATTTTTCACGATTTTCAAACTTTTTATTGTGGTTTGGGATTTTTTAAATTTTTTTGGTAGGATTTTTTGGCTCCAAACTTGGTAGACGTGATCCTTGTATTTTTGGTGGCATGCACAAAAAAATTCAGCTAAAAACTTGAAGTGTACAAGATTTTGTGACCATTCGAAAAAAGTGTCCCCATTTCGGACACTTTAATGGCTACTGGAAGCAAACCTGTAAAATCTCAAATGCTCTTTAAGGGGGTGTGAGTTCTTGAGGTTTGATGAGGGATAGGGGGCCAATATAAGGGCCAAGTACCAGCACCCATCGCACATCTTGTGCGCACACCCCCCCGACCCCCCCGATCGCCGGAACCCCAATGCCGCCGATCAAGTTCTTCGGCAATGCTCCGACGATGCTGCCTCAGTGAAGAAAAATGAAGCACCAGCACATGCCTCCCCGGCCCCCCCAATCGTTGGAAGCATAATTCCGTCGGCCAGGTTCTCCGACGATGCTCCGGTGATGGTGCCCCAACAAAGAAAAATGCGGCACAAGCACATGCCCAAGCCCAGCATGTGCTGTCGCAACCCTCGGTCTGGTCTGATCTTAGACTGAGAATGAACTCCGTATGCTTAGACTGGGAATGAACTCCGTATGCCTAAGTCAACCCACGAAACGAGCGTGCGGGTGCTCAGCCAGCTAGAGGGGCGAGATACGCAAGTCGGGGATCGGTCGGGCCCCCCTTTGCATGCTGCCGATCTTGCTACCGTAACCCTCGGTCTGGTCTGATCTTGGACTTGGAATGAACTCTGTATACCTAAGCTAACCGACGAAATGAGCGGGCGGGCAGGCGGGCGAGCGGGCGGGCACTACGCTGACCAGAGATACGGGATGTGCAAGCCGTGGATCGATAGGGTGGTAGGTTGGTTTAGGCACATCTTCATATTTCTCTATGCCAATGCCATTTTTATGGCTTGTAAATTCATACAATGGTCCCTTAAGCCTTCACGTGAAGTTTCATGGCAAGATGACTCATTTTCTATTTTTCATGATTTTTGAAACTTTTTACAGTTCGGGATTTTTTAAAATTTTTTCAGAAGGAGTTTTAGCCCCAAAGCTGGTAAATGTGATCCTTTTATTTTTTTTGGGATGCACCAAAAAATTCAGCTAAGAACTCGAAGTGTAAAAGATTTTGTGACCATTTGAAAAAAGTGTCCCCATTTCAGACACTTTAATGGCTACTGGCAGCAAACCTGTAAAATCTCAAATGCTCTTTAAGGGGGTGTGAGTTCTCCAGGTTTGATGAGTGATAGGGGGCCAAGTACCAGCACCCATCGCACATCATGTCTGCACACCCCCCCGATCGCCAGAACCCCAAAGCCGTCAGTTAGGTTCTCAGACAATGGTGCCCCGACGAAGAAAAATGCGGCACCAGCACATGCCCGAGCCCAGCATGTGCTATCGCAACCCTCGGTCTGGTCCGATCTTAGACTGGGAATGAACTCCGTATGCTTAGACTGGGAATGAACTTCGTATGCCTAAGTCAACCCATGAAACGAGTGTACAGGTGCTCAGCCAGCCAGAGGGGTGGGATGCGCAAGCCGGGGATCAGTCGGGTCCCCCTCTGCGTGCTGCTGATCCTGCTGCCACAACCCTCAGTCTGGTCTGATCTTAGATTGGGAATGAACTCCATATGCCTAAGCCAACCGACAAAATGAGCAGATGGGCGAGCGGGCGGGCACTACGCCGACCAAAGAGACGGGATGCGCAAGCCGTGGATCGATATGGTGGTAGGTGGATTTCGGCACATCTTCATTTTTCTGCGTTCCAATGCCATTTTTATGGCTTGTAAATTCATACAATGGTCCCTTAAGCCTTCACGTGAAGTTTCATGGCAAGACGACTCGTTTTGTATTTTTCATGATTTTTGAAACTTTTTGCGGTTCAGGATTTTTTAAAATTGTTTCGGATAGAGTTTTGGCCCCAAACTTGGTAGACGTGATCCTTGTATTTTTATTGGCATGCATAAAAAAATTCAGCTAAAAACTCGAAGTGTACAAGATTTTGTGACCATTTGAAAAAAGTGTCCCCATTTCAGACACTTTAATGGCTACCGACAACAAACCTGTAAAATCTCAAATGCTCTTTAAGGGGATGTGAGTTCTCAAGGTTTGATGAGGGATAGGGGGCATATATAAGGGCCAAGTACCAGCACCTATCACACATCATTGCGCACACCCCCCTGCCCCTCCGATCGCCGGAACCCCAATGCCGTCGGTCAGGTTCTCCGGTGATGCTTTGGCGATGGTGCCCTGGCGAAGAAAAATGCGGCACCAGCACATGCCCGAGCCTAGCATATGTTGCCGCAACCCTCGATATAGTCTGATCTTAGACTGGGAATGAACTCTGTATGCTTAGACTGGGAATGAACTCCGTATGCCTAAGTTAACCCACGAAACGAGCGTACGGGCGCTCAACCGGCCAGAGGGGCGGGATGTGCAAGCCAGGGATTGGCCAGGTCCCCCTCTGCGTGCTGTCGATCCTGCTACCACAACCCTCAGTCTGATCTGATCTTAGACTGGGAATGTACTCCGTATGCCTAAGCCAACCGACAAAACGAGCAGGCGGGCACTACATTGGCCAGAGAGACGGGATGCGCAAGACATGGATCGATATTGTGGTTGGTGGGTTTAGGAACATCTTCATTTTTCTGCATACCAATGCCATTTTTATGGCTTGTAAATTCATACAATGGTCTCTTAAGCCTTCACGTGAAGTTTCATGGCAAGACGACTCATTTTGTATTTTTCATGATTTTTGAAACTTTTTGCGGTTCGGGATTTTTTAAAATTTTTTCGGATGGAGTTTTGGCCCCAAACTTGGTAGACGTGATCCTTGTATTTTGGTTGGCATGCACAAAAAAATTCAGCTAAAAACTCGAAGTGTACAAGATTTTGTGACAATTTGAAAAAAGTGTCCCCATTTCAGACACTTTAATGGCTACCGACAACAAACCTGTAAAATCTCAAATGCTCTTTAAAGGGATGTGAGTTCTTGAGGTTTGATGAGGGATAGGGGTCCAATATAAGGGCCAAGTACCGGCACCCATCGCACATCATGTGCGCACACCCCCCCAACCCCTCCGATCATCGAAACCCCAATGCCGTCGGTCAGGTTCTCTGACGATGCTCTGGCGATGGTGCCTCAGCGAAGAAAAATGCGGCACCAACACATGCCCGAGCCCAGCATGTGCCGCCGCAACCCTAGATCTAGTCTGATCTTAGACTGGGAATGAACTCCGTATGCTTAGACTGGGAATGAACTCTGTATGCCTAAGTCAACCCACAAAATGAATATGTGGGCGCTCAGCTGGCCAGAGGGGCGGGATGCGCAAGTCGGGGTTCGGTCGGGTCCCCCTCTGCGTGCTGCCGATCCTACTTTCGTAACCCTCGGTTTGGTCCGATCTTAGACTGGGGATGAACTCCGTATGCCTAAACCAACCGACGAAACGAACGGGCGGGCGGGCGGGTGGGCACTACGTCAGCCAGAGAGACGGGATGCGCAAGCCGTTGATCGATAGGGTGGTAAGTGGGTTTAGGTACATCTTCATATTTCTGCATGCCAATGCCATTTTTATGGCTTGTAAATTCATACAATTGTCCCTTAAGCCTTCACGGGAAGTTTCATGGCAAGGCGACTCGTTTTCTATTTTTCATGATTTTTGAAACTTTTTGCGGTTCGGGATTTTGTAAAATTTTTTCAGAAGGAGTTTTGGCCCCAAACTTGGTAGACGTGATCCTTGTATTTTTTTTGGCATGCAAAAAAAAATTCAGCTAAAAACTCGAAGTGTACAAGATTTTGTGACCATTTGAAAAAAGTGTCCTCATTTTAGACACTTTAATGGCTGCTGGCAGCAAACCTGTAAAATCTCAAATGCTCTTTAAGGGGGTGTGAGTTCTTGAGTTTTGATAAGGGATAGGGGGCCAATATAAGGGCCAAGTACCAGCACTCATCGCACATCATTTGAGCACACCCCCCCGGTTCGCCCGATCGCTGGAACCCCAATGCCGTCGGTCAGGTTCTCTGGCGATGCTCCGGCGATGCTCCGGCGATGGCACCCCGGCAAAGAAAAAGGTGGCACCAACACATGCTCGAGCCCAGCATGTGCTGTCGCAACCCTCAGTCCGATCTGATCTTAGACTGGGAATGAACTCCATATGCTTAGACTGGGAATGAACTCCATATGCCTAAGTCAACCCACGAAACGAGCGTGCGGGCGCTCAGCCGGCCAGAGGGGTGGGATGTGCAAGCGGGGATCGGCCAGGTCCCCCTCTGTGTGCTACCGATCCTGCTACCACAACCCTCAGTTCGATCTGATCTTAGAATGGGAATGAAATCCGTATGCTTAAGCCAACCGATGAAACAAGCGGCCGGGCACTGCGTCGGCCAGAGAAATGGGATGCGCGAGCCGTGGATCGATAGGGTGGTAGGTTGGTTTAGGGAAATCTTCATATTTTTACGTTCAAATGCCATTTTTATGGCTTCTAAATTCATACAATGGTCCCCTAAGCCTTCACGTGAAGTTTCATGACGAGACGACTTGTTTTCTATTTTTCACGATTTCTGAAACTTTTTGCGGTTCGGGATTTTTTAAAATTTTTCAGAAGGAGTTTTGGCCCCAAACTTCTTAGACGTGATCCTTGTATTTTTATTGGCATGCACAAAAAAATTCACCTAAAAACTCGAAGTGTACAAGATTTGTGACCATTTGAAAAAAGTGTCCCCAATTCAGACACTTTAATGGCTACGGGCATCAAACCTGTAAAATCTCAAATGCTCTTTAAGGGGGTGTGAGTTCTTGAGGTTTGATGGGGGATAGGGGGCCAATATAAGGGCCAAGTACTAGCACCCATCACACATCATGTGCTACACCCCCCGGCCCCCCGGATCGTCAGAACCCCAATGCCGTCGGTCAGGTTCTCCGACAATGGTGCCTCGACAAAGAAAAAAGTGGCACCAACACATGCCCGAGCCCAGCATGTGCTGTCGCAACCCTTGGTCTGATCTGATCTTAGACTGGGAATGAACTCTGTATGCTTAGATTGGGAATGAACTCTGTATGCCTAAGTCAACCCATAAAACGAGCGTGCCGACGCTCAGCCGGCCAGAGGGGCGAGATGTGCAAGCCGGGGATCGGCCAAGTCCCCCTCTGCGTCCTGCCGTAACCCTCAGTCCAGTCCAATCTTAGACTGGGAATGAACTTCGTATGCCTAGGCCAACCGACGAAACGAGCGGGCGGGCGAGCGGGCACTATGTCGGCCAAAGAGATGGGATGCGTAAGCTGTGGATCGATAGGGTGGTAGGTGGGTTTAGTCACATCTTCATATTTTTGCATGCCAATGCCATTTTTATGGCTTGTAAATTCATACAACGATCCCTTAAGCCCTCACGTGAAGTTTCATGGCAAGACGACTCATTTTCTATTTTTCATGATTTTTGAAACTTTTTGCGGTTCGGGATTTTTTAAAATTTTTTCAGAGAGAGTTTTTGCCCCAAACTTGGTAGACGTGATCCTTGTATTTTTTTTGGCCTGCACAAAAAAATTCAGCTAAAAACACGAAGTGTACAAGATTTTGTGACCATTTGAAAAAAGTGTCCCCATTTCAGACACTTTAATAGGTACTGGCAGCAAACCTGTAAAATCTCAAATGCTTTTTAAGAGGGTGTGAGTTCTAGAGGTTTGGTGAGGGACAGGGGGCCAATATAAGGGCCGAGTACCAGCACCATCGCACATCATGTGCGCACCCCCCCGGCCCCCCCGATCGTCGAAACCCCAATGCCGCTGGTCAGCTTCTCCGATGAGGCTCCGACGATGGTGCCCTGACGAAGAAAAATACGGCACCAACAAATGCGTGAGCCTAGCATGTGCGGGTGCTCTCTGAAAGCCCAATGCCGTCGGTCAGGTTCTCCCGCGATGGTGCCTCGGCCAAGAAAAATGCAGCACCAACACATGCTCGAGCCCAACTTGTGCTGTCGTAACCCTCGGTCTGGTCCAATCTTAGATTGGGAATGAACTCCGTATGCTTAGACTGGGAATGAACTCCGTATGCCTAACTCAACCCACGAAACGAGCGTGCGGGTGCTCAACCGACCACAGGGGTGGGATGCACAAGCCGGGGATCGCCCGGGTCCCCCTTTGCGTGCTATCGATACTACTGTCGCAACCCTCAGTCTGGTCCGATCTTAGACTGGGAATGAACTCCGTATGCCTAAGCCAATCGTAAAACGAGCGGGAGGGTGGGCAGGCGGGCATTATGCCGCCCTGAGAGACGGGATGCGCAAGCCGTGGATCGATAGGGTGGTAGGTGGGTTTAGGCACATCTTCACATTTCTGCATGCCAATGCCATTTTTATGGCTTGTAAATTCATACAATGGTCACTTAAGCCTTCACATGAAGTTTCATTTCAAGACGACTCGTTTTCTTTTTTTTCGCCCAGCATGTGCTGTCGTAACCCTCGGTCCGATCTGATCTTAGACAGGGAATGAACTCTGTATGCTTAGACTAGGAATAAACTCCATATGCGTAAGTCAACGCACAAAAAAAATGTGTGGGTGCTCAGCTGGCCAGAGGGGCAAGATGCGCAAGTCGGGGATCCGTTGTGTCCCCCTCAACATGCTATCGATCCTACTGCCACAACCTCAGTCCGGTCTGATCTTAGACTATGAATGAACTCTTTATGCCTAAGCCGAACGACGAAACGAGCGGGCGGGCAGGAGCGTAAGCCATGGATCGATAGGGTGGTAGGTGGGTTTAGGCACATCTTCATATTTCTGCAAGCCAATGCCATTTTTATGGCTTGTAAATTCATACAATGGTCCCTTAAGCCTTCACGTGAAGTTTCATGGCAAGACGACTCGTTTTCTATTTTTCATGATTTTAAAAACTTTTTGAGGTTCGGGATTTTTTAAAATTTTTTGGGAAGCAGTTTTGGCCCCAAACATGGTAGACGTGATCCTTGTATTTTTGTTGGCATGCACAAAAAAATTCAGCTAAAAACTCGAAGTGTACAAGATTTTGTGACCATTTGAAAAAAGTGTCCCCATTTCAGACACTTTAATGGCTACTGGCAGCAAACCTGTAAAATCTCAAATGCTCTTTAAGGGGGTGTGAGTTCTCAAGGTTTGATGAGGGATAGGGGGCCAATATAAGGGCCAAGCACCACCACCCATCACACATAATGTGCGCACACCCCCCCAGCCCCCCCGATCGTCGGAACCCCAATGCCGTCGGTCAGGTTCTACAAAGAAAAATGCGGCACCAACACATGACCAAGTCCAGCATGTGCTGCCACAACCCTCGGTCCGATTCGATCTTATACTGGGAATGAACTTCGTATGCCTAAGCCAACCGATGAAACGAGCGGGCGGGCAGGCGAGCACTACGCCGACCAGAGAGACGGGATGCGCAAGCCGTGTATCGATAGGGTTGTAGGTGGGTTTAGGCACATCTTCATATTTCTGCATGCCAATGCCATTTTTATGACTTGTAAATTCATACAATGGTCCCTTAAGCCTTCACGTGAAGTTTCATGGCAAGACGACTCGTTTTCTATTTTTCACGATTTTTGAAACTTTTTTGCGGTTTGGGATTTTTTAAAATTTTTTCAAAAGGATTTTTAGTGCCAAACTTGGTAGACATAATCCTTGTATTTTTGTTGGCATGCACAAAAAAAAATTCAGCTAAAAACTCGGAGTGTACAAGATTTTGTGACCATTTGAAAAAAGTGTCCCTATTTCATACACTTTAATGGCTACTGATATCAAACCTGTAAAATCTCAAATGCTCTTTAAGGGGGTGTGAGTTCTTAAGGTTTGAAGAGGGATAGGGGGCCAACATAAAGGCCAAGTACCAGCACCCATCGTACATCATCTGCGCACACCACCCGGCCCCCCGATCGTTGGAACCCCAATGCCGTCGGTCAGGTTCTCCGGTGATGGTGCCCCGGTGAAGAAAAATGTGACACCAACACATGCCCGAGCCTAGCATGTGCTGCCGCAACCCTCGATCTAGTCCGATCTTAGACAGGGAATGAACTCCGTATGCTTACACTGGGAATGAACTCCGTATGGCTAAGTCAACCCATGAAACGAGCGTGCGGGTGCTCAGTCGGTAAAAGGGGCTGGATGCGCAAGCCGGGGATCGATCGGGTCCCCCTCTACGTGCTACCGATCCTGCTGCCATATACCTCAGTCTGGTCTGATCTTAGACTGGGAATGAACTCCGTATGCCTAAGCCAACCGACGAAACGAGCGGACGAGCGGGTGGGCGGGCACTATGCCGGCCAGAGAGACGGGATGCGCAAGCCGTGGATCGATAGGGTGGTAGGTGGGTTTAGGCACATCTTCTGATTTCTACGTGCCAATGCCATTTTTATGGCTTTCAAATTCATACAATGGTCCCTTAAGCCTTCACGTGAAGTTTCATGGCAAGGCATCCCGTTTTCTATTTTTCATGATTTTCAAAACTTTTTACGGTTCGAGATTTTTTAAAATTTTTTTGGAAGGAGTTTTACCCCAAACTTGGTAGACGTGATCCTTGGTATTTTTGTTGGCATGCACAAAAAAATTCAGGCTAAAAACTCGAAGTGACAAGATTTTTGTGACCATTTTTGGAAAAAACCTGTCCCCATTTCAGACCACTTTAATGGGCTACTGGCAGCAAACCTGTAAAATCTCGGAAGGCTCTCGTAAGGGGGTGTGGAGTTCTCAAGGTCTTGATGAGGGATAGGGGCCAATATAAGGTCCAAGTAACCAGGCACCCAGTTGCCACATCATGTGCACACCACCCCCCCGGCCCCCCTCCGAATCGCCGGAACCTCAATGCCGTCGGTCAGGTTCTCTGGTGGATGGCATCCGGCGGATGGTGGCCCCGGCGAAGAAAAAGGTGGGCACCCAACACATGCTCGAGCCAGCATGTGCTGCCCGCAACCCTCGGTCCGGTCCGATCTTAAGACTGGGAATGAACTCCGTATGCTTAGATTGAGAATGAACTTCGTATGCCTAAGTCAACCCACGACACGAACGTGCGGGTGCTCTACCGGCCAGAGGTACAGGATGCGCAAGTCAGGGATCGGCTGGGTCCCTCTCTACGTGCTGCCGATCCTGCAACCATAACCCTCATTCCAGTCCTGTCTTAGACTGGGAATGAACTCCGTATGCCTAAGCCAATCGACGAAACGAGCGGGTGGACGGGCGGGCACTACGTCGGCCAAAGAGATAGGATGCGCAAGCCGTGGATCGATAGGGTGGTTGGTGGGTTTAGGCACATCTTCATATTTCTGCATGCCAATGCCATTTTTATGGCTTGCAAATTCATACAATGGTACCTTAAGGCTTCACGTGAAGTTTCATGGCAAGACGACTTGTTTTCTATTTTTCATGATTTTTGAAACTTTTTACGGTTCAGGATTGTTTAAAATTTTTTTGGAAGGAGTTTTGGCCCCAAACTTGGTAGACGTGATCCTTGTATTTTGGTTGGCATGCATAAAAAAATTCAGCTAAAAACTCGAAGTGTACAAGATTTTGTGACCATTTGAAAAAGGTGTCCCCATTCCAGACACTTTAATGGCTACTGGCAGCAAACCTGTAAAATCTCAAATGCTCTTTAAGGGGGTGTGAGTTCTCGAGGTTTGATGAGGGATAGGGGGCCAATATAAGGGCCAAGTACCAGCACCCATCGCACATCATGTGCCCACACCTCCCCGGCCCCCCCGATCGCCGGTACCCCAATGCCACCGGTCAGGTTCTCCGGCAATGCTTTGGCGATGGTGCCCCGACGAAGAAAAATGTGGCACTAGCACAAGCCCGAGCCCAGCATGTGCTGCCGCAACCCTCAGTCCAGTCCGATCTTAGACTGGGAATGAACTTCGTATGCTTAGACTGGGAATGAACTCCGTATGCCTAAGTCAACCCACGAAACGAGCGTGCGGGGGCTCAGCCGGCCAGAGGGACGACATGCACAAGCCGGGGATCGACGGGGTCCCCCTCTGCGTGCTATCGATCCTGCTGCCATAGCCCTCGGTCTGGTCTAATCTTAAACTGGGAGTGAACTCCGTATGCCTAAGCCAACCGATGAAACGAACGGGCGGGCAGGCACTACGCAGGCCTGAGAGACGAGATGCGTAAGCCATGGATCGATAGGGTGGTAGGCGGGTTTAGGCACATCTTCATATTTCTGCCTGCCAATGCTATTTTTATGGCTTGTAAATTCATACAATGGTCCCTTAAGCCTTCACGTGAAGTTTCATGGCAAGACGACTCGTTTTCTATTTTTCATGATTTTTGAAACTTTTTGCGGTTCGGGATATTTTAAAATTTTTTTGGAAGGAGTTATGGCCCCAACTTGGTAGACATGATCCTTGTTTTTGTTGGTATGCACAAAAAAATTCAGCTAAAAAGTTGAAGTGTACAAGATTTTGTGAGCATTTGAAAAAAGTGTCCCCATTTCAGACACTTTAATGGCTACTGGCAGCACACCTGTAAAATCTCAAATGCTCTTTAAGGGGGTTTGAGTTCTCGAGGTTTGATGAGGGATAGGGGGCCAATATAAGGGCCAAGTTCCAGCACCCATCGCACATCGTGTGCGCACACCCCCCGGCCCCCCCGATCACCAGAACCCCAAAGGCACCGGTCAGGTTCTCCGGCGATGCTCTGATGATGGTGCCTCGGTGAAGAAAAATGTGGCACCAGCACATGCTTGAGCCCAGCATGTGCTGCCGCAACCCTCCGTCAGGTCTGATCTTAGACTGGGAATGAACTCCGTATGCTTAGATTGGGAATGAACTTCGTATGCCTAAGTCAACCCACTAAACGAGCGTGCGAGCACTCAGTCGGTCAGAGGGGCGGGATGCGCAAGCTGGGAATCGACCGGGTCCCCCTATGCATGTTGCTGATCTTGCTGCCGTAACCCTCAGTCTAGTCCAATCTTAGACTGGGAATGAACTCCGTATGCCCAAGCCAACTGATGAAACGAGCGGGCGGGCAGGCAGGCACTACACCGGCCAGAGAGACGGGATGCGCAAGCCATGGATCGATAGGGTGGTAGGTGGGTTTTGGCACATCTTCATATTTTTGCATGCCAATGCCATTTTTATGGCTTGTAAATTCATACAATGGTCCCTTAAGCCTTCACATGATGTTTCATGGCAAGACGACTTGTTTTCTATTTTTCATGATTTTTGAAACTTTTTACGGTTCGGGATGTTTTAAAATTTTTTCAGAAGGAGTTTTTGCCCCAAACTTGGTAGACGTTATCCTTGTATTTTTGTTGGCATGCACAAAAAAATTCAGCTAAAAACTCGAAGTGAAGGGATAGGGGATCCGTCGGGTCCCCCTCTACGTGCTACCGATCCTGCTACCGTAACCCTCAGTCCAGTTCGATCTTAGACTGGGAATGATCTCTGAATGCCTAAGCCAACCGACGAAACAAACGGCCGGACGGGCGAGCGGGCACTACGTCGGCCAGAGAGACGGGATGCATAAGCCATGGATCGATAGGGTGGTAGGTGGGTTTAGGCACATCTTCATATTTTTATGTGCCAATGCCATTTTTATGGCTTGTAAATTCATACAATGGTCCCTTAAGCCTTCACGTGAAGTTTCATGGCAAGACCACTCATTTTCTATTTTTCACGACTTTCAAAACTCTTTACGGTTCTGGATTTTTTAAAATTTTTTCAAAAGGATTTTTGGCCCCAAACTTGGTAGGCGTGATCCTTGTATTTTTTTTGGCATGCAAAAAAAAATTCAGCTAAAAAACTCGAAGTGTAAAAGATTTTGTGACCATTTGAAAAAAGTGTCCCCATTTTAGACACTTTAATGGCTACTGGCAGCAAACCTATAAAATCTCAAATGCTCTTTAAGGGGGTATGAGTTCTCAAGGTTTGATGAGGGATAGGGGGCCAATATAAGGGCCAAGTACCAGCACCGATCATACATCATGTGCGCACACCCACCCAGCCCCCCCGATCGTCAGAACCCCAATGCCGTCGATCAGGTTCTCCGATGATGCTCCGACAATGGTGCCCCGACGAAGAAAAATGCAGCACCAGCACATGCCCGAGTGCAACATGTGCTGCCGCAACCCTCGATCTGGTCTGATCTTAGACTGGGAATGAACTCCGTATGCCTAAGTCAACCCATAAAATGAGCATGCAGGCGCTCAGTCTGCTAGAGGGGCGGGATACGCAAGCCAGGGATCGGTCGGGTCCCCCTCTACGTGATGCCGATCCTGCTGCCACAACCCTCGGTCTGGTCTGACCTTAGACTTGGAATGAACTCCGTATGCCTAAGCCAACCGATGAAACGAGCGGGAGGACGGGTGAGCGGGCGGGCGGGCACTACATCGGCCAGAGAGACGGGATGCACAAGCCGTGGATCGATAGGGTGGTAGGTGGGTTTAGGCACAACTTCATATTTCTGCATGCCAATGTGATTTTTATGGCTTGTAAATTCATACAACGGTCCCTTAAGCCTTCACGTGAAGTTTCATGGTGAGACGACTCGTTTTCTATTTTTCACGATTTTTGAAACTTTTTACGGTTCGGGATTTTTTAAAATTTTTTCAGAAAACGTTTTGGCCCCAAACTTGGTAGACGTGATCCTTGCATTTTTGTTGGCATGCACAAGATTTTGTGACCATTTGAAAAAAGTGTCCCCATTTCAAACACTTTAATGGCTACTGGCAGCAAACTGTAAAATCTCAAATGCTCTTTAAGGGGGTGTGAGTTCTCGAGGTTTGATGAGGGATAGGGGGCCAATATAAGGGCGAAGTGCCAGCACCCATCTCACATCATGTGAGCACACCCCCCGGACCCCCCGAACGTCGGAACCCCAATGCCACCGGTCAGGTTCCCCGATGATGCTCCGACGATGGTGCCCCAATGAAGAAAAATGCAGCACCAGCATATGCCCGAGCCCAGCATGTGCTACCTCAACCCTCGGTCCGGTCCGAACTTACACTGGGAATGAACTCCGTATGCCTAAGTCAACGCACGAAATGAGCATACGGGCGCTTAGTCGGCCGAGCGGTGGGATGCGTAACCCAGGGATCGGTCGGGTCCCCCTCCGCATGCTGTTGATCCTGCTACCACAACCCTCGGTCCTGTCCAATCTTAGACAGGGAATGAACTTCGTATGCCTAAGCCAACCGATGAAACGAGCAGGCGGGCGGGCGGGGGGCACTACGCCGGTTAGAGAGGCGAGATGCGCAAGTCGTGGATCAATAGGGTGGTAGGTGGGTTTAGGCACATCTTTATATTTTTGCATGCCAATGCCATTTTTATGGCTTGTAAATTCATACAATGGTCCCTTAAGCCTTCACGTGAAGTTTCATGGCAAGACGACTCGTTTTCTATTTTTCACGACTTTCGAAACATTTTACGATTCAGAATTTTTTAAAACTTTTTCGGAAGATTTTTTACCCCAAACTTCGTAGACATGATCCTTGTATTTTTGTTGGCATGCACAAAAAAATTCAGCTAAAAACTCGAAGTGTACAAGATTTTGTGACCATTTGAAAAAATTATGCCCATTTCAGACACTTTAATGGCTACTGGCAGCAAACGTGTAAAATCTCAAATGCTCTTTAAGGGGGTGTGAGTTTTCGAGGTTTGATGAGGGATAGGGGGCCAATATAAGGGCCAAGTACCAGCACACATCGTACATCATGTGCGCACACCCCCCGCCCCCCCGATCGTTGGAACGCCAATGCCGTCGGTCAGGTTCTCCGGCGATGCTCCGATGATGGTGCCTCGACGAAGAAAAATGCGGCAGCAACACATGCTCGAGCCCAGCATGTGCTGCTGCAACCCTCGGTCTGGTCCAATCTTAGACTGGGAATGAACTCCATATGCTTAGACTGGGAATGAACTCCGTATGCCTAAGTCAACCCATGAAATGAGTGTACGGGTGCTCAGCCGACCAGAGGGGCGGGATGCGCCAACCGGGGATCGGTCGGGTCCCCCTCTACGTGCTACCTATCCTGCTACTTAACCCTCGGTCTGGTCTGATCTTAGACTGGGAATGAACTCCGTATGCCTAAGCCAAACGACGAAATGAGCGGGCGGGCACTGCGTCTACCAGAAAGACGGGATGCGCAAGCCGTGGATCGATAGGGTGGTAGGTGTGTTTAGGCACATCTTCATATTTCTGCATGCCAATGCCATTTTTATGGCTTGTAAATTCATAATGGTCCATTCAGCCTTCACGTTAAGTTTCATGGCAAGACGACTCGTTTTCCATTTTTCATGATTTTTGAAACTTTTTACGGTTTGGGATTTTTTTAAATTTTTTCAGAAGGAGTTTTGGCTCCAAACTTGGTAGACATGATCCTTGTATTTTTGTTGGTATGCATAAAAAAATTCAGCTAAAAACTCAAAGTGTACAAGATTTTGTGACCATTTGAAAAAATGTTCCCATTTCAGACACTTTAATGGCTACTGGCAGCAAACGTGTAAAATCTCAAATGCTCTTTAAGGGGGTGTGAGTTCTCAAGGTTTTATGAGGAATAGGGGGCCAATATAAGGGCCAAGTATCAGCACCCATCGCACGTCATGTGCGCACACCCCCCGACCCCCCGATCGCCGGAACCCCAAAGCCGCCAGTCAGGTTCTCCGATGATGCTCCGGTGATGGTGCCCTGACGAAGAAAAATGCGGCACCAGCACATGCCCAAGCCCGGCATGTGCTACCGTAACCCTCGGTCTGGTCCGATCTTAGATTGGGAATGAACTCTGTATGCTTAGACTGGGAATGAACTCCGTATGCCTAAGTCAACCGACGAAAGGAACGTGCGGGCGCTCAGCCGGCCAGAGGGGTGGGATGCGCAAGCCGGGGATCGGTCGGGTCCCCCTCTGCGTGCTGTCGATCCTGCTCGATCTGGTCCGATCTTAGACTAGAAATGAACTCCATATGCTTGACTATGAATGAACTCCGTATGCCTAAGTCAACCCACGAAACGAGTGTGCGGGCGTTCAACCAGCCAGAGGGGTGGGATAAGCAAGTCGGGGATCGGCTGGGTGCCCCTCTGCATGCTGTCGATCCTGCTGCTGCAACCCTCAGTCCGGTCTGATCTAAGACTGGGAATGAACTTTGTATGCCTAAGCCAACCGACGAAACGAGCAAGCAGGCGGGCAGACAGGCACTACGTCGACCAGAGAGACGGGATGCGCAAGCCATGGATCAATAGGGTGGTAGGTGGGTTTAGGCACATCTTCATATTGCTGCATGCCAATGCCATTTTTATGGCTTGTAAATTCATACAATGGTCCCTTAAGCCTTCATGTGTGCTGCCGCGGTGAAGAAAAATATGGCACCAGCACATGCCTGAGCCCGACATGTGCTGCTGCAACTCTCGGTCTGGTTCGATCTTAGACTGGGAATGAACTCCGTATGCCTAAGTCCACCCACGAAACAAGCGTGTGGGCGCTCAGCCGGTCAGAGGGGTGGGATACGCAAGTCGGGGATTGGTCGGGTCCCCCTCTGCGTGCTGTCGATCCTGCTACCGCAACCCTCGGTCCCGTCTGATTTTAGACTAGGAATGAAGTTTGTATGCCTAAGCCAACCGACGAAACGAGAGGGCGGTCGGGCGGGAGAGCACTACACCCGCCAGAGAGACGGGATGCGCGAGTTGTGGATCTATAGGGTGGTTGGTGGGTTTAGGCACATCTTCATATTTCTGCATGCCAATGCCATTTTTATGGCCTGTAAATTCATACAATGATCCCTTAAGCCTTCACGTGAAGTTTCATGGCAAGACGACTCATTTTCTATTTTTCACGATTACCAAAACTTTTTACGGTTCAGGATATTTTAAAATTTTTTGAAAGGAGTTTTGGGCCCAAACTTGGTAGACGTGATCATTGTATTTTTGTTGGCATGCACAAAAAAATTCAGCTAAAAACTCAAAGTGTACAAGATTTTTTGACCATTTGAAAAAAGTGTCCCCATTTCAAACACTTTAATAGCTACTCGCAGCAAACCTGTAAAATCTCAAATGCTCTTTAAGGGGGTGTGAGTTCTCGAGGTTTGATGAGGGATAGGGGGCCAATATAAGGGACAAGTACCAGCACCAATCGCACATCATGTGCGCACACCCCTCCGACCCCCCGATCACCGGAAGCCCTATGCCACCGGTCAGGTTCTCTGACGATGCTCCGACGATGGTGCCCCGACGAAGAAAAATGCAACGCTAGCACATGCTCGAGCCCAGCATGTGCTGTGGCAACCCTCGGTCTAGCCCGATCTTAGACTAGGAATGAACTCCGTATGCTTAGACTGGGAATGAACTCCGTATGCCTAAGTCAACCCATGAAACGAGCGTGCGGGCCCTCTGCCGGCCAGAGGGGTGGGATGTGCAAGCCGGGGATCGGCTGGGTGCCCCTCTGCATGCTTTCGATCCTGCTGCCACAACCCTCAGTCTGGTCTAAACTGAGACTGGGAATGAACTCCGTATGCCTAAGCCAACCGACAAAACGAGCAAGCGGGCGGGCGGGCGGGCGGGCACTTCACGGGCCAGAGAGGCAGGATGCGCAAGTCGTGGATCGATTGGGTGGTAGGTGGGTTTAGGCACATCTCCATATTTCTGCGTGGCAATGCCATTTTTATGGCTTGTAAATTCATACAATGGTCCCTTAAGCCTTCACGTGAAGTTTCATGGCAAGATGACTCGTTTTCTATTCTTCGTGATTTTCCAAACTTTTTGTGGTTCGGGATTTTTTAAAATTTTTTTGGAAGGGATTTTGGCCCCAAACTTGGTAGACGTGATCCTTGTATTTTTGTTGGCATGCACAAAAAAATTCAGTTAAAACTCGAAGTGTACAATATTTTGTGACCATTTGAAAAAAATGTCTCCATTTCAGACACTTTAATAGCTACTGGCAGCAAACCTGTAAAATCTCAAATGCTCTTTAAGCGGGTGTGAGTTGTCGAGGTTTGATGAGGGATAGGGGGCCAATATAAGGGCCAAGTACCAGCACCCATCGCACATCATGTGTGCACACCCCCCTGGCCCCCCCGATCGCCGGAACCCCAATGCCGTCGATCAGGTTCTCCGGCGATGGTGCCCCGACGAAGAAAAATACGGCACCAGCACATGCTCGAGCCCAGCATGTGCTGCTGCAACCCTCAGTCTGGTTCGATCTTAGATTGGGAATGAACTCCATATGCTTAGACTGGGAATGAACTCCGTATGCCTAACTCAAGCCACGAAATGAACGTGCGGGCGCTCAGGCGGCCAAAGTGGCGGGATGCGCAAGCCGGGGATCCGCCGAGTCCCTCTCTGCATGCTGCTGATCCTGCTGCCGCAACCCTCGGTCTGGTTTGATCTTAGACCGGGAATGAACTCTGTATGCCTAAGCCAACCGATGAAACAAGCAGGCAGGCGGGCACTACGCGGGCTAGCGAGGCGGGATGCCCAAGGCATGGATCGATAGGGTGGTAGGTGGGTTTAGGCACATCTTCATATTCTACATGCCAATGCCATTTTTATGGCCTGTAAATTCATACAATGGTCCCTTAAGCCTTCACGTGAAGTTTCATGGCAAGATGACTCGTTTTCTATTTTTCATGATTTTCAAAACTTTTTACGGTTCGAGATTTTTTAAAATTTTTTTGGAAGAAGTTTTGCCCAAAACTTGGTAGACGTGATCCTTGTATTTTTGTTGGCATGCACAAAAAAATTCAGCTCAAAACTCGTAGTGTACAAGATTTTGTGACCATTTGAAAAAAGTGTCCGCATTTCAGACATTTTAATGGCTGCTGACAGCAAACCTGTAAAATCTCAAATGCTCTTCAAGGGCATGCGAGTTCTCGAGGTTTGATGAGGGATAGGGGGCCAATATAAGGGCCAAGTACCAGCACCCATCGCACATCATGTGCGCACACCCCCGGCCCCCCGATCGTCGGAACCCCAATGCCGTCGGATAGGTTCTCTGGTGGTGCTTCGATGATGGTGCCCCGATGAAGAAAAATGTGGCACCAGCACATGCCCGAGCCCAGCATGTGCTACCGCAACCCTTGGTCCGATCCGATCTTAGACTGGGAATGAACTCCATATGCCTAAGTCAACCCACGAAATGAGCGTACAGGCGCTCAACCGACCAAAAGGGCTGGATGCGCATGTTGGGGATCGGTCGGGTCCCCCTCTGCGTGCTGCCAATCCTGCAGCCACAATGCTCTTTAAGGGGGTGTGAGCTCTCGAGGTTTAATGAGGGATAGGGGGCCAATATAAGAGCCAAGTACCAGCACCCATTGCACATCATGTGTGCACACCCCCTGCCCCATCGATCGTCGGAACCACAATCCTGCCGGTCAAGTTCTCTGGCGATCCTCCGACGATGGTGCCCCGGTGAAGAAAAATACGGCACTAACACATGCCCGAGCCCAGCATCTGCTGTAGCAACCCTCGGTCCGATCCGATCTTAGACTGGGAATGAACTCCATATGCTTAGATTGGGAATGAACTCCGTACGCCTAAGTCAACCCACGAAACGAGCGTGCGAGCGATCAGCCGGCCAGAAGGGCGGGATGCGTAAGCCAGGGATCGACTGGGTCCCCCACTACATGATGCAGATCCTGCTACTGCAACCCTCTGTCCAATTTGATCTTAGACTGGGAATGAACTCCGTATGCCTACAGTGGGCAGGCGGGCGGGCAGGCACTACACCGGCCAGAGAGACGAGATGCGCAAGCTGTGGATCGATAGGGTGGTAGGTGGGTTTAGGCACATCTTTATATTTCTGCATGCCAATGCCATTTTTATGGCTTGTAAATTCATACAATGGTCCCTTAAGCCTTCACGTGAAGTTTCATGGCAAGATGACTCATTTTTTATTTTTCATGATTTTCAAAATTTTTTACAGTTTGGGATTTTTTAAAATTTTTTCGGGAGGTGTTTTGGCCCTAAACATGGTAGACGTGATCCTTGTATTTTTGTTGGCATGGATAAAAAAACTCAGCTAAAAACTCGAAGTGTACAAGATTTTGTGACCATTTGGAAAAAGTGTCCCCATTTCAGACAATTTAATGGCTACTGGCAGCAAACCTGTAAAATCTCAAATGCTCTTTAAGGGGGTGTGAGTTCTCAAGGTTTGATGAGGGATAGGGGGCCAATATAAGGGCCAAGTTCCAGCACCCATCGCACATCATGGGCGCACACCCACCCGGCCCTCCCGATCGCCAGAACCCCAATGCCGCCGGTCAGGTTCTCCGACGATGCTTCGACGATTGTGCCCCGACGAAGAAAAATGTGACACCAGCACATGCTTGAGCCCAGCATGTGCTGTCGCAACCCTCCATCCGGTCCGATCTTAGACTGGGAATAAACTTTGTATGCTTAGACTGGGAATGAACTCCGTATGCCTAAGTCAACCCACGAAACGAGCATGCATCTCGGGGATCGATCAGGTCCCCCTCTCCGTGCTGTCGATCCTACTGCCTCAACCCTCAGCCTGGTCTGATCTTATATTGGGAATGAGCTCCGTATACCTAAGCCAACCGACAAAAAGAGCGAGCGGGCGGGCGGGCACTACGCTGGCCAGAGAGACGGGATGCGCAAGCCGTGAAATGATAGGGTGTTAGGTGGGTCTAGGCACATCTTCATATTTCTGTGTGCCAAAGCCATTTTTATGGCTTCTAAATTCATACAATGGTCCCTTAAGCCTTCACGTGAAGTTCCATGGCAAGACGACTCGTTTTCTTTTTTTCACGATTTTCCAAACATTTTACGGTTTGGGATTTTTTAAAATTTTTTCGGAAGGAGTTTTGGCCCCAAACTTGGTAGACGTGATCCTTTTATTTTTGTTGGCATGCACAAAAAAATTCAGCTAAAAACTCAAAGTGTACAAGATTTTCTGACCATTTGAAAACAGTGTCCCCATTTCAGAGACTTTAATTGCTACTAGTAGCAAACCTGTAAAATCTCAAATGCTTTTTAAGGGGGTGTGAGTTCTCGAGGTTTGACGAGGGATAGGGGGCCAGTATAAGGGCCAAGTACCAGCATCCATCGCACATCATGTGTGCACACCCCCCGGCCCCCCCGATCGTCGAAACCCCAATGTTGCCGATCAGGTTCTCTAACGATGGTGCCCCGGTGAAGAAAAATATGACACCAGCACATGCCCGAGCCAAGCACGTGCAGCCAGAACTCTCGATCCGATCCGATCTTAGACTGGTAATGAACTCCATATGCTTAGACTGGGAATGAACTCCATATGCCTAAGTCAACCCAAGAAACGAGCGTGCGGGCGCTCAGCCAGCTAGAGGGGCGGGATGCGCAAGCTGGGGATCGGCCGGGTCCCCCTTTACGTGCTGCCGATCCTGCTGCCGCAACCCTTGGTCTGGTCCTACCTTAGACTGGGAATGAACTCCGTATGCCTAAGCCAACCAATGAAACGAGCGTGCGGGCGGACGGGCGTTACGTCGGCTAGAGAGACGGGATGCGCAAGCCGTGGATCGATACAGTGGTAGGTCGGTTTAGGGACATCTTCATATTTCTATGTGCCAAAGCAATTTTTACGGCTTGTAAATTTATACAATGGTCCCTTAAGCCTTCACGTGAAGTTTCATGGCAAGATGACTCGTTTTCTATTTTTCATGATTTGTGAAACTTTTTGCGGTTCGGGATATTTTAAAATTTTTTTGGAAGGAGTTTTGGCCCCAAACTTGGTAGACGTGATCCTTGTATTTTTGTTGGCATGCACAAAACAATTCAGCCAAAAACTCGAAGTGTACAAGATTTTGTGACCATTTGAAAAAAGTGTCCCCATTTCAGACACTTTAATGGCTACTGGCAGCAAACCTGTAAAATCTCAAATGCTCTTTAAGGGGGTGTGAGTTCTTGAGGTTTGATGAGGGATAGGGGCCAATATAAGGGCCAAGTACCAGCACCCATCACACATCATGTGCGTACACCCCCCTGGCCACCCCGATCGTCGGAACCCATATGCCGTCGGTCAAGTTCTCGGCGATGCTCCGACGATGGTGCCCTGACGAAGAAAAATGCTGCACCAGCACATGCCCGAGCCCAGCATGTGCTACCGCAACCCTCGGTCTGATCCGATCTTAGGCTGGGAATGAACTCTGTATGCTTAGACTGGGAATGAACTCCGTATGCCTAAGTCAACCCACGAAATGAGCGTGCGGGCGCTCAGCCGGCCAGAGGGGCGGGATGCATGAGTCGGGGTCGATCGGGTCCCCCTCTACGTGTTGCCGATCCTACTACCACAACCCTCTTTTTGATCCAATCTTCAACTGGGAATGAACTCCGTATGCCTAAGCCAACCGACGAAACGAGCGGGTGGGCGGGCAGGCACTTCGCTGGCCAGAGACGGGATGCGCAAGCCGTGGATCGATAGGGTGGTAGGTGGGTTTAGGGACATCTTCCTATTTCTGCATGCCAATGCCATTTTTATGACTTGTAAATTCATACAATGGTCCCTTAAGCCTTCACGTGAAGTTTAATGGCAAGACGACTCGTTTTCTATTTTTTAAGATTTTTGAAACTTTTTGTGGTTCAGGATTTTTTAAAAGTTTTGTAGAATGAGTTTTGGCCCCAAACTTGGAAGACGTGATCCCTGTATTTTTGTTTGCATGCACAAAAAAATTGAGCTAAAAACTCGAAGTGTACAAGATTTTGTGACCATTTCAAAAAAGTGTCCCCATTTCAGACACGTTAATGGCTATTGGCAGCAAACCTGCAAAATCTCAAATGCTCTTTAAGGGGGTGTGAGTTCTCAAGGTTTGATGAGGGATAGGGGGCCAATATGACGGCCAAGTAGCAGCACCCATCGCACATCATGTGCGCTCACCCCCTGGCCCCCCGGATCGCCGGAACCCTAATGCCGCAGGTCAGGTTCTACGGTGATGGTGCCCCGACGAAGAAAAATGCAGCACCAGCACATGCCCGAGCCCAGCATGTGCTGCCACAACCCTCGGTCTGGTTTGATCTTAGACTAGGAAAGAACTCCGTATGCTTAGATTGGGAATGAACTCCGTAAGCCTAAGTTAACCCATGAAACGAGCGTGCGGACGCTCAGCCGGCCAGAGGGGCGGGATACGCAAGCCGGGGATCGGTCAGGTCCCCCTCTGCGTGTTGCTGATCCCGCAGCTGCAACCTTTGGTTCGGTCCAATCTTAGACTGGGAATGAATTCCGTATGCCTAAGCCAACTGACGAAATGAACTGGTGGGCGGACGGGCGGGCACTACGCCAGCCAGAGAGACGGGATGCGCAAGCCGTGGATCGATAGGGTGGTAGGTGGGTTTAGGCACATCTTCATCTTTCTATGTGCCAATGCCATTTTTATGGCTTGTAAATTCATACAATGGTCCCTTAAGCCTTCACGTGAAGTTTGATGGTGACACGACTTGTTTTCTATTTTTCACGATTTTTGAAACTTTTTGCGGTTCGGGAATTTTTAAAATTTTTTCGGAAGGAGTTGTGGCCCCAAACTTGGTAGATGTGATCCTTGTATTTTTGTTGGCATGCACAAAAAAAATTCAGCTAAAAACTCGAAGTGTGCAAAATTTTGTGACCATTTGAAAAAAGTGTCCCCATTTTAGACTCTTTAATGGCTACTAGCAACAAAGCTGTAAAATCTCAAATGCCCTTGAAGGGGGTGTGAGTTCTTGAGGTTTGATGAGGGATAGGGGGCCAATATAAGGGCCAAGTACCAGCACCCATCGCACAGCATGTGCGCACCCCCCTCGGCACCCCCCGGCACCCCTGATCGCGGGAACTCCAATGCCGCCGGTGAGGTTCTCCGACGATGCTCCGACGATGGTGCACCGATGAAGAAAATTGTGGCACCAGCACAAGCTCGATTCCAGCATGTGCTGTCGCAACCCTCGATCCGATCCGATCTTAGACTGGGAATGAACTCCGTATGCTTAGACTGGGAATGAATTTCGTATGCCTAAGTCAACCCACGGAACGAGCGTGCAGGCGCTCAGTCGGCCAAAGGGGTGGGATACGTAAATCGAGGATCGACCGGGTCCCCCTCTGCGTACTTGCCGATCCTGCTACCATAACCCTCGATCCGGTCTGATCTTAGACTGGGAATGAACTCCGTATGCCTAAGCCAACTGACGAAACAAACGGACGGGCGGGCACTACGCCGACCAGAGAGACGAGATGCGAAAGCCGTGGATCGATAGGGTGGTAGGTGAGTTTAGGCACATCTTCATATTTCTGCATGCCAATGCCATTTTTATGGCTTGTAAATTCATACAATGGTCCCTTAAGCCTTCACGTGAAGTTTCATGGCAAGATGACTCGTTTTCTATTTTTCATGATTTTTGAAACTTTTTGCGATTTGGGATTTTTTAAAAATTTTTTATAAGGATTCTTAGCCCCAAACTCGGTAGACGTGATCCTTGTACTTTTTTTGGCATGCACAAAAAAATTCAACTAAAAACTCGAAGTGTACAAGATTTTGTGACCATTTGAAAAAAGTGTCCCTATTTCAGACACTTTAATGACTACTGGTAGCAAACCTGTAAAATCTCAAATGCTCTTTAAAGGGGTGTGAGTTCTAGAGGTTTGATGAGGGATAGGGGGCCAATATAGGGGCCAAGTACCAGCACCCATTGCACATCATGTGCGAACACCCACCCGGTCCCCCCGATCGCCGGAACCCCAATGCCGCCGGTTAGGTTCTCCGACGATGCTCCGGTGATGGTGCCTCGGTGAAGAAAAATGCGGCACCACCACATGCCTGAGCCCAGCATGTTCTGCCGCAACCCATGATCCGGTCTGATCTTAGACTGGGAATGAACTCCGCATGCTTAGACGGGGAATGAACTCCGTATGCCCAAGTCAACCCACGGAATGAGCGTGCGGGTGCTCAACTGGCCACAGGGGCGGGATGCGCAAGCCGGGGATCGACCGGGTCCCCCTCTGGGTGCTGTCGATCCTACTGTCCTAACCTTCAATCCGGTCCGGTCTTAGACTGGGAATGAACTCCGTATGCCTAAGCCAACCGACAAAATGAGCGGGCGGGTAGGGGGTCGGGCACTACGTCGGCCAAAGAGACGGGATGCACAAGCCGTGGATCGATAGGGTGGTAGGTGGGTTTAGGCACATCTTCATATTTCTACGTGCCAATGCCATTTTATGGTTTGTAAATTCATACAATGGTCCCTTAAGCCTTCATGTGAAGTTTCATGGCAAGACGACTTGTTTTCTATTTTTCACGATTTTTGAAACTTTTTACAGTTCAGGATTTTTTAAAATTTTTTCGAAAGGAGTTTTAGGCCCAAACTTTGTAGACATGATCCTTGTATTTTTGTTGGCATGCACAAAAAAACTCAGCTAAAAACTCAAAGTGTACAAGATTTTGTGACCATTTGAGAAAAGTGTCCCCATTTCGGACACTTTAATGGCTACTGGCAGCTAACCTCTAAAATCTCAAATGCTCTTTAAGGGGGTGTGAGTTCTTGAGGTTTGATGAGGGATAGGGGGCCAATATAAGGGCCAAGTACTAGCACCCATCGCACATCATGTGTGCACACCCCCCCGGCCCCCTCGATCGCCGGAACCCCAATGCCGTCGGTCGGTTCTCCGACGATGCTCCGATGATGGTGCCCCGACGAAGAAAAATACGGCACCAGCACATGCCCGAGCCTAGTATGTGCTACCGCAACCCTCAGTCCGATCGATCTTAGACTGGGAATGAACTTCGCATGCTTAGACTGGGAATGAACTCCATATGCCAAGTCAACCCACGAAACGAGTGTACGGGCACTCAACCGGCGAAAGGGGCGGGATGCGTAAGCTGGGATTCGACCGGGTCCCCCTCTGCGTGCTGCCGATCCTGCTACTTCAACCCTCAGTCCAGTTCGATCATAGAATGGGAATGAACTCCGTATGCCTAAGCCAACCGATGAAACGAGCGGGCCGGCGGGCTGGCGGGCACTACGTCGGCCAGAGAGATGGGATGCGCAAGCCGTGCATCGATAGGGTAGTAGGTGGGTTTAGGCACATCTTTATATTTCTATGTGCCAATGCCATTTTTATGGCTTGTAAATTCACACAATGGTCCCTTAAGCCTTCCGTTCGGGATTTTTTAAATTTTTTTCAGAAAGATTTTTGGCCCCAAACTTGGTAGACATGATCCTTGTATTTTTGTTGGCATGCACAAAAAAAATCTGCTAAAAATTGGAAGTGTGTAAGATTTTGTGACCATTTGAAAAAAGTGTCCCCATTTCAAACACTTTAATGGCTACTGGCAGCAAACCTGTAAAATCTCAAATGCTCTTTAAGGGGGGTGAGTTCTCGAGGTTTGAAGAGGGATAGAGGGCCAATATAAGGGCCAAGTACCAGCACCCATCGCATATCATGTGCGCACAACCCCCTGGGCCCCCCGATCGTCGGAACCGCAATGCCGCCAGTTAGGTTCTCTGACGATGCTCCGGCGATGGTGCCCCGACGAAGAAAAATGCGGTACCAGTACATGCTCGAGCCCAGCATGTGTTGCCGCAACCCTCGGTCTGGTCCGATCTTAGACTTGGAATGAACTTCGTAAGCTTAGACTAGGAATGAACTCCGTATGCCTAAGTCAACCCACGAAATGAACGTGCGGGCGCTCAGTCAGCCAGAGGGGCGGGATGCGCAAGCTGGGGATTGGCCGGGTCCCCCTCTACGTGCTGCCAATCCTGCTGCCATAACCCTCGGTCTGGTCTGATCTTAGACTGGGAATGAACTCCATATGCCTAAGCCAACCGACGAAACAAGTGAGCGGACGGGCGGGCGGGCACCACGCCGGCCAGAGAGACGGGATGCGCAAGCTGTGGATCGATAGGGTGGTAGGTGGGTTTAGCCACATCTTCATATTTCTACATGCCAATGCCATTTTTATGGCTTGTTAATTCATACAATGGTCCCTTAATCCTTCACGTGAAGTTCATGGCGAGACGACTCGTTTTGTATTTTTCACGATTTTCAAAACTTTTTACGGTTCTGAATTTTTTAAAATTTTTTCGAAAGGAGTTTTGGCCCCAAAATTGGTAGTCATGATCCTTGTATTTTTGTTGGCATGCACAAAGAAATTCAGCTAAAAACTCGAAGTGTACAAGATTTTGTGACCATTTGAAAAAAGCGTCCCCAGTTCAGACACTTTAATTGCTACTGGCAGCAAACCTATAAAATCTCAAATGCTCTTTAAGGGGGTGTGAGTTCTCGAGTTTTGATGAGGGATAGGGGGCCAATATAAGGACCAAGTACCAGCACCCATCACAGATCATGTGCGCACATCCCCTCCGGCCCCCCCGATCGCCGGAACCCCAATGCCGTCGGTCAGGTTCCCCGGCGATGCTCCGGCGTTGGCGCCCCAACAAAGAAAAATGTGGCACCAGCAGATGCTCGAGCCCAGCATGTACTACTGCAACCCCCGGTCCGGTCCAATCTTAGACTGGGAATGAACTCCGTATGCTTAGACTGGGAATGAACTCCGTATGCCTAAGTCAACCCATGAAACGAGCATGCGGGCGCTCAGCCGGCCAGAGGGGCGGGATTTCCAAGCCGGGGATCGGCCGGTTCCCCCTTTGCATGCTACCAATCCTCCTGCCGCAACCCTCAGTTTGGTCCAATCTAAGACTGGAAATGAACTCCGTATGCCTAAGCCAACCGACGAAACGAGCGGGCGGGCGGGCGGGCATAACGTCGGCCAGAGAGACGGGATGCGCAAGCTGTGGATCGATAGGGTGGTAGGTGGGTTTAGCCACATCTTCATATTTCTACATGCCAATGCCATTTTTATGGCTTGTTAATTCATACAATGGTCCCTTAATCCTTCACGTGAAGTTCATGGCGAGACGACTCGTTTTCTATTTTTCACGATTTTTGAAACTTTTTACGGTTCGAGATTTTTTAAAATTTTTTTGGAAGGTGTTTTGGCCCCAAACTTGGTAGACGTGATCCTTGTATTTTTGTTGGCGTGCACAAAAACATTCAGCTAAAAACTCGAAGTGTACAAGATTTTGTGACCATTTGGAAAAAGTGTCCCCATTTCAGACACTTTAATGGCTACTGGCAGCAAACCTGTAAAATCTCAAATGCTCTTTAAGGGGGTGTGAGTTCTCGAGGTTTGATGAGGGATAGGGGCCAATATAAGGGCCATGTACCAGCACCCATCGTACATCATGTGCGTACACCCCCACCAGCCCCCCCGATCGTCGGAACCCCAATGCCGCCAGTCAGGTTCTCCGGTGATGCTCCGGTGATGGTGCCCCGACGAAGAAAAATATGACACCAGCACATGCCCGAGCCCAGCATGTGCTGTCGCAACCCTCGGTCCAATCCGATCTTAGACTGGGAATGAACTCCGTATGCTTAGACTGGGAATGAACTCCGTATGCCTAAGTCAACACACGAAACGAGCGTGCGGGCGTTCAACCGGCTAGAGGGGTGGGATGCGCAAGTCAGGGATCGATCGGGTCCCCCTCAGCGTGCTGCCGATCCTACTGCTGCAACCCTCGGTCCGGTTTGATCTTAGACTAGGAATGAACTCCGTATGCCTAAGTCAACCCATGAAACGAGCATGCGGGTGCTCAGCCAGCTAGGGGGCCAGGATGGGCAAGTCAGGGGTCGATCGGGTCACCCTCTGTGTGCTGTCGATCCTGGTACTGCAACCCTCCGTTCGGTCTGATCTTAGACTGGGAATGAACTTCGTATGCCTAAGCCAACCGACGAAACGAGTGGGCGGGCGGGCACTACGCCGGCCAGAGAGACGGGATGCGCAAGCCGTGGATCGATAGGTTGGTAGGTGGGTTTAGGCACATCTTCATATTTCTATGTGCCAATGCCATTTTTATGGCTTGTAAATTCATACAATGGTCCCTTAAGCCTTCACATGAAGTTTCATGGCAAGACGACTCGTTTTCTATTTTTCACGATTTTTGAAACTTTTTGCGGTTTGGAATTTTTTAAAATTTTTTCAAAAGGAGTTTTGGCCCCAAACTTGGTAGACGTGATCCTTGTATTTTTTTTGGCATGCACAAAAAAATTCAACTAAAAACTCAAACTGTACAAGATTTTGTGACCATTTGAAAAAAGTGTCCCCATTTCAGACACTTTAATGGCTACTAGCAACAAACCTATAAAATCTCAAATGCTCTTTAATGGGGTGTGAGTTCTCAAGGTTTGATGAGGGATAGGGGGCCAATATAAGGGCCAACTACCAGCACCCATCGCACATCATGTGTGCACACCACCCCCGACCCCCCGATCGCCAGAACGCCAATGCCGCCGGTCAGGTTCTCTGGTGATGTTCGAGATTTTTTAAAATTTTTTTCGAAGGTGTTTTGGCCCCAAACTTGGTAGATGTGATCCTTGTATTTTTGTTGGCATGCACAAACAAATTCAGCTAAAAACTCGAGGTGTACAAGATTTTGTGACCATTTGAAAAAAGTGTCCCCATTTCAGACACTTTAATGGCTACTGGCAGCAAACCTGTAAAATCTCAAATGCTCTTTAAGGGGGTGTGAGTTCTCGAGGTTTGATGAGGGATAAGGGGCGAATATAAGGGCCAAGTACCAGCACCCATGCACATCATGTGCGCACACCCCCCGGCCCCCCCGATCGCCGGAACCCCAATGCCTCCGATCAGGTTCTCCGGCGATGCTCCGGTGATGGTGCCCCGACGAAGAAAAATGTGGCACCAGCACATGCCCGAGCCCAACATGTGCTGCCGCAACCCTCGGTCTAGTCCGATCTTAGACTGGGAATGAACTCTGTATGCTTAGACTAGGAATGAACTCCGTATGCCTAAGTCAACCCACGAAATGAGCGTGCGGGCGCCGGCCAGAAGGGCGGGACGCGCATGCCGAGGATCGACCGGGTCCTCCTTTACGTGCTGCCGATCCTACTATCGCAACCCTCAGTCTGGACCAGTCTTAAACTAGGAATGAACTCCGTATGCCTAAGCCAACCGACGAAATGAGCGGGCGGGCGGGTGGGCGGGCACTACGTCGGCCAGAGAGACGGGATGCGCAAGCCGTGGATCGATAGGGTGGTAGGTGGGTTTAGGCACATCTTCATATTTCTGCATGCCAATTCCATTTTTATGGCTTGTAAATTCATACAATGGTCCCTTAAGCTTTCACGTGAAGTTTAATGGCAAGACGACTCGTTTCTTATTTTTCACGATTTTTGAACCGTTTTGCGGTTCGGGATTTTTTAAAATTTTTTTGGAAGGAATTTTGGCCCCAAACTTGGTAGACATGATCCTTGTATTTTTTTTGGCATGCATAAAAAAATTCAACTAAAAACTCGAA
This sequence comes from Durio zibethinus, assembly GCF_002303985.1. The sequence continues at coordinate 1,870,047 of NW_019167849.1, read as the reverse complement.
GTGTACAAGATTTTGTGACCATTTGCAAAAAGTGTCCCCATTTCAGACACTTTAATGGCTACTGGCAGCAAACCTGTAAAATCTCAAACGCTCTTTAAGGGGATGTTAGTTCTCGAGGTTTGATGAGGGATAGGGGGCCAATATAAGTGCCAAGTGCCAGCACCCATCGCACATCATGTGCGCACAGCCCCTGGCCCCCCGATCGTCAGAACCCTAATGCTGCCGGCCAGGTTCTTCGGCGATGCTCCGGTGATACTGCCCCGACAAAGAAAAATGTGGCACCAGCACATGCTCAAGCCCAGCATGTGCTGCCGCAACACTCAGTCTGATCTGATCTTAGGCTGGGAATTAACCCCGTATGCTTAGACTGGGAATGAACTCCGTATGCCTAAGTCAACCCAAGAAATGAGCGTGTGGGTGCTCAGTCGGCCAGAGGGGCAGGATGCGCAAGGCGGGGATCGGCCGGGTCCCCCTCTGCGCATTGCCGATCCTGCTGTCGTAACTCACAGTTCGGTCTGATCTTAGAATGGGAATGATCTCTGTATGCCTAAGCCAACCAACAAAACGAGCAGGCGGGCGGGCGGGCACAATGCCGGCCAGAGAGCTGGGATGCGCAAGCTGACGAAGAAAAATGTGGCACCAGCACTTGCCCGAGCCCAGCATGTGCTGCTGCAACCTGTGGTTCGATCTGATCTTAGACTGGGAATGAACTCCGTATGCTTAGACTGGGAATGAACTCCGCATGCCTAAGTCAACCCACGGAACGAGCGTCCGAGCGTTCAACCGCCAGAGGGGCAGAATTCGCAAGTCGGGGATCGATCGGGACCCCCTTTGCATGCTGTCGATCCTGTTGTCGCAGCCCTCGGTTCGGTCCGATCTTAGACTAGGAATGAACTCCATATGCCTAAGCCAACCGACGAAACGAGCGTGCGAGCAGGCGGGTGGGCACTACGCTGGCCAGAGAGACAGGATGCACAAGCCGTGGATCGATAGGGTGGTAGGTGGGTTTAGGCACATCTTCATATTTCTACATGCCAATGCCATTTTTATGGCTTGTAAATTCATACAATGGTCCCTTAAACCTTCAGGTGTAGTTTCATGGCAAGACGACTCGTTTTCTATTTTTCACGATTTTTGAATCTTTTTTTGGAAGGAGTTTTGGCCCTAAATTTGGTAGACGTGGTCAGGTTCTCCGACGATGCTCCGACGATGGTGACCCGACGAGGAAAAATGTGGCACCAGCACATGCTCAAGCCCAGCATGTGCTGCCGCAACCCTCGGTCCGGTCCGATCTTAGACTGGAAATGAACTCTGTATGCTTAGACTGGGAATGAACTCTGTATGCCTAAGTCAACCAATGAAATGAGCGTGCGGGCGCTCAACCGGCCAAAAGGGTGGGATGCGCAAGTCGGGGATCGGTTGGGTGGTAGGTGGGTTTAGGCACATCTTCATATTTCTACGTGCCAATGCCATTTTTATGGCTTGTAAATTCATGCAATGGTCCCTTAAGCCTTCACGTGAAGTTTCATGGCAAGATGACTCATTTTCTATTTTTCATGATTTTCGAAACTTTTTTCGGTTCAGGATTTTTTAAAATTTTTTCGGAAGGAGTTTTGGCCCCAAACTTGGAAGACGTGATCCTTGTATTTTTGTTGGCATGCATAAAACAATTCAGCTAAAAACTCGAAGTGTACAAGATTTTGTGACCATTTGAAAATAGTGTCCCCATTTCAGACACTTTAATGGCTACTGGCAGCAAACCTGTAAGATCTCAAATGCTCTTTAAGGGGGTGTGAGTTCTCGAGGTTTGTTGAGAGATAGGGACCCAATATAAGGGCCAAGTACTAGCACCCATCGCACATTTTGTGCGAACACCCCCCCGGCCCCCCCGTTCGTCGGAACCCCAATGCCACCGATCAGGTTCTTCGGTGATGCTCCGGCGATGGTGCCCCGGTAAAGAAAAAAACGGCACCAGCCCTTGCCCGAGCCCAGCATGTGCTGCCCCAACCCTCAATCTGATCCGATCTTAGACTAGGAATGAACTCTGTATGCTTAGACTGGGAATGAACTCTGTATGCCTAAGTCAACTCGCGAAATGAGCGTGCGGGCGATCAGCCAACTAGAGGGGCAGGATGCGCAAGTCAGGGATCGGTCGGGTCCCCCTTTGCGTGCTATCGATCCTGCTGCCACAACCCTCAATCCGGTCTGATCTTAGACTGGGAATGAACTCCGTATGTGTAAGCCAACCGACGAAACGAGTGGGCGGGTGGGCAGGCACTACATCGGCCAGAGAGACGGGATGCGCAAGCCGTGGATCGATAGGGTGGTAGGTGGGTTTAGGCACAACTTTAGATTTCTACGTGCCAATGCCATTTTTATGGCTTGTAAATTGATCTAATGTCCATTAGGCCTTCACGTGAAGTTTCATGGCAAGACCAGTCATTTTTTATTTTTCACGATTTTCAAAATTTTTTACGGTTCGGGATTTTTTAAAATTTTTTCGGAAGGAGTTTTGGCCCCAAACTTGGTAGACGTGATCCTTGTATTTTTTTTGGCATGCACAAAACAATTCAGCTAAAAACTCAAAGTGTACAAGATTTTGTGGCCATTTGAAAAAAATGTCCCCATTGCAGACACTTTAATGGCTACTCGCAGCAAACCTGTAAAATCTCAAATGCTCTTTAAGGGGGTGTGAGCTCTCGAGGTTTGATGAGGGATAGGGAGCCAATATAAGGGCCAAGCACCAGCACCCATCGCACATCATGTGTGCACACCCCCTCGGCCCCCCCGATCGCCGGAACCCCAATGCCGTCGGTCAGGTTCTCCGGCTATGCTCCGGCGATGGTGCCTCGAAGAAGAAAAATGCAGCACCAGCACTTGCCCGAGCCCAGCATGTGCTACCCCAACCCTCAGTCCGGTCCGATCTTAGACTGGGAATGAACTTTATATGCTTAGACTGGGAATGAACTCCGTATGCCTAAGTCAACCCACGAAACGAACGTACGGGCGCTCAACGACCAGACGGGCGGGATGCGCAAGTCGGGGATCGATCGGGTCCCCCTTTATGTGCTGCTGATCCTGCTGCCGTAACTCTCGATCCGGGCCGATCTTAGACTGGGAATAAACTCCGTATGCCTAAGCCAACCGACGAAACGAGCTGGCGGGCGGGCGGGCAGGTGGGTACTACGTCGGCCAGAGAGACGGGATGCGCAAGCGTTGGATTGATAGGGTGGTAGGTGGGTTTAGGCACATCTCATTTTCTGCATGCCAATGCCATTTTTTATGGCCTGGTAAATCCATACAATGGTCCCTTAAGCCTTCACGGTGAAGTTTCCATGCAAGCAACTCGTTTTCTATTTTTCACGATTTTGAAACTTTTTGCTGTTCGGAGTTTTTTTAATTTTTTTTTCGAAAGGAGTTTTGCCCCAAATTTGGTAGACGTGATTCCTTGTAGTTTTATTGCATGCACAAAAAAAATTTCAGCTAGAACACTCCAAGTGTACAAGAATTTGTGACCATTTGAAAAAAGTGTCCCCAAATTTACGACACTTGTATGGCTACTGGTAGTAAACCTGTAAAATCTCAAATGCTCTTTTAAGGGGGTGTGAGTTCTTCAAGGTTTGGTGAGGGATAGGGGGCCAATAAAGTGCCAAGTACCAGCACCCATCGCACATCATGTACGCACAACCCCCGTGGCACACCCCGATCGTCGGAACCCCCCAATGCCGTCGGTAGGTTCTCCGGTGATGCTCCCACGATGGTACCCCGACGAAGAAAAATAAGGCACCAGCACATACTCGAGCCCGACATGTGCTGTCGCAACCCTCGGTTCGATCCGATCTTAGACTGGGAATGAACTCCGTATGCTTACACTGAGAACGGGTGCTGGACTCAGCCTCAATGCGCAAACCACGGAACTGTCGGGTGCCCGCCTCTCCGGCATCAGATCGTAGGTGCTGCCAAGATCGGCTGAAGTATGCGGACTGACCCCTCTGCTAAGCCAATGGTCCGAAAATCGAACACTGCGAGGCAGGGCAGGCACTACGCCGGCCAGCAGAGACGGGAGTGCCAGCTGTGGATCGCATAGGGTGGTAGGTGGGTTAGGGCCACATCTTTCAGTATTTCTGGCGATGCCAATGCCATTTTTAGGCTTTTAAATTCATACAACCGTCCCTTAAGCCTTCACGATAAGTTTCATGGCAAGACAACTCATTTTCTATTTTTCATGATTTTTAAAACTTTTTACGGTTAGAGATCTTTTAAAATTTTTTTGGAAGGAGTTTTGGCCCCAAACTTGGTAGCCGTGATCCTTGTATTTTTGTTGCCATGCCCAAAAAAATTCAGCTAAAAACTCGAAGTGTACAAGATTTTGTGACCATTCAAAAAAAGTGTCCCCATTTAAGACACTTTAATGGCTATTGGCGGCAAACATGTAAAATCTCAAATGGTTTTTAAGGGGGTGTGAGTTCTCAAGGTTTGGTGAGGGATAGGGGGCCAATATAAGGGCCAAGTACCAGTACCCATCGCACATCATGTGCGCACACCCCCTACCCCACCCGATCGTCGGAACCCCAATGTCGTTGGTCAGGTTCTCTGGCGACGCTCCGACGATGGTGCCCCGACGAAGAAAAATGCGACACCAGCACATGCCCGAGCCCAGCATGTGCTATCGCAACCCTCGGTCCGGTCCGATCTTAGACTGGCAATGAACTCCATATGCTTAGACTGGGAATGAACTCCGTATGCCTACGTCAACCCATGAAACGAGCGTACGGGAGCTCAATCGGCCAAAGGGGCGGGATGCGCAAGCCGGGGATTGGCCGGGTCCCCCTCTGTGTGCTGTCGATCCTGCTACCGTAACCCTCGGTCTGATCCAATCTTAGACTGGGAATGAACTCCGTATGCCTAAGCCAACCGACGAAATGAGCGGGCGGACGAGCGGGCGAGCACTACACCGGCCAGAGAGACAGGATGCGTAAGCCGTGGATCGGTAGGGTGGTAGGTGGGTTTAGGCACATCTTCATATTTCTATGTGCCAATGTCATTTTTATGGCTTGTAAATTGATACAATGGTCCCTTAAGCGTTCACATGAAGTTTCATGGCAAGACGACTTGTTTTCTATTTTTCACGATTTTCAAAACTTTTTGCGGTTCGGGCTTTTTCAAAATATTTTCGGAAGGACTTTTGGCCCCAAACTTTGTAGATGTGATCCTTGTATTTTTGCTGGCATGCACAAAATAATTCAGCTAAAAACTCGAAGTGTACAAGATTTTTTGACCATTTGAAAAAAGTGTCCCCATTTCAGACACTTTAATGTTTACTGGCAGCAAACTTGTAAAATCTCAAATGCTCTTTAAGGGGGTGTGAGTTCTCGAGGTTTGTTGAGGGATAGGGGGCCAATATAAGGGCCAAGTACCAGCACCCATCGCACATCATGTGCACACACCCCCCGTCCCCCCCGATCGCCGGAACCCCAATGCCGCCGGTCAAGTTCTCTGACGATGGTGCCCCACTGAAGAAAAATACGACACCAGCACATGCCCAAGCCCAGCATGAGCTATCGCAACCCTCGGTCTGGTCCAATCTTAGATTGGGAATGAACTCCGTATGCTTAGACTGGGAATAAACTCTGTATTCCTAAGTCAACCCAGGAAACGAGCGTACAGGCGCTCAGTAGACCAGAGGGGCGAGATGCGCAAGCCAGGGATCGGTTGGGTCCCCCTCTGCGTGCTGCCACCCCTGCTGCCACAACCCTAGGTCTGGTCCGATCTTAGACTGGGAATGAACTCCGTATGCCTAAGTCAACCCACGAAACGAGTGTGCAGGCGCTCAGCCGGTCGAGGGGCTGGATGCGCAAGCTGAGGATCGGTCGGGTCCCCCTCTGCGTACTGCCAATCCTGCTGCCGCAACCCTTGGTCCGATCTGATCTTAGACTGGGAGTGAACTCCATATGCCTAAGCCAACCAACGAAACGAGTGGGCGGGTGGGCCGACGGGTACTACACCGACCAGAGAGATGGGATGTGCAAGCTGTGGATCGATAGGGTGGTAGGTGGGTTTAGGCATAGCTTCATATTTCTGCGTGCCAATGCCATTTTTATGGCTTGTAAATTCATAAAATGGTCCCTTAAGCCTTCATGTGAAGTTTCATGGCAAGACGACTGGTTTTCTATTTTTCATGATTTTCAAAACTTTTTACAGTTCGGGATTTTTTAAAATTTTTTGGAAGGATTTTTGGCCCTAAACTTGGTAGACGTGATCCTTGTATTTTTCTTGGCATGCCCAAAAAAGTTCAGCTAAAAACTCGAAGTGTACAAGATTTTGTGACCATTTGAAAAAAGTGTCCCCATTTAAGACACTTTAATGGCTACTGGCAGCAAACCTGTAATATCTCAAATGCTCTTTAAGGAGGTGTGAATTCTCGAGGTTTGATGTGGGATAGGGGGCCAATATAAGGGCCAAGTACCAGCACCCATCGTACATCATGTGCGCACACCCCCCCGGCCATCCCGATCATCGGAACCCTAATGCCGCTGGTCAGGTTCTCCGACGATGCTTCGGCGATGGTGCCCCAAAGAAGAAAAATGCGGCACCAGCACCATGCCCGAGCCCAGCATGTGCTGTCGTAACCCTTGGTCCAGTTCAATCTTAGACTGGGAATGAACTCCGAATGCTTAGACTGGGAATGAACTCCGTATGCCTAAGTCAACAAACGAAACGAGCGTGCGGGCGCTTAGCCGGCCAGAGGCGCGGGATGTGCAAGTCGGTACTACTACCCCAATGCCGCCGATCAAGTTCTCTGACGATGGTGCCCCATCGAAGAAAAATACGACACCAGCATATGCCCGAGCGCAGCATGTGCTACCGCAACCCTCGGTCTGGTCTGGTCTTAGACTGGCAATGAACTCCGTATGCTTAGACTGGGAATGAACTCTGTATGCCTAAGTCCTCCCATGAAACAAGCATGCGGGTGCTCAGCCGGCCAGAGGGGTGGGATGCGCGAGCCGAGGATCGACCGGGTCCCCCTCTGTGTGCTGTCGATCTTGCTGCTATAACCTTCGGTCCGATCTGATCAATAGACTGGGAATGAACTCTGTATGCCTAAGCCAACCGACGAAACGAGCAGGCGGGCGGGCGGGCGGGTGGGCACTACGTCGGCCAAAGAGACAGGATGCGCAAGACGTGGATTGATAGGGTGGTAGGTGGGTTTAGGCACATCTTCATTTTTCTGCATGCCAATGCCATTTTCATGGCTTGTAAATTCATACAATGGTCCCTTAAGCCTTCACGTGAATTTTCATGGCAAGACGACTCGTTTTCTATTTTTCGTGATTTTTGAAACTTTTTGTGGTTCAAGATTTTTTAAAATTTTTTCGGAAGGAGTTTTGGCCCCAAACTTGGTAGACGTGATCCTTGTACTTTTTTTGGCATGCAAAAAAAAATATTCAGCTAAAAACTCGAAGTGTACAAGATTTTGTGACCATTTGAAAAAATTGTCCCCATTTCAGACACTTGAATGGCTACTGGCAACAAACCTGTAAAATCTCAAATGCTCTTTAAAGGGGTGTGAGTTCTGGAGGTTTGATGAGGGATACGGGGCCAATATAAGGGCCAACTACCGGCACCCATCGCACATCATGTACGCACACCCCCCGGCCCCCCCGGTTGCCGGAACCCCAATGTCGCCGGTCAGGTTCTCCTACGATGCTCCAACGATGGTGCCCCGACGAAGAAAAATATGGCACCAGCACATGCCCCAGCCCAGCATGTGCTACCGCAACCCTCGATCCGATCTGATCTTAGACTGGGAATGAACTCCGTATGCTTAGACTGAGAATGAACTCCGTATGCGCAAGTCAACCCATGGAACGAGCGTGCGGGCGCTCAGCCAGCCAGAGGGGCGGGATGCGTAAGCCGGGGATCGATCGGGTCCCTTTCTGTGTGCTACCGATCTTACTACCGTAACCCTCAGTCCGGTCCGATCTTAGACTGGGAATTAACTCCGTATGCCTAAGCCAATCGATGAAACGAGCGGGTGGGTGGACGGGCGGGCACTACGTCGGCTAGAGAGACGGGATGTGCATGCCGTGGATCGATATGGTGGTAGGTGGGTTTAGGCACATCCTCATATTTCTACGTGCCAATGGCATTTTATGGCTTGTAAATTCATACAATTGTCCCTTAAGCCTTCACGTGAAGTTTCAAGGCAAGACGACTCGTTTTCTATTTTTCAGGATTTTTGAAACTTTTTACGGTTTGAGATTTTTTAAAATTTTTTTGGAAGGAGTTTTCACCCCGAGCTTGGTAGACGTGATCCTTGTATTTTTATTGGCATGTAAAAAAAAATTAAGCTAAAAACTCGATGTGTACAAGATTTTGTGACCATTTGAAAAAAGTGTCCCCATTTCAGACACTTTAATTGCTACTGGCAGCAAACCTGTAAAATCTCAAATGCTCTTTAAGGGGGTTTGAGTTCTTGAGGTTTGATGAGGGATAGGAGGCCAATATAAGGGCCAAGTGCCAGCACCCATCGCACATCATGTGCGCACAGACCCCTGGCCCCCCGATCGTCGAAACCCCAAAGTCGACGGTCAGGTTCTCCGACGATGGTGCCCAGACGAAGAAAAATGTGGCACCAGCACATGCCCGAGCCCAGCATGTGCTGCCGCTACCCTCGGTCCAGTCCGATCATAGACTGGAAATGAACTCCGTATGCTTAGACTGGGAATGAACTCCGTATGCCTAAGCCAATCCAGGAAACGAGCGTGGGTGCTGAGCCGGCCAGAGGGGTGGGCAGCGCAAGCCAGGGGTCGGTCGGATCCCCCTCTGTGTGCTGCCAATCTTGCTACCTCAACCCCGGTCTGGTCCGATCTTAGACTGGGAATGAACTCTGTATGCCTAAGCCAACCGATGAAACGAGCGTGCGAGTGGGCGGGCGGGCACTACGCTGGCCAGAGAGACGGGATGCGCAAGCCGTGGATCGATAGGGTGGTAGGTGGGTTTAGGCACATCTTCATATTTCTATGTGCCAATGCCATTTTTATGGCTTGTAAATTCATACAATGGTTCCATAAGCCTTCACGTGAAGTTTCATGGCAAGACGACTCGTTTTTATTTTTTATGATTTTTGAAACTTTTTACGGTTCGAGATTTTTTAAATTTTTTCGAAAGGAGTTTTGGCCACAGACATGGTAGACGTGATCCTTGTATTTTTGTTGGCAGGCACAAAAAAATTCAGCTAAAAACTCAAAGTGTACAAGATTTTATGACCATTTGAAAAAAGTGTCCCCATTTCAGACACTTTAATGGCTATGGCAGCAAACCTCTAAAATCTCAAATGCTCTTTAAGGGGGTGTGAGTTCTCGAGGTTTGATGAGGGATAGGGGGCCAATATAAGGGCCAAGTACCAGCACCCATCGCACATCATGTGCGCACACCCCCTGGCCCCCCGATTACCGGAACCCCAATGCTGCCGGTCAGGTTCTCCGACGATGCTCCGACGACGATGCCCCAGCGAAGAAAAATGTGGCACCAGCACATGCTGAAGCCCAGCATGTGCTATTGTAACCCTCGGTCTGGTCTGATCTAAGACTGGAATGAACTCCGTATGCTTAGACTGGGAATGAACTCCGTATGCCTAAGTCAACCCACGAAACGAGCGTGCGGGCGCTCAGTCGGCCAAAGGGGCGGGATACGCAAGTCGAGGATCGATCGGGTCCCTCTCTGCCTGCTGCCGCAACCCTTGGTTCAATCCGATCTTAGACTGGGAAAGAACTCCGTATGCCTAAGCCAATCGACGAAATGACCTGACGGAGGGCCGACGGGCAGTATGCCAACTAGAGAGGCGGGATGTGCAAGTCATGGATCGATAGGGTAGTAGGTGGGTTTAGGCACATCTTCATATTTTTGTGTCCCAATGCCATTTTGATGGCTTGCAAATCCATACAATGGTTCCTTAAGCTTTCACGAGAAGTTTCATGGCAAGATGACTCGTTTTCTATTTTTCATGATTTTTGAAACTTTTTACGGTTCTGGATTTTTAAAAATTTTTTTGGATGGAGTTTTGGTGCCAAACTTGGTAGACGTGATCCTTGTATTTTTGTTGGCATGCACAAAATAATTCACCCAAAGTGTACAAGAATTTGTGACCATTTGAAAAAAGTGTCCCCATTTCAGACACTTTAATGGCTACTGGCAGCAAACCTGTAAAATCTCAAATGGTCTTTAAGGCGGTTTGAGTTCTAGAGGTTTGATGAGGGATAGGGGGCCAATATAAGGGCCAAGTACCAGCACCGATCACACATCATGTGTGCACACCCCCTTGGCCCCCCTGATCGTCGGAACCCCAATACCATCGATCAGGTTCTCCGGTGATGCTCCGACGATGTTGCCCCGACGAAGAAAAATACGGCACCAGCACATGTCCGAGCCCAGCATGTGATGCCGTAACCCTCGGTCCGGTCCAATCTTAGACTGGGAATGAACTCCGTATGCCTAAGTCAACCCACGAAACGAGCTTGCGGGCGCTCAACCGGCCAGAGGGGCGGGATGCGCAAGCCGGGGATCGACCGGGTCCCCCTCTACGTGCTGCCGATCCTGCTGTCGCAACCCTCGGTCTAGTCCATTCTTAGACTGGTAATGAACTCCGTATGCCTAAGCCAACCGACAAAACCAGCGGGCAGGCACTATGCCGGCCAGAGAGACGAGATGCGCAAGCCGTGGATCGATAGGGTGGTAGGTGGGTTTAGGCACATCTTCATATTTCTGCGTGCCAATGCCATTTTTATGGCTTGTAAATTCATACAATGGTCCCTTAAGCCTTCACGTGAAGGTTCATGGCAAGATGACTCATTTTCTATTTTTCAAGATTTTTGAAACTTTTTGCGGTTCGGGATTTTTTAAAATTTTTTTGGAAAGAGTTTTGACCCCAAACTTGGTAGACGTGATCCTTGTATTTTTGTTGGCTTGCAAAAAAAAATTCAGCTAAAAGCTCAGAGTGTACAAGATTTTGTGACTATTTGAAAAAAGTGTCCCCATTTTAGACACTTTAATGGCTACTGGCAGCAAACCTGTAAAATCTCAAATCCTCTTTAAGGGGGTGTGAGTTCTTGAGGTTTGATGAGGGATAGGGGCCCAATATAAGGGCCAAGTTCCAGCACCCATCGCCCATCATTTGCGCACACCCACCGGCCCCCCAATCGTCGGAACCCCAATGCTCCGGCGATGCTCCGACGATGGTGCCCGACAAAAAAAATGCTGCACCAGCACATGCCCGAGCCCAGCATGTGCTGTCGCAACCCTCGGTCTGGTCCGATCTTTGACTGGGAATAAACTCTATATGCCTAAGTCAACCCACGAAAAAAGCATGCGTGCGCTCAGCCGGCCAAAGGGGCAGGATGCACAAGCTGAGGATCGACCGGGTCCCCCTCTGCGTGCTGCCAATCCCATTGGCACAACCCTCGGTCTGGTTTGATCTTAGACTGGAAATGAACTCCGTATGCCTAAGCCAACCGAGGAAATGAGCGGGCGGACGGGCGGACGGGTGGGCACTACGTCGGTCAGAGAGACGGGATGCACAAGCGGTGGATCGATAGGGTGGTAGGTGGGATTAGGTACATCTTCATATTTCTGCATGCCAATGCCATTTTTATGGCTTTTAAATTCATACAATGGTCCCTTAAGCCTTCACGGGAAGTTTCATGGCAAGACGACTCGTTTTCTATTTTTCATGATTTTTGAAACCTTTTGCGGTTCAGGATTTTTTAAAATTTTTTCGGAAGGAGTTTTGACCCCAAACTTGGTAGACGTGATCCTTGTATTTTTATTGGCGTGCAAAAAAAAATTAAGCTAAAAACTCGAAGTGTACAAGATTTTGTGACCATTTGAAAAAAGTGTCCCCATTTCAGACACTTTAACTGCTACTGGCAGCAAACCTGTAAAATCTCAAATGCTCTTTAAGGGGGTTTGAGTTCTCAAGGTTTGATGAGGGATAGGAGGCCAATATAAGGGCCAAGTACTAGCACCCATCACACATCATGTGCGCACAGACCCCTGGCCCCCCGATCATCGAAACCCCAAAGCCGACGGTCAGGTTCTCCGACAATGGTGCCCAGACGAAGAAAAATGTGGCACCAGCACACGCCCGAGCCCAGCATGTGCTGCCGCTACCCTCGGTCCAGTCCGATCTTAGACTGGAAATGAACTCCGTATGCTTAGACTGGGAATGAACTCCGTATGCCTAAGCCAATCTAGGAAATGAGCGTGCGGGTGCTGAGCCGGCCAGAGGGGTGGGCTGCGCAAGTCGGGGATCGGTCGGATCCCCCACTGTGTACTACTAATCTTGCTACCTCAACCCCGGTCTGGTCCGATCTTAGACTGGGAATGAACTCTGTATGCCTAAGCTAACCAATGAAACGAGCGTGCGAGCGGGCGGGCGGGCACTACGCTGGCTAGAGAGACGGGATGCGCAAGCCGTGGATCGGTAGGGTGGTAGGTGGGTTTAGGCACATCTTCATATTTCTACGTGCCAACGCCATTTTTATGGCTTGTAAATTCATACAATGGTTCCATAAGCCTTCACGTGAAGTTTCATGGCAAGACGACTCATTTTTATTTTTCATGATTTTTGAAACTTTTTGCGGTTCGAGATTTTTTAAAATTTTTTCGAAAGGAGTTTTGGCCACAGACATGGTAGACGTGATCCTTGTATTTTTGTTGGCATGCACAAAAAAATTCAGCTAAAAACTCGAAGTGTACAAGATTTTATGACCATTTGAAAAAAGTGTCCCCATTTCAGACACTTTAATGGCTACTGGCAGCAAACCTCTAAAATCTCAAATGCTCTTTAAGGGCGTGTGAGTTCTCGAGGTTTGATGAGGGATAGGGGGCCAATATAAGGGCCAAGTACTAGCACCCATCGCACATCATGTGCGCACACCCCCCCGGCCCCCCGATCGCCGGAACCCCAATGCCGCCGGTCAGGTTCTCCGATGATGATCGGACGATGGTGCCCCGGCGAAGAAAAAAGCGGCACCAGCGCATGCCCGAGCCCAGCATGTGCTGCCGCAACCATTGATCCGGTCCGATCTTAGACTAGGAATGAACTTCGTATGCTTAGACTGGCAATGAACTCCGTATGCCTAAGTCAACCCATGAAACGATCGTGCGGGCGCTCAGTCGACCAGAGGGGCGGGATGCGGAAGCCGTGGATCAGCCGGGTTCCCCTCTGCATGCTGCCGATCGTGTTGCCACAATGGTCTGTCCGATCCAATCTTAGACTGGGAATGATCTCCGTATGCCTAAGCCAACCGATGAAACGAGCGGGCAGGCGGGCATTACGCTGGCCAGAGAGACGGGATGCGCAAGCCGTGGATAGATAGGCTGGTAGGTGGGATTAGGCACACCTTCATATTTCTATGTGCCAATGCCATTTTTTTGGCTTGTAAATTCATACAATGGTCCCTTAAGCCTTCACGTGAAGTTTCATGGCAAGACGACTCATTTTTTATTTTTCACGATTTTTAAAACTTTTTACGGTTTGAGATTTTTTAAAATTTTTTCGGAAGGAGTTTTGGCCCCAAACATGGTAGCCGTGATCCTTGTATTTTTGTTGGCAAGCACAAAACAATTCAGCTAAAAACTCGAAGTGTACAAGATTTTGGGACCATTTGAAAAAAGTGTCCCCATTTCAGACACTTTAATGGCTACTGGCAGCAAACCTGTAAAATCTCAAATGCTCTTTAAGGGGGTTTGAGTTCTCGAGGTTTGATGAGGGATAGGAGGCCAATATAAGGGCCAAGTACCAGCACCCATCGCACATCATGTGCGCACAGACCCCCGGCCCCCCGATCGTTCAAACCCCAATGCCGTCGGTCAGGTTCTCTGGCGATGGTGCCCCGACGAAGAAAAATGTGGCACCAGCACATGCCTGAGCCTAGCATGTGCTGCCGCTACCCTCAGTCCAGTCCGATCTTAGACTGGAAATGAACGCCGTATGCTTAGACTGGGAATGAACTCCGTATGCCTAAGTCAATCCAGGAAACGAGTGTGCGGGTGCTCAGCTGGCCAGAGGGGCGGGCTGCGTAAGCCGGGGATCAGTCGGATCCCCCTCTGTGTGCTGCCAATTTGCTACCTCAACCCCCGGTCCGGTTTGATCTTAGACTGGGAATGAACTCTGTATGCCTAAGCCAACCGATGAAACGAGCGTGCGAGCGGGCGGGCAGGCACTACGCAGGCCAGAGAGACGGGATGCGCAAGCCGTGGATCGATAGGGTGGTAGGTGGGTTTAGGCACATCTTCATATTTTTGTGTGCCAATGCCATTTTTATGGCTTGTAAATTCATACAATGGTCCCTTAAGCCTTCACGTGAAGTTTCATCGCAAGACGACTCGTTTTCTATTTTTAACGATTTTTAAAACTTTTCCCAGTTCGGGATTTTTTAAAATTTTTTCAGATGGAGTTTTGGCCCGAAACTTGGTAGACATGATCCTTGTATTTTTTTTGGCATGCACAAAAAAATTCAGCTAAAAACTCGAAGTGTACAAGATTTTGTGACCATTTGAAAAAAGTGTTCCTATTTCAGACACTTTAATGGCTACTGGCAGCAAACCTGTAAAATCTCAAATGCTCTTTAAGGGGGTGTGAGTTCACCAGGTTTGATGATTGATAGGGGGCCAATATAAGGGCCAAGTCCCAGCACCCATCGCACATCATGCGCGCACACCCCCCGACCCCCATTATCGCCAGAACCTCAATGCCGTCGGTCAGGTTCTCTGACGATGCTCCTGTGATGATGCCTCGACGAAGAAAAATGTGGCACCAGCACATGCCCGAGCCCAACATGTGCTGTCGTAACCCTCGATCCGATCCGATCTTAGACTGGGAATGAACTCCGTATGGTTAGACTGGGAATGAACTCCGTATGCCTAAGTCAACCCACGAAACAAGCGTGTGGGCACTCAGTCGGCCAGTGGGGCGGGATGCGCAAGTCGGGGATCGACCGGGTCCCCCTCTGCATGCTGCCGATCCTGTTACCGTAACCCTCGGTCCGGTCTGATCTTAGACTAGGAATCAACTTCGTATGTCTAACCCAACCGAAGAAACGAGCGGGCAGGCAAACGGGCGGGCACTACAAGATTTTGTGACCATTTGAAAAAAATGTCCCCATTTCAGATACTTTAATGGCTACTGGTAGCAAACCTGTAAAATCTTAAATGCTCTTTAAAGGGGTGTGAGTTCACCAGGTTTGATGAGGGATAGGGGGCCAATATAAGGGCCAAGTACCAGCACCCATCGCACATCATGTGCGCACACCCCCCCGAACCCCCGATCGCCGAAACCCTAATGCCGTCGGTCAGGCTCTTCTGTGAAGCTCCGGCGATGGTGCCCCGATGAAGAAAAATGTGGCACCAGCACATGCCCAAGCCCAGCATGTGCTGCCGCAACCCTCGATCCGGTCCGATCTTAGATTGGGAATGAACTCCGTATGCCTAAGTCAACCCATGAAATGACGTGCGGGTGCTCAGTCGGCCAGAGGGGCGGGATGCGCAAATCGGTGATCGACCGGGTCCCCCTCTACGTGCTACTGATCCTACTGCCACAACCCTCGATCCGGTTTGATCTTAGACTGGGAATGAACTCCGTATGCCTAAGCCAATCGACGAAACGAGCGGGCGGGCGGGCACTACACCGGCCAGAGAGACGGGATGCGCAAGCCGTCAATCAATAGGGTGGTAGGTGGGTTTAGGCACATCTTCTATTTCTATGTGCCAATGCCATTTTTATGGCTTGTAAATTCATACAATGGTCACTTAAGCCTTCACGTGAAGTTTCATGGCAAGACAAGTCATTTTCTATTTTTCATGACTTTTTAAACTTTAAGGTTAGGGATTTTTTAAAATTTTTTCGGAAGGAGTTTTGGCCCCAAACTTGGTAGACATGATCACTGTATTTTTGTTGGCATGCACAAAAAAATTTAGCTAAAAACTCGAGGTGTACAAGATTTTGAGACCATTTGAAAAAAGTGTCCCCATTTCAGACACTTTAATGGCTACTGGCAGCAAACCTGTAAAATCTCAAATGCTCTTTAAGGGGGTGTGAGTTCTCAAGGTTTGATGAGGGATAGGGGGCCAATATAAGGGCCAAGTACCAGCACCCATCACACATCATGTGCACACACCCCCCCCGGCCCCCTCGATCGCCGGAACCCAATTACCGCCGGTTAGGTTCTCCGACGACGCTCCGACGATGGTGGCCCGCCGGAGAAAAATACGGCACCAGCATATGCCCGAGCCCAGCATGTGCTGCCGCAACCCTCGGTCTGATCTGATCTTAGACTGGGAATGAACTCCATATGCTTAGACTGGGAATGAACTCTGTATGCCTAAGTCAACCCACAAAACGAGCATGCAGGCGCCCAGCCGGCCAGAAGGGCAGGATGCGCAAGCCAGGGATCGATCGGGTCCCCTTCTACGTGCTGCTGATCTTGCTACTGCAACCCTCGGTCCGGTCTGATCTTTGACTGGGAATGAACTCTATATGACTAAGCCAACCGATGAAACAAGCGGGCGGGCGGGCGGGTGGGCACTACGCCGGCCAGAGAGATGGGATGCGCAAGCTGTGGGTCGATAGGCTGGTAGCTGGGTTGAGGCACATCTTCATATTTCTGCGTGCCAATGAGATTTTTATGGCTTTTAAATTCATACAATGGTCCCTTCAGCCTTCACATGAAATTTCATGGCAAGACGACTCGTTTTCTATGTTTTACGATTTTCGAAACTTTTTGTGGTTCGAGATTTTTTAAAATTTTTTCAAATGGAGTTTTGGCCCCAAACTTGGTAGACGTGATCCTTGTATTTTTGTTGGCATGCACAAAAGAATTCAGCCAAAAACTCTAAGTGTACAAGATTTTGTGACCATTTGAAAAAAGTGTCCCCATTTCAGGCACTTTAATGGCTACTGGCAGCAAACTTGTAAAATCTCAAATGCTCTTTAAGGGGGTGTGAGTTCATGAGGTTTGATGAGGGATAGGGGGCCAATATAAGGGCCAAGTACTAGCACCCATCGCACATCATGTGCGTACACCCCCCCGGCCCCCCGATCATCGAAACCCTAATGCCGCCGGTCAGGTTCTCCGACGATGCTTCGGCGATGGTGCCCCGTTGAAGAAAAATGCGGCACCAGCACATGCCCGAGTCCAGCATGTGCTGCCTTAACCCTCGGTCTGGTCTGATCTTAGACTGGGAAAGAACTCCATATGCTTAGACTGGGAATGAACTCCGTATGCCTAAGTCAACCCACGAAACGAGCGTGCGTGTGCTCGGTCGGCCAGAGGGGCGGGATGCGTAAGCCAGGGATTTGTCGGGTCCCCCTCTACATGCTACCGATCCTGCTGCAGCAACCCTCTGTTCGGTCTGATCTTAGACTGGGAATGAACTCCATATGCCTAAGCCAACCGACGAAACAAGCGGGCGGGCGGGAAAGCACTACGCCGGCCAGAGAGACGGGATGCGCAAGCCGTGGATCGGTAGGGTGGTAGGTGGGTTTAGGTGTATCTTCATATTTCTGCATGCTGATGCCATTTTTGTGGCTTGTAAATTCATACAATGGTCCCTTAAGCTTTCACGTGAAGTTTCATGGCAAGACGACTCATTTTCTATTTTTTTCTGATTTTTGAAACCTTTTGCGGTTCGGGATTTTTTAAAATTTTTTTGAAAGGAGTTTTGGCCCCAAACTTGGTAAACGTGATCCTTGTATTCTTTTTGGCATGCACAAAAAAATTCAGGTAAAAACTCGAAGTGTACAAGATTTTGTGACCATTTGAAAAAAGTGTCCCCATTTTAGACACTTTAATGGCTACTGGTAGCAAACCTGTAAAATCTCAAATGCTCTTTAAGGGGGTGTGAGTTCTCGAGGTTTGATGAGGGATAGGGGGCCAATATAAGGGCCAAGAACCAGCACCTATCACACATCATGTGCGCACACCCCCCGGCCCCGCCGATTGTCGGAACCCCAATGCCGCCAGTCAGGTTCTCCGACGATGCTCCGGCGATGGTGCCCCAACGAAGAAAAATGTGACACCGACACATGCCTGAGCCCAGTATGTGCTGCGGTAACCCTCGGTCCAGTCCGATCTTAGACTGGGAATGAACTCCGTATGCCTAAGTCAACCTACCAAATGAATGTGCGGGCGCTCAGCTGGCCAAAGGAGCGGGATACGCAAGCCAGGGATTGACCGGGTCCCCCTTTGCATGCTATCGATCCTACTATCGCTACCCTCGGTCTGGTCTGATCTTAGACTAGGAATGAACTCCGTATGCCTAAGCCAACCGACGAAACGAGCGGGCGGGCGGGCGGGCGGGCACTACGCTGGCCAGAGAGACGGGATGCGCAAGCTGTGGATCGATAGGGTGAGAGGTCGGCTTAGGCACATCTTCATATTTGTGCATGCCAATGCCATTTTTATGGCTTGTAAATTCATACAATGGTCCGTTAAGCCTTCACGTGAAGTTTCATGGCAAAATGACTCGTTTTCTATTTTTCATGATTTTTGAAACTTTTTGCGGTTCGGGATTTTTTAAAATTTTTTCGAAAGGATTTTTGGCCCCAAACTTGGTAGCCATGATCCTTGTATTTTTTTTGGGATGCACAAAAAAATTCAGCTAAAAACTTGAAGTGTACAAGATTTTGTAACCATTTGAAAAAAGTGTCCCCATTACAGACATTTTAATGGCTACTGGCAGCAAACCTGTAAAATCTCAAATGCTCTTTAAGGGGGTGTGAGTTCTCGAGGTTTGATGAGAGATAGGGGGCCAATATAAGGGCCAAGTACCAGCACCCATCGCACAACATGTGCACACACCCCCCCGGCCCCCCGATCGTCGGAACCCTAATGCCGCCGGTCAGGTTCTCCGGTGATGGTGCCTCGACGAAGAAAAATGTGGCACCAACACATGCCCGAGCCTAGCATGTGCTGCCGCAACCCTCGATCTGATCCGATCTTAGACTGGGAATGAACTCCGTATGCTTAGACTAGGAATGAACTCCGTATGCCTAAGTCAGCCCACGGAACGAGCGTGCGGACGGTCAGCCGGCCAGAGGGGTGAGATGCGCAAGTGGGGATCAGTCGGGTCCCCCTGTACATGCTGCCGATCCTGCTGTCGTAACCCTTGATCTGGTCTGATCTTAGACTGGGAATGAACTCCATATGCCTAAGCCAACCGATGAAACGAGCGGGCATGCGGGCGGGCACTACGCCAGCCAGAGAGACGGGATGCGCAAGCCATGGATCGATAGGGTGGTAGGTGGGTTTAGGCACATCTTCATATTTGTGTGTGCCAATGCCATTTTTATGGCTTGTAAATTCATACAATTATCCGTTAAGCCTTCACGTAAAGTTTCATGGCAAGACGACTTGTTGTCTATTTTTCACGATTTGTGAAACTTTTTGTGGTTCTGGATTTTTTAAAATATTTTCAGAAGGAGATTTGGCCCCAAACTTGGTAGACATGATCCTTTTATTTTTGTTGGCAGGCACAAAAAAATTCAGCTAAAAACCCAAAGTGTACAAGATTTTGTGACTATTTGAAAAGAGTGTCCAAATTTCAGACACTTTAATGGCTACTGGCAGCAAACCTGTAAAATCTCAAATGCTCTTTAAGGGGGTGTGAGTTCTCAAGGTTTGATTAGGGATAGGGGGCCAATATAAAGGCCAAGTACCAGCACCCATCGCACATCATGTGCGCACCCCCCCGACCCCGCCGATCGCCGGAACCCCAACGCCGTCGGTCAGTTTCTACGACGATGGTGCCTCGACGAAGAAAAATGCGGCACCAGCACATGCCCGAGCCAAGCATGTGCTGCCGCAACCCTCGGTCCGGTACAATCTTATACTGGGAATGAACTCTGTATGCCTAAGTCAACCCACGAAACGGGCGTGCGGGCGCTCAACCGGCCAGAGGGGCGGGATGCGCAAGTCGGGGATTAATCAGGTCCCCCTCAACGTGCTGCCGATCTTGCTGCCGCAACCCTCGGTCCGGTCTGATCTTAGACTGGGAATGAACTTCGTATGCCTAAGCCAACCAATTAAACGAGCGGACGGGAAGGTGGGCGGGCACTACGCCGGTCAGAGAGACAGGATGCGCAAGCCGTGGATCGATAGGGTGGTTGGTTGGTTTATTCACATCTTCATATTTCTGCATGCCAATGCAATTTTTATGGCTTGTAAATTCATACGATGGTCCCTTAAGCCTTCATGTGAAGTTTCATGGCAAGACGACTCGTTCTCTATTTTTCACGATTTTTGAAACATTTTGTAGTTTGAGATTTTTTAAAATTTTTTCGGAAGGAGTTTTGGCATCAAACTTGGTAGACGTGATCCTTGCATTTTTTTTGGCATGCACAAAAAAATTCAGCTAAAAACTCAAACTGTACATGATTTAGTGACCATTTGAAAAAGGTGTCCCCATTTCAGACACTTTAATGGCTATTGGCAGCAAACCTGTAAAATCTCAAATGCACTTTAAGGGGGTGTGAGTTCTCCAAGTTTGATGAGGAATAGGGGCCCAATATACGGGCCAAGTACCAGCACCCATCGCACATCATGTACGCACCCCCCCCGGCCCCCCCGATCGCCGGAACCCCAATGGCATCGGTTACGTTCTCCGATGATGCTCCGGTGATGGTGCCCTGGTGAAGAAAAATGTGGCACCAGCACTAGCCCGTGCCCAGCATGTGCTGCCGTAACCCTCAGTCTGGTCCGATCTTAGACTGGGAATGAACTTTGTATGCTTAGACTGGGAATGAACTCTGTATGCCTAAGTCAACCCATGAAACGAGCGTGCGGGCGCTCAGCCGGCCAAAGGGGTGGGAAACGCAAACCGGGGATCGGTCGGGTCCCCTTTTGCATGCTACAGATCCTGCTACTGCAACCCTCTGTCCGATCCGATCTTAGACTGGGAATAACTACATATGCCTGAGCTAATCGATGAAACGAGCGCGTGGGTGGGCGGGCACTATGCCGGCCAGAGAGACAGGATGCGCAAGCCGTGGATCGATAAGGTGGTAGGTGGGTTTAGGCACATCTTCATATTTTTGCATGCCAATGCAATTTTTATGGCTTGTAAATTCATACAATGGTCCCTTAAGCCTTCACGTGAAGTTTCATGCCAAGACGACTCGTTTTCTATTTTTCATGATTTTTGAAACTTTTTAGGGTTTGGGATTTTTTAAAATTTTGTAGACATGATCCTTGTATTTTTGTTGGCATGCACAAAAGAATCAGGTAAAAACTTGAAGTGTACAAGATTTTGTGACCATTTGAAAAAAGTGTCCCCATTTTAGACCTTTTAATGGCTACTGGCAGCAAACCTATAAAATCTCAAATGCTCTTTAAGGGGGTGTGAGTTCTTAAGGTTTGATGAGGGATAAGGGGCCAATATAAGGGCCAAGTACCAGCACCCATCGCACATCATGTGTGCACCCCCCCGGCCCCCCTGATCGTTGGAACCCCAATGCCGTCGGTCAGTTTCTCCGATGATGCTCCGACGATGGTGCCTCAGCGAAGAAAAATACGGCACCAGTACATGCCCGAGCCAAGCATGTGCTGTCGCAACCCTCGGTTCGGTACACTCTTATACTGGGAATGAACTCCGTATGCTTAGACTGGGAATGAACTCTGTATGCCTAAGTCAACCCACAAAACGGGCGTGCGGGCGTTCAGCCGGCCAGAGGGGCGGGATGCGTAAGCCGGGGTCAACGGGGTCCCCCTCAACATGCTGTCGATCTTGTTGCCGCAACCCTCAGTCCGGTATGATCTTAGACTGGGAATGAACTTCGTATGCCCAAGCCAACCGACGAAACGAGCGGACGGGCGGGCGGGCGGGCACTACGCCGGCCAGAGAGACAGGATGCGCAAGCCGTGGATCGATAGGGTGGTTGGTTGGTTTAGGCACATCTTCATATTTCTGCATGCCAATGCAATTTTTATGGCTTGTAAATTCATACAATGGTCCCTTAAGCCCTCACGTGAAGTTTCATGGCAAGACGACTCGTTTTCTATTTTTCACGATTTTTGAAACATTTTGCAGTTTGAGATTTTTTAAAAATTTTTCGAAAGGAGTTTTGGCATCAAACTCGGTAGATGTTATCCTTGCATTTTTGTTGGCATGCACAAAAAAATTCAGCTAAAAACTCGAACTGTACATGATTTAGTGACCATTTGAAAAAGGTGTCCCCATTTTAGACACTTTAATGGCTATTGGCAGCAAACCTGTAAAATCTCAAATGCTCTTTAAAGGGGTGTGAGTTCTCCAAGTTTGATGAGGAATAAGGGGCCAATATAAGGGCCAACTACCAGCACCCATCGCACATCATGTGCGCACACCCCCCGGCCCCCCCGATCGTCGGAACCCCAATGGTGTCGGTTAGGTTCTCCGACGATGCTCCGACGATGGTGCCCCGACGAAGAAAAATGTGGCACCAGCACCAGCCCAAGCCCAGCATGTGCTGCCGTAACCCTCAGTCTGGTCCGATCTTAGATTGGGAATGAACTCTGTATGCTTAGACTGGGAATGAACTCTGTATGCCTAAGTCAACCCATGAAACGAGCGTGCGGGCGCTCAGCCGGCCAGAGGGGCGGGATACGCAAGTCGGGGATCGCCCGGGTCCCTCTTTCCATGCTACAGATCCTGCTACCGCAACCCTCTATCCGATCCAATCTTAGACTAGGAATAACTACATATGCCCGAGCTAACCGATGAAACGGGCGCGCAGACGGGCGGGCACTACGTCGGCTAGAGAGACGGGATGCGCAAGCCGCGGATCGATACAGTGGTAGGTGGGTTTAGGCACATCTTCAATTTTTTGCATGCCAATGCAATTTTTATGGCTTGTAAATTTATACAATGGTCCCTTAAGCCTTCACGTGAAGTTTCATGGCAAGACGACTCGTTTTCTATTTTTCACGATTTTTGAAACTTTATGCGGTTCGAGATTTTTTAAAATTTTTCGAAAGGAGTTTTGGCATCAAACTTGGTAGACGTGATCCTTGTATTTTTGTTGGCATGCACAAAAAAATTTAGCTAAAAACTCGAAGTGTACAAGATTTTGTGACCATTTGAAAAAAGTGTCCCCATTTTAGACACTTTAATGGCTACTGGCAGCAAAGCTGTAAAATCTCAAATGCTCTTTAAGGGGGTGTGAGTTGCCGAGGTTTGATGAGGGATAGGGGGCCAATATAAGGGCCAAGCACCAGCACCCATCACACATCATATGTGCACACCCCCCGGCTCCCCCAATCGTCGGAACCCCAATGTCACTGGTCAGGTTCTTCGACGATGCTCCGGTAATGGTGCCCCGACGAAGAAAAATGCGGCACCAGCATATGCCCGAGCCCAACATGTGCTGTTGCAACCCTCTGTCCAGTCCCATCTTACACTGGGAAAGAACTCCATATGCTTAGACTGGGAATGAACCCCGTATGCCTACATCCACCCACGAAATGAGCGTGTGGGCGCTCAGCCGGCCAGAGGGGCGGGATGCGCAAGCCGGGGATCGGTCGGGTCCCCCTCAACGTGCTACCGATCTTGCTGCTGCAACCCTCGGTCCAGCTGATCTTAACAGGGAATGAACTCCGTATGCCTAAGCCAACCCACGAAACGAGTGGACGGGCACTACGCCAGCCAGAGAGACAGGATGCACAAGCCGCGGATCGGTAGGGTGGTAGGTGGGTTTAGGCACATCTTCATATTTCTGCATGCCAATGCCATTTTTATTTCTTGTAAATTCATACAATGGTCCCTTAAGCCTTCACGTGAAGTTTCATGGCAAGACGACTCGTTTTCTATTTTTCATGATTTTTAAAACTTTTTACGGTTCGAGATTTTTTAAAATTTTTTCGGAAGGAGTTTTGTCCCCAAACTTTTTAGATGTGATCCTTGCATTTTTTTTGGCATGGACAAAAAAATTCAGCAAAAATTCGAAGTGTACAAGATTTTCTGACCATTTGAAAAAAGTGCCCCCATTTCAGACACTTTAATGGCTACTGGCAGCAAACCTGTAAAATCTCAAATGCTCTTTAAGGGGGTGTGAGTTCTCGAGGTTTGATGAGGGATAGGGGGCCGATATAAGGGCCAAGTACCTGTACCCATCGCACATCATGTGCGCACACTCCCCCGGCCCCCCCGATCATCAAAATCCCAATGCCGTCGGTCAGGTTCTCCTGCGATGCTCCGGCGATGGTGCCCCGGTGAAGAAAAATGTGGCACCAGCACATGCCCGAGCCCAGCATGTGCTGCCGCAACCCTTGGTCTGGTCGGATCTTAGACTGGGAATGAACTCCATATGCTTAGACTGGGAATGAACTCCGTATGCCTAAGTCAACCGACGAAATGAGCGTGGAGGCGGGATGTGCAAGCCGGGGATCGGTCGGGTCCCCCTCTACATGTTGCAGATCCTGCTGCCACAACCCTCGGTCTGGTCCGATCTTAGATTTAGGCACATTTTCATATTTCTACATGCCAATGCCATTTTTATGGCTTGTAAATTCATACAATGGTCCCTTAAGCATTCACGTGAAGTTTAATGGCAAGACGACTCGTTTTCTATTTTTCACAATTTTTGAAACTTTTTACGGTTCGGGATTTTTTAAAATTTTTTCAGAACGAGTTTTGGTCCCAAATTGGTAGACGTGATCCTTGTATTTTTGTTGGCATGCACAAAAAAATTCAGCTAAAAACTCGAAGTGTACAAGATTTTGTGACCATTTGAAAAAAGTGTCCCCATTTCAGACACTTTAATGGCTACTGACAGCAAACCTGTAAAATCTCAAATGCTTTTTAAGGGGGTGTGAGTGCTTGAGGTTTGATGAGGGATAGGGGGCCAACATAATAGCCAAGTACCACTACCCATCTTACATCATGTGTGCACAACCCCCCCCGGTGCCATCGATCATCGGAGCCCCAATACCACCGGTCAGGTTCTCCGGCGACGCTCCGGCGATGGTGCCCCGGTGAAGAAAAATGCGGCACCAGCACTTGCCCCAGCCCAGCATAAGCTGCTGTAACCTTCGATCTGGTCTAATCTTAGACTGGGAATGAACTCCGTATGCCTAAGTCAACCCATGCAAGCCGGGGATCGGTCGGGTCCCCCTCTGCGTGCTATCGATCCTACTATCGCAACCTTCAGTTCAGTTTGATCTTAGACTGGGAATGAACTCCGTATGCCTAAGCCAACCGACAAAACGAGTGGGCGGGCGGGCACTACGTCGGCTAGAGAGGCGGGTTGTCAAGCCGGGGATCGGTCGGGTCCCCCTCTACATGTTGCAGATCCTACTGCCACAACCCTCGATCTGGTCCGATCTTAGATTTAGGCATATCTTCATATTTCTGCATGCCAATGCCATTTTTATGGCTTGTAAATTCATACAATGGCCCTTAACCCTTCACGTGAAGTTTCATGGCAAGACGACTCGTTCTCTATTTTTCACGATTTTTGAAACTCTTTGCAGTTCAAGATTTTTTAAAATTTTTTCGGAAGGCGTTTTGGCCCCAAACCTAGTAGACGTGATCCATGTATTTTTGTTGGCATGCACAAAAACATTCAGTTAAAAACTCGAAGTGTACAAGATTTTGTGACCATTTGAAAAAAGTGACCCTATTTCAGACACTTTAATGGCTACTAGCAGCACACGTGTAAAATCTCAAATGCTCTTTAAGGGGGTGTGAGTTCTCGAGGTTTGATGAGGGATAGGGGGCCAATATAAGGGCCAAGTACCAGCACCCATCCCACATCATGTGGGCACACCCCCCCCGGCACCCCCGATCGTCGGAACCCCAATGCCGCCGGTCAGGTTCTCCGGCGATGCTCCGACGATGGTGCCCCGGTGAAGAAAAATGTGGCACCAGCACATGCCCGAGCCCAGCATGTGCTGCTGCAACCCTCGGTCTGATCCGATCTTAGACTAGGAATGAACTCCGTATGCTTAGACTAGGAATAAACTCCGTATGCCTAAGTCAACCCACGAAATGAGCGTACGGGCGCTCAGCCGGCCAGAGGGGCGGGATGCGCAAGCCGAGTCCCCCTTTACGTGCTGCCGATCCTGCTGTCGCAACCCTTGGTCCAATCTAATCTTAGACTGGGAATGAACTCCGTATGCCTAAGCCAACCGATGAAACGAGCGGGCAGGCGGGCAGGCACTACGCCGGTCAGAGAGACGGGATGCGCAAGCCGTGGATCGATAGGGTGGTAGGTGGGTTTAGTCTCAACTTCAGATTTCTACGTGCCAATGCCTTTTTTATGTCTTGTAAATTGATACAATGGTTCCTTAAGCCTTCACGTGAAGTTTCATGGCAAGACGACTCGTTTTCTATTTTTCATGATTTTCAAAACTTTTCGGAAAGGAGTTTTGGCCCCAAACTTGGTAGACGTGATCCTTGTATTTTTTTTGGCATGCACAAAAAAATTTAGCGAAAAACTAGAAGTGTACAAGATTTTGTGACCATTTGAAAAAAGTGTCTCCATTTCAGACACTTTAAAGGCCACTGGCAGCAAACCTGTAAAATCTCAAATGCACTTTAATGGGGTGTGAGTTTTCGAGGTTTGATGAGGGATAGGGGGCCAATATAAGTGCCAAGTACCAGCACCCATCGCACATCATGTGCGCACACCCCCCCGGCCCCCCCGATCGCTGGAACCCGAATGCCGTCGGCCAGGTTCTCCGGTGATTCTCCGGTGATGGTGCCTCGACGAAGAAAAATGTGCCACCAGCACATGCTCGAGCCCAGCATGTGCTGCCGCAACCCTCGGTCCGGTCCAATCTTAGATTGGGAATGAACTCCGTACATTTAGACTGGGAGTGAATTTCGTATGCCTAAGTCAACCCACGAAATGAGCGTGCGGACGCTCAGCCTGCCAGAGGGGTGAGATGCGCAAGCCGGGTCCCCCTTTGCGTGCTACCGATCCTGCTGTCACAACCCTTGGTCCAGTCTAATCTTAGACCGAGAATGAACTCCGTACGCCTAAGCCAACTGACGAAACGAGCGGGCGGGCGGGCACTACGTCGGCCAGAGAGACGGGATGCGCAAGCCGTGGATCGATAGGGTGGTAGGTGGGTTTAGGCACATCTTCATATTTCTGCATGCCAATGCCATTTTTATGGCTTGTAAACTCATACAATGGTCCCTTAAGCCTTCACGTGAAGTTTAATGGCAAGATTACTCATTTTCTATTTTTCACGATTTTCCAAACTTTTTACGGTTCGAGATTTTTTAAAATTTTTTCGGAAGAAGTTTTGGCCCCAAACATGGTAGACATGATCCTTGTATTTTTTTTGGCATGCACAAAAAAATACAGCTAAAAACTTGAAGTGTACAAGATTTTGTGACCATTTGAAAAAAATGTCCCCATTTTAGACACTTTAACGGCTACTGGCAGCAAACCTGTAAAATCTCAAATGCTCTTTAAGGGGGTGTGAGTTCTCCAAGTTTGATGAGGGATAGGGGGCCAATATAAGGTCGAAGTACCAGCACCCATCGCACATCATGTGCGCACACCCCCCGATCGCCGGAACCCCAATGCCGCCGGTCAGGTTGTCCGATGATGCTCCGGTGATGGTGCCCCGAGGAAGAAAAATACGGCACCAGCACATTCCTGAGCCCAGCATGTGCTGCCGCAACCCTTGGTCTGATCCAATCTTAGACTGGGAATGAACTCCGTATGCCTAAGTCAACCCATGAAACGAGCGTGCGGGCGCTCAGCCGGCCAGAGGGGCGGGATGCGCAAGTCAAGGATCGGTCGGGTCCCCCCCTGCTTCCTGCCGATCCTGCTGCCGCAACCCTCGATCCTGTCTGATCTTAGACTGGGAATGAACTCCGTATGCCTAAGCCAACCGAGGAAACGAGCGGGCGGGCGGGCGGGCACTATACCGGCCAGAGAGACGGGATGTGCAAGCCGTGAATCGATAAAGTGATAGGTGGGTTTAGGCACATCTTCATATTTCTTTGTGCCAATGCCATTTTTATGGCTTGTAAATTCATACAAAGGTCCCTTAAGCCTTCACGTGAAGTTTCATGGCAAGACGACTCATTTTCTATTTTTTATGATTTTCGAAACTTTTCACTTTTTGGGATTTTTTAAAATTTTTTCAGAAGGATTTTTGGCCCCAAACTTGGTAGATGTGATCCTTGTATTTTTTTTGGCATGCACAAAAAAATTCAGCTAAAAACTCAAAAGTATACAAGATTTTGTGACCAATTGAAAAAAGTGTCCCCATTTCAAACACTTTAATGGCTACTGGCAGCAAACCTGTAAAATCTCAAATGCTCTTTAAGGGGGTGTGAGTTCTCGAGGTTGATGAGGATTAGGGCCATATAGGCCAATACCAGCACCCATGCACATCATGTGTGCACACCACTCCCGCCCCCGATCGATCCCGAACCCCATGCCTTCGGTCAGTGCCCGATAATGCCCGACGATCGTGCCCTGAGCTGTAAGAAAATGGAGTTCACCAGTACATGCCATTAGACCAGATGGGTCTACCACAACAGTCAATCCGTGCTGATCTTAGACTGGGAATGACTCCGTATGCTTAGGACTGGGAATGAACTCGGTCTAGCTAAGCCCGACGAAAGGCGGGGCGGGTGGGCGGGCGGCGGAGGCACTACGCCGACTAGAGAGACGGGATAAAGCAAGCCGTGGATCGATAAGGCTGGTGGTAGTGTTAGGCACATCTTCATATTTTGCGCGCCAATGCCATTTTATGGCTTTGCAAATTCATACAATGGTCCTGTAAGCTGACGTGAAGTTCATGGCAAGACGACTCGTTTTCAATTTTTCACGATTTTTGAAACTTTTTAAGGTTCGAGATTTTTTAAAATTTTTTCGGAAGGAGTTTTGGCCCCAAACTTGGTAGACGTGATCCTTGTATTTTTGTTGGCATGCACAAAAAATTCAGCAAAAAACACAAAGTGTACAAGATTTTGTGATCATTTAAAAAAAGTGACCCCATTTCAGACACTTTAATAGCTACTGGCAGCAAACCTGTAAAATCTCAAATACTCTTTAAGGGGGTGTGAGTTCTTGAGGCTTGATGAGGGATAGGGGGCCAATATAAGGGCCAAGTACCAGCACCCACCGCACATCATGTGTGCACACCCCCACCGGCCCCCCCGATCACCGGAACCCCAATACCCCCGGTCAGGTTCTCCGACGATGCTCCGAAGATGGTGCCCCGACGAAGAAAAATGCAGCACCAGCACATGCACGATCCCAGCATGTGCTGCCGCAACCCTCGGTCTGATTCGATCTTAGACTGGGAATGAACTCCATATGCTTAGACTGGGAATGAACTCCGTATGCCTAAGTCAACCCACGAAATGAATGTGCGGGCGCTCAGTCGGCCAGAGGGGCGGGATGAGCAAGCCGGGGATCGGTCGGGTCCCCCTTTCTGTGCTACCAGTCCTGCTGCCGCAACCCTAGGTCCGGTCTGATCTTTGACTGGGAATGAACTCCGTATGCCTAAGCTAATCGATGAAACGAGTGGGCGGGCGGGTAGGCACTATGCCGGCCAGAGAGACGGGATGTGGAAGCCATGGATCGATAGGGTGGTAGGTGGGTTTAGGCACATCTTTATATTTTTGCGTGCCAATGCCATTTTTATGGCTTGTAAATTCATACAATGGCCCCTTAAGCCTTCACTTGAAGTTTTATGGCAAGACGACTCATTTTCTTTTTTTTACGATTTTCAAAACTTTTTGCGGTTCGGGATTTTTTATAATTTTTTCAGAAGGAGTTTTGGCCCCAAACTTGGTAGTCATGATCCTTGTATTTTTTTGGCATGCACAAAAAAATTTAGCAAAAAACTCGAGTGTACAAGATTTTGTGACCAGTTGAAAAAAGTGTCCCCATTGTAGACACTTTAATGGCTACTGGCAGCAAACCTATAAAATCTCAAATGCTCTTTAAGGGGGTGTGAGTTCTCAAGGTTTGATGAGGGATAGGGGGCCAATATAAGGACCAAGTACCAGCACCCATCACACATCATTTGGGCACACCCCCCCGGCCCCCCCGATCACTGGAACCCCATGCTGCCGGTCAGGTTCTCCGACGATGCTCTGACGATGGTGCCCTGACAAAGAGAAATACGACACCAGCACATGCCTGAGCGCAGCATGTGCTGCCGCAACCCTCTGTCTGGTCTGATCTTAGACTAGGAATGAACTCCGCATGCTTAGACTGGGAATGAACTCCGTATGCCTAAGTCAACCCACGAAACAAGCGTGTGGGCACTCAACCGGCCAAAGGGGCGGGAAGCGCAAGCTGGTGATCGACCGAGTCCCCCTCTACATGCTGCCGATCCTACTACCGCAACCCTTTGTCCAATCTGATCTTAGATTGGGAATGAACTCCGTATGCCTAAGCCAACCGACAAAATGAGCAGGCGGGGCGGGGGCACTACGTCGACCAGAGAGACGGGATGCGCAAGCCATTGATAGATAGGGTGGTGGTAGGTGGGTTTAGGCACATCTTCATATTTCTGCATGCCAATGCCATTTTTATGGCTTGTAAATTCCTACAATGGTCCCTAAAGCCTTCACGTGAAGTTTCATTTCAAGACGACTCGTTTTTTATTTTTCATGTTTTTTGAAACTTTTTACGGTTCAAAATTTTTTAAAATTTTTTTGGAAAGAGTTTTAGCCCCGAACTTGGTAGATGTGATGCTTGTATTTTTTTTGGCATGCATAAAAAAATTCAGCTAAAAACTCGACGTGTACAAGATTTTGTGACTGTTTGAAGAAAGTGTCCCCATTTTAGACACTTTAATGGCTACTGGCAGCAAACCTGTAAAATCTCAAATGCTCTTTAAGGAGGTGTGAGTTCTCGAGGTTTGATGAGGGATAGGGGGCCAATATAAGGGCCAAGTTCCAGCACCCATCGCACATCATGTGCGCACACCCCCCGACCCCCCTATCGTCGGAACCCCAATGCCGTCGGTCAGGTTCTCCGGTGATGCTCCGATGATGGTGCCCCGACGAAGAAAAATGCGGCACCAGCACATGCCCGAGCCCAGTATGTGCTACTGAAACCCTCGGTCTGGACCGATCTTAGACTGGGAATGAACTTCATATGCTTAGACTGGGAATGAACTCCGTATGCCTAAGCCAACAGACGAAAGGAGCGGGCGGGCGGGCGGGAGGGCACTACGTCGACCAGAGAAACGGGATGCGCAAGCTGTGGATCGATAGGGTGGTGGTAGGTGGGTTTAGGCACATCTTCATATTTCTGCGGGCCAATGCCATTTTTATGGCTTGTAAATTCCTACAATGGTCCCTAAAGCCTTCACGTGAAGTTTCATGGCAAGACGACTCGTTTTCTATTTTTCACGATTTTTGAAACTTTTTACGATTCGGGATTTTTTAAAATTTTATCGGAAAGAGTTTTAGCCAAAACTTGTTAGACGTGATCCTTGTATTTTTGTTGGCATGCACAAAAAAATTCAGCTAAAAACTCGACGTGTACAAGATTTTGTGACCATTTGAAAAAAGTGTCCCCATTTCAGACACTTTAATGCTACTAGCAGCAAACCTGTAAAATCATAAATGCTCTTTAAGGGGGTGTGAGTTCTCAAGGTTTGGCGAGGGATAGGGGGCCGATATAAGGGCCAAGTACCAGCACCTATTGCACATCATGTGCGCACACCCCCTAGCCCCCCGATTGCCGGAACCCCAAAGCCGCCGGTCAGGTTCTCCGGCGATGCTCTAGCGATGGTGCCCTGACGAAGAAAATTGCGGCACCAGCACATTCCTGAGCCCAGCATGTGCTACGGCAACCCTCGGTCCGGTCCGATCTTAGACTGGGAATGAACTCCGTATGCCTAAGCCAACCGACGAAACGAACAGGCGGGCGGACGGGCACTACGTCGGCTAGAGAGACGGGATGCGCAAGCCGTTGATCGATAGGGTGGTAGGTGGGTTTAGGCACATCTTCATATTTCTGCATGCCAATGCCATTTTTCTGGCTTTTAAATTCATACAATGGTCCTTTAAGCCTTCACGTGAAGTTTCATGGCAAGACGACTCGTTTTCTATTTTTCACGATTTTTGAAACTTTTTACGGTTCGGGATTTTTTAAAATTTTTTGGAAGGAGTTTTGGGCCCAAACTTGTTAGACGTGATCCTTGTATTTTTGTTGGCATGCATAAAAACATTCAGCTAAAAAATCGAAGTGTTCAAGATTTTATGACCATTTGAAAAAAGTGTCCCCATTTCAGACACTTTAATGGCTACTGGCAGCAAACCTGTAAAATCTCAAATGCTCTTTAAGGGGGTGTGAGTTCTTGAGGCTTGATGAGGGATAGGGGGCCAATATAAGGGCCAAGTACCAGCACCCATCGTACATCATGTGCGCACACCCCCCCGACCCCCCGATCGTCGGAACCCCAATGTCGTCGGTCGGGTTCTCCGACGATGGTGCCCCGATGAAGAAAAATGTGGCACCGAGACATGCCGAATTCCAGCATGTGCCACCGCAACCCTCGGTCCGGTCCGATCTTAGACTGGGAATGAACTCCGTATGCCTAAGTCAACCCATGAAACAAGCGTGCGGGTGCTCAGCCGGCCAAAGGGGTGGGATGTGTAAGACGGGGATCGATCGGGTCCCGCTCTGCGTGCTGTCGATCCTGCCGCCACAACCCTTGGTCCGGTCCGATCTTACACTGGGAATGAACTTCGTATACGTAAGCCAACCTATGAAACGAGCGGGCGGGTGGGCACTACGTCGACCAGAGAGACAGATGCGTAAGCCGTGGATCGATAGGGTGGCAGGTGGGTTTAGGCACATCTCCATATTTTTGCATGCCAATGCCATTTTTATGGCTTGTAAATTCATACAATGGTCCCTTAAGCCTTCACGTGAAGTTTCATGGCAAGACGACTCGTTTTCTATTTTTCATAATTTTTGAAACTTTTTACGGTTCGTGATTTTTGAAAATTATTTCAGAATGAGTTTAGGCCTGAAACTTGGTAGACGCGATCCTTGTATTTTTGTTGGCATGCACAAAAAAAATCAGCTAAAAACTCGAAGTGTACAATATTTTGTGACCATTTGAAAAAAGTGTCCCCATTCCAGACACTTTAATGGCTATTGGCAGCAAACCTGTAAAATCTCAAATGCTCTTTAAGCGGGTGCGAGTTTTCAAGGTTTGAAGAGGGATAGGGGGCCGATATAAGGGCCAACTACCAGCACCCATCGCACATCATGTGCGCACATCCCCCGGCCTCTCTATCGTCGGAACCCCAATGCCGTCGGTCAGGTTCTCCGGCGATGATGCCCCGACGAAGAAAAATGCGACACCAGCACATGCCCAAGCCCAGCATGTGCTGTCGCAGCACTCGGTCCAGTCCGATCTTCGACTGGGAATAAACTTCGTATGCTTAGACTGGGAATGAACTCTATATGCCTAAGTCAATCCACGAAATGAGTGTGCGACACTCAGCCAGCCAGAGGGGTGGGATGTGCAAGCCGCGGATCAGTCGGGTCCCGCTCTAGGTGCTGCCAATCCTGCTGCCACAACCCTCGGTCCGGTCTAATCTTAGACTGGGAATGAACTCCGTATGCCTAAGCCAACTGACAAAACGAGCGGGCGGACGGGCACTACGCCAGCCAGAGAGACGGGATGCGCAAGCCATGGATCAATAAGGTGGCAGGTGGGTTAGGCACATCTTCATATTTCTGCATGCCAATGCCATTTTTATGGCTTGTAAATTCATACAATGGTCCCTTAAGCCTTCACGTGAAGTTTCATGGCAAGACGACTCATTTTCTATTTTTCACGATTTTTGAACCTTTTTACGGTTCGTGATTTTTTAAAATTTTTTCAGAAGGAGTTTTGGCCCCAAACTTGGTAGACGTGATCCTTGTATTTTTGTTGGCATGCACAAAACAATTCAGCTAAAGACTCAAAGTGTACAAGATTTTGTGACCATTTGAAAAAAGTGTCCCCATTTCAGACACTTTAATGGCTACTGGCAGCAAACCTGTAAAATCTCAAATGCTCTTTAAGCGGGTGTGAGTTCTCGAGGTTTGAAGAGGGATAGGGGGCCAATATAAGGGCCAAGTACCAGCACCCATCGCACATCATGTGCACACACCCCCCGGCCCCTCGATCGCCGGAACCCCAATGTCGTCGGTGCCCCAATGCCGTCGGTCAGGTTCTCCGGCGATGCTCCGGTGATGGTGCCCTGACGAATAAAAATGTGGCACCAGCACATGCCCAAGCCCAGCATGTGCTGTCGTAACCCTCGGTCTGATCTTCGACTGGGAATAAACTCCGTATGCTTAGACTGGGAATGAACTTCGTATGCCTAAGTCAACCCATGAAACGGGCGTGCAGGTGCTCAGCCGGCCAGAGGGATGGGATGCGCAAGCTGGGGATCGGTCGGGTCCCTCTTTGCGTGCAACCGATCCTACTGCCACAACCCTCGGTCCAGTTTGATCTTAGACTGGGAATGAACTCCGTATGCCTAAGCCGACCGATGAAACGAGCGGGCGGGCAGGCGGGCAGGCACTACGCCGGCAAGAGAGACGGGATGCACAAGCCGTGGATCAATTGGGTGGTAGGTGGGTTTAAGCACATCTTCATATTTCTGCGTGCCAATGCCATTTTTCTGGCTTGTAAATTCATACAATGGTCCCTTAAGCCTTCACGTGAAGTTTCATGGCAAGACAACTCGTTTTCTATTTTTCATGATTTTTGAAACTTTTTACGGTTCGAGATTTTTGAAAATTTTTCGAAAGGAGTTTCAGCCCCAAACTTGGTAGATGTGATCCTCGTATTTTGTTGGCATGCACAAAAAAATTCAACTAAAAACTCGAAGTGTACAAGATTTTGTGACCATTTGAAAAAAGTGTCCCCATTCCAGACACTTTAATGGCTACCGGCAGCAAACCTGTAAAATCTCAAATGCTCTTTAAGGGGGTGTGAGTTTTCGAGGTTTGATGAGGGATAGGGGGCCAATATAAGGGCCAAGTGCCAGCACCCATCGTACATCATGTGCTCACACCCCCCTCGGCCCCCCCGATCGTTGGAATCCAATGCCGCCAGTCAGGTTCTCTGGCGATGCTCCGGTGATGGAGCCCCGACGAAGAAAAATGCAGCACCAGCACATGCCCGAGCCCAACATGTGCTGCCACAACCCTCAGTCCAATCTGATCTTAGACTGGGAATGAACTTTGTATGCTTAGACTGGGAATGAACTCCGTATGCCAAACTCAATCCACGAAACGAGCGTGCGGGAAGTCAGCCGACCAGAGGGGCGAGATGCGTAAGTCAGGAATCGGTCGGGTCTCCCTCTGTGTGCTGCAGATCTTGCTACTGCAACCCTCAGTCCGGTCCGATCTTAGACTGGGAATGAACTCTGTATGCCTAAGCCAACCGATGAAATGAGCGGGCGGGCGAACGGGAACTACGTCTGCCAGAGAGACGGGATGCGTAAGCCATGGATCGATAGGGTGGTAGGTGGGTTTAGGCACATCTTCATATTCCTCCATGCCAATGCCATTTTTCTGGCTTGTAAATTCATACAATGGTCCCTTAAGCCTTCACGTGAAGTTTCATGGCAAGACGACTCGTTTTCTATTTTTCACGATTTTTGAAACTTTTTATGGTTCGAGATTTTTTTTCAATTTTTTCGGAAGGAGTTTTGGCCCCAAACTTGGTAGACGTGATCCTTGTATTTTTATTGGCATGCACAAAAACATTCTGCTAAAAACTCAAAGTGTTAAAAGATTTTGTGACCATTTGAAAAAAGTGTCCCCATTTTAGACACCTTAATGGCTACTGGCAGCAAACCTGTAAAATATCAAATGCTCTTTAAGGGGGTGTGAGTTCTTGAGGTTTGATGAGGGATAGGGGGCCAATATAAGGGCCAAGTACTAGCACCCATCGCACATCATGTGTGCACACCCCGGCCGGCCCCCCTGATGACCGGAACCCCAATGCCGCCGGTTAGGTTCTCCGGTGATGGTGCCTCGACAAAGAAAAATACGGCACCAGCACATGCCCGAGCCCAGCATGTGCTGCCCCAACCCTCGATCTAGTCTGATCTTAGACTGGGAATGAACTCCGTAAGCCTAAGTGAACCCATGAAACGAGCGTGAGGCGCTCAGCCAGCCAGTGGGGCGGGATGCGCAAGCCAGGAATCGATCGGGTCCCCCTCTGCGTGCTGCCGATCCTGCTGTCGCAACCCTCGATCCGGTCTGATCTTAGACTGGGAATAAACTTCGTATGCCTTAGCCAACCGACGAAACGAGCTAGCGGATGGGCGGGTGGGCACTGCACCGGCCAGAGAGGCGGGATGCACAAGCCGTGGATCGATAGGGTGGTAGGTGGGTTTAGGCACATCTTGATATTTCTGCATGCCAATGCCATTTTTATGCCTTGTAAATTCATACAATGGTCCCTTAAGCCTTCACGTGAAGTTTCATGGCAAGACGACTCATTTTCTATTTTTCACGATTTTTGAAACTTTTTATGGTTCAGGATTTTTTAAAACTTTTTCGAAAGGAGTTTTGGCCCCAAACTTGGTAGACGTGATCCTTGTATTTTTGTTGGCATGCACAAAAAAATTCAGCTAAAGACCCGAAGTGTACAAGATTTTGTGACCATTTGAAAAATGTGTCCCCATTTTAGACACTTTAATGGCTACTGGCAGCAAACCTGTAAAATCTCAAATGCTCTTTGAGGGGTGTGAGTTCTCGAGGTTGATGAGGGATAGGGGGCCAATATAAGGGCCAACTACCAGCACCCATCGCACATCATGTGCGCACACCCCCCCGGCCCTCCCGATCGCCGGAACCCCAATGCCGCTGGCCAAGTTCTCCGGCGATGCTCCGGTGATGGTGCCCCGACGAAGAAAAATGTGGCACCAGCACATGCCCGAGCCCAGCATGTGCTGCCACAACCCTCGGTCTGGTCCGATCTTAGACTGGGAATGAACTCCGTATGCTTAGACTGGGAATGAACTCCGTATGCCTAAGTCAACCCACAGAATGAGCGTGTGGACGCTCAACCGGCCAGAGGGGCGGGATTCGCAAGCTGGGGATCGATCGAGTCCCTCTCTGCGTGTTGCCATTCCTGCTACTGCAACCCTTGGTCCGGTCTGATCTTACACTGGGAATGAACTCCGTATGCCTAAGCCAACCGACGAAACGAGCGGGCGGGCGGGCACTACGCCGACCAGAGAGACGGGATGCGCAAGCCGTTGATCGATAGGGTGGTAGGTGGGTTTAGGCACATCTTCATATTTTTACGTGCCAATGCCATTTTTATGGCTGTAAATTCATATAGTGGTCCCATAAGCCTTCACGTGAAGTTTCATGGCAAGACGACTCATTTTCTATTTTTCACATTTTTCGAAGCTTTTTACGGTTCAAGATTTTTTAAAATTTTTTCAGAAGGAGTTTTGGATCCAAACTTGGTCGACGTGATCCTTGTATTTTTGTTGGCATTCACAAAAAAATTCAGCTAAAAACTCAAAGTGTACAAGATTTTGTGACCATTTGAAAAAAGTGTCCCCATTTTAGACACTTTAATGGCTACTGGCAGCAAACCAGTAAAATCTCAAATGCACTTTAAGGGTGTGTGAGTTCTCGAGGTTTGATGAGGGATAGGGGGCCAATATAAGGGCCAAGTACCAGCACCCATCACACATCATGTGCGCACACCCCCCCGGCCCCCTCGATCGTCGGAATCCCAATGCCGCCGGTCAGGTTCTCTGGCGATGCTTCGACGATGGTGCCCCGGCGAAGAAAAATGCGGCACCAGCACATGCCCGAGGCCAGCATGTGCTGCTGCAACCCTCACTCTGATTCGATCTTAGATTGGGAATGAACTCCGTATGCTTAGACTGGGAAAGAACTCCGTATGCCAAAGTCAATCCACGAAACGAGCGTGTGGAAGCTCAGCCGGCCAGAGGGGTGGGATGCGTAAGCCGGGGAACGACTGGGTTCACCTCTGCGTGCTGCCAATCCTGCTGCCACAACCCTCAGTCTGGTCCAATCTTAGACTGGGAATGAACTCCGTATGCCTAAGCCAACCGACGAAACGAGCCGGCGGGCGGATGGGCACTACATCGGCCAGAGAGACGGGATGCGTAAGCCGTGGATCGATAGGGTGGTAGGTGGGTTTAGGCACATCTTCATATTTTTGCATGCCAATGCCATTTTTCTGGCTTGTAAATTCATACAATGGCCCCTTAAGCCTTCACGTGAAGTTTCATGGCGAGACGACTCGTTTTTTATTTTTCACGATTTTTGAAACTTTTTATGGTTTGAGATTTTTTAAAATTTTTTCGAAAGGAATTTTGGCCCCAAGACGTGATCCTTGTATTTTTGTTGGCATGCGCAAAAAAATTCAGCTAAAAACTCGAAGTGTACAAGATTTTGTGACCATTTGAAAAAAGTGTCCCCATTTTAGACACTTTAATGGCTCCTGGCAGCAAACCTGTAAATTCTCAAATGCTCTTTAAGGGGGTGTGAGTTCTGGAGGTTTGATGAGGGTTAGGGGGCAATATAAGGGCCAAGTACCAGCACCCATCGCACATCATGTGCGTGCAACCCCCGACCCCCCGATCGTCGAAACCCAATGCCGCCAGTCAGGTTCTCCGATGATGGTGCCCCGACGAAGAAAAATGTGGCACCGACACATGCCCGATTCCAGCATGTGCCACCGCAACCCTTAGTCCAGTCTGATCCTAGACTGGGAATGAACTCCATATGCTTAGACTGACAATGAACTCCGTATGCCTAAGTCAACCCACGAGCGTGCGGGCGCTCTGTCAACCAGAGGGGCGGGATGCACACGCCAGGGATCGATCTGGTCCCCCTTTGCGTGCTACCGATCTTGCTGCCGTAATCCTCGATCCGGTCCAATCTTAGACAGGGAGTGAACTCCGTATGCCTTAGCCAACCGACAAAACGAGCGGGCGGGCGGGCACTACGCCGGCCAGAAAGACGGGATGCGCAAGCCGTGGATCGATAGGGTGGTAGGTGGGTTTAGGCACATCTTCATATTTCTATGTGCCAATGCCATTTTTATGGCTTGTAAATTCATACAACGGTCCCTTAAGCCTTCACATGAAGTTTCATGGCAAGACGACTCGTTTTCTATTTTTCATGATTTTGAAAACTTTTTACGGTTCTGAATTTTTTAAAATTTTTTCGAAAGGAGTTTTGGCCCAAAACTTGGTAGACATCATCCTTGTATTTTTTTTGGCATGCACACAAAAATTAAGGCAAAAACTCGAAGTGTACAAGATTTTGTGACCATTTGAAAAAAGTGTCCCCATTTAAGACACTTTAATGGCTACTGGCAGCAAACCTGTAAAATCTCAAATGCTCTTTAAGGGGTGCGAGTTCTCAAGGTTTGATGAGGGATAGGGGGCCAATATAAGGGCCATGTGCCACCACCCATCGCACATCATGTGCGCACACCCCCCTCGACCCCCCCGATCGCCGAAACCGTAATACCGCCGATCTGGTTCTCCGACGATGCTCCGACGATGGTGCCCCGAAGAAAAATGTGGCACCAGCACATGCCCGAGCCCAGCATGTGCTGCCGTAACCCTTGGTCCGGTTCGATCTTAACTGGGAGTGAACTCCGTATGCTTAGACTGGGAATGAACTCCTTCTGCCGTAACCCACGAAACAAGCGTGCGAGCGGTCAGCCGACCAGAGGGGCGGGATGCGCAAGCCGAGGATCGACCGGGTCCCCCTCTTTGTGCTGTTGATCCTGCTACCACAGCCCTCGATCCAATCTAATCTTAGACTGGGAATAAACTCCGTATGCCTAAGCTAACCGATGAAATGAACTGGCGGGCGGGTGGGCGGGCACTACGTCGGCCAGAGAGACGAGATGTGCAAGCTGTGGATCGATAGAGTGGTAGGTGGGTTTAGGCACATCTTCATATTTTTACGTGCCAATGCTATTTTTATGGCTTGCAAATTCATACAGTGGTCCCTTAAGGCTTCACGTGAAGTCTCATGGCAAGACGACTCGTTTTCTAATTTTCACGATTCTTGAAACTTTTTACGGTTTGAGATTTTTTAAAATTTTTTCAGAAGGAGTTTTGGCCACAAACTTGGTAGACGTGATCCTTGTATTTTTTTTGGCATGCACACAAAAATTCAGCTAAAAACTCGAATTGTACAAGATTTTGTGACCATTTGAAAAAAGTGTCCCCATTTCAGACACTTTAATGGCTACTGGTAGCAAACCTGTAAAATCTCAATTGCTCTTTAAGGGGGTGTGAGTTCTGGAGGTTTGATGAGGGATAGGGGGCCAATATAAGGGCCAAGTACCAGCACCCATCGTACATCATGTGCACACACGCCCCAGGCCCCCAGCCCCCCCGATCGTCGGAACCCTAATGCCGTCGGTCAGGTTCTCCGGCGATGGTGCCTCGATGAAGAAAAATGCGACAGCAGCACATGCCCGAGCCCAACATGTGCTACTGCAACCCTCGGTCTGGTTCGATCTTAGATTGGGAATGAACTCCGTATGGTTAGACTGGGAATGAACTCCGTCTACCTAAGTGAACCCATGAAACGAGCGTGCGGGCGTTCAGCCGGCCAAAGGGACGGGATGCGCAAGCCGGAGATCGGCCGGGTCACCCTCTGCGTGCTGCTGATCCTGCTACCGCAGCCCTTGATCCAGTACGATCTTAGACTGAGAATGAACTCCGTATGCCTAAGCCAACCGATGAAACGAGCGGGCGGGCGGGTGGGCAGGCACTACGCCGGCCAGAGAGACGAGATGTGCAAGCTGTGGATCGATAGGGTGGTAGGTGGGTTTAGCCACATTTTCATATTTTTGCGTACCAATGCCATTTTTATGGCTTGTAAATTCATACAGTGGTCCCTTAAAGCTTCACGTGAAGTTTCATGGCAAGACGACTCGTTTTCTATTTTTCACGATTCTCGAAACTTTTTACGGTTAGGGATTTTTGAAAATTTTTTCGGAAGGAGTTTTGGCCACAAACTTGGGAGACGTGATCCTTGTATTTTTTTTGGCATGCACAAAACAATTCAGCTAAAAACTCGAATTGTACAAGATTTTGTGACCATTTGAAAAAAGTGTCCCCATTTCAGACACTTTAATGGCTACTGGCAGCAAACCTGTAAAATCTCAAATGCTCTTTAAGGGGGTGTGAGTTCTCGAGGTTTGATGAGGGATAGGGGGCCAATATAAGGGCCAACTACCAGCACCCATCGCACATCATGTGCGCATACCCCCCCGGCCCCCCCGATCGTTGGAACCCTAATACCGTTGGTCAGGTTCTCCGGCGATGGTGCCCCGGTGAAGAAAAATGTGGCACCAGCACATGCTCGAGCCCAGCATGTGCTATCGCAACCCTCAATCCGATCCGATCTTAGACTGGGAATGAACTCCGTATGCTTAGACTGGGAATGAACTCCGTATGCCTAAGTCAACCCACGAAACAATCGTGCGGGCGCTCAACCGGCCATAGGGGCGGGCTGCGCAAGTCGGGGATCGGTCGGGTCCCCCTCTGCATGCTACCAATCCTGCTGTCGCAACCTTTGGTCCGGTCTGATCTTAGACTGGGAGTGAACTCTGTATGCCTAAGCCACCCGACGGAACGAGTGGGCGGGCGAGCGGGCGGACGGGCACTACGTCGCCCAGAGAGACGGGATGCGCAGGCCGTCGATCGATAGGGTGGTAGGTGGGTTTAGGCACATCTTCATATTTCTATGTGCCAATGCCTTTATGGCTTGTACATTCATACAATGGTCCCTTAAGCCTTCACGTGAAGTTTCATGGCAAGACGACTCGTTTTCTATTTTTCTGGATTTTCAAAACTTTTTTCGGTTTAGGATTTTTTAAAATTTTTTTAGAAGGGGTTTTGGCCCCAAACTTGGTAGACGTGATCCTTGTATTTTTGTTGGCATGCACAAAAAAATTCAGCTAAAAACTCGAAGTGTACAAGATTTTGTGACCATTTGAAAAAAGTGTCTCCATTTCAGACACTTTAATGGCTACTGGTAGCAAACCTGTAAAATCTCAAATGCTCTCTAAGGGGGTGTGAGTTCTCGAGGTTTGATGAGGGATAGGGGGCCAATGTAAGGTCCATGTGCCAGCACCCAT
Source organism: Durio zibethinus (assembly GCF_002303985.1). The sequence goes on along the minus strand of NW_019167849.1, from coordinate 1,827,892 downwards.
CGCACATCATGTGCGCACATCCCCCCGGCCCCCCCGATCGTCGGAACCACAATACCGCTGGTCTGGTTCTCCGACGATGCTCCGGCGATGGTGCCCCGACAAAGAAAAATGCGGCACCAGCACATGCCCGAGCCCAGCATGTGCTGTCACAACCCTCGGTCTGATTTGATCTTAACTGGGAGTGAACTCCGTATGCTTAGAATGGGAATGAACTCCGTCTGCCTAAGTGAACCCACGAAACGAGCGTGCGGTGCTCAGCCGGCCAGAGGGGCGGGATGCGCAAGCCGAGGATCAACCGGGTCCCCCTTTGCGTGCTGCTGATCCTGCTACCACAGCCCTCGATTTGGTCCGATCTTAGACTGGGAATGAACTCCGTATGCCTAAGCCAACCTACGAAACGAGGCGGGCTGGCGGATGGGTGGGCACTACGCCGGCCAGAGAGACGAGATGCGCAAGCTGTGGATCGATAGGGTGGTAGGTGCGTTTAGGCACATCTTCATATTTTTGTGTGCCAATGCCATTTTTATGGCTTGTAAATTCATACAGTGGTCGCTTAAGGCTTCACGTGAAGTTTCATGGCAAGACGACTCGTTTTCTATTTTTCACGATTCTTGAAACTTTTTGCGGTTCGAGATTTTTTAAAATTTTTTCAGAAGGAGTTTTGGCCACAAACTTGGTAGACGTGATCCTTGTATTTTTGATGGCATGCACAAAAAAATTCAGCTAAAAACTCGAATTGTACAAGATTTTGTGACCATTTGAAAAAAGTGTCCCCATTTTAGACACTTTAATGGCTACTGGCAGCAAACCTGTAAAATCTGAAATGCTCTTTAAGGGGGTGTGAGTTTTGGAGGTTTGATGAGGGATAGGGGGCCAATATAAGGGCCAAGTACCAGCACCCATCACACATCATGTGCGCACACCCCTCCTGGCCACCCCCGATCGTCGGAAACCTAATGCTGCCGGTCAGTTTCTCCGGCGATGCTCCGGCGATGGTGCCCTGGCGAAGAAAAATGCGGCACCAGCACATGCCCGAGCACAGCATGTGCTGCCGCAACCCTCGGTTCGGTCTGATCTTAGGCTAGGAATGAACTCTGTAAGCTTAGACTAGGAATGAACTTTGTATGCCTAAGTCAACCGAGGAAACGAGCGTGCGGGCGCTCAATCGGCCAGAGGGGCGGGATGCGCAAGTCAGGGATCGATCGGGTCAACCTCTTTCTGCTGTCGATCCTGCTATCGCAACCCTCAGTCCAGTCCGATCTTAGACTGGGAATGAACTCCGTATGCCTAACCCAACCGACGAAACGAGCGAGCGGGCGTGCGGGCACTACGTCGGCCAAAGAGACGGGATGCACAAGCTGTGGATCGATAGGGTGGTAGGCGGGTTTAGGCACATCTTCATATTTTTGCATGCTAACGAAATTTTTATGCCTTGTAAATTCATACAATGGTCCCTCGAGGGTTCACAGGAAGTTTCATGGCATGACGACTCGTTTTCTATTTTTCACTATTTTTGAAACTTTTTGCGGTTTGGGATTTTTTAAAACTTTTTCGAAAAGAGTTTTGGCCCCAAACATGGTAGACGTGATCCTTGTATTTTTGTTGCCATGCACAAAAAAATTCAGCTAAAAACTCAAAGTGTACAAGATTTTGTGACCATTTGAAAAAAGTGTTCCCATTTCAGACACTTTAATTGCTACTGGCAGCAAACCTGTAAAATCTCAAATGGTCTTTAAGGGGGTGTGAGTTCTAGAGGTTTGATGAGGGATAGGGGGCCATATAAGGGCCAAGTACCAGCACCCATCACACATCATGTGCGCACACCCCCCCGGCCCTGTCAATCGTCGAAACCCTAATGCCACCGATCAGGTTCTTCGGACGATGGTCCGACGATGGTGCCCCGACGAAGAAAAATTTTGCACCAGCACATGCCCGAGCCCAGCATGTACTGCTGCAACCCTTAGTCCAATCCGATCTTAGACTGGGAATGAACTCCGTATGCCTAAGTCAACCCACGAAACGAGCGTACGGACGCTCAGTCGGCCAGAAGGGTAGGATGCGCAAGCCAAGGATCGACCGGGTCCCATTCTGCGTGCTGCCAATCATGCTGCCACAACCCTCAGTCTGGTCCAATCTTAGACTGGGAATGAACTCCGTATGCCTAAGCCAACCTACGAAACGAGCGGGCTGGCGGATGGGTGGGCACTACGCCGGCCAGAGAGACGAGATGCGCAAGCTGTGGATCGATAGGGTGGTAGGTGCGTTTAGGCACATCTTCATATTTTTGTGTGCCAATGCCATTTTTATGGCTTGTAAATTCATACAGTGGTCGCTTAAGGCTTCACGTGAAGTTTCATGGCAAGACGACTCGTTTTCTATTTTTCACGATTTTCAAAACTTTTTTCGGTTTGAGATTTTTTAAAATTTTTTTGGAAGGAGTTTTGGCCCCAAACTTGGTAGATGTGATCCCTGTATTTTGTTGGCATGCACAAAAAAATTAAGCTAAAAACTCAAAGTGTACAAGATTTTGTGACCATTTGAAAAAAGTGTCCCCATTTCAAATAGTTTAATGGCTACTGGTAGCAAACCTGTAAAATCTCAATTGCTCTTGAAGGGGTGTGAGTTCTCAAGGTTTGATGAGGGATAGGGGCCCAATATAAGGGCCAAATACCAGCACCCATTGCACATCATGTGCGCACACCCCCCTGGCCCCCCGATCGTCGGAACCCTAATGCTGCCGATCAGGTTCTCCGACGATGGTGCCCCGACGAAGAAAAATGCGGCACCAGCACATGCCCGAGCCCAGCATGTGCTGTCGCAACCCTTGATCTGGTCTGATCTTAGACATGGAATGAAACTCCGTATGCTTAGACTGGGAATGAATTTCGTATGCCTAAGTCAAGCCACGAAACGAGCGTGCGAGCGTTCAGCTGGCCAAAGGGCGGGATAAGCAAGTCAGGGATCCGTCGGGTCCCCCTCTGCGTGCTGTCAATCCTGCTGTGGCAACCCTCGGTCCGATCTAATCTTAGACTGGGAATGAACTCCGTATTCCTAAGCCAACCCACGAAATGAGCGGGCGGGCAGGCGGACGGGCACTACGCCGGCCAAAGTGACAGGATGCATAAGCCGTGGATCAATAGGGTGGTAGGTGGGTTTAGGCACATTTTCATATTTCTACGTGCCAATGCCATTTTTGTGGCTTGTAAATTCATACAATGGTCCCTTAAGCCTTCACGTGAACTTTCATGGCAATACGACTCGTTTTCTATTTTTTATGATTTTTGAAACATTTTACGGTTCCGAATTTTTTAAAAAATTTTTCAGTAGGAGTTTTGGCCCCAAACTTGGTAGACGTGATCCTTGTATTTTGGTTGGCATGCATAAAAAAAATTCAGCTAAAAACTCGAAGTGTACAAGATTTTGTGACAATTTGAAAAAAGTGTCCCCATTTCAGACACTTTAATGGCTACTGGCAGCAAACCTGTAAAATCTCAAATGCTCTTTAATGCGGTGTGAGTTCTCGAGGTTTGATGAGGGATAGGGGGCCAATATAAGGGCCAAGTACCAGCACCCATCGCACATCATGTACGCACACCCCCCGGTCCCCCCGATCGTCGGAACCCCAACACCGCCACTCAGGTTCTCCGACGATGCTCCGACAATGGTGCCCCGACGAAGAAAAATGTGACACCAGGCACATGCCCGAGCCCAGCATATGCTACCGCAACCCTCGGTCCCATCCGATCTTAGACTGGGAATGAACTCTGTATGCTTAGACTGGGAATGAACTCCGTATGCTTGACTGGGAATGAACTCCATATGCCTAAGTCAACCCACGAAATGAGCGTGTGGGCGCTCAGCCAGCCAGAGGGGTGGGATACGCAAGCCGGGGATCAACTGGGTCCCCCTCTGCGTGCTGTCGATCCTGCTACCCCAACCCTCGATCTGGTCCAATCTTAGACTACGAATGAACTCCGTATACCTAAGCCAACTGACAAAATGAGACGGACGGGTGGGCGGGCGGGCACTATGCCGGCCAGAGAGACGGGATGCGCAGGCCATGGATCGATAGGGTGGTAGGTGGGTTTAGGCACATCTTCATATTTTAGCATGCCAATGCCATTTTCATGTCTTGTAAATTCATACAATGGTCCCTTAAGCCTTCATGTGAAGTTTCATGGCAAGACGATTCGTTTTCTATTTTCCACGATTTTCAAAACTTTTTGCGGTTCGAGATTTTTTAAATTTTTTTCGGAAGGAGTTTTGGCCCCAAACTTGGTAGACGTGATTGTTGTATTTTTGTCGGCATGCATAAAAAAATTCAGCTAAAAACTCGAAGTGTACAGGATTTTGTGACCATTTGAAAAAAGTGTCCCCTATTTCAAACAGTTTAATGGCTACTGGCAGCAAACCTGTAAAATCTCAAATGCTTTTTAAGGGGGTATGAGCTCTCGAGGTTTGATGAGGGATAAAGGGCCAATATAAGGGCCAAGTACCACCACCCATCGCACATCATGTGCGCACACCCCCCAGGCCCCCCCGATCGTCGAAAACCTAATGCCGCCGGTCAGTTTTTTCCGGCGATGCTCCGGCGATGGTGCCCTAACGAAGAAAAATGCGGCACCAGCACATGCCCGAGCCCAGCATGTGCTGTTGCAACCCTCGGTCCAGTCCGATCTTAGATTGGGAATGAACTCTGTATGCTTAGACTAGGAATGAACTCCGTATGCCTAAGTCAACCCACAAAATGAGCGTGCGGGTGTTCAGTCGGCCAAAGGGGCGGGATGCTTAAGCCGGGGATCGATCGGGTCCCTCTCTGCATGTTGCCGATCCTCCTACTGCAACCCTCGGTCCGGTCCGATCTTAGACTGGGAATGAACTTTGTATGCCTAAGCGAATCAACGAAATGAGCGGGTGGGCAGGCACTATGCCGGCCAGAGAGACGGGATGCGCAAGCCGTGAATCGATAGGGTGGTAGGTGGGTTTAGGCACATCTTCATATTTATCCATGCCAATGCCATTTTTATGGCTTGTAAATTCATACAATGGTCCCTTAAGCCTTCACGTGAAGTTTCATGGCAAGACGACTCGCTTTCTATTTTTCATGATTTTCAAAACTTTTTACGGTTCAAGATTTTTTAAAATTTTTTCAGAAGGAATTTTGGCCCCAAACTTGGTAGTCATGATGCTTTTATTTTTTTTGGCATGCACAAAAACTTTCAGCTAAAAACTCTAAGTGTACAAGATTTTGTGACCATTTGAAAAAAGTGTCCCCATTTCAAACACTTTAATGGCTACTGGCAGCAAACCTGTAAAATCTCAAATGCTCTTTAAGGGGGTGTGAGTTCTCGAGGCTTGATGAGGGATAGGGGGCCAATATAAGGGCCAAGTACCAGCACCCATCGCACATGATGTGCACACACCCCCCCGACCCCCCCGATCATCGGAACCCCAATGCCGCCGGTCAGGTTCTCGGGCAATGCTCTGGCGATGGTGCCCCGACGAAGAAAAATGCGACAGCAGCACATGCCTAAGCCTAGCATGTGCTGTCACAACCCTCGGTCCAGTCTGATCTTAGACTGGGAATGGACTCCGTATGCTTAGACTGGGAATGAACTCCGTATGCCGAAACGAGCGTGCGGGCGCTCAGTCGGCCAGAGGGGCGGGATGCACAAGCCGGGGATCAGCCTGGTCCCTCTCTACGTGCTACCGATCCTGCTGTCACAACCCTCAATCTGGTCTGATCTTAGACTGGGAATGAACTCCGTATGCCTAAGCCAATCGACGAAACGAGCGGGCGGGCGGGCGGGTACTACGTCGACCAGAGAGACGGGATGCGCAAGCCGTGGATCAATAGGGTGGTAGGTTGGTTTAGGCACATCTTTGTATTTCTGCATGCCAATGCCATTTTTATGGCTTGTAAATTCATACAATGGTCCCTTAACCCTTCACGTGAAGTTTCATGGCAAGACGACTCGCTTTCTATTTTTCACGATTTTTGAAACTTTTTACGGTTCAAGATTTTTTAAAATTTTTTCAGAGGGAATTTTGGCCCCAAACTTGGTAGACATGATCCTTGTATTTTTTTTGGCAAGCACAAAAAATTTCAGCTAAAAACTCTAAATGTTCAAGATTTTGAGACCATTTGAAAAAAGTGTCCCCATTTCAGACACTTTAATGGCTACTGGCAGCAAACCTGTAAAATCTCAAATGCTCTTTAAGGGGGTGTGAGTTCTTGAGGTTTGATGAGGGATAGGGGGCCAATATAAGGGCCAAGTACCACCACCCATCGCACATCATGTGCGCACACCCCCCGGCCCCCCGATCGTCGAAACCCCAAAGAAGTCGGTCAGGTTCTCCGGCAATGCTCCGGCGATGGTTCCCCGGCGAAGAAAAATGCGGCACCAGCACATGCCCGAGCCCAACATGTGCTGCTGCAACCCTTGGTCTAGTCTGATCTTAGACTGGAAATGGACTCTGTATGCTTAGACTGGGAATGAACTCCGTATGCCTAAGTCAACCCACGAAACGAGCATGCGGGCGCTCAGCCGGCCAGAAGGGTGGGATGCGCAAGCCGAGGATCGGTCGGGTCCCCCTCTGCGTGCTGCCAATCTTGCTGCTGCACCCCTCAGTCTGGTCTGATCTTAGACTAGGAATGAACTTCATATGCCTAAGCCAACCGACGAAACTTACGGGTAGGCGGGCGAGCGGGCACTACGCCAGCTAGAGAGACGGGATGCGAAAGCCGTGGATCGATAGGGTGGTGGGTGGGTTTAGGCACATCTTCATATTTCTGCATGCCAATGCCATTTTTATGGCTTGTAAATTCATACAATGGTCCCTTAAGCCTTCACGTGAAGTTTCATGGCAAGACGACTCGTTTTCTATTTTTTACAATTTTTGAAACTTTTTGCTGTTCGGGATTTTTTAAAATTTTTTTGAAAGGAATTTTGGCTCCAAACTTGGTAGACATGATCCTTGTATTTTTGTTGGCACGCACAAAAAAATTCAGCTAAAAACTCGAAGTGTACAAGATTTTGTGACCATTTGAAAAAAGTGTCTCCATTTCAGATACTTTAATGGCTACTGGCAACAAACCTGTAAAATCTCAAATGCTCTTTGAGGGGGTGTGAGTTTTCGAGGTTTGATGAGGGATACGAGGCCAATATAAGGGCCAAGTACCAGCACCCATCGCACATCATGTGCGCACACCCCGCCGGCCCCCCCGATCGCCGGAACCCCAATGCCGCCGGTCAGGTTCTCCGATGATGCTCCGACGATTGTGCCTCGACGAAGAAAAATGAGGCACCAGCACTTGCCCGAGCCCAGCATGTGCTGCCGTAACCCTCAGATCGGTCTGATCTTAGACTAGGAATGAACTCCGTATGCTTAGATTGGGAATGAACTCCGTATGACTAAGTAAACCCATGAAACGAGCGTGCGGGCACTCAGCCGGCCAGAGGGGCGGGATGCACAAGCCGAGGATCGACCGGGTCCCCCTCTGCGTGTTGCCGATCCTACTGCCACAACCTTCGGTCTGGTTTGATCATAGATTGGGAATGAATTCCGTATGCCTAAGCCAACCGACGAAACGAGTGGACGGGCGGGCGGGTACTACACCGGCCAGAGAGACGGGATGCGCAAGCCGTGGATCGATAGGGTGGTAGGTGGGTTTAGGCACATCTTCATATTTCTATGTGCCAATGCCATTTTTATGGCTTGTAAATTCATAGAATGGTCCCTTAAGCCTTCACGTGAAGTTTCATGGCAAGACGACTCGTTCTCTATTTTTCACGATTTTTGAAACATTTTGCGGTTTGGGATTTTTTAAAATTTTTTCAGAAGGATTTTTGGCCCCAAACTTGGTAGACGTGATCCCTGTATTTTTTTTGGCATACACAAAAAAATTCAGCTAAAAACTCGAAGTGTACAAGATTTTGTGATCATTTGAAAAAAGTGTCCCCATTTTAGACACTTTAATGGCTACTAGCAGAAAACCTGTAAAATATCAAATGCTCATTAAGGGGGTGTGAGTTCTCGACATTTGATGAGGGATAGGGGGCCAATATCAGGGCCAAGTACCAGCACCCATCGCACATCATCTGCGCACACCCCCCGCCCCCCCGATCACCGGAACCCCAATGCCGCCGGTCAGGTTCTCTGGCGATGCTCCGGCGATGGTGCCCCGACGAAGAAAAATGCGGCACCAGCACATGCCTCAACCCAGCGTGTGCTGCCATAACCCTCGGTCCGGTCCGATCTTAGACTGGGAATGAACTCCGTATGCCTAAGCCAATCGATGAAACAAGCGGGCGGGCGGGCGGGCACTATGTCGGCCAGAGAGACGGGATGCACAAGCCGTGGATCGATAGTGTGGTAGGTGGGTTTAGGTACATTTTCATATTTCTGTGTGCCAATGCCATTTTTATGGCTTGTAAATTCATACAATGGACCCTTAAGCCTTCACGTGAAGTTTCATGGCAAGACGACTCATTTTCTATTTTTCATGATTTTTGAAACTTTTTGCGGTTCGGGATTTTTTAAATTTTTTTTGGAAGGAGTTTTGGCCCCAAACTTGGTAGACATGATCCTTGTATTTTTTTCGGCATGCACAAAAAAATTCAGCTAAAAACTCGAAGTGTACAAGATTTTGTGATCATTTGAAAAAAGTGTCCCCATTTCAAACACTTTAATGCCTACTGGCAGCAAACCTCTAAAATCTCAAATGCTCTTTAAAGGGGTGTGAGTTCTCGAGGTTTGATGAGGGATAGGGGGCCAATATAAGGGCCAAGTACCAGCACCCATCGCACATCATGTGCGCACACCCCCCGACCCCCCCGATCGTCGAAACCCTAATGCTACCAATCAGGTTCTCCGGCGATGGTGCCCCGATGAAGAAAAATGCGGCACCAGCACATGCTGGAGCTCAGCATGTGCTGCCGTAACCCTCAGTCCGGTCCAATCTTAGATTGGGAATGAACTCCATATGCCTAAGCCAATCGACGAAACGAGCGGGCGGGCGGGCGGACGGCCACTACGCCGGCGGGATGCGCAAGCCGTGGATCGATAAGGTGGTAGGTTGGTTTAGGCACATCTTAATATTTCTGCATGCCAATGCCATTTTTATGGCTTGTAAATTCATACAATGGTCCCTTAAGCCATCACGTGATGTTTGATGGCAAGACGACTCGTTTTCTATTTTTCATGACTTTCGAAACTTTTTGTGCTTCAAGATTTTTTCGAAAGGAGTTTTGGCCCAAACTTGGTAGACGTGATCCTTGTATTTTTGTTGGCATGCACAAAAAAATTCAGCCAAAAACTCGAAGTGTACAACATTTTGTGACCATTTGAAAAAAGTGTCCCCATTTAAGACACTTTAATGGCTACTGGCAGCAAACCTATAAAATCTCAAATGCTCTTTAAGGGGGTGTGAGTTCTTGAGGTTTGATCAGGGATAGGGGGCCAATATAAGGGCCAAGTACCAGCACCCATCACACATCATGTGCGCACACCCCCCGGCCCCCCCGATCACCGGAACCCCAATGCCGTCGGTCAGGTTCTCCGGCGATGGTGCCCCGACGAAGAAAAATGCGGCACCAACACATGCCCGAGCCTAGCATGTGCTGCCGCAACCTTCGTTCTGATCCGATCTTAGACTGGGAATGAACTCCGTATGCTTAAACTGGGAATGAGCTCCGTTTGCCTAACTGAACCCACGAAACGAGCGTGTGGGCACTCAGCCGGCCAGAGGGGCAGGATGCGTAAGCTGGGGATCGGTCGGGTCCCCCTCTATGTACTACCAATCCTGTTACATCAGCCCTTGGTCCAGTCTGATCTTAGACTGGGAATAAACTCCGTATGGCTCAGCCAACCGACGAAACGAGCGGGTGGGCGGGCGGGCGGGCACTACGTCGGCCAAAAAGACGGGATGCGCAAGCCGTGGATCGATAGGGTGGTAGGTGGGTTTAGGCACATCTTCATATTTCTGCATGCCAATGCCATTTTTATGGCTTGTAAATTCATACAATGGTCCCTTAAGCCTTCACGTGAAGTTTCATGGCAAGACGACTCGTTTTCTATTTTTAATGATTTTCAAAACTTTTTGAGGTTCGAGACTTTTTAAAATTTTTTTGAAAGGAGTTTTGGCCCCAAACTTGGTAGACTTGATCCTTGTATTTTTTTTGGCATGCATAAAAAAATTAAGCTAAAAGCTCGAAGTGTACAAGATTTTGTGACCATTTGAAAAAAGTGTCCCCATTTCAGAAACTTTAATGGCTACTAGCAGCAAACCTGTAAAATCTCAAATGCTCTTTAAGGGGGTGTGAGTTCTCGAGGTTTGATGAGGGATAGGGGGCTAATATAAGGGCCAAGTACGAGCACCCATGGCACATCATGTGCGCACACCCCCCAGCCCCCCCGATCGTCGTGACCCCAATGCCACCGGTTAGGTTCTCCGACAATGCTCCGGCGAAGAAAAATGTGGCACCAGCACATGCCCGAGCCCAGCATGTGCTGCCCCAACCCTCAGTCTGATCCGATCTTAGACTGGGAATGAACTCCGTATGCTTAGACTGGGAATGAACTCCGTATGCTTAAGTCAACCCATGAAATGAGCGTGCGGGCGCTCAGCCGGCCATAGGGGCGGGATGCGCAAGACGGGGATTGATCGAGGCCCCCTCTGCGTGCTGCCGATCCTGCTGCTGCAACCCTCAATCTGGTCCAATCTTGGACTGGGAATGAACTCCGTATGCCTAAGCCAACCGATGAAATGAGCGGGCGGGTGGGCGGGCACTACGCCGGCCAGAGAGACGGGATGCGCAAGCCGTGGATCGATAGGGTGGTAGGTGGGTTTAGGCACATCTTGATATTTTTGCGTAACAATGCCATTTTTATCACTTGTAAATTCATACAATGGTCCCTTAAGCCTTCACGTGAAGTTTCACGGCAAGACGAGTCCTTTTGTATTTTTCAAGATTTTTGAAACTTTTTACGGTTCGAGATTTTTTAAAAATTTTTCAGAAGGAGTTTTTGCCCCAAACTAGGTAGACATGATCCTTGTATTTTTGTTGGCATGCACAAAAAAATTCAGCTAAAATTCGAAGTGTACAAGATTTTGTGACCATTTGAAAAAAGTGTCCCCATTTCAGACACTTTAATGGCTACTGGCAGCAAACTTGTAAAATCTCAAATGCTCTTTAAGGGGGTGTGAGTTCTCAAGGATTGATGAGGGATAGGGGTCCAATTTAAGGGCCAAGTACTAGCACCCATCACACATCATGTGCGCACACCACCCCCTGGCCCCCCGATCATCGGAACCCCAATGCCGTCGATCACGTTCTTCGGCGATGCTCCAGTGATGGTGCCCCAGCGAAGAAAAATGCGGCACCGGCACATGCCTGAGCCCAACATGTGCTGCCGCAACCCTTGGACTGGTCCGATCTTAGACTGGGAATGATCTCCATATGCTTAGACTGGGAATGAACTCCGAATGCCTAAGTCAAACCACGAAACGAGCGTGCGGGCGCTCAACCGGCCAGAGGGGCGAGATGCGCAAGTCGGGGATCGGTCGGGTCCCCTTTGCATCCTACTGATCCTGCTGCCGTAACCCTCGATCCGGTCCAATCTTAGACTGGGAATGAACTCCGTATGCCTAAGCCAACCGATGAAATGAGCAGGCGGCCGGGCGGGCTCTATGCCGGCCAGAGAGCCGAGGTGCGCAAGCCGTGGATCGATAGGGTGGTAGGTGGGTTTAGGCACATCTTCATATTTCTACGTGCCAATGTCATTTTTATGGCTTGTAAATTCATACAATGTCCCTTAAGCCTTCACGTGAAGTTTCATGGCAAGACGATTCGTTTTCTACTTTTCACGATTTTTCAAACTTTTTGCGGTTCGGGATTTTTTAAAATTTTTTAAGAACGATTTTTGGTCCCAAACTTGGTAGACATGATCCTTGTATTTTTGTTGGCATGCATAAAAAAAATCAGCGAAAAACTCGAAGTGTACAAGATTTTGTGACCATTTAAAAAAAGTGTCCCCATTTCAGACACTTTAATGGCTACTAGCAGCAAACCTGTAAATTCTCAAATGCTCTTTAAGGGGGTATGAGTTCTCGTGGTTTGATGAGTGATAGGGAGCCAATATAAGGGCCAAGTACCAGCACACATCGCACATCATGTGTGCAATCGCCCCTGATCGTCGGAACCCCAATGTCGTCGGTCAAGTTCTCCGATGATGGTGCCCCGACGAAGAAAAATGCTGCACCAGCACATGCTTGAGCCCAGCATGTGCTGCTGCAACCCTCGTCCAGTCCGATCTTAGACTGGGAATGAACTCCGTATGCTTAGGCTAGGAATGAACTCGGTATGCCTAAGTCAACCCATGAAATGAGCGTGCGGGCTTTCAACCTGGCTAGAGGGGCGGGATGCGTAAGATGGGGATCGATCGGGGCCCCCTTTGCGAGCTGTCGATCCTGCTGCCACAACCCTCTATCTGGACTGATCTTAGACTGGGAATGAACTCCGTATGCCTAAGCTAATCGATGAAACGAGCGGGCGGGCGGGCACTACGTCGGTCAGAGGGACGGGATGCGCAAGCCGTGGATCGATAGGGTGGTAGGTGGGTTTAGGTACATCTTCATATTTCTGTGTGCCAATGCCATTTTTATGGCTTGTAAATTCATACAATGGTCCCTTAAGCCTTCACGTGAAGTTTCATGGCAAGACAACTCGTTTTCTATTTTTCATGATTTTCGAAACTTTTTGCAGTTCGAGATTTTTTAAATTTTTTCAGAAGGAGTTTTGGCCCCAAACTTGGTAGACATGATCCTTGTATTTTTGTTGGCATGCACAAAAAAATTCAGCTAAAAACTCGAAGTGTACAAGATTTTGTGACCATTTGATAAAAGTGTCCCCATTTCAGACACTTTAATGGGTACTGGCAGCAAACCTGTAAAATATCAAATGCTCTTTAAGGGTGTGTGAGTTCTCGAGGTTTGATGAGGGATAGGGGGCCAATATAAGGGCCAACTACCAGCACCAATCGCAAATCATGTGCGCACACCCCTCCACCCCCCCGATCGCCGGAACACAATGCTGTCGATCAGGTTCTCCAGTGATGCTCCGACGATAGTGCCCTGGAGACGAAAAATGCAGCACCAGCACATGCCCGAGCCCAGCATGTGCTACTGTAACCCTCGGTCTGGTCTGATCTTTGACTGGGAATCAACTCCGTCTGCCTAAGCCAACCGACGAAACGAGTGGGCGGGCGGGCACTACGTCGGCCAGAAAGACAGGATGCACAAGCCGTGGATCGGTAGGGTGGTAGCTGGGTTTAGGCACATCTTCATATTTCTGTGTGCCAATGCCATTTTTATGGCTTGTAAATTAATACAATGGTCCATTAAGCGTTCACATGAAGTTTCATGGCAAAACGACTAGGTTTTTTTTTTTCATGGTTTTCGAAACTTTTTGTGGTTTGGGATTTTTTTTAAATTTTTTCGGAAGGAGTTTTGGCCCAAACTTGGTAGATGTGATCCTTGTATTTTTGTTGGCATGCACAAAAAAAATCAGGTAAAAACTCAAAGTGTACAAGATTTTGTGACCATTCGAAAAAAGCGTCCCCATTTCAAACACTTTAATGGGTACTGGGAGCAAACCTGTAAAATCTCAAATGCTTTTTAAGGGGGTGTGAGTTCTCGAGCTTTGAAGAGGGATAGGGGGCCAATATAAGGGCCAAGTACTAGCACCAATCGCACATCATGTGTGCACACCCCCTAGCCCCCCCGGTCATCGGAACCCCAATACTGTCGGTCAGGTTCTTCAACGATGCTCCGGTGATGGTACCCCGGTGAAGAAAAATCTGGCACCAGCACATGCTCGAGCCCAGCATGTGCTGTCGCAACCCTCGGTTTGATCCGATCTTAGACTGGGAATGAACTCCGTATGCCTAAGTCAACCCACGAAACGAGCGTGCAGGCACTCAGCCGGCTAGAGGGGTAAGATGTGCAAGCCGGGGATCGGTCGAGATGCGCAAGCCAGGGATCGGTCGGGTCCCCCTCTACGTGCTACCGATCCTCCTGCCGCAACCCTCGGTCTGGTCCAATCTTAGACTGGGAATGAACTCCATATGCCTAAGCCAATCGACGAAACAAGCAGGCAGGCACTACGCCGGCCAGAGAGACGGGATGCACAAGCCGTGGATCGATAGGGTGGTAGGTGGGTTTAGGCACATCTTCATATTTTTATGGCTTGTAAGTTCATAGAATGGTCCCTTAAGCCTTCATGTGAAGTTTCATGGCAAGACGACTCGTTTTCTATTTTTCAAGATTTTCAAAATTTTTTGGGGTTCGGGATTTTTTAAAATTTTTTCGGAAGCAGTTTTGGCCCCAAACTCGGTAGACGTGTTCCTTGTATATTTGTTGGCTTGCACAAAAACATTCAGCTAAAAACTCGAAGTGTACAGGATTTTGTGACTATTTGAAAAAAGTGTCCCCATTTCAGACACTTTAATGGCTACTGGCAGCAAACCTGTAAAATATCACATGCACTTTAAGGGGGTGTGAGTTCCCGAGGTTTGATGAGGGATAGGGGGCCAATATAAGGGCCAAGTACCAGCACCCATTGCACATCATGTGCGCTCACCCCTCGGCCCCCCCGATCGCCAGAACCCCAATGCCGTCGGTCAGGTTCTCCGACGATGCTCAAGCGATGGTGCCCCAACGAAGAAAATTGTGGCACCAGCACATGCCCAAGCCCAGTATGTGCTGTCGCAACTCTCGGTCCGGTCCGATCTTAGACTGGGAATGAACTCCGTATGCTTTGACTGGGAATGAACTCCGTATGCCTAAGTTAACCCACAAAACGTGCGTGCGGGCGCTCAGTTGGCCAGAGGGGCGGGATGTGCAAGTCGGGGATCGGCTGGGTCCCCCTCTGCGTGCTGTCGATATTGTTGCCACAACCCTCAGTCTGGTCCAATCTTAGACTGGAATGAACTCCGTATTTCTAAGCCAACCAACAAAATGAGCGGGCGGGCGGAAGGGCACTATGCCGGTCAGAGAGACGGGATGTGCAAGCCGTGGATCGATAGGGTGGTTGGTGGATTTAGGCACATCTTCATATTTCTGCATGCCAATGCCATTTTTATGGCTTGTAAATTCATACAATGGTCCCATAAGCCTTCACGTGAAGTTTCATGACAAGGCGACTCGTTTTCTATTTTTCACGATTTTCAAAACTTTTTGCGGTTCAGGATTTTTTAAAATTTTTTCAGAAGGAGTTTTGGCCCCAAACTTGGTAGACGTGATCCTTGTATTTTTGTTTGCATGCACAAAACAATTCAGCTAAAAACTCGAAGTGTACAAGATTTTTGTGACCATTTGAAAAAAGTGTCCCCATTTCAGACACTTTAAAGGCTACTGGCAGCAAACCTGTAAAATCTCAAATGCTTTTTAAGGGGGTGTGAGTTCTCGAGCTTTGAAGAGGGATAGGGGGCCAATATAAGGGCCAAGTACTAGCACCAATCGCACATCATGTGTGCACACCCCCTAGCCCCTCCGGTCATCGGAACCCCAATACTGTCGGTCAGGTTCTTCAACGATGCTCCGGTGATGGTACCCCGGTGAAGAAAAATCTGGCACCAGCACATGCTCGAGCCCAGCATGTGCTGTCGCAACCCTCGGTCTGATCCCATCTTAGACTGGGAATGAACTCCGTATGCCTAAGTCAACCCACGAAATGAGCGTGCAGGCACTCAGCCGGCTAGAGGGGCAGGATGCGTAAGCCGGGATCGGTCGTGTCCCCCTCTACGTGCTACCGATCTTGCGACTGTAAGACTCGGTCTGGTCAAATCTTAGACTGGGAATGAAGTCCGTATGCCTAAGCCAACTGACAAAACGAGTGGGCGGGCGGGTGGGCGGGCACGACGTCGGCCAGAGAGATGGGATGCGCAAGCCGTGGATCGATAGGGTGGTAGGTGGGTTTAGGCACGTCTTCATATTTCTACGTGCCAATGCCATTTTTATGGCTTGTAAATTCATACAATGGTCCCTTAAGCCTTCACGTGAAGTTTCATGGCAAGACGACTCGTTTTCTTTTTTTCACGATTTTCGAACCTTTTTGCGGTTCGGGATTTTTTAAAATTTTTTCGGATGGAGTTTTGGCCCCAAACTTCTTATACGTGATGCTTGTATTTTTTTTGGCATGCACAAAAAAATTCAGCTAAAAACTCGAAATGTACAAGATTTTGTGACCATCTGAAAAAAGTGTCCCCATTTTAGACACTTTAATTGCTACTTGGCAGCAAACCTGTAAAATCTCAAATGCTCTTTAAGGGGTTGTGAGTTCTCGAGGTTTGATGAGGGATAGGGGGCCAATATAAGGGCCAAGTACTAGCACCAATCGCACATCATGTGCGCACACCCCCCAGCCCCCCCGATCACCGGAACCCCAATGCCGTCGGTCAGGTTCTCCGGTGATGCTCCGGCGATAGTGCCCCGACGAAGAAAAATGCGGCACCAGCACATGCTCGAGCCCAGCATGTGCTGCCGCAACCCCCAGTTCGGTCCGATCTTAGACTGGGAATGAACTCTGTATGCTTAGACTAGGAATCAACTCCGTATGCCTAAGTCAACCAACGAAACGAGCGTACGGGCGCTCAACCGACCAGAGGGGCGAGATGCGTAAGCCGGGGATCGACCGGGTCCCTCTCTGCGTGCTACCGATCCTACTACCGCAACCCTCACTCTGGTCTGATCTTAGACTGGGAATGAACTCCGTATGCCTAAGCCAACCGATGAAATGAGCGATCGGGCGGGCGGGCACTATGCCATCCGGAGAGACGAGATGCGCAAGCCGTTGATCGATAGGGTGGTAGGTGGATTTAGGCACATCTTCATATTTCTTGGATGCCAATGCCATTTTTATGGCTTGTAAATTCATCCAATGGTCCCTTAAGCCTTCCCGTGAAGTTTCATGGCAAGACGACTCATTTTCTATTTTTCACGATTTTTGAAACTTTTTACCGTTCGGGATTTTTTTAAATTTTTTCGGAAGGAGTTTTGGCCCCAAACTTGGTAGACGTGATCCTTATATTTTTTTTGGCATGCACAAAAAAATTCAACTAAAAACTCGAGTCTACAAGATTTTGTGACCATTTGAAAAAAATGTCCCCATTTCAGACACTTTAATGGCTACTGGCAGCAAACCTGTAAAATCTCAAATGGTCTTTAAGGGGGTCTAAGTTCTCGAGGTTTGATGAGGGACAGGGGGCAATATAAGGGCCAAGTACTAGCACGCATCGCACATCATGTGCACACACCCCGGCCCCCCCGATCGTCAGAACCCCAATGCCGTCAGTCAGGTTCTCCGGCGATGCTCCGATTATGGTGCCTCGGCAAGAAAATTACCACAACCCTCGGCCCGGTCCGATCTTAGACTAGGAATGAACTCTGTATGCTTAGACTGGGAATGAACTTCGTATGCTTAAGTCAACCCACGAAACGAGCGTGCGGGCGCTCAGCCGGCCAGAGGGGCGGGATGCGCAAGCCGGGGATCGAC
Organism: Durio zibethinus; assembly: GCF_002303985.1. The sequence goes on along the minus strand of NW_019167849.1, from coordinate 1,810,337 downwards.
CGGGTCCCCCTTTACGTGCTGCCGATCATGCTGCCACAATCCTCGGTCTGCTCCAATCTTAGACTGGGAATGAACTTCATATGCCTAAGCCAACCAACGAAACGAGCGGGCGGGCGGGCGGGCGGGGACTGCACCGGCCAGAGAGACGGGATGTGCAAGCCATGGATCGATAGGGTGGTAGGTGGGTTTAGGCACCTCTTCACATTTCTGCGTGCCAATGCCATTTTTATGGCTTGTAAATTCATACAATGGTCCCTTAAGCCTTCACGTGAAGTTTCATGGCAAGACGACTCGTTTTCTATTTTTCAGGATTTTTGAAACTTTTTGCGGTTCGGGATTTTTTAAAATTTTTTTGGAAGGTGTTTTAGCCCCAAACATGGTAGATGTGATCCTTGTATTTTTGTTGGCATGCACAAAAAAATTCAGCTAAAAACTCGAAGTGCACTAGATTTTGTGACCATTTGAAAAAAATGTCCCCATTTCAGACACTTTAATGGCTATTGGCAGCAAACCTATAAAATCTCAAATGCTCTTTAAGGGGGTGTGAGTTCTTGAGGTTTGATGAGGGATAGGGGCCAATATAAGGGCCAAGTACCAGCACCCATCGTACATCATGTGCGTACACCCCCCCGGCCCCCCCGATCGTCGGAACCCCAATGCCACCGGTCAGGTTCTCCGACGATGCTTCGGCGATGCCGCCCTGACGAAGAAAAATACTGCACCAGCAAATGCTCGAGCCCAGCATGTGCTGCCGTAACCCTCGGTCTGGTCCGATCTTAGACTGGGAATGAACTCCATATGCTTAGACTGGGAATGAGCTCCGTATGCCTAAGTCAACCCACGAAATGAGCGTGCGGGTGCTCAACCGATCGTAGGGATGGGATGCACAAGCCGGGGATCGATCGGGTCACCCTCTATGTGCTGTCGATCCTGCTGCTGCAACCCTCGGTCCGGTCTGATCTTAGATTGGCAATGAACTCCGTATGCCTATGCCAACCGACGAAACGAGCGGGCGGGTGGGCACTACGCCGGCTAGAGAGACGGGATGCACAAGCCGTGGATCGATAGGGTGGTAGGTGGGTTTAGGCCATCTTCATATTTCTATGTGCCAATGCCTTTTTTATGGCTTGTAAATTCATACTATGGTCCCTTAAGCCTTCACGTGAAGTTTCATGGCAAGACGACTCGTTTTCTATTTTTCACTATTTTCAAAACTTTTTGGGGTTCAGGATTTTTAAAAAATTTTTCGGATGGAGTTTTGGCCCCAAACTTGGTAGACGTGATCCTTGTATTTTTATTGGCATGCACAAAAAATTCAGCTAAAAACTCGAAGTGTACAAGATTTTGTGACATTTTGAAAAAAGTGTCCCCATTTCGAACACTTTAATGGCTACTGGCAGCAAACCTGTAAAATCTCAAATGCTCTTTAAGGGGGTGTGAGTTCTCGAGGTTTGATGAGGGATAGGGGGCAAATATAAGGACCAAGTACCAGCACCCATCGCACATCATGTGCGCACACCCCCCCCGACCACCCCGATCGTCGGAACCCCAATGTCGCCGTTCAGGTTCTCCGGTGATGCTCCGACGATGGTGCCCCGGTGAAGAAAAATGCGGCACCAGCACATGCCCGAGCCCAGCATGTGCTGCCGCAACCCTCGGTCTGGTCCGATCTTAGACTGGGAATGAACTCCGTACACTTAGACTGGGAATGAACTCTATATGCCTAAGTCAACCCATGAAACGAGCGTGCATCCCAGGGATCGGCTGGGTCCCCCTATGCGTGCTGTCGATCCTGCTGTCGCAACCCTCTGCCCGGTCTGATCTTAGACTGGGAATGAACTCCGTATGCCTAAGCCAACCGACGAAACGAGAAGGCAGGCGGGCGGGCACTACGCCAGCCAGAGAGATGGGATGCGCAAGCCGTGGATCGATAGGGTGGTAGGTGGGTTTAGGCCCATCATCATATTTTTGCATGCCAATGCCATTTTTATGGCTTGTAAATTCATACAATGGTCCCTTAAGCCTTCACGTGAAGTTTCATGGCAAGACGACTCGTTTTCTATTTTTCACGATTTTCAAAACTTTTTGCGGTTTGGGATTTTTTAAAATTTTTCTGGAAGTATTTTTGGCCCCAAACTTGGTAGACGTGATCCTTTTATTTTTGTTGGCATGCACAAAAGAATTCAACTAAAAACTCGAAGTGTACAAGATTTTGTTACCATTTGAAAAAAGTGTCCCCATTTTCAGACACTTTAATGGCTACTGGCAGCAAACTTGTAAAATCTCAAATGCTCTTTAAGGGGGTGTGAGTTCTCAAGGTTTGATGAGGGATAGGGGGCCAATATAAGAGCCAAGAACCAGTACCCATCACACATCATGTGGGCACACACCCCCCGGCCCCTCCGATCGCTGGAACCCCAATGCCACCGGTCAGGTTCTCCGGTGATGCTCCGACGATGGTGCCCCGACGAAGAAAAATGCGGCACCAACACATGCTCGAGCCCAGCATGTGCTGTCGTAACCCTCGGTCTGATCTGATCTTAGACTGGGAATGAACTCCATATGCTTAGATTGGGAACGAACTTCGTATGCCTAAGTCAACCCATGAAATGAGCGTGTGGACGCTCAGTCGGCTAGAGGGGCAGGATGCGCAAGCCGGGGATCAGTCGGGTCCCCCTTTGCATGTTGTCGATCCTGCTGTCGCAACCCTCGGTCCGATCCAATCTTAGACTGGGAATGAACTCCGTATGCCTAAGCCAACCAACGAAACGAACGGGCGGGCAGGCGGGCGGGCACTACGTCAGCCAGAGAGACGGGATGCGCAAGCCGTGGATCGATAGGGTGGTAGGTGGGTTTAGGCACATCTTCATATTTCTGCGTGCCAATGCCATTTTTATGGCTTGTAAATTCATACAATGGCCCCTTAAGCTTTCATGGTAAGACGACTCATTTTCTATTTTTCACGATTTTTGAAACTTTTTACGGTTCAAGATTTTTTAAAATTTTTTCAGAAAAAGTTTTGGCCCCAAACTTGGTAGACGTGATCCTTGTATTTTTGTTGGCATGCATAAAAAAATTCAGTGAAAAACTCGAATTGTACAAGATTTTGTGACCATTTGAAAAAGGAGCCATCATTTCATACACTTTAATGGCTACTGGCAGCAAACCTGTAAAATCTCAAATCATCTTTAAGGGGGCGTGAGTTCTCAAGGTTTGATGAGGGATAGGGGGCCAATATAAGGGCCAAGTAGCAGCACCCATCACACATCATGTCCGCACTCCCCCCCGGCCCCATCGATCATCGGAACCCTAATGCCGTCGGTCAGGTTTTCAGACGATGGTGCCCCGGTGAAGAAAAATACGGCACCAGCATATGCCCGAGCCCAGCATATGCCCGAGTCCAGCATGTGCTACCGCAACCCTCGGTCCGGTTTGATCTTAGACTAGGAATGAACTCTGTATGCCTAAGTCAACCCATGAAACTACATGCGAGCGCTCAGCCGGCCAGAGGGGCAGGATACGCAAGTCGAGGATCGACCGGGTCCCCCTCTACGTGCTGCCGATCCTGCGGCCACAACCCTCGATCCGATCCGATCTTAGACTGGGAATGAACTCTGTATGCCTAAGCCAACCGACGAAACAAGCGGGCAGCGGGCGGGCGGGCACTATGCCGGCCAGAGAGACAGGATGCGCAAGCCGTGGATCGATAGGGTGGCAGGTGGGTTTAGGCACATCTTCATATTTTCTGCGTGCCAATGCCATTTTTATGGCTTGTAAATTCATACAATGGTCCCTTAAGCCTTCACATGATGTTTCATGGCTATACGACTCGTTTTCTATTTTTCACGATTTTTGAAACTTTTTACGGTTTAGGATTTTTTATAATTTTTTCAGAAGGGGTTTTGGCCCCTAACTTGTTAGATGAGATCCTTGTATTTTTGTTGGCATGCACAAAAACATTCAGCTAAAAACTCGAAGTCTACAAGATTTTGTGACCATTTGAAAAAAGTGTCCCCATTTTAGACACTTTAATGGCAACTGGCAGCAAACCTGTAAAATCTCAAATGCTCTTTAAGGGGTGTGAGTTCTCGAGGTTTGATGAGGGATAGGGGGCCAATATAAGGGCCAAGTACCAGCACCCATCGCCCATCATGTGCGCACACCCCCCCGGCCCCCTCGATCGTCGAAACCCTAATACCGCCGGTCAGGTACTCCGGTGATGCCCCGACGATGGTGCCCCGACGAAGAAAAATGTGGCACCCGCACATGCCTGAGCCCAGCATGTGCTGCCGCAACCCTCGACCTGGTCCGATCTTAGACTGGGAATGAACTCCGTATGCTTAGACTGGGAATGAACTCCGTATGCCTAAGTCAACCCACGAAAATGAGCTTGCGTGCGCTCAGCCGGCCAGAGGGGTGGGATGCACAAGCCGCGGATCGACCGGGTCCCCCTCTGCGTGCTGCCGGTCAGGTTCTCCAACGATGCTCTGACGATGGTGCCCTGGTGAAGAAAAATACGGCACCAGCACATGCTCGAACCCAGCATGTGCTACCGTAACTCTCGATCTGGTCTGATCTTAGACTGGGAATGAACTCCGTATGCTTACACTGGGAATGAACTCCGTATGCCTAAGTCCACCCACGAAACAAGCGTACGGATGCTCAGTCAGCCAGAAGGGCGGGATGCGAAAGTCGGGGATCGGTCGGGTCCCCCTCTGCGTGTTGTCGATCCTGCTATCGCAACTCCGTTTGGTCTGATCTTAGAATGGGAATAAACTCCGTATGCCTAAGCCAACCGACGAAACGAGCGGGCGGGCACTACGTCGGCCAGAGAGACGGGATGCGCAAGCCATGGATCGATAGGGTGGTTGGTGGGTTTAGGCACATCTTCATATTTCTGCATGCCAATGCCATTTTTATAGCATGTAAATTCATAAAATGGTCCCTTAAGCCTTCACGTGAAGTTTCATGGAAAGACGACTCGTTTTCTATTTTTCATGATTTTTGAAACTTTTTACGGTTCGAGATTTTTTAAACATTTTTTGGAAGGAGTTTTGGTGCCAAACTTGGTAGACGTGATCCTTGTATTTTTGTTGGCATGCATAAAAATATTCAGCTAAAATCTCGAAATGTACAAGATTTTGTGACCATTTGAAAAAAGTGTCCCCATTTCAAACACTTTATTGGCTACTGGCAGCAAACCTGTAAAATCTCAAATGCTCTTTAAGGGGTTGTGAGTTCTCAAGGTTTGATGAGGGATAGGGGGCCAATACAAGGGCCAAGTACCAGCACCTATCGGACATCATGTGCGCACACCCCTTGGCCCCCCCGATCATCAGAACCCCAATGCCGTCGGTCAGGTTCTCTGGCGATGCTCCAATGATGGTGCCTCAGTGAAGAAAAATGTGGGACCAGCACATGCCCAAGCCCAGCATATGCTACCGCAACCCTCGGTCTGGTCCGATCATAGACTGGGAATGAACTCCGTATGCTTAGACTGGGAATAAACTCCGTATGCCTAAGTCAACCAACGAAACGAGCGTGTGGGCACTCAGCCGACCAGAGGGACGGGATGCGCAAGCCGTGGATCGACCGGGTCCCCCTCTACGTGCTGCCAATCCTGCTGCCGCAACCCTCAGTCCGGTCTGATCTTAGACTGGGAATGAACTCCGTATGCCTAAGCCAACCGTCGAAACGAGCAGGCGGGCGGGCACTACGCCAGCCAGAGGGGCGGGATGTGCAAGTCGAGGATCGACCGGGTCCCCCTCTACGTGCTGTCGATCCTGCTACCACAACCTTCGGTCTTGTCTGATCTTAGACTGAGAATGAACTCCGTATGCCTAAGCCAATCGATGAAACGAGCGGGCGGTGTGGCGGGCGGGCGGGCACTACACCGGCCAGAGAGACGGGATGCGCAAGCCGTGGATCGATGGGTGGTAGGTGGGTTTAGGCACATCTTCATATTTTGGCATGCCAATGCCATTTTTATGGCTTGTAAATTCATACAATGGTCCCTTAAGCCTTCACGTGAAGTTTCATGGCAAGACAACTCGCTTTCTATTTTTCACGATTTTCAAAATTTTTTACGGTTCAGAATTTTTTAAAATTTTTTCGAAAGGATTTTTGGCCCAAAACTTTGTAGACATGATCCTTATACTTTTGTTGGTGTGCACAAAAAAATTCAGCTAAAAACTCGAAGTGTACAAGATTTTGTAACCATTTGAAAAACGTGTCCCCATTTTAAACACTTTAATGGCTACTGGCAACAAACCTGTAAAATCTCAAATGCTCTTTAAGGGGGTGTGAGTTCTTGAGGTTTGATGAGGGATAGGGGGCCAATATAAGGGCCAAGTACCAGCACCCATCGCACAACATGGGCGCACACCCCCCCGGCCCCCCCGATCGTCAGAACCCCAATGCCGCCGGTCAGGTTCTCCGATGATGCTCCGACGATGGTGCCCCGACGAAGAAAAATGCAGCACCAGCCCATGCTCGAGCCCAGCATGTGCTGCCGAAACCCTCGGTCTGATCCGATCTTAGATTGGGAATGAACTTTGTATGCCTAAGTTAACTCACGAAACGAGCGTGCGGGCGCTCAGCCAGCCAGAGGGGTGTGATGCGCAAGCCGGGGATCAACCGGGTCCCCCTCTACGTGCTCCTGATCCTGCTGCCGCAACCCTCAATCCGATATGATCTTAGACTGGGAATGAACTCCGTATGCCTAATCCAACCGATGAAAAGAGCGGGCGGGCGGGTGGGCGGGCGGGCACTACGTCGGCCAGAGAGACGGGATGTGCAAGCCGTGGATCGATAGGGTGGTAGGTGGGTTTAGGCACATCTCCATATTTTTGCATGCCAATGCCATTTTTATAGCTTGTAAATTCATACAATGGTCCCTTAAGCCTTCACGTGAAGTTTCATGGCAAGAAGACTCGTTTTCTATTTTTCATGATTCTCGAAACTTTTCAGAGTTTGGGATTTTTTAAAATTTTTTTGGAAGGAGTTTTGGCTCCAAATTTGGTAGACGTGATCCTTGTATTTTTGTTGGCATGCACAAAAAAATTCAGCAAAAAAATTGAAGTGTACAAGATTTTGTGACCATTTGAAAAAAGTTTCCCCATTTCAGACACTTTAATGGCTACTGGCAGCAAACCTGTAAAATCTCAAATGCTCTTTATGGGGGTGTGAGTTCTCAAGGTTTGATGAGGGATAGGGGGCCAATATAAGGGCCAAGTACCAGCACCCATCGCACATCATGTGCGCACACCCCCTCGGCCCCCCCGATCGTCGGAACCCTAATGTCGCTAGTCAGGTTCTCCGACGATGGTTCCCCGGCGAAGAAAAATGCGTTACCAGCACATGCCCGAGCCCAGCATGTGCTGCCCCAACCCTCGGTCCGGTCTGATCTTAGACTGGGAATGAACTTCGTATGCTTAGATTGGGAATGAACTCCGTATGCCTAAGTCAACCAACGAAATGAGCATGCGGGCGCTCAGTCGGCCAGAGGGGCGGGATGCGCAAGCCGAGTCCCCCTCTACGTGCTGCCGATCCTGCTGCCACAACCCTTGGTCTGGTCCAATCTTAGACTGGGAATGAACTCCATATGCCTAAGCCAACCGACGAAACGAGCGAGCGGGTAGGCGGGCGGGCGGGCGGGCACTAGGCCGACCAGAGAGACGGGATGCGCAAGCCGTGGATCGATAGCGTGGTAGGTGGGTTTAGGCACATCTTCATATTTTTGCATGCCAATGCCATTTTTATGGCTTGTAAATTCATAGAATGGTCCCTTAAGACTTCACGTGAAGTTTCCTGGCAAGACGACTTGTTTTCTATTTTTCATGATTTTTGAAACTTTTTACGGTTTGAGATTTTTTAAAATGTTTTCGGAAGGAGTTTTGGCCCAAACTGGGTAGACGTGATCCTTGTATTTTGTTTGGCATGCACAAAAAAATTCAGCTAAAAACTCGAAGTATACAAGATTTTGTGGCCATTTGAAAAAAATGTCTCCATTCTAAACACTTTAATGGCTACTAGCAGCAAACCTGTAAAATCTCAAGGGGGTGTGAGTTCTCGAGGTTTGATGAGGGATAGGGGGCCAATATAAGGGCCAAGCACCAGCACCCATCGCACATCATGTGCGCACACCCCCCGGCCCCCCCCGATCGTCGAAACCCCAATGCCGTCGGTCAGGCTCTCCGGCGATGCTCCGACGATGGTGCCCCGACGAAGAAAAATGTGGCACCAGCACGTGCCCGAGCCCAGCATGTGCTGTCGCAACCATCGGTCTGATCCAATCTTAGACTGGGAATGAACTCCATATGCTTAGACTGGGAATGAACTCCGTATGCCTAAGTCAACCCATGAAACGAGCGTGCGGGCGCTCAATCGGCCAGAGGGGCGGGATGCACAAGTCGGGGATCAGTCGGGTCCCCCTCTGCGTGCTACCGATCCTATTGTCGCAACTCAGTTTGGTCTGATCTTAGATTGGGAATGAACTCCGTATGCCTAAGGCAACCGACGAAACGAGCGGGCGGGCGGGCACTACGCCGGCCAGAGAGGCAGGATGCGCAAGTCGTGGATCGATAGGATTGTTGGTGGGTTTAGGCACATCTTCATATTTCTATGTGCCAATGCTATTTTTATGGCTTGTAAATTCATACAATGGTCCTGTAAGCCTTCACGTGCAGTTTCATGGCAAGACGACTCGTTTTCTATTTTTCATGATTTTTGAAACTTTTTACGGTTCAGGATTTTTTAAACTTTTTTTGGAAGGAGTTTTGGTCCCAAACTTGGTAGACGTGATCCTTGTATTTTTGTTGGCATGCACAAAAAAATTCAGCTACAAACTTGAAGTGTACAAGATTTTGTGACCATTTGAAAAAAGTGTCCCCATTTAAGACTCTTTAATGGCTACAGGCAACAAACCTGTAAAATCTCAAATGCTCTTTAAGGGAACATGTGTTCTTGTGGTTTGATGAGGGATAGGGGGCCAATATAAGGGCCAAGTACCAGCACCCATCGCACATCATGTGCGCACAGCCCCCCCGGCCCCCCAGATTGTCGGAACCCCAATGCCGTCGGCCAGGTTCTCCGGTGATGCTCCGACGATGGTGCCCCAGCAAAGAAAAATACGACACCAGCACATGCCCGAGCCCAGCATGTGCTGTCGTAACCCTCGATCTGGTCCGATCTTAGACTAGGAATGAACTCCGTATGCCTAAGTCAACAAACGAAACGAGCGTGCGGACGCTCAGCCGACCAGAGGGGCGGGATCCGCAAGCCGTGCATCGGCCGGGTCCCCCTTTACGTGCTGCCGATCCTGCTGCCGCAACCCTCCGTCCGGTCCGATCTTAGACTGGGAATGAACTCCGTATGCTTAGACTGGGAATGAACTCCGTATGCCTAAGTCAACCCACGAAATGAGCGTACGGGCGTTCGACCGGCCAGAGGGGCGGGATGCGCAAGCCGGGGATCAATCGGGTGCCCCTCTGCGTGCTGTCGATCCTGCTACCTCAACTCGGTTTGGTTTGATCTTAGACTGGGAATTCACTCTGTATGCCTATGCCAACTGATGAAACGAGCGGGCGGGCGGGCTGGCACTACGCCAGCCAGAGAGACGGGATGCGTAAGCCGTGGATCGATAGGGTGGTAGGTGGGTTTAGGAACATCTTCATATTGCTGCAAAACTATGCCATTTTTCTGGCTTATTAATTCATACAATGGTCCCTTAAGCCTTCACGTGAAGTTTCATGGCAAGATGACTCGTTTTCTATTTTTCACGATTTTTGAAACTTTTTACGGTTCGGGATTTTTTAAAATTCTTTCGGAAGGAGTTTTGGCCCTAAAGTTGGTAGACATGATCCTCTTATTTTTGTTGGCTTGCACAAAACAATTCAGCTAAAAACTCGAAGTGTACAAGATTTTTTGACCATTTGAAAAACGTGTGCCCATTTCAAACACTTTAATGGCTACTGGCAGCAAACCTGTAAAATCTCAAATGCTCTTTAACGGGGTGTGAGTTCTTAAGGTTTGATGAGGGATAGAGGGCCAATATAAGGGCCAAGTTCCAGCACCCATCCCACATCATGTGCGCACACCCCCCGACACCCCCCGATCGCCGGAAACCCAATGCCGTGGGTCAGGTTCTCCGACGATGGTGCCCCGATGAAGAAAAATGTGGCACCGACACATGCCCGATTCCAGGATGTGCCACCGCAACCCTCGGTTCGATCCGATCTTAGACTGGGAATGAACTCTGTATGCTTAGACTGGGAATGCACTCCGTATGCCTAAGTCAACCCACGAAACGAACGTGCAGGGGCTCAGTCGGCAAGAGGGGTGCGATGTGCAAGCCAGGGATCAGTCGGGTCCCCCTCTGCGTGCTATCGATCTTGTTGCCGTAACCCTAATTCTGGTCTGATCTTAGACTGGGAATGAACTTCATATGCCTAAGCCAATCCACGAAACAAACAGGCGGGCGGGCACTACGCCGGCCAAAGAGGCGGGATGCACAAGCCATGGATCGATAGGATGGTAGGTGGGTTTAGGCACATCTTCATATTTCTGCATGCCAATGCCATTTTTATGCCTTGTAAATTCATACAATGGTCCCTTAAGCCTTCACGTGAAGTTTCATGGCAAGACGACTCGTTTTCAATTTTTCAAGATTTTTGAAACTTTTTACAGTTCAAGATTTTTTAAAACTTTTTCAGAAGGAGTTTCGGCCCCAAACTTGGTAGACGTGATCCTTGTATTTTTATTGGCATGCACAAAAAAAATCAGCTAAAAACTCGTAGCGTACAAGATTTTGTGACCAATTGAAAAAAGTGTCCCCATTTTAGATACTTTAATGGCCACTGGCAGCAAACCTGTAAAATCTCAAATGCTCTTTAAGGGGGTGTGAGTTCTCGAGGTTTGATGAGGGATAGGGGGCCAATATAAGGGCCAAGTACCAGCACCCATCGCACATCAAGTGCGCACACCCCCCGGCCCCCCCGATCGCCGAAACCCCAATGCCGTCGGTCAGGTTCTCCGACTATGCTCCGGTGATGGTACCCCGATGAAGAAAAATGCGGCACCAGCACATGCCCGAGCCCAGCATGTGCTGCTGCAACCCTCAGTCCGGTCTGATCTTAGACTGGGAATGAACTCCGTATGCCTAAGCCAGCCGAAGAAACGAGCGGGCAGGCGGGCGGGCGGGCACTACGCCGGCCAGAGAGACAGGATGCGCAAGCCGTGGATCAATAGGGTGGTAGGTGGGTTTAGGCACATCTTCATATTTCTGTGTGCCAATGCCATTTTTTGGGCTTGTAAATTCATACAATGGTCCTTTAAGCCTTCACGTGAAGTTTCATGGCAAGACGACTCGTTTTCTATTTTTCATAATTTTCAAAACTTTTTGCGCTTTGGGATTTTTCAAAATTTTTTCGGAAGGGTTTTTGGCCCCAAACTTGGTAGACGTGATCCTTGTATTTTTCTTGGCATGCACAAAAAAAATTAGCTAAAAATTCGAAGTGTACAAGATTTTGTGACCATTTGAAAAAAGTGTCCCCATTTTATACACTTTAATGGCCACTGGCAACAAACCTGTAAAATCTCAAATGCTCTTTAAGGGGTTGTGAGTTCTCAAGGTTTGATGAGGGATAGCAGGCCAATATGAGGGCCAAGTACCAGCACCCATCGCACATCATGTGCGAGCACCCCCCCGGCCCCCTCGATCGCCGGAACCCCAATGCCGTCGATCAAGTTATCCGGTGATGCTCCGGGGATGGTGCCCCAACGAAGAAAAATACGGCACCAGCACATGCCCGAGCCTGGCATGTGCTGCCACAACCCTCGGTCTGGTCCGATCTTTGACTGGGAATGAACTCCGTATGCCTAAGTCAACCAACGAAACGAGCGGGCGGGCGAGTGGGCAGGCGGGCACTATGCCGGCCAGAGAGACGGGATGCGCAAGCCGTGGATCAATAGGGTAGTAGGTGTGTTTAGGCACATCTTCATATTTTTTCGTGCCGATGCCATTTTTAATGCTTGTAAATTCATACAATGGTCCCTTAAACCTTCACGTGAAGTTTCATGGCAAGACGACTCGTTTTCAATTTTTCATGATTTTTGAAACTTTTTACGGTTTGAGATTTTTTAAAATTTTTTCGGAAGGAGTTTTGACCCCAAACTTGGTAGACGTGATCCTTGTAATTTTGTTGGCATGCACAAAAAAATTCAGCTAAAAACACAAAGTGTACAAGATTTTTTGACCATTTGAAAAAAGTGTCCCCATTTCAGACACTTTAGTGGCTACTGGCAGCAAACCAGTAAAATCTCAAAAGCTCTTTAAGGGGGTGTGAGTTCTCGAGGTTTGAAGAGGGATAGGGGGCCAATATAAGGGCCAAGTACCAGCACCCATCGCACATCGTGTGCGCACACCCCCCCCAGCTCCCCCGATCGTCGGATCCCCAATGCCGTCGGTCAGGTTCTCTGACAGTGCTCCGGCAATGGTGCGTGACGAAGGAAATTACGGTACCAGCACATGCCTGAGCCCAGCATGTGCTGCCGCAAACCTCGGTCCGTTCCGATCTTAGACTGGACTGAACTCCGTATGCCTAAGCCAACCGAAGAAACGAGCGGGCGGGCGGGCACTACGCCGGCCAGAGAGATGGGATGCGCAAGCCGTTGATCGATAGGGTGGTAGGTGGGTTTAGGCACATATTTATATTTCTGCGTGCCAATACCATTTTTATTGCTTGTAAAATCATACAATGGTCCCTTAAGCCTTCACGTGAAGTTTCATGGCAAGACGACTCGCTTTGTATTTTTCACAATTTTTGAAACTTTTTACGGTTCAAGATTTTTTAAAATTTTTGCAGAAGGAGTTTTGGCCCCAAACTTGGTAGACATGATCCTTGTTTTGGCATGCACAAAAAAATTCAGCTAAAAACACAAAGTGTACAAGATTTTTTGACCATTTGAAAAAAGTGTCCCCATTTCAGACACTTTAGTGGCTACTGGCAGCAAACCTGTAAAATCTCAAATGCTCTTTAAGGGGGTGTGAGTTCTTGAGGTTTGATAAAGGATAGGAGGCCATTATAAGAGCCAAGTACCAGCACCCATCGCACATCATGTGCGCACACCCCCTCGACCGCCCCGATCGCTAGAACCCCAATGCCGTCGGTCAGGTTCTCTGGCAATGCTCCGGTGATGGTGGCCCGACGAAGAAAAATGCGACAGTAGCACATGCCCGAGCCCAGCATGTGCTGCCGCAACCCTTGGTCCGGTCCGATCATAGACTGGGAATGACCTCCGTATTCTGAGAGAGGGAATGAACTCCGTATCCCAAAGTTAACCCATGAAACGAGTGTGCGGGCGCTCAGCCGGCCAGAGGGGCGGGACGCGCAAGTCAGGGATCGGCCAGTTAGGTTCTCTGATGATGCTCCAACGAAGAAAACTGCGACACCAGCACACGCCCGAGCCCAGCATGTGCTGCCGCAACCCTTGCTCCAGTCCGATCTTAGACTGGGAATGAACTCCGTATGCTTAGACTGGGAATGAACTCCGTATCCCTTAGTCAGCCCATGAAATGAGCGTGCGGGCGCTCAGCCGGCCAGAGGGGTGGGACGCGTAACTCAAGGATCGGTCGGGTCCCCTTCTGTGTGCTACCGATCCTGCTGCCGCAACCTTCAGTCCGGTTTGATCTTAGACTGGGAATGAACTCCGTATGCCTAAGCCAACGATGAAACGAGCAGGCGGGCGGGCGGGCACTACGCCGGCCAGAGAGACGGGATGCACAAGCTGTGGATCCATAAGGTGGTAGGTGGGTTTAGGCACATCTTCATATTTCTACGTGCCAATGCCATTTTTATGGCTTCTAAATTCATACAATGGTCCTTGAAGCCTTAACATGAAGTTACATGGCAAGACGACTCGTTTTCTATTTTTCATGATTTTTGAAACTTTTTGCGGTTCGAGATTTTTTAAAATTTTTTTCGAAGGGGTTTTGCCCCAAACTTGGTAGACATGATCTTTGTATTTTTGTTGGCGTGCAAAAAAAAATTCAGCTAAAAACTCGAAGTGTACAAGATTTTGTGACCATTTGAAAAAAGTGTCCCCATTTCAGACACTTTAATGGCTACTGGCAGCAAACCTGTAAAATCTCAAATGCTCTTTAAGGGGGTGTGAGTTCTCGAGGTTTGATGAGGGATAGGGGGCCAATATAAGGGCCAAGTACCAGCACCCATCGCATATCATGTGCGTACACCCCCCCGGCCCCCCCGATCGTCGGAACCCCAATGCCGTCGGTCAGGTTCTCTGGCTGTGCTCGGGCAATGGTGCGCGACGAAGGAAATTACAGTACCAGCACATGCGTGAGCCCAGCATGTGCTGCTGCAAACCTCGGTCCATTCCGATCTTAGACTGGACTGACCTCCGTATGCCTAAGCCAACCGAAGAAACGAGCAGGCGGGCGGGCGGGCACTACGCCGGCCAAAGAGATGGGATGCGCAAGCCGTTGATCGATAGGGTGGTAGGTGGGTTTAGGCACATATTCATATTTCTACGTGCCAATACCATTTTTATTGCTTGTAAAATCATACAATGGTCCCTTAAGCCTTCACGTGAAGTTTCATGGCAAGACGACTCGCTTTCTATTTTTCACAATTTTTGAAACTTTTTCGGTTCGAGATTTTTTAAAATTTTTTCAGAAGGAGTTTTGGCCCCAAACTAGGTAGATGTGATCCTTGTATTTTTGTTGGCATGCTCAAAAACATTCAGCTAAAAACTCAAAGTGTACAAGATTTTGTGACCATTTGAAAAAAGTGTCCCCATTTCAGACACTTTAATGGCTACTGGCAGCAAGCCTGTAAAATCTCAAATGCTCTTTAAGGGGTGTGAGTTCTCGAGGTCTGATGAGGGATAGGGGGCCAATATAAGGGCCAAGTACCAGCACCCATCGCACATCATGTGCGCACACCCCCTGGCCCCTCCGATCATCGGAATCGTAATGCCGCCGGTAAGGTTCTTCGACGATGCTCTGACGATGGTGCCCCGACGAAGATAAATGCTGCACCAGCACATGCCTGAGCCCAGCATGTGCTGTCGCAACCCTCGGTCCGGTCCGATCTTAGACTGGGAATGAACTCCATATGCTTAGACTGGGAATGAACTCTGTATGCCTAAGTGAACCCACGAAACGAAAGTCCGAGCGCTCAGCCTGCTAGAGGGGTGTGATGCGCAAGTTGGGGATCGATCGGGTCACCCTCTGCATGCTGTCGATCCTGCTGCCACAACCCTCAGTCCGATGCGATCTTAGACTGGGAATGAACTCCGTAAGCCTAAGCCAACTGACGAAATGAGCGGGCGGGTGGGCACTATACCGATCGGAGAGGAGGGATATGCAAGCCGTGGATCGATAGGGTGGTAGGTGGGTTTAGGCACATCTTCATATTTCTGCGTGCCAATGCCATTTTTATGGTTTGTAAATTCATACATTGGTCCCTTAAGCCTTCACATTAAGTTTCATGGCAAGACGACTCGTTTTCTATTTTCCCGATTTTTGAAACTTTTTACGGTTCGGCATTTTTTAAAATTTTTTCGAAAGGAGTATTGGCCCCAAACTTGGTAGACATGATCCTTGTATTTTTGTTGGCATGCATAAAAAAATTCTGCTAAAACTCAAAGTTTACAAGATTTTTTGACCATTTGAAAAAAGTGTCCCCATTTCAGACACTTTAGTGGCTACTGGCAGCAAACCTGTAAAATCTCAAATGCTCTTTAAGGGGGTGTGAGTTCTCGAGGTTTGATGAAGGATAGGAGGCCATTATAAGAGCCAAGTACCAGCACCCATTGCACATCATGTGCGCACACCCCCCCGACCGCCCCGATCGCCGGAACCCCAATGCCGCCGGTCAGGTTCTCTGGCGATGCTCCGGTGATGGTGGCCCGGCGAAGAAAAATGTGACAGCAGTACATGCCTGAGCCCAGCATGTGCTACCGCAACCCTTGGTCCGGTCCGATCTTAGACTGGGAATGACCTCCGTATTCTTAGACTGGGAATGAACTCCGTATCCCAAAGTTAACCCATGAAACGAGTGTACGGGCGCTCAGCCGGCCAGAGGGGCGGGACGCGCAAGCCGGGGATCGGCCAGTTAGGTTCTCTGACGATGCTCCGACGAAGAAAAATGCGACACCAGCACACGCTCGAGCCCAGCATGTGCTGCCGCAACCCTTGCTCCGGTCCGATCTTAGACTGGGAATGAACTCCGTATGCTTAGACTGGGAATGAACTCCATATCCCTAAGTCAGCCCATGAAATGAGCGTGCGGGCGCTCAGCCGGCCAGAGGGGTGGGACGCGTAACTCAAGGATCGGTCGGGTCCCTCTCTGTGTGCTGTCGATCCTGCTGTTGCAACCTTCAGTCCGGTCTGATCTTAGACTGGGAATGAACTCCGTATGCCTAAGCCAACGATGAAACGAGCAGGTGGGCGGGCGGGCACTACGCCGACCAGAGAGACGGGATGCACAAGCTGTGGATCGATAAAGTGGTAGGTGGGTTTAGGCATATCTTCATATTTCTGTGTGCCAATGCCATTTTTATGGCTTCTAAATTCATACAATGGTCCTTGAAGCCTTAACATGAAGTTACATGGCAAGACGACTCGTTTTCTATTTTTCATGATTTTTGAAACTTTTTGCGGTTCGGGATTTTTTAAAATTTTTTTCGAAGGGGTTTTGGCCCCAAACTTGGTAGACATGATCCTTGCATTTTTGTTGGCGTGCACAAAAAAATTCAGCTAAAAACTCGAAGTGTACAAGATTTTGTGACCATTTGAAAAAAGTGTCCTCATTTCAGACACTTTAATGGCTACTGGCAGCAAACCTGTAAAATCTCAAATGCTCTTTAAGGGAGGTGTGAGTTCTCGAGGTTTGATGAGGGATAGGGGGCCAATATAAGGGCCAAGTACCAGCACTCATCGCACATCATGTGTGCACACCCCCCTCGACCTCCCGATCGTCGGAACCCCGATGCCGTCGGTCAGGTTCTCCGACGATGGTGCCCCGACGAAGAAAAATGCGACACCATCACATGCCTGAGCCCAGCATGTGCTGCCGCAACCCTCGGTCCGGTCTGATCTTAGACTGGGAGTGAACTCTGTATGCTTAGACTGGGAATGAACTCTGTATGCCTAAGTTAACCCACAGAATGAGCGTGCGAGGACTCAGCCGGCCAGAGGGGTGGGATGCGCAAGCCAGGGATCGGTCAGTCCCCCTCTGTGTGTGCTGATCCTATTTCCACCAACTCGGTTTGGTCCGATCTTAGACTGGGAATGAACTCCGTATGCCTAAGCCAACCAACAAAACGAACGGGCCGACGGGCGGACGGGCACTACGCTGGCCAGAGAGGCGGGATGCGTAAGCCGTGGATCGATAGGATGATAGGTGGGTTTAGAAACATCTTCATATTTCTGTGTGCCAATGCCATTTTTATGGCTTGTAAATTCATACAATGGTCCCTTAAGCCTTCACGTGAAGTTTCATGGCAAGATGACTCGTTTTCTATTTTTCACGATTTTTGAAACTTTTTACGGTTCGGGATTTTTTAAAATTTTTTCGAAGGGAATTTTATCCCCAAACTTGGTAGACATGATCCTTGTATTTTTTTTGGCATGCAAAAAAAAATTCATCTAAAAAATCAAAGTGTACAAGATTTTGTGACCATTTGAAAAAAGTGTCCCCATTTCAGACACTTTAATGGCTACTGGTAGCAAACCTGTAAAATCTCAAATGCTCTCTAAGGGGGTGTGAGTTCTCGAGGTTTGATGAGGGATAGGGGGCCAATATAAGGGCCAAGTACCAGCACCCATCGCACATCATTTGTGCACAACCCCTCGCCCCGCCGGTCGCCGTAACCCTAACGCCGTCGGTCAGGTTCTCCGGCGATGCTCCGATGATGGTGCCCCGACGAAGAAAAATGTAGCGCCAGCACATGCCTGAGCCCAGCATGTTCTACCGCAACCCTCGATCTGGTCTGATCTTAGACTGGGAATAAACTCCGTATGCTTAGACTGGGAATGAACTTTGTATGCCTAAGTCAACCCACAAAACGAGCGTGCGGGCGCTCAGCTAGCCAGAGGGGCGGGATGCGCGAGCCGGGGATCGACTGGGTCCCCCTCTGCATGCTGCCAATCCTGCTGCCACAACCCTCGGTCTGGTCTAATCTTAGACTATGAATGAACTATGAAGCTTCATGGCAAGACGACTCGTTTTCTATTTTTCATGATTTTCAAAACTTTTTACGGTTCGGGATTTTTTAAAATTTTTTCGGAAGGATTTTTGGCCCCAAACTTAGTAGACGTGATCCTTGCATTTATGTTGGCATGCACAAAAAAATTCAGCTAAAAACTCAAAGTGTACAAGATTTTGTGACCGTTTGAAAAAAATGTCCCCATTTCAGACACTTTAATGGCTACTGGCAACAAACCTGTAAAATCTCAAATGCTCTTTAAGGGGGTGTGAGTTCTCAAGGTTTGATGAAGGATAGGGGGCCAATATAAGGGCCAAGTACCAGCATCCATCGCACATCATGTGCGCACACCCCCCGACCCCTCGATGCCGGAACCCCAATGCCGCAGGTCAAGTTCTCCGACGATGGTGCCTCGACGAAGAAAAATGCGACACCAGCACATGCTCGAGCCCAGCATGTGCTGCCGCAACCCTCAGTCTGATCCGATCTTAGACTGGGAATGAACTCCGTATGCTTAGACTGGGAATGAACTCCGTATGCCTAAGTCAACCCACGAAATGAGTGTGCGGGCGCTCAGCCAGCCAGAGGGCTAGAATGTGCAAGCCTGGAATCGACCGGGTCCCCCTCAGTGTGGTGCCGATCCTGCTACGTCAACCCTTGGTCTGATCCAATCTTAGACTGGGAATAAACTCCGTATGCCTACGCCAACCGACGAAACGAGCGGGCGGGCGGGCGGGCACTATGCTGGCCAGAGAGGCTGGATGCGCAAGCCATGGATCGATAGGGTGGTAGGTGGGTTAAGGCACATCTTGAGGTTTGATGAGGGATAGGGGGCCAATATAAGGGCCAAGTACCAGCACCCATCGCTCATCATGTGCGCACATTCCCGAGCCCAGCATGTGCTACCGCAACCCGCAGTTCGATCCGATCTTAGACTGGGAATGAACTCCATATGCTTAGACTGGGAATTAACTTCATATACCTAAGTCAACCCACGAAACGAACGTCCAGGCACTCAGCCGGCCAGATGAGTGGGATGCGCAAGCCTGGGATCGGCTGGGTCCCCCTCTGCGTGCTGTCGATCCTGTTGCCACAACCCTCAGTCCAATCTGATCTTAGATTGGGAATGAACTCCATATGCCAAAGCCAACCGACGAAACGAGCGGGCGGGCGGGCAGGCGGGCACTGCGTCGGCCAGAGAGACTGGCTGTGCAAGCCGTGGATCGATATGGTGGTAGGTGGGTTTAGGCACATCTTCATATTTCTACTTTCCAATGCCATTTTTATGGCTTGTAAATTCATACAATGGTCCCTTAAGCCTTCACGTGAAGTTTCATGGCAAGAGGACTCGTTTTCTATTTTTCATGATTTTGGAAATTTTGTATGATTTGGATTTTTTAAAATTTTATCGGAGAGTTTTGGCCCCGAACTCGCGTAGATGTGCATCCTTTATTTTTTGGCATGCACAAAAAAATTCAGCTAAAAAGTCGATGTGTACAAGATTTTGTGACCATTTGAAAAAAGTGTCCCCATTTCAGACACATAATGGCTACTGGCAGCAAACCTGTAAAATCTCAAATGCTCTTGGGTGGAGTTCTCAGGGTTTGATGAGTAGGGGCCCATATAAAGGGCCAAGTACCAGCACCGACCGTAGATCATGTGCCACACCCGGCCCCCCAGAGCATCTGCCGTTCGATGTCCTGATGCCCATGAAGAAAACAATGGGCACAGCACATGCTCGAGCAGCATGTGCTGCCGTAACCTCAGTCTGTCTGATCTAACGACTAGGAATGAACTCCGTATATGCTTTGACTGGGAATGAACTCCTTTGGAAGTCAACCACGAAACGAGTGTGCGATTGCTCAGCCGGCCAAAGGGGCGAGATGCGCAGCCGGGGATCGATCTGGCCCCCGCTGTGTAATGTCGATCCTGCTACTGCAACTTGATTCGGTCTGATCTTAGACTGAGAATGAACTCCGTTATGCCTAAGCCAACCGACGAAACGAGCTGGCGGCGAGCGGGCACTACGTCGGCCAGAGAGGCGGGTTGCGCAAGCCGTGGATCGATAGGGTGGTAGCTGGGGTTAGGTACATATTCATATTTTTGCAAGCCAATGCCATTTTTTATGGCTTGTAAATTCATACAATGGTCCCTTAAGCCTTCACCTGAAGTTTCATGGCAAGACGACTCGTTTTCTATTTTTCACGATTTTTGAACTTTTTACGGTTCGAGATTTTTTTAAATTTTTTCGAAAGGAGTTTTGGCGCCAAACATGGCAGACTTGATCCTTGTAATTTTGTTGGCATGCACAAAAAATTCAGCTAAAAACTCAAAGTGTACAAGATTTTGTGACCATTTGAAAAAAGTGTCCCCATTCCAGACACTTTAATGGCTACTGGTAGCAAACCTGTAAAATTTCAAATGCTCTTTAAGGGAGCGTGAGTTTTCGAGGTTTGGGGGCCAATATAAGGGCCAAGTACCAGCACCCATCACACATCATGTGGGGACACCCCCCCGGCCCCCCCCGATCGTCGGAACCCCAATGCTGCCGGTCAGGTTCTCCGGCGATGCTCCGGCGATGGTACCCCGTCGAAGAAAAATGCGACACCAGCACATGCCCAAGCCCAACATGTGCTGCCGCAACCCTCAGTCCGGTCTGATATTAGATTAGGAATGAACTCCGTATGCTTAGATTGGAAATGAACTCTGTATGCCTAAATCCACCCACAAAATGACCGTGGAGGCGCTCAGCCGACCAGAGGGGCGGCATACGGAAGTTAGGGATTGGTCGAGTCCCCCTTTGTGTGCTGTCGATCCTGCTACCGTAACCCTCAGTCTGGTCCAATCTTAGACTAGGAATGAACTTCGTATGCCTAAGCCACCGACGAAGCGACGAGGTGTGCGGCAGCATTACACCCACAGAGAGACGGGACGCGCAAAGCCGTGGATCGATAGGTATAGTGGGTTAGGCACATCTCATATTTCTTCGCTCCAATCCATTCTTTTGGCTTGTAAATTCATACAATGGTCCCTTAAGCCTTCACGTAAGCTCATGGCAACACGACCTTTTAATTTTTCACGATTTTGTCAAAATTTTTACGGTTCGAGGATTTTTTTAAATTTTTCGGTAAGGGAGTTTTGCCCCAACATGTAAGACGTGATCTTGTATTTTTTTTGGCCATGCATGAAAAATTCAGCTAAAAAATCGAAGTGTACAAGGATTGTGGTCCATTGAAAAAAATTCCCCATTTTAGAACATTTTAATGCTACTGGCAGAACTTGATAAAATCTCAAATGCTCTTATAAGGTGTGAGTTCTCAAGTTTGATGAGGGGATAGGGGGCCAATATCAGGGCCAAGTACCAGCACCCATCGCACATCATGTGCGCACACCCCCGGCTCCTCGATCGTCGGAACCCTAAAGCCGTCGGTCAGGTTCTTCGGCGATGCTCCGACGATGGTGCCCAGGCCCCCCCGATCGTCAGAACCCTAATGCCGCCGGTCAGGTTCTCCGATGATGGTGCCTCGACAAAGAAAAATATGGCACCAGCACATGCATGAGCCCAGCATACGCTGCCAGAACCCTCGGTCCGGTCTGATCTTAGACTAGGAATGAACTCCGTATGCCTAAGCCAACTGACAAAACGAGCGGGCGGGCACTACGCCGGCCAAAGAGACGGGATGCGCAAGCCGTGGATCGATAGGGTGGTAGGTGGGTTTAGGCACATCTTCATATTTCTGTATGCCAATGCCATTTCTATGGCTTGTAAATTCATAGAATGGTCCCTTGAGCCTTTATGTCAAGTTTCATGGCAAGACGATTTGTTTTCTATTTTTCACGATTTTTGAAACTTTTTGCGGTTCAGGATTTTTTAAAATTTTTTTGAAAGAAGTTTTGGGCCCAAACTTATTGGACGTGATCCTTGTATTTTTGTTGGCATGCAAAAAAAAATTTAGCTAAAAACTCAGAGTGTACAAGATTTTGTGACCATTTGAAAAAAGTGTCCCCCTTTCAGACACTTTAATGGCTACCAGCAGCAAACCTGTAAAATCTCAAATGCTCTTTAAGGGGGTGTGAGTTCTCGAGGTTTGATGAGGGATAGGGGGCCAATATAAGGGCCAAGTACCAGCACCCATCGCACATTATGTGCGCACAGCCCCCCCGGCCCCCCGGATCGTTGGAACACCAATGCCACCGATCAGGTTCTCCGACAATGCTCCAGTGGTGGTGCCCCGACGAAGAAAAATGTGGCACCAGTACATGCCCAAGCTTAGCATGTGCTACCACAACCCTCGGTCCGGTCTGATCTTAGACTGGGAATGAACTCCGTATGCCTAAGTCAACCCATGAAATAAGCGTGCGGGCACTCAGTCGGCCAGAGGGGCGGGATGAGCAAGTCGAGGATCGATCGGGTCTTCCTCTGCGTCCTACCGATCCTACTACTGCAAGCCTCAATTCGGTCTGATCTTAGACTGGGAATCAACTCCGTATGCCTAAGCCAATCGACAAAACGAGCAGCGGGTGGGTGGGCTGGCACTACGCTAGACAGAGAGACGGGATGCGCAAGCCGTGGATCGATAGGGTAGTAGGTGGGTTTAGGCACATCTTCATATTTCTGTGTGCTAATGCCATTTTTATGGCTTGTTAATTCATACAATGGTCCCTTAAGCCTTCACGTGAAGTTTCATGGCAAGACGACTCGTTTTCTATTTTTGACGATTTTCGAAACTTTTTACGGTTCGAGATTTTTTAAAATTTTTTCGGAAGGAGTTTTGGCCCCAAACTTGGTGGACATGATCCTTGTATTTTTTTTGGAATGCATAAAAAAAATCAGCTAAAAATTCGAAGTCTACAAGATTTTGTGACCATTTAAAAAAAGTATCCCCATTTCAGACACTTTAATTGCTACTGGTAGCAAACCTATAAAATCTCACATGCTCTTTAAGGGGGTGTGAGTTCTTGAGGTTTGATGAGGGATAGGGGGTCAATATAAGGGCCAAGTACCAGCACTCATCGCACATCATGTGCGCACACCCCCCCTCACCCCCCCGATCGTCGGAACCCCAATACCATCTGTCGGGTTCTCCGGCGATGCTCCGACGATGGTGCCCCGGTGAAGAAAAATATGGCACCAGCACATGCCCGAGCCCAGCATGTGCTACTGCAACCCTCGGTCTGGTCCAATCTTAGACTGGGAATGAACTCCGTATGCTTAGACTGGGAATGAACTTTGTATGCCTAAGTCAACCCACAAAACGAGCGTACGGGCGCTCAGCTAGCTAGAGGAGCGGGATGCGCAAGCCGGGGATCGACCGGGTCCCCCTCTGCATATTGCCAATCTTGCTGCCGCAACCCTTGGTCCGGTCTAATCTTACACTGTGAATGAACTATGTATGCCTAAGCCAACCGACAAAACGAGCGGGTGGGCGGGCGGGCACTACGCCGGTCAGGGAGACGGGATGCGCAAGCCGTGTATCGATAGGATGGTAGGTGGGTTTAGGCACATCTTCATATTTCTACTTACCAATACCATTTTTATGGCTTGTAAATTCATACAATGGTCCCTTAAGCCTTCACGTGAAGTTTCATGACAAGATGACTCGTTTTCTATTTTTCATGATTTTTGAAACTTTTTACGGTTCAGGATTTTTTAAAACTTTTTTGGAAGGAGTTTTGGCCCCAAACTTGGTAGACATGATCCTTGTATTTTTCTTGGCATGCAAAAAAAAATCAGCAAAAAACTCGAAGTGTACAAGATTTTGTGACCATTTGAAACAAGTGTCCCCATTTCAGACACTTTAATGGCTACTGGCAGCAAACCTGTAAAATCTCAAATGCTCTTTAAGGGGATGTGAATTCTCGAGGTTTGATGAGGGATAGGGCGCCAATATAAGGGCCAAGTGCCAGCACCCATCGCACATCATGTGCGCACACCCCCCGACCCCCTGATCGCCGGAACCCCAATGCCACCGGTCAGGTTCTCCGATGATGCTCCGACGATGGTGCCCCAACAAAGAAAAATGCGGCACCAGCACATGCCCAAGCCCAGCATGTGCTGTCACAACCTTCGGTCTGATCCAATCTTAGAATGGAATGAACTCCGTATGCTTAGACTAGGAATGAACTCCGTATGCCTAAGTCAACCCACGACACGATCGTGCGGGCGCTCAGTTGGCCAGAGGGGTGGGATGCGTAAGCCGGGGATCGGTCGAGTCAATCTGCATGCTGCCGCAACCCTCAATCCATCTGATCTTAGACTGAGAATGAACTCCGTATGCTTAGATTGGGAATGAGCTTCGTATGCCTAAGTTAACCCACGAAACAAGCGTACGGGAGCTCAGCCGGCCAGAGGGGCAGGATGCGTAAAGCTGAGGATTAGCCATGTCCCCCTCTATGTGTTACCAATCCTGCAGCCGCAACCGTCAGTCTGATCCAATCTTAGACTAGGAATGAACTCCGTATGCCTAAGGCACCCGACGAAACGAGTGGGTGGGCGGGCGGGCGGGCACTAAGCCGGCCAGAGAAACAGGATGCGCAAGCCGTGGATCGATAGGGTGATAGGTGGGTTAAGTCACATCTTCATATTTCTACGTGCCAATGCCATTTTTATTGCTCGTAAATTCATACAATGTTCCCTTAAGCCTTCACGTGAAGTTTCATGGCAAGACAACTTGTTTTCTATTTTTTGGTTCGGGATTTTTAAAATTTTTTCGGAAGGAGTTTTGGCCACAAACTTGGTAGACGTGATTCTTGTATTTTTGTTGGCATGCACAAAAAAAATTCAGCTAAAAAACTCCAAAGGTGTACAAGATTTTGTTGAACCATTTCAAGGCCAGTAAACTGTAAAATCTCGAATGCTCTTTAAGGGGGTGTGAGTTCTCGAGGTTTGATGAGGGATAGGCGGCCAATATAAGGGCCAAGTACCAGCACCCATTGCACATCATGTGTGCACACCCCCCCGGCCCCCCCGATCACCGGAACCCCAATACTGCCGGTCAGGTTCTCCGGTGATGCTCCGGTGATGGTGCCCCGATGAAGAAAAATACGGCACCAGCACATGCCCGAGCCCAGCATGTGCTGCGCCGCAAACTTCAGTCCGATCCGATCTTAGACTGGGAATGAACTCTGTATGCTTAGGCTGGGAATGAACTCTGTATGCGTAAGTTAACCCACGAAATGAGCGTGCGGGCGCTCAGCCGACCAGAGGCGCAAGATGTGCAAGCCGAGGATCGATCGGGTCCCCCTCTACGTCTTGTCGATCCTGCTGTCGCAACCCTCGATCCTGTCTGATCTTAGACTGGGAATGAACTCCATATTGCTAAGCCAACTGATGAAACGAGCGGGCAGGCGGGCACTACGCCGGCCAGAGAGACGGGATAAGCAAGCCGTGGATCGATAGGGTGGTAGGTGGGTTTAGGCACACCTTCATATTTCTATATGCCAATGCCATTTTTATGGCTTGTAAATTCATACTATGGTCCTTTAAGCCTTCACATGAAGTTTCATGGCAAGACGACTCGTTTTCTACTTTTCATGATATTTGATCCTTTTTGCGGTTAGGGATTTTTTAAAATTTTTTCAGAAGGAGTTTTGGCCCCAAACTTGGTAGACTTGATCCTTGTATTTTTGTTGGCATGCAAAAAAAAATTCAGCTAAAAACTCGAAGTGTACAAGATTTTGTGACCATTTGAAAAAAGTGTCCCCATTTCAGACACTTTAATGGCTACTGGCAGAGAACCTGTAAAATCTCAAATGCTCTTTAAGGGGTGTGAGTTCTCAAGGTTTGATGAGGGATAGGGGGCTAATATAAGGGCCAAGTACCAGCACCCAATGCCACCGGTCAGGTTCTTCGGCGATGCTCCGGCGATGGTGCCCCGACGAAGAAAAATACGGCACCAGCACATGCCCGAGCCTGGACCGGTCTGATCTTAAACTGGGAATGAACTCCGTATGCTTAGACTGGGAATGAACTCTGTATGCATAGGTCAACCCACAAAACGAGTGTGCGGGCGCTCAGTCGGCCAGAGGGGCAGGATGCGTAAGCCGGGGATCGATCGGGTCCCCTCTGCGTGCTGTCGATCCTACTGTCGCAACCCTTGGTCCGGTCCGATCTTAGACTGGGAATGAACTTCGTATGCCTAAGCCAACCGACGAAACGAGCGGGCGGGCGGACGGGCGGGCAGAGAGACGGGATATGCAAGCCGTGGATCGATAGGGTGGTAGGTTGGTTAAGGCACATCTTCATATTTCTATGTGCCAATGCCATTTTTATGGATTGTAAATTCATACAATGGTCCCTTAAGCCTTCACGCGACGTTTCATGGCAAGACGACTCGTTTTCTATTTTTCACGATTTTTGAAACTTTGACGGTTCGACACTTGTTTTAAATTTTTTTAGAAGGATTTTATTGGCTGCAGCTTGGTAGATGTGTTCCTTGTATTTTTGTGCATTGCACAAAATCTCAGCTAAAAACTCGAAGTGTACAAGATTTTGTGACCATTTGAAAAAAGTGTCCCCATTTTCAGAACATTAATGGCTCTGCAGCAAACCTGTAAAATCTCAAATGCCTTTAAGGGGTGTGACTTCTCGGAAGGTTTTGGATGATGATATGGGAACCATTGAAAGACAAGCACCAACCCTTCACACATCATGTGCGCACACCCCTCGACCCCCCGATCGTCGAGTAATGCCCAATGCCGCTGGTCAGGTTCTCCACTGTTTGATTCTCTGGTATGTCCCTGGTGAAGAATATGGTACCGCAGATGCCAAGTCCCAGCATGTGCTGCTGTAACCCTCGTCCCAGTCTATCTTAGACTAGGATGAACTCCGTTTCTTTAACCGGAATGCAAACTCTGTATGCCTAAATCAACCCACGAAACAAGCGTGCGGGCGCTCAGTTGGTCAGAGGGGTGGGATGCGCAAGTTGGGGATTGACCGGGTCCCCCTCTGTGTGCTACCACAACCCTCGGTCCGGTCCGATCTTAGACTGGGAATGAACTCCGTATGCCTAAGTCAACCCACGAAACGAGCGTGCGGGCTTCAGCTGGCCAGAGGGGCGGGATGCGCAAGCCGGGGATCGATCGGGTCCCCCTCTGCGTGCTGCCACAACCTTCGGTCCGATCCGATCTTAGACTGGGAATACACTCCGTATGCTTAGACTGGGAATGAACTCAGTATGCCTAAGTCAAAACATGAAACGAGCGTACGGGCGTTCAACCGGCCAGAGGGGCGGGATGCGCAAGCCGGGGATCGACCAGGTCCCCTTCTACGTGCTACCGATCCGGTTGTCGCAACCCTCAGTTCGGTCTGATCTTAGACTGGGAATGAACTCTGTATGCCTAAGCCAACCGACGAAATGAACGGGCAGGCGGGCGGGCGGGCACTATGCTGGCTAGAGAGACGGGATGCGCAAGCCGTGGATCGATAGGGTGGTCGGTGGGTTTAGGCACATCTTCATATTTCTGCATTGCCAATGCATTTTTTATGGCTTGTAAATTCATACAATGGTCCCTTAAGCCTTCATGTGAAGTTTCATGGCAAGACGACTCATTTTCTATTTTTTCATGATTTTTTGAAACTTTTTGCGTTCAACATTTTTTAAAATTTTTTCGGAAGGAGTTTTGGCCCCAAACTTACTAGACATGATCCTTGTATTTTTGTTGGCATACATAAAAAAAGTCAGCTAAAAACTTGAAGTGTACAAGATTTTGTAACCATTTGAAAAAAGTGTCCCTATTTTAGACACTTTAATGGCTACTGGCAGCAAACTTGTAAAATCTCAAATGCTCTTTAAGGGGGTGTGAGTTCTTAAGGTTTGGTGAGGGATAGGGGGCCAATATAAGGGCCAAGTACCAACACCCATCGCACATCATGTGCGCACACCCCCGGCCCCCTCGATCGTCGAAACCCCAATGCCGTCAGTCAGGTTCTCCGACGATGCTCTGGCGATGGTGCCCCGATGAAGAAAAATATGGCACCAGCCGATGCCCGAGCCCAGCATGTGCTACCGTAACCTTCGATCCAGTCCGATCCTAGACTGGGAATGAACTCCGTATGCTTAGACTGGGAATGAACTCCGTATGCTGAGACTGGGAATGAACTCCGTATGCCTAAGTCAAGCCACAAATGAGCGTGTGGGCGCTCAGCCGGCCAGAGGGGCAGAATGCGTAAGCCGAAGATCGACCAGGTCCCCCTCTGTGTGCTATCGATCCTGCTACCGTAACCCTCTGTCTGGTCTGATCTTAGACTGGGAATAAACTCCGTATGCCTAAGCCAACTGATGAAACGAGCGGGCGGGCAGGCGGGCAAGCACTACGCTGACCAAAGAGACGGGATGCGCAAGCCGTGGATCGATAGGGTGGTAGGTTGGTTTAGGCACAATCTTCCTATTTCTAACATGCCAATGCCATTTTTATGGATTGTAAATTCATACAATGGTCCCTTAGCCTTCACGCGAAGTTTCATGGCAAGACGACTCGTTTTCTATTTTTCATGATTTTTTGAAACTTTTTGCGATTCGGCATTTTTTAAAATTTTTTCAAAAGGAGTTTCGGCTGCAAACTTGGTAGACGTGATCCTTGTATTTTTGTTGGCTTGCACAAAAATTCAGCTAAAAACTCGAAGTGTACAAGATTTTGTGACCATTTGAAAAAAAGTGTCCCCATTTCAGACACTTTAATGGCTATTGGCAGCAACCTGTTAAAATCTCAAATGCTCTTTAAGGGGGTGTTAGTTCTCAAGGTTTGATGAGGATACGGGCCGAATATATAGGCCAAGTACCAGCACCCATCGCACATCACGTGCGCACACCCTCCCGGCCCCTCCGATTGTCGAACCCCAATGCCGTTGGTCAGGTTCTCCTATGATGCTTCAACAATGGTGACCCGCCGAAAAAAAATGTGGCACCAGCACATGCTCGAGCCCAGCATGTGCTGCCGCAACCTTCAATCCGATCCGATCTTAGACTGGGAATGAACTCCGTATGCTTAGACTAGGAATGAACTTCGTATGCCTAAGTCAACCCACGAAACGAGCGTGTGGATGCTTAGCCGGCCAGAGGGCCAGAATGTGCAAGCCGGGGATCGATCGGGTCCCCCTCTGTGTGCTGTCGATCCTGTTGCCGTAACTCTCGGTCTGATCTGATCTTAGACTGGGAATGAACACCGTATGCCTATGCCAATCGACGAAACGAGCGGGCGGGCCGGCGGGCAGGCACTACGCCGACCAGAGAGACGGGATGCGCAAGCCGTGGATAGATCGGGTGGTAGGTGGGTTTAGGTAGATCTTCATATTTTTGCATGCCAATGCCATTTTTATGGATTGTAAATTCATACAATGGTCACTTAAGCCTTCACGCGAAGTTTCATGGCAAGACGACTCGTTTTCTATTTTTCATGATTTTTGAAACTTTTTGCGATTTGGTATTTTTTAAAATTTTTTCAGAAGGAGTATTGGCTGCAAACTTGGTAGACGTGATCCTTGTATTTTTGTTGGCATGCACAAAAAAATTCAGCTAAAAACTCAAAGTGTACAAGATTTTGTGACCATTTGAAAAAAGTGTCCCAATTTTAGACACTTTAATGGCTACTGGCAGCAAACCTATAAAATCTCAAATGCTCTTTAAGGGGGTGTGAGTTCTCGAGGTTTGATGAGGGATAGGGGCCCAATATATGGGCCATGTACCAGCACCCATCACACATATGTGCGCACACCCCCCCGACCCCTCTGATCATCGGAACCCCAAAGTCGTCGGTCAGGTTCTCCGACGATGCTTTGGCAATGGTGCCTCGGTGAAGAAAAATGTGGCACCAGCACATGCCCGAGCCTAGCATGTGCTGCCGCAACCTTCGGTCCGGTCTGATCTTTGACTGGGAATGAACTCTGTATGCTTAGATTGGGAATGAACTCCGTATGCTTAGACTGGGAATGAACTCCGTATGCCTAAGTCAACCCACGAAACGAGCGTGTGGGCGCTCAGCCGGCCAAAGGGGCAGAATGCGTAAGCCAGGGATCGATAGGGCGGGCACTACGCAAGCCATAGAGACGGGATGCGCAAGCCATGGATCGATAGGGTGGTAGGTGGGTTTAGGCACATCTTCATATTTCTGCGTGCCAATGCCATTTCTATGGCATGTAAATTCATACAATGCTCCCTTAAGCCTTCACGTGAAGTTTCATGGCAAGATGACTCGTTTTCTATTTTTCATGATTTTGGAAACTTTTTACGGTTCGGATTTTTCAAAACTTTTTCGGAAGAAGTTTTGGCCCCAAACTTGGTAGACGTAATCCTTGTATTTTTGTTGGCATGCAAAAAAAAAATTCAGCTAAAAACTCGAAGTGTACAAGATTTTGTGACCATTTGAAAAAAGTGTCCCCATTTCTGACACTTTAGTGGCTATTGGCAGCAAACCTGTAAAATCTCAAATGCTCTTTAAGGTGGTGTGAGTTCTCGAGGTTTTGATGAGGGATAAGGGGCCAATATAAGGGCCAAGTATTAGCACCCAACACACATCATGCGCGCACACCCCCCCCGTCCCCCCGATCGTTGGAACCCCAATGCCGTCGGTTAGGTTCTCCGGCGATACTCTGACGATGGTGCCCCGACGAAGAAAAATGCGGCACCAGCACATGCTCGAGCCCAGCATGTGCTGTCGCAACCCTCAGTCCGGTCCGATCTTAGACTGGGAATGAACTCTGTATGCTTAGACTGGGAATGAACTCCGTAAGCCTAAGTGAACCCACGAAACGAGTGTGTGGGCGATCAGCCGACTAGAGGGGAAGGATGTGCAAGCCAGGGATTGGTTGGGTCCCCCTCTGCGTACTGCCGATCTTGCTGCCGAAATCCTCAATCCGATCCGATCTTAGACTGGGAATGAACTCCATATGCCTAAGCCAACCAAAGAAACGAGCGAGCGAAAGCGCGGGCGGGCACTACGTCGGCCAGAGAGAGGGGATGCGCAAGCCGTGGATCGATAGAGGGGTAGGTGGGTTTAGGCACATCTTTATATTTCTATGTGCCAATGCCATTTTTGTGGCTTGTAAATTCGTACAATGGTCCCTTAAGCCTTCACGTGAAGTTTCATGGCAAGACGACTCGTTTTCTATTTTTCATGATTTTTAAAACTTTTTGCGGTTTGATATTTTTTCAAATTTTTTTGGAAGGAGTTTTAGCCCCAAACATGGTAGTCGTGATCCTTGTATTTTTTTTGGCTTGCACAAAAAAATTCAGCTAAAAACTCGAAGTGTACAAGATTTTGTGACCATTTGAAAAAAGTGTCCCCATTTCAGATACTTTAATGGCTACTGGCAGCAAACCTGTAAAATCTCAAATGCTCTTTAAGGGGGTGTGAGTTCTAGAGGTTTGATGAGGGATAAGGGGCCAATATAAGGGCCAAGCACCGGCACCCATCGCACATCATGTGCGCACACCCCCCGGCCCCCCCGATCGTCGGAACCCCAATACCGTCGGTTAGGTTCGCCGGTGATGGTGCCTCGGCAAAGAAAAATGCAGCACCAGCACATGCCCGAGCCCAGCATGTGCTGCCGCAACCCTCGGACTGGTTTGATCTTAGACTGGGAATGAACTCCGTATGCTTAGACTAGGAATGAACTTCGTATGCCTAAGTCAACCCACGGAATGAGCGCGCGGGCACTCAGTCGGCCAGAGGGGTGGGATGCGCAAGCCGAGGATCGGTCGGGTCCCTCTCTGCGTGCTGTCGATCTTGCTACCACAACCCTCGGTCCAGTCTGATCTTAGACTGGGAATGAACTCCATCTGCCTAAGCCAACCGACGAAACGAGTGGGCAGACGGGCGGGCGGGCACTACGTCGGCCAGAGAGACGAATGCGCAAGCTGTGGATCGATAGGGTGGTAGGTGGGTTTAGGCACATCTTCATATTTCTGCCTACCAATGCCATTTTTATGGCTTGTAAATTCATACAATGGTCCCTTAAGCCTTCACGTGAAGTTTCATGGCAAGAGGACTCGTTTTCTATTTTTCACGATTTTTGAAACTTTTTACGGTTCGGGATTTTTTAAAATTTTTTCGGAAGGAGTTTTGGCCCCAAACTTGGTAGACTTGATCCTTGTATTTTTGTTGGTATGGACAAAAAAATTCAACTAAAAACTATAAGTGTACAAGATTTTGTGACCATTTGAAAAAAGTGTCCCTATTTTAGACACTTTAATGGCTACTGGCAGCAAACCTGTAAAATCTCAAATGCTCTTTAAGGAGGTGTGAGTTCTTGAGGGTTGATGAGCGATAGGGGGCCAATATAAGGGCCAAGTCCCAGCACCCATCGCACATCATGCGCGGACACCCCCCCGACCCCCCCGATCTCTGGAACCCCAATGCTGCCAGTCAGGTTCTCCGGCAATGCTCCAGCGATGGTGCCCTAACGAAGAAAAATGTGACACTAGCACATGCCCGAGCCCAGCATGTGCTGTCGCAACCCTCGGTCCAATCTGATCTTAGACTTGGAATGAACTCCATATGCCTAAGTCAACCCACGAAAGGAGCGTGCGGGCGCTCAGCCGGCTAGAGGGGCGGGATGCGCAAGCGGGGGATCGATCGGGTCCCCCTCTATGTGCTACCGATCCTGCTACCGCAACCCTCAGTCTAGTCTAATCTTAGACTAGGAATGAACTTCGTATGCCTAAGCCAACTGACGAAACGAGCTGGCGGGTGGACGTGCGGGCACTATGCCAGCCAGAAAGGCGGGAGGCGCAAGCCATGGATCGATAGGGTGGTAGGTGGGTTTTCGGAAGGAGTTTTGGCCCTGAACTTGGTAGATACGATCCCTGTATTTTTGTTGGCATGCACAAAAAAATTCAGCTAAAAACTCGAAGTGTACAAGATTTTGTGACCATTTGAAAAAAGTGTCCCAATTTCAGACACTTTAATGGCTACTGGCAGCAAACCTATAAAATCTCAAATTCTCTTTAAGGGGGTGTGAGTTCTCAAGGTTTGATGAGGGATAGGGGCCCAATATATGGGCCAAGTACCAGCACCCATCGCACATCATGTGCGCACAGCCCCCGGCCCCCCGATCGTCGAAACCCTAATGCCGTCGGTCAGGTTCTCCGACGATGGTGCCCCGACGAAGAAAAATATGGCACCAACACATGCTCGAGCCCAGCATGTGCTACCGCAACCCTCTTTCAGGTCTGATCTTAGACTGGGAATGAACTCCGTATGCTTAGACTAGGAATGAACTCTGTATGCCTAAGTCAACCCACGAAACGAGCGTGCGGGCACTCAGCCGGCCAGAGGGGCGGCATGCACAAGTCGGGGATCGGAAGAGTCCCCCTCTACGTGCTACCGATCCTGCTGCTACAACCATCGGTTCGATCCAATCTTAGACTGGGAATGAACTCCGTATGCCTAAGCCAACCAACGAAGTGAGCGGGCGGACGGGCGGGCGGGCGGGCATTACGTCAGCCAGAGAGACGGGATGCGCAAGCCGTGGATCGATAGGGTGGTAGACAGGTTTAGGCACATCTTCATATTTCTACGTGCCAATGCCATTTTTATGGCTTGTAAATTCATCCAATGGTCCCTTAAGCCTTCATGTGAAGTTTCATGGCAAGATGACTCGTTTTCTATTTTTCATGATTTTTGAAACTTTTTGCGGTTCGGGATTTTTTAAAATTTTTTTGAAAGGAGTTTTGGGCCCAAACTTGGTAGACTTGATCCTTGTATTTTTGTTGGCATGCATAAAAAAATTCAACTTAAAACTTGAAGTGTACAAGATTTTGTGACCTTTTGAAAAAAGTGTCCCCATTTAAGACGCTTTAATGGCTACTGGCAGCAAACCTATAAAATCTCAAATGCTCTTTAAGGGGGTGTGAGTTCTCGAGGGTTGATGAGGGATAGGTGGCCAATATAAGGGCCAAGTCCCAACAACCACCGTACATCATGTGCGCACACGCCCCCCGAGCCCCCGATCTCCGGAACCCCAATACCGTCGGTCAAGTTCTCCGGTGATGCTCCGACGATGCTGCCACAACCCTCGGTCCAGTCTGATCTTAGACTGGGAATGAACTCCGTACGCTTAGACTGGGAATGAACTCCGTATGCCTAAGTCAACCCACGAAATGAACGTGCGGGTGCTCAGCCAGCCAGAGGGACGGGATGCGCAAGCCGGGGATTGATCGGGTCCCCCTCTGCATGCTGCCAATCTTATTGCCACAACCATCATTCCGATCTGATCTTCAACTGGGAATGAACTCCGTATGCCTAAGCCAATCGACAAAACGAGCGGGCGGGCGGGCGGGCACTACGCCGGCCAGAGAGACGGGATGCGTAAGTCGTGGATCGATAGGGTGGTAGGTGGGATTGGGCACATCTTCATATTTCTGCATGCCAATGCCCTTTTTATGGCTTCTAAATTCATACAATGCTCTCTTAAGCCTTCACGTGAAGTTTCATGGCAAGACGACTTGTTTTCTATTTTTCATGATTTTTGAAACTTTTTACGATTCGGGATTTTTTAAAATTTTTTCAGAAGGAGTTTTGGCCCTGAACATGGTAGATACGATCCTTGTATTTTTGTTGGCATGCACAAAACAATTCGACTAAAAACTCGAAGTGTACAAGATTTTGTGACCATTTGAAAAAAATGTGTCACCATTTCAGACACTTTAATGGCTACTGGCAGCAAACCTGTAAAATCTCAAATGCTCTTTAAAGAGGTGTGAGTCCTTGAGGGTTGATGAGGGATAGGGGGCCAATATAAGGGCCAAGTCCCAACACCCATCGCACATCATGTGTGCACACGCCCCCCGACCCCCGATCTCCGGAACCCCAATGCCGTCAGTCAGGTTCTCCGGCGATGGTGCCCCGGTGAAGAAAAATGCGGCACCAACACATGCCCGATCCCAGCATGTGCTGCCGCAACCCAGTCAGGTCTGGTCTATCTTAGATCGGAATGAACTCCTATGCTTAGATTGGGAATGAACTCTGTATGCCTAAGTCAACCCACGAAACGAGCTTACGGGTGCTCAACCGGCCAAAGGGGCGCGATGTGTAAGCCAGGGATCGGTCGGGTCCCCCTCTGCGTGCTACCGATCCAGCTGCCACAACCCTCGATCCAGTCTACTCTTAGACTGGGAATGAACTCCGTATGCCTAAGCCAACAGACAAAATGAGTGGGCGGGCAGACGGGCACTATGCCGGTCAGAGAGACGGGATGCGTAAGCCGTGGATCGATATGGTGGTAGGTGGGTTTAGGCACATCTTCATATTACAGCATACCAATGCCATTTTTATGGCTTGTAAATTCATACAATGGTCGTTTGAGCCTTCACGTGAAGTTTCATGGCAAGATGACTCGTTTTCTATTTTTCACGATTTTTGAAACTTTTTACGGTTTGAGATTTTTTAAACTTTTTTTGAAAGGCATTTTGGCCCCAAACTTGGAAGACGTGATCCTTGTATTTTTCTTGGCATGCACAAAAAAATTCAGCTAAAAAATCGAAGTGTACAAGATTTTGTGACCATTTGAAAAAAGTGTCCCCATTTCAGACACTTTAATGGCTACTGGCAGCAAACCTGTAAAATCTCAAATGCTCTTTAAGGGGGTGTGAGTTCTTGAGGTTTGATGAGGATAGGGGGCCAATATAAGGGCCAAGTACCAGCACCCATCGCACATCATGTGCGCACACCCCCCGGGCCCCCGATCATCGGAACCCCAATGCCGTCGGTCAGGTTCTCCGTTGATGGTGCACCGACGAAGAAAATTACGGACAGCACATGCCGAGCCCAGCATGTGCTGCTGCAACCCTCGATCCTATCTGATCTTAGATTGGGAATGAAGTTCGTATGCCTAAGCCAACCGACGAAAAAGCGGACGGGCAGGCGGACGGGTGGGCATTATAACAGCCAGAGAGATGGGATGCGCGAGTCGTGGATCGATAGGGTGGTACGTGGGTTTAGGCACATCTTCATATTTCTGCGTGCCAATTCCATTTTTATGGCTTCTAAATTCATACAATGGTCCCTTAAGCCTTCACGTGAAGTTTCATGGCAAGACGACTCGTTTTCTATTTTTCATAATTTTCAAAACTTTCTGCGGTTCGGGATTTTTTTCAAATTTTTTCGGAAGGATTTTTGGCCCCAAACGTGGTAGACCTGATCCTTGTATTTTTTTGGCACGCACAAAAAAATTTAGCTAAAAATCGAAGTGTACAAGATTTTGTGACCATTTGAAAAAAGTGTCCCCATTTCAGACACTTTAATGGCTACTGGCAGCAAACCTGTAAAATCTCAAATGCTCTTTAAGCGGGTGTGAGTTCTCGAGGTTTGATTAGGGATAGGGGCCAATATAAGGGCCAAGTACCAGCACCCATCGCACATCATGTGCGCACACCCACCCG
>NW_019167849.1:1698278-1772729 GCF_002303985.1 Durio zibethinus | reverse complement strand
CAAGTACCAGCACCCATCGCACATCATGTGCGCACACCCCCTGGCCCCTCCGATCATCGGAATCGTAATGCCGCCGGTAAGGTTCTTCGACGATGCTCTGACGATGGTGCCCCGACGAAGATAAATGCTGCACCAGCACATGCCTGAGCCCAGCATGTGCTGTCGCAACCCTCGGTCCGGTCCGATCTTAGACTGGAAATGAACTCCATATGCTTAGACTGGGAATGAACTCTGTATGCCTAAGTGAACCCACAAAACGAAAGTGCGAGCGCTCAGCCGGCTAGAGGGGTGTGATGCGCAAGCTGGGGATCGACCGAGTCACCCTCTGCATGCTGTCGATCCTGCTGCCGCAACCCTCAGTCTGATGCGATCTTAGACTGGGAATGAACTCCGTAAGCCTAAGCCAACTGACGAAATGAGCGGGCGGGTGGGCACTATACCGATCGGAGAGGAGGGATACGCAAGCCGTGGATCGATAGGGTGGTAGGTGGGTTTAGGCACATCTTCATATTTCTGCATGCCAATGCCATTTTTATGGTTTGTAAATTCATACAATGGTCCCTTAAGCCTTCACATTAAGTTTCATGGCAAGATGACTCGTTTTCTATTTTCACGATTTTTGGAACTTTTTACGGTTCGGCATTTTTTAAAATTTTTTCGAAAGGAGTATTGGCCCCAAACTTGGTAGACGTGATCCTTGTATTTTTGTTGGCATGCACAAAAAAATTCTGCTAAAACTCAAAGTGTACAAGATTTTTTGACCATTTGAAAAAAGTGTCCCCATTTCAGACACTTTAGTGGCTACTGGCAGCAAACCTGTAAAATCTCAAATGCTCTTTAAGGGGGTGTGAGTTCTCGAGGTTTGATGAAGGATAGGAGGCCATTATAAGAGCCAAGTACCAGCACCCATCGCACATCATGTGCGCACACCCCCTCGACCGCCCCGATCGTCGGAACCCCAATGCCGCCGGTCAGGTTCTCTGGCGATGCTCCGGTGATGGTGGCCCGGCGAAGAGAAATGTGACAGCAGTACATGCCCGAGCCCAGCATGTGCTACCGCAACCCTTGGTCCGGTCCGATCTTAGACTGGGAATGACCTCCGTATTCTTAGACTGGGAATGAACTCCGTATCCCAAAGTTAACCCATGAAACGAGTGTGCGGGCGCTCAGTCGGCCAGAGGGGCGGGACGCGCAAGCCGGGGATCGGCCGGTTAGGTTCTCTGACGATGCTCCGATGAAAAAAATGCGACACCAGCACACGCCCGAGCCCAGCATGTGCTGCCGCAACCCTTGCTCCAGTCCGATCTTAGACTGGGAATGAACTCCGTATGCTTAGACTGGGAATGAACTCCATATCCCTAAGTGAGCCCATGAAATGAGCGTGCGGGCGCTCAGCCGGCCAGAGGGGTGGGACGCGTAACTCAAGGATCGGTCGGGTCCCTCTCTGTGTGCTACCGATCCTGCTGTCGCAACCTTCAGTCCGGTCTGATCTTAGACTGGGAATGAACTCCGTATGCCTAAGCCAACGATGAAACAAGCAGGTGGGCGGGCGGGCACTACGCCGGCCAGAGAGACGAGATGCACAAGCTGTGGATCGATAAAGTGGTAGGTGGGTTTAGGCACATCTTCATATTTCTGTGTGCCAATGCCATTTTTATGGCTTCTAAATTCATACAATGGTCCTTGAAGCCTTAACATGAAGTTACATGGCAAGACGACTCGTTTTCTATTTTTCATGATTTTTGAAACTTTTTGCGGTTCGGGATTTTTTAAAATTTTTTTCGAAGGGGTTTTGGCCCCAAACTTGGTAGACATGATCCTTGCATTTTTGTTGGCGTGCACAAAAAAATTCAGCTAAAAACTCGAAGTGTACAAGATTTTGTGACCATTTGAAAAAAGTGTCCTCATTTCAAACACTTTAATGGCTACTGGCAGCAAACCTGTAAAATCTCAAATGCTCTTTAAGGGAGGTGTGAGTTCTCAAGGTTTGATGAGGGATAGGGGGCCAATATAAGGGCCAAGTACCAGCACTAATCGCACATCATGTGTGCACACCCCCCTCGACCTCCCGATCGTCGGAACCCCGATGCCGTCGGTCAGGTTCTCCGACGATGGTGCCCCGACGAAGAAAAATGCGACACCATCACATGCCTGAGCCCAGCATGTGCTGCCGCAACCCTCGGTCTGGTCCGATCTTAGACTGGGAGTGAACTCCGTATGCTTAGACTGGGAATGAACTCCGTATGCCTAAGTTAACCCACAGAATGAGCGTGCGAGGACTCAGCCGGCCAGAGGGGTGGGATGCGCAAGCCAGGGATCGGTCAGGTCCCCCTCTGCGTGTTGCCGATCCTATTTCCACAACTCGGTTTGGTCCGATCTTAGACTGGGAATGAACTCCGTATGCCTAAGCCAACCAACGAAACGAACGGGCCGACGGGCGGACGGGCACTACGCTGGCCAGAGAGGCGGGATGCGTAAGCCGTGGATCGATAGGATGATAGGTGGGTTTAGAAACATCTTCATATTTCTGTGTGCCAATGCCATTTTTATGGCTTGTAAATTCATACAATGGTCCCTTAAGCCCTCACGTGAAGTTTCATGGCAAGATGACTCGTTTTCTATTTTTCACGATTTTTGAAACTTTTTACGGTTCGGGATTTTTTAAAATTTTTTTGAAAGGAATTTTATCCCCAAACTTGGTAGACATGATCCTTGTATTTTTGTTGGCATGCACAAAAAAAATCATCTAAAAAATCAAAGTGTACAAGATTTTGTGACCATTTGAACAATGTGTCCCCATTTCACACACTTTAATGGCTACTGGTAGCAAACCTGTAAAATCTCAAATGCTCTCTAAGTGGGTGTGAGTTCTCGAGGTTTGATAAGGGATAGGGGGCCAATATAAGGGCCAAGTACCAGCACCCATCGCACATCATTTGTGCACAACCCCCCGGCCCGCCGGTCGCCGTAACCCTAACGCCGTCGGTCAGGTTCTCCGGCGATGCTCCGATGATGGTGCCCCCGACGAAGAAAAATGTAGCGCCAGCACATGCTGACCAGCATGTCTGCGCAACCCTCGTCTGGTCTGATCTTAGACTGGGAATAAACTCCGTATGCTTGACTGGGAATGAACTTTGTATGCCTAAGTCACCCACAAAACGAGCGTGCGGAGATACAGCTAGCCAGAGGGCGGATCGCAAGCCGGGGATCGACCGGGTCCCTGCATGCTACCATCCTGCTGCGACCAACCCTCGTCTGGTCTATCTTAGACTATGAAATGAACTATGAAGCTTCAATGGCAAGAACGACTCGTTTTCTATTTTTCATGATTTTCAAAACTTTTTACGGTTCGGGAATTTTTTAAAATTTTTCGGAAGGATTTCTTGGCCCCAAACTTAGTAGAACGTGATCCTTGGCCATTTTTGTTGGCATGGCACAAAAAAATTCAAGTCTAAAAACTCAAAGTGTACAAATTTTGTGACCGTTGAAAAAAGTGTCCCCATTTCAGACACTTTAATGGCTACTGGCAACAAACCTGTAAAATCTCAAATGCTCTTTAAGGGGGTGTGAGTTCTCAAGGTTTGATGAGGGATAGGGGGCCAATATAAGGGCCAAGTACCAGCATCCATCGCACATCATGTGCGCACACCCCCCGGCCCCCCGATCCCGGAACCCCAATGCCGCAGGTCAAGTTCTCCGACGATGGTGCCCCGACGAAGAAAAATGCAACACCAGCACATGCTTGAGCCCAGCATGTGCTGCCGCAACCCTCAGTCTGATCTGATCTTAGACTGGGAATGAACTCCGTATGCTTAGACTGGGAATGAACTCCGTATGCTTAAGTCAACCCACGAAATGAGTGTGCGGGCGCTCAGCCAGCCAGAGGGCTAGAATGTGCAAGCCTGGAATCGACCGGGTCCCCCTCAGTGTGGTGCCGATCCTGCTACCTCAACCTTTGGTTCGATCCAATCTTAGACTGGGAATAAACTCCGTATGCCTACGCCAACCGACAAAACGAGCGGGCGGGCGGGCGGGCACTACGCTGGCCAGAGAGGCTGGATGCGCAAGCCATGGATCGATAGGGTGGTAGGTGGGTTTAGGCACATCTTGAGGTTTGATGAGGGATAGGGGGCCAATATAAGGGCCAAGTACCAGCACCCATCGCTCATCATGTGCGCACAACCCCCGGCCCCCCCGATCGCTAGAACCCCAATGTCGCTAGTCAGGTTCTCCGGTGATGCTCCAGCAATGGTGCCCCGACAAAGAAAAATGCGGCACCAACACATTCCCGAGCCCAGCATGTGCTACCACAACCCTCAGTCCGATCCGATCTTAGACTGGGAATGAACTCCATATGCTTAGACTGGGAATTAACTTTGTATACCTAAGTCAACCCACGAAACGAACGTGCAGGCACTCAGCCGGCCAGACGGGTGGGATGCGCAAGCCTGGGATCGGCCGGGTCCCCCTTTGCATGCTGTCGATCCTGCTACCACAACCCTCAGTCCAATCTGATCTTAGATTGGGAATGAACTCCGTATGCCAAAGCCAACCGACGAAACGAGCGGGCGGGCGGGCAGGCGGGCACTACGTCGGCCAGAGAGACTGGCTGTGCAAGCCGTGGATCGATATGGTGGTAGGTGGGTTTAGGCACATCTTCATATTTCTGCTTTCCAATGCCATTTTTATGGCTTGTAAATTCATACAATGGTCCCTTAAGCCTTCACGTGAAGTTTCATGGCAAGAGGACTCGTTTTCTATTTTTCATGATTTTGGAAATTTTGTATGATTTGGGATTTTTTAAAATTTTATCGGAAGGAGTTTTGGCCCCGAACTTGGTAGATGTGATCCTTGTATTTTTTTTGGCATGCACAAAAAAATTCAGCTAAAAAGTCGATGTGTACAAGATTTTGTGACCATTTGAAAAAAGTGTCCCCATTTCAGACACATTAATGGCTACTGGCAGCAAACCTGTAAAATCTCAAATGCTCTTTAAGGGGGTGTGAGTTCTCAAGGTTTGATGAGGGATAGGGGGCCAATAAAAGGGCCAAGTACCAGCACCGACCGTACATCATGTGCGCACACCCCCCGGCCCCCCCGATCGTCGAAACACTAATGCCGCCGGTCAGATTCTCCGGTGATGGTGCCTCGATGAAGAAAAATGGGGCACCAGCACATGCTCGAGCCCAGCATGTGCTGCCGTAACCCTCAGTCTGGTCTGATCTTAGACTAGGAATGAACTCCGTATGCTTAGACTGGGAATGAACTCCGTATACCTAAGTCAACCCACGAAACGAGTGTGCGATTGCTCAGCCGGCCAAA
The DNA here is from genome assembly GCF_002303985.1 of Durio zibethinus. Next base: position 1,767,407 of record NW_019167849.1, on the reverse strand, counting down.
GGGGCGAGATGCGCAAGCCGGGGATCGATCTGGTCCCCCTCTGTGTGCTGCCGATCCTGCTGCTGCAACTTGATTCGGTCTGATCTTAGACTGAGAATGAACTCCGTATGCCTAAGCCAACCGACGAAACGAGCTGGCGGGCGAGCGGGCACTACGTCGGCCAGAGAGGCGGGTTGCGCAAGCCGTGGATCGATAGGGTGGTAGCTGGGGTTAGGTACATATTCATATTTTTGCAAGCCAATGCCATTTTTATGGCTTGTAAATTCATACAATGGTCCCTTAAGCCTTCACCTGAAGTTTCATGGCAAGACGACTCGTTTTCTATTTTTCATGATTTTTGAAACTTTTTACGGTTCGAGATTTTTGTAAATTTTTTCGAAAGGAGTTTTGGCGCCAAACATGGCAGACTTGATCCTTGTAATTTTGTTGGCATGCACAAAAAATTCAGCTAAAAACTCAAAGTGTACAAGATTTTGTGACCATTTGAAAAAAGTGTCCCCATTCCAGACACTTTAATGGCTACTGGTAGCAAACCTGTAAAATTTCAAATGCTCTTTAAGGGAGCGTGAGTTTTCGAGGTTTGGGGGCCAATATAAGGGCCAAGTACCAGCACCCATCACACATCATGTGGGCACACCCCCCCGGCCCCCCCGATCGTCGGAACCCCAATGCTGCCGGTCAGGTTCTCCGGCGATGCTCCGGCGATGGTACCCCGTCGAAGAAAAATACGGCACCAGCACATGCCCAAGCCCAACATGTGCTGCCGCAACCCTCAGTCCGGTCTGATATTAGACTGGGAATGAACTCCGTATGCTTAGACTAGAAATGAACTCTGTATGCCTAAATCCACCCACAAAATGACCGTGCAGGCGCTCAGCCGGCCAGAGGGGCGGCATACGGAAGTTAGGGATTGGTCGAGTCCCCCTTTGTGTGCTGTCGATCCTACTACCGCAACCCTCAGTCTGGTCCAATCATAGACTAGGAATGAACTTCGTATGCCTAAGCCAACCGACGAAACGAGCGGACGGGTGGGCGGGCAGGCATTACACCCGCCAGAGAGACGGGACGCGCAAGCCGTGGATCGATAGGGTGGTAGGTGGGTTTAGGCACATCTTCATATTTCTGCATGCCAATGCCATTTTTTTGGCTTGTAAATTCATACAATGGTCCTTTAAGCCTTCACGTGAAGCTTCATGGCAACACGACTCGTTTTTAATTTTTCACGATTTTCAAAAATTTTTACGGTTCGAGATTTTTTTAAATTTTTTCGGAAGGAGTTTTGGCCCCAAACATGGTAGACGTGATCCTTGTATTTTTTTTGGCATGCATAAAAAAATTCAGCTAAAAAATCGAAGTGTACAAGATTGTGTCCATTTGAAAAAAGTGTCCCCATTTTAGACACTTTAATGGCTACTGGCAGAGAACTTGTAAAATCTCAAATGCTCTTTAAGGGGTGTGAGTTCTCAAGGTTTGATGAGGGATAGGGGGCCAATATCAGGGCCAAGTACCAGCACCCATCGCACATCATGTGCGCACACCCCCGGCCCCCTCGATCGTCGGAACCCCAAAGCCGTCGGTCAGGTTCTCCGACGATGCTCCGACGATGGTGCCCAGGCCCCCCCGATCGTTAGAACCCTAATGCCGCCGGTCAGGTTCTCCGATGATGGTGCCTCGACAAAGAAAAATATGGCACCAGCACATGCATGAGCCCAGCATACGCTGCCAGAACCCTTGGTCCGATCTGATCTTAGACTAGGAATGAACTCCGTATGCCTAAGCCAACCGACAAAACGAGCGGGCGGGCACTGCGCCGACCAAAGAGACGGGATGCGCAAGCCGTGGATCGATAGGGTGGTAGGTGGGTTTAGGCACATCTTCATATTTCTGTATGCCAATGCCATTTTTATGGCTTGTTTCATGTTTCATGGCAAGACGATTCGTTTTCTATTTTTCACGATTTTTGAAACTTTTTGCGGTTCGGGATTTTTTAAAATTTTTTTGAAAGAAGTTTTGGGCCCAAACTTATTGGACGTGATCCTTGTATTTTTGTTGGCATGCAAAAAAAAAATTTAGCTAAAAACTCAGAGTGTACAAGATTTTGTGACCATTTGAAAAAAGTGTCCCCCTTTCAGACACTTTAATGGCTACCAGCAGCAAACCTGTAAAATCTGAAATGCTCTTTAAGGGGGTGTGAGTTCTCGAGGTTTGATGAGGGATAGGGGGCCAATATAAGGGCCAAGTACCAGCACCCATTGCACATTATGTGCGCACAGCCCCCCCCGGCCCCCGGGATCGTCGGAACACCAATGCCACCGATCAGGTTCTCCAACAATGCTCCAGTGGTGGTGCCCCGACGAAGAAAAATGTGGCACCAGTACATGCCCAAGCCTAGCATGTGCTACCACAACCCTCGAACCGGTCCGATCTTAGACTGGGAATGAACTTCGTATGCTTAGACTGGGAATGAACTCCGTATGCCTAAGTCAACCCATGAAATGAGCGTGCGGGCACTCAGTCGGCCAGAGGGGCGGGATGAGCAAGTCGAGGATCGATTGGGTCTTGCTCTGCGTCCTACCGATCCTACTACCGTAAGCCTCGATTTGGTCTGATCTTAGACTGGGAATCAACTCCGTATGCCTAAGCCAATCGACAAAACGAGCGGCGGGTGGGTGGGCGGGCACTACGCTAGCCAGAGAGACGGGATGCGCAAGCCGTGGATCGATAGGGTAGTAGGTGGGTTTAGGCACATCTTCATATTTCTGTGTGCTAATGCCATTTTTATGGCTTGTTAATTCATACAATGGTCCCTTAAGCCTTCACGTGAAGTTTCATGGCAAGACGACTCGTTTTCTATTTTTGACGATTTTCAAAACTTTTTACGGTTCGAGATTTTTTAAAATTTTTTCGGAAGGAGTTTTGGCCCCAAACTTGGTGGACATGATCCTTGTATTTTTTTTGGAATGCATAAAAAAAATCAGCTAAAAATTCGAAGTCTACAAGATTTTGTGACCATTTAAAAAAAGTATCCCCATTTCAGACACTTTAATGGCTACTGGTAGCAAACCTGTAAAATCTCACATGCTCTTTAAGGGGGTGTGAGTTCTTGAGGTTTGATGAGGGATAGGGGGTCAATATAAGGGCCAAGTACCAGCACTCATCGCACATCATGTGCGCACACCCCCCCTCGCCCCCCCGATCGTCGGAACCCCAATGCCATCGGTCGGGTTCTCCGGCGATGCTCCGACGATGGTGCCCCGGTGAAGAAAAATATGGCACCAGCACATGCCCGAGCCCAGCATGTGCTACTGCAACCCTCGGTCTGGTCCAATCTTAGACTGGGAATGAACTCCGTATGCTTAGACTGGGAATGAACTTTGTATGCCTAAGTCAACCCACAAAATGAGCGTGCGGGCGCTCAGCTAGCTAGAGGAGCGGGATGCGCAAGCCGGGGATCGACCGGGTCCCCCTCTGCATGTTGCCAATCTTGCTGCCGCAACCCTTGGTCCGGTCTAATCTTACACTGTGAATGAACTATGTATGCCTAAGCCAACCGACAAAACGAGCGGGTGGGCGGGCGGGCACTACGCCGGCCAGGGAGACGGGATGCGCAAGCTGTGTATCGATAGGATGGTAGGTGGGTTTAGGCACATCTTCATATTTTTGCTTACCAATACCATTTTTATGGCTTGTAAATTCATACAATGGTCCCTTAAGCCTTCACGTGAAGTTTCATGACAAGATGACTCGTTTTCTATTTTTCATGATTTTTGAAACTTTTTACGGTTCAGGATTTTTTAAAACTTTTTTGGAAGGAGTTTTGGCCCCAAACTTGGTAGACATGATCCTTGTATTTTTCTTGGCATGCAAAAAAAAATCAGCAAAAAACTCGAAGTGTACAAGATTTTGTGACCATTTGAAACAAGTGTCCCCATTTCAGACACTTTAATGGCTACTGGCAGCAAACCTGTAAAATCTCAAATGCTCTTTAAGGGGATGTGAGTTCTCGAGGTTTGATGAGGGATAGGGCGCCAATATAAGGGCCAAGTGCCAGCACCCATCGCACATCATGTGCGCACACCCCCCGGCCCCCCGATCGCCGGAACCCCAATGCCGCCGGTCAGGTTCTCCGATGATGCTCCGACGATAGTGCCCCGGCAAAGAAAAATGCCCAAGCCCAGCATGTGCTGTCACAACCTTCGGTCTGATCCAATCTTAGATTGGAATGAACTCCGTATGCTTAGACTAGGAATGAACTCCGTATGCCTAAGTCAACCCACGACACGATCGTGCGGGCGCTCAGTTGGCCAGAGGGGTGAGATGCGTAAGCCGGGGATCGGCCGAGTCAATCTGCATGCTGCCGCAACCCTCAATCCATCTGATCTTAGACTGAGAATGAACTCCGTATGCTTAGACTGGGAATGAGCTTCGTATGCCTAAGTCAACCCACGAAACAAGCGTACGGGCGCTCAGCCGGCCAGAGGGGCAGGATGCGTAAGCTGAGGATTAGCCATGTCCCCCTCTATGTGTTACCAATCCTGCAGCCGCAACCGTCAGTCCGATCCAATCTTAGACTAGGAATGAACTCCGTATGCCTAAGGCACCCGATGAAACGAATGGGTGGGCGGGCGGGCGGGCACTACGCCGGCCAGAGAAACAGGATGCGCAAGCCGTGGATCGATAGGGTGATAGGTGGGTTAAGTCACATCTTCATATTTCTACGTGCCAATGCCATTTTTATTGCTCGTAAATTCATACAATGTTCCCTTAAGCCTTCACGTGAAGTTTCATGGCAAGACAACTTGTTTTCTATTTTTCGGTTCGGGATTTTTTAAAATTTTTTCGGAAGGAGTTTTGGCCACAAACTTGGTAGACGTGATTCTTGTATTTTTGTTGGCATGCACAAAAAAATTCAGCTAAAAACTCAAAGTGTACAAGATTTTGTGACCATTTCAAGGCAGTAAACCTGTAAAATCTCGAATGCTCTTTAAGGGGGTGTGAGTTCTCGAGGTTTGATGAGGGATAGGCGGCCAATATAAGGGCCAAGTACCAGCACCCATTGCACATCATGTGTGCACACCCCCCCGGCCCCCCCGATCACCGAAACCCCAATACTGCCGGTCAGGTTCTCCGGTGATGCTCCGGTGATGGTGCCCCGATGAAGAAAAATACGATACCAGCACATGCCCGAGCCCAGCATGTGCTGTCGTAAACTTTGGTCCGATCCGATCTTAGACTGGGAATGAACTCTGTATGCTTAGGCCGGGAATGAACTCCGTATGCGTAATTTAACCCACGAAATGAGTGTGCGGGAGCTAAGCCGACCAGAGGCGCAGGATGTGCAAGCCGAGGATCGATCGGGTCCCCCTCTACGTCTTGTCGATCCTACTGTCGCAACCCTCGGTCCTGTCTGATCTTAGACTGGGAATGAACTCCATATTGCTAAGCCAACTGATGAAACGAGCGGGCAGGCGGGCACTACGCCGGCCAGAGAGACGGGATAAGCAAGCCGTGGATCGATAGGGTGGTAGGTGGGTTTAGGCACACCTTCATATTTCTATATGCCAATGCCATTTTTATGGCTTGTAAATTCATACTATGGTCCTTTAAGCCTTCACATGAAGTTTCATGGCAAGACGACTCGTTTTCTACTTTTCATGATATTTGATCCTTTTTGCGGTTAGGGATTTTTTAAAATTTTTTCAGGAGGAGTTTTGGCCCCAAACTTGGTAGACTTGATCCTTGTATTTTTGTTGGCATGCACAAAAAAATTCAGCTAAAAACTCGAAGTGTACAAGATTTTGTGACCATTTGAAAAAAGTGTCCCCATTTCAGACACTTTAATGGCTACTGGCAGAGAACCTGTAAAATCTCAAATGCTCTTTAAGGGGTGTGAGTTCTCAAGGTTTGATGAGGGATAGGGGGCTAATATAAGGGCCAAGTACCAGCACCCAATGCCACCGGTCAGGTTCTTCGGCGATGCTCCGACGATGGTGCCCCGACGAAGAAAAATACGGCACCAGCACATGCCCGAGCCTAGCATGTGCTGTCGCAACCCTTGGTCCGGTCTGATCTTAAACTAGGAATGAACTCCATATGCTTAGACTGGGAATGAACTCCGTATGCATAGGTCAACCCACAAAACGAGCGTACGGGCGCTCAGTCGGCCAGAGGGGCAGGATGCGTAAGCCGGGGATCGATCGGGTCCCCTCTGCGTGCTGTCGATCCTACTGTCGCAACCCTTGGTCCGATCTGATCTTAGACTGGGAATGAACTTCGTATGCCTAAGCCAACCGACGAAACGAGCGGGCAGGCGGATGGGCGGGCAGAGAGACGGGATATGTAAGCCGTGGATCGATAAGGTGGTAGGTTGGTTAAGGCACATCTTCATATTTCTATGTGCCAATGCCATTTTTATGGATTGTAAATTCATACAATGGTCCCTTAAGGCTTCACGCAACGTTTCATGGCAAGACGACTCGTTTTCTATTTTTCACGATTTTTGAAACTTTTTGCGGTTCGACATTTTTTAAAATTTTTTCAGAAGGATTTTTGGCTGCAAACTTGGTAGACGTGATCCTTGTATTTTTGTTGGCATGCACAAAAAAATTCAGCTAAAAACTCGAAGTGTACAAGATTTTGTGACCATTTGAAAAAAGTGTCCCCATTTCAGACACTTTAATGGCTACTGGCAGCAAACCTGTAAAATCTCAAATGCTCTTTAAAGGGGTGTGACTTCTCAAGGTTTGATGAATGATATGGGGCCAATATAAGGGCCAAGCACCAGCACCCATCACACATCATGTGCGCACACCCCCTCGACCCCCCCGATCGTCGGAATGCCAATGCCGCTGGTCAGGTTCTCCACTGATTCTCTGGTGATGGTGCCCTGGTGAAGAAAAATATGGTACCAGTAGATGCCCAAGCCCAGCATGTGCTGCTGCAACCCTCGGTCCAGTCTGATCTTAGACTAGGAATGAACTCCGTATGCTTAGACCGGGAATAAACTCTGTATGCCTAAATCAACCCACGAAACAAGCGTGCGGGTGCTCAGTTGGTCAGAGGGGTGGGATGCGCAAGTTGGGAATTGACCGGGTCCCCCTCTATGTGCTACCACAACCCTCGGTCCGGTCTGATCTTAGACTGGGAATGAACTCCGTATGCCTAAGTCAACCCACGAAACGAGCGTGCGGGCTTCAGCTGGCCAGAGGGGCGGGATGCGCAAGCCGGGGATCGATCGGGTCCCCCTCTGCGTGCTGCCACAACCTTCGGTCCGATCCGATCTTAGACTGGGAATACACTCCGTATTCTTAGACTGGGAATGAACTCAGTATGCCTAAGTCAAAACATGAAACGAGCGTACGGGCATTCAACCGGCCAGAGGGGCGGGATGCGCAAGCCGGGGATCGACCAGGTCCCCTTCTACGTGCTACCGATCCGGTTGTCGCAACCCTCAGTTCGGTCTGATCTTAGACTGGGAATGCACTCTGTATGCCTAAGCCAACCGACGAAATGAACGGGCAGGCGGGCGGGCGGGCACTATGCTGGCTAGAGAGACGGGATGCGCAAGCCGTGGATCGATAGGGTGCTCGGTGGGTTTAGGCACATCTTCATATTTCTGCATGCCAATGCGTTTTTTATGGCTTGTAAATTCATACAATGGTCCCTTAAGCCTTCATGTGAAGTTTCATGGCAAGACGACTCATTTTCTATTTTTCATGATTTTTGAAACTTTTTGCGGTTCAACATTTTTTAAAATTTTTTCGGAAGGAGTTTTGGCCCCAAACTTAGTAGACATGATCCTTGTATTTTTGTTGGCATACACAAAAAATGTCAGCTAAAAACTTGAAGTGTACAAGATTTTGTAACCATTTGAAAAAAGTGTCCCTATTTTAGACACTTTAATGGCTACTGGCAGCAAACTTGTAAAATCTCAAATGCTCTTTAAGGGGGTGTGAGTTCTTAAGGTTTGGTGAGGGATAGGGGGCCAATATAGGGGCCAAGTACCAGCACCCATCGCACATCATGTGTGCACACCCCCCGGCCCCCTCGATCGTCGAAACCCCAATGTAGTCAGTCAGGTTCTCCGACGATGCTCTGGCGATGGTGCCCCGATGAAGAAAAATATGGCACCAGCCGATGCCCGAGCCCAGCATGTGCTATCGTAACCTTCGATCCAGTCTGATCCTAGACTGGGAATGAACTCCGTATGCTTAGACTGGGAATGAACTCCGTATGCTGAGACTGGGAATGAACTCCGTATGCCTAAGTCAAGCCACGAAATGAGCGTGTGGGCGCTCAGCCGGCCAGAGGGGCAGAATGCGTAAGCCGAGGATCGACCAGGTCCCCCTCTGTGTGCTATCGATCCTGCTACCGTAACCCTCTGTCTGGTCTGATCTTAGACTGGGAATAAACTCCGTATGCCTAAGCCAACTGATGAAACGAGCGGGCGGGCGGGCGGGCAGGCACTACGCCGACCAAAGAGACGGGATGCGCAAGCCGTGGATCGATAGGGTGGTAGGTTGGTTTAGGCACATCTTCATATTTCTACATGCCAATGCCATTTTTATGGATTGTAAATTCATACAATGGTCCCTTAAGCCTTCACGCGAAGTTTCATGGCAAGACGACTCGTTTTCTATTTTTCACGATTTTTGAAACTTTTTGCGATTCGGCATTTTTTAAAATTTTTTCAGAAGGAGTTTCGGCTGCAAACTTGGTAGACGTGATCCTTGTATTTCTGTTGGCTTGCATAAAAAAATTCAGCTAAAAACTCGAAGTGTACAAGATTTTGTGACCATTTGAAAAAAATGTCCCCATTTCAGACACTTTAATGGCTATTGGCAGCAAACCTGTAAAATCTCAAATGCTCTTTAAGGGGGTGTGAGTTCTCAAGGTTTGATGAGGGATACGGGCTGAATATATAGGCCAAGTACCAGCACCCATCGCACATCACGTGCGCACACCCCTCCCGGTCCCTCCGATTGTCGGAACCCCAATGCCGTTGGTCAGGTTCTCCGATGATGCTTCGACAATGGTGACCCGACGAAAAAAAATGTGGCACCAGCACATGCCCGAGCCCAGCATGTGCTGCTGCAACCTTCGATCTGATCCGATCTTAGACTGGGAATGAACTCCGTATGCTTAGACTAGGAATGAACTTCGTATGCCTAAGTCAACCCACGAAACGAGCGTGTGGATGCTTAGCCGGCCAGAGGGGCAGAATGTGCAAGCCGGGGATCGATCGGGTCCCCCTCTGTGTGCTGTCGATCCTGTTGCCGTAACTCTCGGTCTGATCTGATCTTAGACTGGGAATGAACACCGTATGCCTATGCCAATCGACGAAACGAGCGGGCGGGCCGGCGGGCAGGCACTACGCCGACCAGAGAGACTGGATGCGCAAGCTGTGGATAGATCGGGTGGTAGGTGGGTTTAGGTAGATCTTCATATTTTTGCATGCCAATGCCATTTTTATGGATTGTAAATTCATACAATGGTCACTTAAGCCTTCACGCGAAGTTTCATGGCAAGACGACTCGTTTTCTATTTTTCATGATTTTTGAAACTTTTTGCGATTTGGTATTTTTTAAAATTTTTTCAGAAGGAGTATTGGCTGCAAACTTGGTAGATGTGATCCTTGTATTTTTGTTGGCATGCACAAAAAAATTCAGCTAAAAACTCAAAGTGTACAAGATTTTGTGACCATTTGAAAAAAGTGTCCCAATTTCAGACACTTTAATGGCTACTGGCAGCAAACCTATAAAATCTCAAATGCTCTTTAAGGGGGTGTGAGTTCTCGAGGTTTGATGAGGGATAGGGGCCCAATATATGGGCCATGTACCAGCACCCATTACACATATGTGCGCACACCCCCCCGACCCTTCTGATCGTCGGAACCCCAAAGTCGTCGGTCAGGTTCTCCGACGATGCTTTGGCAATAGTGCCTCGGTGAAGAAAAATGTGGCACCAGCACATGCCCGAGCCTAGCATGTGCTGCCGCAACCTTCGGTCCGGTCTGATCTTTGACTGAGAATGAACTCTGTATGCTTAGATTGGGAATGAACTCCGTATGCTTAGACTGGGAATGAACTCCGTATGCCTAAGTCAACCCACGAAACGAGCGTGTGGGCGCTCAGCCGGCCAAAGGGGCAGAATGCGTAAGCCAGGGATCGATAGGGCGGGCACTACGCAAGCCATAGAGACGGGATGCGCAAGCCATGGATTGATAGGATGGTAGGTGGGTTTAGGCACATCTTCATATTTCTGCGTGCCAATGCCATTTCTATGGCGTGTAAATTCATACAATGCTCCCTTAAGCCTTCACGTGAAGTTTCATGGCAAGATGACTCGTTTTCTATTTTTCATGATTTTGGAAACTTTTTACGGTTCAGGATTTTTGAAAACTTTTTCGGAAGAAGTTTTGGCCCCAAACTTGGTAGACGTAATCCTTGTATTTTTGTTGGCATGCAAAAAAAAAAATTCAGCTAAAAACTCGAAGTGTACAAGATTTTGTGACCATTTGAAAAAAGTGTCCCCATTTCTGACACTTTAGTGGCTATTGGCAGCAAACCTGTAAAATCTCAAATGCTCTTTAAGGTGGTGTGAGTTCTCGAGGTTTTGATGAGGGATAAGGGGCCAATATAAGGGCCAAGTATTAGCACCCAACACACATCATGCGCGCACACCCCCCCGTCCCCACGATCGTTGGAACCCCAATGCCGTCGGTTAGGTTCTCCGGCGATACTCTGACGATGGTGCCCCGATGAAGAAAAATGCGGCACCAGCACATGCTCGAGCCCAGCATGTGCTGTCGCAACCCTCAGTCCGGTCCGATCTTAGACTGGGAATGAACTCTGTATGCTTAGACTGGGAATGAACTCCGTAAGCCTAAGTGAACCCACGAAACGAGTGTGCGGGCGCTCAGCCGACCAGAGGGGAAGGATGTGCAAGCCAGGGATTGGTAGGGTCCCCCTCTGCGTGCTGCCGATCCTGCTACCGAAATCCTCAGTCTGATCCGATCTTAGACTAGGAATGAACTCCATATGCCTAAGCCAACCAAAGAAACGAGCGAGCGAAAGCGCGGGCGGGAACTACGTCGGCCAGAGAGAGGGGATGCGCAAGCCGTGGATCGATAGAGGGGTAGGTGGGTTTAGGCCCATCTTTATATTTCTACGTGCCAATGCCATTTTTGTGGCTTGTAAATTCGTACAATGGTCCCTTAAGCCTTCACGTGAAGTTTCATGGCAAGACGACTCGTTTTCTATTTTTCATGATTTTTAAAACTTTTTACGGTTTGAGATTTTTTCAAATTTTTTTGGAAGGAGTTTTAGCCCCAAACATGGTAGTCATGATCCTTGTATTTTTTTTGGCTTGCACAAAAAAATTCAGCTAAAAACTCGAAGTGTACAAGATTTTGTGACCATTTGAAAAAAGTCTCCCCATTTCAGATACTTTAATGGCTACTGGCAGCAAACCTGTAAAATCTCAAATGCTCTTTAAGGGGGTGTGAGTTCTCGAGGTTTGATGAGGGATAAGTGGCCAATATAAGGGCCAAGCACCGGCACCCATCGCACATCATGTGCGCACACCCCCCGGCCCCCCCGATCATCGGAACCCCAATACCGTCGGTTAGGTTCGCCGGTGATGGTGCCTCGGCAAAGAAAAATGCGGCACCAGCACATGCCCGAGCCCAGCATGTGCTACCGTAACCCTCGGACTGGTTTGATCTTAGACTGGGAATGAACTCCGTATGCTTAGACTAGGAATGAACTTCGTATGCCTAAGTCAACCCACGGAATGAGCGCGCGGGCGCTCAGTCGGCCAGAGGGGTGGGATGCGCAAGCCGAGGATCGGTCGGGTCCCTCTCTACGTGCTGTCGATCTTGCTACCACAACCCTCAGTCCAGTCTGATCTTAGACTGGGAATGAACTCCATCTGCCTAAGCCAACCGACGAAACGAGTGGGCAGACGGGCGGGCGGGCACTACATCGGCCAGAGAGACGAATGTGCAAGCTGTGGATCGATAGGGTGGTAGGTGGGTTTAGGCACATCTTCATATTTCTGCCTACCAATGCCATTTTTATGGCTTGTAAATTCATACAATGGTCCCTTAAGCCTTCACGTGAAGTTTCATGGCAAGAGGACTCGTTTTCTATTTTTCACGATTTTTAAAACTTTTTACGGTTCGGGATTTTTTAAAATTTTTTCGGAAGGAGTTTTGGCCCCAAACTTGGTAGACTTGATCCTTGTATTTTTGTTGGTATGGACAAAAAAATTCAACTAAAAACTCGAAGTGTACAAGATTTTGTGACCATTTGAAAAAAGTGTCCCTATTTTAGACACTTTAATGGCTACTGGCAGCAAACCTATAAAATCTCAAATGCTCTTTAAGGAGGTGTGAGTTCTTGAGGGTTGATGAGCGATAGGGGGCCAATATAAGGGCCAAGTCCCAGCACCCATCGCACATCATGCGCGGACACCCCCCCGACCCCCCCGATCTCCGGAACCCCAATGCTGCCAGTCAGGTTCTCCGGCAATGCTCCAGCGATGGTGCCCCAACGAAGAAAAATGTGACACTAGCACATGCCTGAGCCCAGCATGTGCTGTCGCAACCCTCGGTCCAATCTGATCTTAGACTTGGAATGAACTCCATATGCCTAAGTCATCCCACGAAAAGAGCGTGCGGGCGCTCAGCCGGCTAGAGGGGCGGGATGCGCAAGCGGGGGATCGATCGGGTCCCCCTCTATGTGCTACCGATCCTGCTACCGCAACCCTCAGTCTAGTCTAATCTTAGACTAGGAATGAACTTCGTATGCCTAAGCCAACTGACGAAACGAGCTGGCGGGTGGACGTGCGGGCACTATGCCAGCCAGAAAGGCGGGAGGCGCAAGCCATGGATCGATAGGGTGGTAGGTGGGTTTTCAGAAAGAGTTTTGGCCCTGAACTTGGTAGATACGATCCCTGTATTTTTGTTGGCATGCACAAAAAAATTCAGCTAAAAACTCGAAGTGTACAAGATTTTGTGACCATTTGAAAAAAGTGTCCCAATTTCAGACACTTTAATGGCTACTGGCAGCAAACCTATAAAATCTCAAATTCTCTTTAAGAGGGTGTGAGTTCTCAAGGTTTGATGAGGGATAGGGGCCCAATATATGGGCCAAGTACCAGCACCCATCGCACATCACGTGCGCACAGCCCCCGGCCCCCCGATCGTCGAAACCCTAATGCCGTCGGTCAGGTTCTCCGACGAAGGTGCCCCGACGAAGAAAAATATGGCACCAACACATGCTCGAGCCCAGCATGTGCTACCGCAACCCTCTTTCAGGTCTGATCTTAGACTGGGAATGAACTCCGTATGCTTAGACTAGGAATGAACTCTGTATGCCTAAGTCAACCCACGAAACGAGCGTGCGGGCACTCAGCCAGCCAGAGGGGCGGCATGCACAAGTCGGGGATCGGAAGAGTCCCCCTCTACGTGCTACCGATCCTGCTGCTACAACCATCGGTTCGATCCAATCTTAGACTGGGAATGAACTCCGTATGCCTAAGCCAACCAACGAAGTGAGCGGGCGGACGGGCGGGCGGGCGGGCATTACGTCAACCAGAGAGACGGGATGCGCAAGCCGTGGATCGATAGGGTGGTAGACAGGTTTAGGCACATCTTCATATTTCTACGTGCCAATGCCATTTTTATGGCTTGTAAATTCATCCAATGGTCCCTTAAGCCTTCATGTGAAGTTTCATGGCAAGATGACTCGTTTTCTATTTTTCATGATTTTTGAAACTTTTTGCGGTTCGGGATTTTTTAAAATTTTTTTGAAAGGAGTTTTGGGTCCAAACTTGGTAGACTTGATCCTTGTATTTTTGTTGGCATGCATAAAAAAATTCAACTTAAAACTTGAAGTGTACAAGATTTTGTGACCTTTTGAAAAAAGTGTCCCCATTTAAGACGCTTTAATGGCTACTGGCAGCAAACCTATAAAATCTCAAATGCTCTTTAAGGGGGTGTGAGTTCTCGAGGGTTGATGAGGGATAGGTGGCCAATATAAGGGCCAAGTCCCAACAACCACCGCACATCATGTGCGCACACGCCCCCCGAGCCCCCGATCTCCGGAACCCCAATACCACCGGTCAAGTTCTCCGGTGATGCTCCGACGATGCTGCCACAACCCTCGGTCCAGTCTGATCTTAGACTGGGAATGAACTCCGTACGCTTAGACTGGGAATAAACTCCGTATGCCTAAGTCAACCCACGAAATGAACGTGCGGGTGCTCAGCCGGCCAGAGGGACGGGATGTGCAAGCCGGGGATTGATCGGGTCCCCCTCTGCGTGCTGCCGATCTTGTTGCCGCAACCATCATTCCGATCTGATCTTCAACTGGGAATGAACTCCGTATGCCTGAGCCAATCGACGAAACGAGCGGGCGGGCGGGCGGGCACTACACCGGCCAGAGAGACGGGATGCGTAAGTCGTGGATTGATAGGGTGGTAGGTGGGATTGGGCACATCTTCATATTTCTGCATGCCAATGCCCTTTTCATGGCTTCTAAATTCATACAATGCTCCCTTAAGCCTTCACGTGAAGTTTCATGGCAAGACGACTCGTTTTCTATTTTTCATGATTTTTGAAACTTTTTACGATTCGGGATTTTTTAAAATTTTTTCAGAAGGAGTTTTGGCCCTGAACATGGTAGATACGATCCTTGTATTTTTGTTGGCATGCACAAAACAATTCGACTAAAAACTCGAAGTGTACAAGATTTTGTGACCATTTGAAAAAAATGTCACCATTTCAGACACTTTAATGGCTACTGGCAGCAAACCTGTAAAATCTCAAATGCTCTTTAAAGAGGTGTGAGTCCTTGAGGGTTGATGAGGGATAGGGGGCCAATATAAGGGCCAAGTCCCAACACCCATCGCACATCATGTGTGCACACGCCCCCCGACCCCCCGATCTCCGGAACCCCAATGCCGTCAGTCAGGTTCTCCGGCGATGGTGCCCCGGTGAAGAAAAATGCGGCACCAACACATGCCCGATCCCAGCATGTGCTGCCGCAACCCTGAGTCCGGTCTGATCTTAGATCGGGAATGAACTCCTATGCTTAGATTGGGAATGAACTCTGTATGCCTAAGTCAACCCACGAAACGAGCTTACGGGTGCTCAACCGGCCAAAGGGGCGCGATGTGTAAGCCGGGGATCGGTCGGGTCCCCCTCTGCGTGCTGCCGATCCAGCTGCCACAACCCTCGATCCAGTCTGCTCTTAGACTGGGAATGAACTCCGTATGCCTAAGCCAACAGACGAAATGAGTGGGCGGGCAGGCGGGCACTATGCCGGTCAGAGAGACGGGATGCGCAAGCCGTGGATCGATATGGTGGTAGGTGGGTTTAGGCACATCTTCATATTACAGCATACCAATGCCATTTTTATGGCTTGTAAATTCATACAATGGTCGCTTGAGCCTTCACGTGAAGTTTCATGGCAAGATGACTCGTTTTCTATTTTTCACGATTTTTGAAACTTTTTACGGTTTGAGATTTTTTAAACTTTTTTTGAAAGGCATTTTGGCCCCAAACTTGGAAGACGTGATCCTTGTATTTTTCTTGGCATGCACAAAAGAATTCAGCTAAAAAATCGAAGTGTACAAGATTTTGTGACCATTTGGAAAAAGTGTCCCCATTTCAGACACTTTAATGGCTACTGGCAGCAAACCTGTAAAATCTCAAATGCTCTTTAAGGGGGTGTGAGTTCTTGAGGTTTGATGAGGGATAGGGGGCCAATATAAGGGCCAAGTACCAGCACCCATCACACATCGTGTGCGCACACCCCTCCCCCGGCCCCCCAATCGTCGAAACCCCAATGCCGTCGGTCAGGTTCTTCGATGATGCTCCGATGATGGTGCCCCGACGAAGAAAAATGTGGCACCAGCACATGCTCGAGCCCAAGATTTGCTGCCGCAACCCTCGGTTCGATCCGATCTTAGATTGGGAATGAACTCCGTATGCCTAAGTCAACCCATGAAACAAGCGTGCGGGCGCTCAACCGGCCAGAGGGGCGGGATGCACAAGCCGGGGATCGATCGGGTCCCCCTCTACGTGCCGCCAATCTTGCTGCAACAACCCTCAGTCCAGTCTGATTTTAGACTGGGAGTGAACTCCGTATGCCTAAGCCGACTGACGAAACGTGCGGGGGGGCGGGTGGGCATTATGTTGGCCAGAGAAATGAGATGCGTAAGCCGTGGATCGATAGGGTGGTACGTGGGTTTAGGCACATCTTCATATTCTTGAATGCCAATGCCATTTTTATGGCTTGTAAATTCATACAATGGTCCCTTAAGCCTTCATGTGAAGTTTCAAGTCAAGATGACTCGTTTTCTATTTTTCATGAGTTTTGAAACGTTTTACGGTTTAAGATTTTTTTAAATTTTTTCGGAAGGCATTTTGGCCCCAAACTTGGTAGACATGATCCTTGTATTTTTGTTGGCATGCACAAAAAAAAATCAGCTAAAAACTCAAAGTGTACAAGATTTTGTGACCATTTGAAAAAAGTGTCCCCATTTCAGACACTTTAATGGCTACTGGCCGCAAACCTGTAAAATCTTAAAAGCTCTTTAAGGGGGTGTGAGTTCTTGAGGTTTGATGAGGGGTAGGGGGCCAATATAATGGCCAAGTACCAGCACCCATCGCACATCATGTGTGCACACCCCCCGACCCCCCGATCGCCGGAACACCAATTCCGCCGGTCAGGTTCTCCGGAGATGGTGCCCCGACGAAGAAAAATGCGGCACCAGCACATGCCCGAGCCCAGCATGTGCTGCCGCAACCCTCGGTCAGGTCCGATCTTAGACTGGGAATGAACTCTGTATGCTTAGATTGGGAATGAACTCCGTATGTCTAAGTCAACCCACGAAACGAGCGTGTGGTCGCTCAACCGGCCAAAGGGGCAGGATGCGCAAGCCGGGGATCGGCTGGGTCCCCCTCTACGGGCTGCCGATCCTGCTGCCGCAACCCTCGATCCGGTCCGATCTTAAACTGGGAATGAACTCCGTATGCCAAAGCCAACCGATGAAACGAGAAGGCGGGCGGGCGGGCGGGTGGACACTACGTCGGCCAGAGAGACGGGATACGCAAGCCGTTGATCGATAGGGTGGTACGTGGGTTTAGGCACATCTTGATATTTCTACGTGCCAATGCCATTTTTATGGCTTGTAAATTCATACAATGGTCCCTTAAGCCTTCACGTGAAGTTTCATGGTAAGACAACTCATTTTCTATTTTTCACGATTTTTGAAATTTTTGCGGTTCGAGATTTTTTAAAATTTTTTCGAAAGGAGTTTTGGTCCCAAACTTGGTAGACGTGATCCTTGAATTTTTTTTGGCACGCAAAAAAAAAATTCAGCTAAAAACTTAAAGTGTACAAGATTTTGTCACCATTTGAAAAAAGTGTCCCCATTTCAGACACTTTAACGGCTACTAGCAGCAAACCTGTAAAATCTCAAATGCCCTTTAAGGGGGTGTGAGTTCTCGAGGTTTGATGAGAGATAGGAGGCCAATATAAGGGCCAAGTACCAGCACCCATCGCACATCATGTGCGCACACCCCTCCGACCCCCCCAATCGTCGAAACCCCAATGCCGTCGGTCAGGTTCTCTGGCGATGGTGCCCCGACGAAGAAAAATGCGACACCAACAAATGCCCGAGCCCAGAATGTGCTACCGCAACCCTTGGTCCGGTCTGATCTTAGACTGGGAATGAACTCAGTATGCTTAGACTGGGAATGAACTCCGTATGCCTAAGTCAACCCACGAAACGAACGTGCGGATGCTCAGCCGGCCAGAGGGGCGAGACGTGCAAGCCAGGGATCGACCGGGTCCCCCTCTGCATGCTACCAATCCTGCTACTGCAACCCTTGATTCGATCCAATCTTAGACTGGGAATGAACTCCGTATGCCTAAGCCAACCGACGAAACGAGCGGGC
Source organism: Durio zibethinus (assembly GCF_002303985.1). The sequence continues at coordinate 1,749,436 of NW_019167849.1, read as the reverse complement.
GGGCATTACGTCGGCCAGATTGACGGGATGCGCAAGTCGTGTATCGATAGGGTGGTAGGTGGGTTTAGGCACATCTTCATATTTCTACGTGCCAATGCCATTTTTATGGCTTGTAAATTCATACAATGGGCCCTTAAGCCTTCACGTGAAGTTTCATGGCAAGACGACTCGTTTTCTATTTTTCACGATTTTTGAAACTTTTTACGGTTCAGGATTTTTTAAAATTTTTTCGGAAGGAGTTTTGGCCCTAAACTTGGTAGACATGATCCTTGTATTTTTGTTGGCATGTACAAAAAATTCAGCTAAAAAAGTAAAGTGTACAAGATTTTGTGACCATTTGAAAAAAGTGTCCCCATTTCAAATACTTTAATGGCTACTGGCAGCAAACCTGTAAAATCTCAAATGCCCTTTAAGGGGGTGTGAGTTCTCGAGGTTTGATGAGAGATAGGAGGCCAATATAAGGGCCAAGTACCAGCACCCATCGCAAATCATGTGCGCACACCCCCCGGGCCCCCCGATCATCGGAACCCCAATGCCGTCGGTCAGGTTCTCCGTTGATGGTGCACCGACGAAGAAAATTACGGCACCAGCACATGCCCGAGCCCAGCATGTGCTGCTGCAACCCTCGATCCTATCTGATCTTAGATTGGGAATGAAGTTCCGTATGCCTAAGCCAACCGACGAAACGAGCGGACGGGCAGGCGGACGGGTGGGCATTATAACAGCCAGAGAGATGGGATGCGCGAGTCGTGGATCGATAGGGTGGTACGTGGGTTTAGGCACATCTTCATATTTCTGCGTGCCAATTCCATTTTTATGGCTTCTAAATTCATACAATGGTCCCTTAAGCCTTCACGTGAAGTTTCATGGCAAGACGACTCGTTTTCTATTTTTCATAATTTTCAAAACTTTCTGCGGTTCGGGATTTTTTCAAATTTTTTCGGAAGGATTTTTGGCCCCAAACGTGGTAGACCTGATCCTTGTATTTTTTTGGCACGCACAAAAAAATTTAGCTAAAAACTCGAAGTGTACAAGATTTTGTGACCATTTGAAAAAAGTGTCCCCATTTCAGACACTTTAATGGCTACTGGCAGCAAACCTGTAAAATCTCAAATGCTCTTTAAGCGGGTGTGAGTTCTCGAGGTTTGATTAGGGATAGGGGGCCAATATAAGGGCCAAGTACCAGCACCCATCGCACATCATGTGCGCACACCCACCCCGATCGTCGGAACCCCAATGCCGTCGGTCAGGTTCTCCAGCAATGCTCTGACGATGGTGCCCCGACGAAGAAAAATGTGGCACCAGCACATGCCCGAGCCCAGCATGTGCTGCCACAAACCCTCGACCTGATCCGATCTTAGACTGGGAATGAACTCCGTATGCCTCAGCCAACCGACGAAATGAGCGGGCGGGCTGGCAGGCAAACACTACACCGGTCAGAGAGACGGGATGCGCAAGCCGTGGATCGATAGGGTGGTAGGTGGGTTTAGGAACATCTTCAGATTTTTGGATGCCAATGCCATTTTTATGGCTTGGAAATTCATACAATGGTCCCTTAAGCCTTCACGTGAAGTTTGAAGGCAAGACGACTCGTTTTCTATTTTTCACGATTTTCAAAACTTTTTGTGGTTCGAGATTTTTTAAAATTTTTTCGGAAGGATTTTTGGCCCAAACTTGGTAGACGTGATCCTTGTATTTTTGTTGGCATGTAGAAAACAATTCAGCTAAAAACTCAAAGTGTACAAGATTTTGTGAGCATTTGAAAAAAGTTTCCCCATTTTAGACACTTTAATGGCTACTGGCAGCAAACCTATAAAATCTCAAATGCTCTATAAGGGGGTGTGAGTTCTCGAGGGTTGATGGGGGATAGGGGACCAATATAAGGGCCAAGTACCAGCACCCATCGCACATCATGTGCGCACACCCCCGGCCCCCCGATCATCGAAACCCCAATGCCGCCGGTCAGGTTCTCCGGCGATGCTCCGGTGAAGGTGCCCCGACGAAGAAAATTACGGCCCCAGCACATGCCCGAGCCCATTATGTGCTACCGTAGCCCTCAATCCGGTCCTAGCTTAGACTGGGAATGAACTCCATTTGCTTAGACTGGGAATGAACTCTGTATTCCTAAGTCAACCCACAAAACGAGCGTGCGGGCGCTCAACCAACTAAAGGGGTGGGATGCGCAAGTCAGGGATCGGAAGGGTCCCCCTCTGTGTGCTGCCGATCCTGCTGCTACAACCCTCGATCCGATCCAATCTTAGACAGGGAATAAACTCTGTATGCCTAAGCCAACTGATGAAACGAGCGGGCGGGCGGGCATTAAGCCGGCCAGAGAGACAAGATGCGCAAGCCGTGGATCGATAGGATGGTAGGCGGGTTTAGGCACATCTTCATATTTCAAAACTTTTTGCGATTCGAGATTTTTTAAAATTTTTTCGGAAGGAGTTTTGGCCCCAAACTTGGTAGAGGTGATCCTTGTATTTTTGTTGGCATGCACAAAAAAAATCAGCTAAAAACTCAAAGTGTACAAGATTTTGTGATCATTTGAAAAGAGTGTCCCCATTTCAGACACTTTAATGGCTACTGGCAGCAAACCTATAAAATCTCAAATGCTCTTTAAGGGGGTTTGAGTTCTCGAGGTTTGATGAGGAATAGGGGGCCAATATAAGCGTCAAGTACCAGCACCCATCGCACATCATGTGCGCACACCCCCACGGCCCCCTGATCGTCGGAACCCCAATTTCGCCTGTCAGGTTCTCCTGCGATACTCCGACGATGGTGCCCCGACGAAGAAAAATGCAGCACCAGCACATGCTCGAACCCAGCATGTGCTGTCGCAACCCTCGGTCTGGTCCGATCTTAGACCGAGAATGAACTCTGTATGCTTAGACTGGGAATGAACTTCGTATGCCTAAGTCAACCCACGAAATAAGCATGCAGGCACTCAGCCGGTTAGAGGGGTGGGATGCACAAGCCGAGGATCGACCGGGTCCCCCTCTGCGTGCTGTCGATCTTGCTACCGTAACCCTCAATCTAGTCTGATCCTAGACTGGGAATGAACTTCGTATGCCAAAGCCAACCGACGAAACGAGCGAGCGGACGAGCGGGCGGGCACTACGTCGGCCCGAGAGACGGGATGTGCAAGCCGTGGATCAATAGGGTGGTAGGTGGGTTTAGGCACATCTTCATATTTCTGCATGCCAATGCCATTTTTATGGCTTGTAAATTCATACAATGGTCCCTTAAGCCTTCACGTGAAGTTTCATGGCAACACGACTCGTTTTTCTATTTTTCACGATTTTCAAAACTTTTTGCGGTTCAGGATTTTTTAAAATTTTTTTGGAAATACTTTTGGCCCCATACTTGGTAGACGTGATCCTTCTATTTTTGTTGGCATGCACAAAAAAAAATCAGCTACAAACTCAAAGTGTACAAGATTTTGTGATCATTTGAAAAGAGTGTCCCCATTTCAGACACTTTAATAGCTACTGGCAGCAAACCTGTAAAATCTCAAATGCTCTTTAAGGGGGTTTGAGTTCTGGAGGTTTGATGAGGGATAGGGGCCAATATAAGGGCCAAGTACCAGCACTCATCGCACATCATGTGCGCACACCCCCCTCGACCCCCCCGATCGTTGTAACCCCAATGCCGCCGGTCAGGTTCTCCGACGATTCTCCAGTGATGGTGCCCCGACGAAGAAAAATACGCAACAGCACATGCTCGAACCCAGCATGTGCTGCCGCAACCCTTGGTCCGATCCGATCTTAGACTGGGAATGAACTCCGTATGCCTAAGTCAACCCACGAAACGAGCGTGCGGGCGCTCAACCGGCCAGAGGGGTAGGATGCGCAAGCCGGGATCGATCGGGTCCCCCTCTACGTGCTGCCGATCCTGCTACCGCAACCCTCAGTCCAGTCTGATCTTAGACTGGGAATGAACTCCGTATGCCTAAGCCAACCGATGAAACGAGCGGGTGGGCGGGCGGGCAGTACGCCAACCAGAGAGACGGGATGCGCAAGCCGTGGATCGATAGGGTGGTAGGTTGGTTTAGGCACATCTTCATATTTCTGCATGGCAATGCTATTTTTATGTCTTGTAAATTCATACAATGGTCCCTTAAGCCTTCACGTGTAGTTTCATGGCAAGACGACTCGTTTTCTATTTTTCATGATTTTTGAAACTTTTTACGGTTTGAAATTTTTTAAAATTTTTTCGGAGAAAGTTTTGGCCCCAAACTTGGTAGACGTGATCCTTTTATTTTTTTTGGCATGCATAAAAAAATCAGCTAAAAACTCGAAGTGTACAAGATTTTGTGACCATTTGAAAAAAGTGTCCCCATTTTAGAGATTTTAATGGCTACTGGCAGCAAACCTGTAAAATCTCAAATGCTCTTTAAGGGGGTGTGAGTTCTCAAGGTTTGATGAGGGATAGGGGGCCAATATAAGGGCCAAGTACCAGCACCCATCACACATCATGTGCGGACACCCCTCGACCCCCCTGATCGTCGGAACCCCAATGCCGTCGGTCAGGTTCTCCGGCGATGCTCCGATGATGGTGCCCCGACAAAGCGAAATGCAGGACCAGCACATGCCCAAGCCCAGCATGTGCTACCGCAACCCTCGGTCTGATCCAATCTTAGACTGGGAATGAACTCTGTATGCCTAGACTGGGAATGAACTCTGTATGCCTAAGTCAACCCACGAAAAGAGCGTACGGGCGCTCAGTCGACCAGAGGCATGAGATGCTCAAGCCGGGGATCACCCGGGTCCTTCTCTGCCTGTTGCCGATCCTACTATCATAACCTTTGGTCCGATCAGATCTTAGACTGGGAATGAACTCCGTATGCCTAAGCCGACCGACGAAACGAGCGGGCGGGCAGGCGAGCGGGCACTACGCAGGCCAGAGAGACAGGATGCCCAAGTCGTGGATTGATAGGGTGGTAGGTGGGTTTAGGCACACCTTCATATTTCTGCATGCCAATTACATTTTTATGGCTTGTAAATTCATACAACGGTCCCTTAAGCCTTCACGTGACGTTTTAAGGCAAGACGACTCGTTTTCTATTTTTCACGATTTTTAAAACTTTTGGCGGTTCAGGATTTTTTAAAAGTTTTTTTGGAAGGAGTTTTTGCCCCAAACTTGGTAGATGTGATCCTTGTATTTTTGTTGGCATGGACAAAAAAATTCAGCTAAAAACTCGAAGTGTACAAGATTTTGTGACCATTTGAAAAAAGTGTCCCCATTTCAGACACTTTAATGGCTACTGGCAGCAAACCTGTAAAATCTCAAATGCTCTTTAAGGGGGTGTGAGTTCTCGAAGTTTGATGAGGGATAGGGGGCCAATATAAGGGCCAAGTACAAGCACCCATCGTACATCATGTACGCACACCCCCTCGGCCCCCCCGATCGCTGGAACCCCAATGCCGCCGGTCAGGTTCTCCTGCGATGCTCCGACGATGGCACCCCGACGAAGAAAAATGCGGCACCAGCACATGCTCGAGCCCAGCATTTGCTGCCGCAACCCTCAGTCCGGTCCGCTCTTAGACTGGGAACGAACTCTGTATGCCTAAGTCAACCCGCGAAATGAGCGTGCGGGTGCTCAGCCGGCCAGAGGGGCGGGATGCGCAAGCCGGGGATCGGTCGGGTCCCCGTCTACGTGCTGCTGATGCTGCTGCCATATACCTCGGTCCGGTCCAATCTTAGATTGGGAATGAACTCCGTATGCCTAAGCCAACCGACGAAACGAGCGGGCGGGCACTACGCCGGCCAAAGAGACGCGACGCGCAAGCCGTGGATCAATTGGGTGGTACGTGGGTTTCCGCACTTCTTCATATTTTTGCATGCCAATGCCATTTTTATGGCTTGTAAATTTATACAATGGTCCCTTAAGCCTTCACGTGAAGTTTCATGGCAAGATGACTCGTTTTCTATTTTTCATGATTTTTGAAACTTTTTATAGTTCGAGATTTTCTAAAATTTTTTCAGAAGGAGTTTCGGCCCCAAACTTGATAGACGTGATCCTTGTATTTTTGTTGGCATGCACAAAAACATTCAGCTAGAAACTCGAAGTGTACAAGATTTTGTGACCATTTGATTAAAGTGTCCCCATTTCAGACACTTTAATGGCTACTGGCAGCAAACCTTTAAAATCTCAAATGCTCTTTAAGGGGGTGTGAGTTCTCGAGCTTAGATGAGGGACAGGGGGCCAATATAAGGGCCAAGTACCAGCACCCATCGCACATCATGTGCGCACACCCCCCCGGCCCCCCCGATCGCCAGAACCCCAATGCCGTCGATTAGGTTCTCCAGCGATGCTCCGACGATGGTGCCCTAATGAAGAAAAATACGGCACCAGCACATGCCCGAGCCCTGCATGTGCTACCGCAACCCTCGGTCTGGTCTGATCTTAGACTGGGAATGAACTCCGTATGCCTAAGCCAACCAACAAAACGAGCGGGCGGACGGGCGGGCACTACGTCGGTCAGAGAGACGGGATGCGCAAGCCATGGATCGATAGGGTGGTAGGTGGGTTTAGGCACATCTTCATATTTCTACGTGCCAATGCCATTTTCATGGTTTGTAAATTCATACAATGGTCCCTTAAGCCTTCACGTGAAGTTTTATGGCAAGACGACTCGTTTTCTATTTTTCACGATTTTTGAAACTTTTTATGGTTTGAGATTTTTTAAAATTTTTTCAGAAGGAGTTTTGGCCCCAAACTTGGTAGACGTGATCCTTGTATTTTTGTTGGCATGCACAAAATCAATCAGCTAAAAACTCGAAGTGTACAAGATTTTGTGTCCATTTGAAAAAAGTGTCCCCATTTCAGACACTTTAATGGCTACTGGCAGCAAACCTATAAAATCTCAAATGCTCTTTAAGGGGGTGTGAGTTCTCAAGTTTTGATGAGGGATAGGGGGCCAATATAAGGGCCAAGTACCAGCACCCACCGCACATCTTGTGCGCACACCTCCCGACCCCCCCGGTCACCGGAACCCCGATGCCGTCGGTCATGTTCTCTGGCAACGCTCCGGCGATGGTGCCCCGACGAAGAAAAATACGGCACCAGCACATGCCGAAGCCCAGCATGTGCTGCTGCAACCCTCGGTCCAGTCCAATCTTAGACTGGGAATGAACTCCGTATGCTTAGGCTGGGAATGAACTCCGTATGCCTAAGTCAACCCACAAAACAAGCGTGCGGGCGCTCAGCCAGCAAGAGGGGCGGGATGCGCAAGCCGGGGATCGGCTGGGTCCCCCTCTGCGTGCTGTCGATCCTGCTACCGCAACCCTCGGCCCAGTCCGATCTTCGACTAGGAATGAACTCCGTTTGCTTAAGCCAACCGACGGAACGAGTAGGCGGGCGGGTGGGCGGGCACTAAGCCAGCCAGAGAGACGGGATGCGCAAGTCGTGGATTGATAGGGTGGTAGGTGGGTGTAGACACCCAATTTGGTCTAGGCCCGGATCAATTGGACCTGGTCCAAATGGGTAGGTCCAATTTTATCTTTGTCATTTTTATTTTTATTTTTATTTTATTTTATATTTTATGTATATCCTATGTATTTATTATTTATTTATTTATTATTAATAATATATATTTTTTTATTATTTTTTATTTTATTTATTTTTGTATTTTTATTTATTTAATTATATATTTTTATTTTTATTTTTTTATTCTATAATAATTTTTTTATTATCTTTTCTAATTATCTATTATTTTTTTATTTATTTGATTTTTATTTTGGAGGGCTGAGATTGAAGGGTGAAGAATCCTACTGGGAATGGGGATTCAATCAAAAGAGTCCAGATCGGATTCAAAGATTGAATCTCCGTCCAAAGAGGAATTGGGATTGATCAGAAACTCCTAATCAATCCCTATAAAAGGGACCCTCTGGAACTGATGCAACGGAAGAAAATAGTAAGCAAAGGCTACTGATTTAAGGGAAAAGAGACGTATAGAAGGCTAAGAAAAGGTGTAGAAGGGTTCTGGGAATTAGAAGAAATTTTTTAAAGATTTTTGGCATTTTTTTTCTGGGAATTTCTGGAAAATTCCAGATTCCGGTGAATTTTCCGACGAAGTTTGAATTTTTCGGTGAAAATTCCAGCCAACCTTGAAGTTTTCGGTGACTTGCCCAGTTTCTGACAAAGAATCCCAGAAATCGATGATCTTCCGGTGAATTTTCGACGAAAAAACCTAGATTTCGATGATAAAACCCAGAATCAGATGAATCTTCAACCGGAGTTCTTCGACCTTTTAGAGAGAAGAGAGAGGAAAAAAGAAGAAGAGAGAGAGAGATGAGCAGCTTTCCGTCGAAAAACAGAGGGAAGAGCCTTAAATACCCTCCCAAAATGACGTCATTTTGACCTTAAGTAACCCAGAGGATCCGCGCGTTTTGCCGAGATCCGACCCGACCCGAGCGTCAACCCGTGTCCTGACCCGCGCGTGCCTCCCCCCTCCGAGCCAAGCCGAGCCAAGCCGAGCTTCTCAAGCCGCCCTCCGAGCCATTTTCTCTTCTTTGAGCCGAGCCGCACTCCGAGCCACTCCAGGTTTTTTTTTTTGAATTTTTTTTTATTTATTTATTTGTTTATTTTATTTGTTTTTATATTTATTAGATTAGGTTTTATTTAATATTTTTTTATCTTTATCTTATTTTTATTTTTGTTTTACTTTTCTTTATTTTTATTTTTATTTATTTTCACTTTTATTTATTTTTATTATTTTATTTTCTTTAAATAAAAATCAAAAGTTCCAAAAAAAATATTTTTGGGGAAAAGTTGAAAGTATCAATCTTCCTTGAAAATCAAAATTTCTGAAAAATATTTTTAGGGAAAAGTTGAAAGTATCCATTTTCCTTAAAAATAAATTTTCAAAAAAAAAAAAGGGATTTTTGAGGAAAAGTTGAAAGTATCAATTTTCCTTTGAAATAAATTTTCAAAAAAAATATTTTTGGGAAAAAGTTGAAAGTATCAATTTTCCTTAAAAATAAATTTCCAAAAAATATTTTTAGGGAAAAGTTGAAAGTATCAATTTTCCTAAAAAATAAATTTCAAAAAAATATTTTTAGGGAAAAGTTGAAAGTATCAATTTTCCCTACACAAGAACAATCATCCTTTCCTTTCTTTTTATTTTGATTTTGATTTTGATTTTTCTTTAACTAATCCGACGACGGAACCTCTGCAAGTGAAACAGTAGTTTTTTCTTGCATACTCTTGAGGTGAGGGAATTTTCTCAATTTTCTGCTAAAAGTATTAGAGTCAATTGAGAAAAATTTCCAATAATTAATTACTTGGTAGAATTTTAAGGCTTTTGGATAACACAAATTTAAGCTGCTACCATCTTTTGATGGGCGTTGTGAGGGTGCTATAACCTTCCTCACACGTAACCGAACTCCCGAACCCTGTTCTGGTTAGCAGACCTGAACCATTCTTTTAAGGACCCTTAAACTTAGGTGTCCCCTGAAAGGACTGATTCTTTAGGTGGCCAATCGCACCTAGATAAAAAAGATTGGTGGCGACTCCCTAAAGTCAATGTCTAGCGATAGATCCCCGGATCTAGACATTATGATAGCTTGGCGACTCCACTGGGGACTTTGAGAGTCAGGCCAGCAAATAATTTGTGTTATCCAAAAGCCTAATAAAATTGAACCTTTTTGTATATATGTGTTATTATTCATTCATGTTTATTTACCTTGTTAATCATGTCATTCATATGCATGTGCATAACATGAGCTCTATACCCGAGCTCCGTCCCTCTAGGAGGGAGTAAAGTACCTATTGCTTTCGTGAGGTCTAATGCCTCCGCAGTGGTTAGCGAAATACTCCCACTCAAATTGAACCTTTTCCGCTTGTAACCTATAATGGGTGAGGATTAGGGTGCCTTACTAGTCTGTGATGGACAAGGATGTAAGGAACAATTTGAGGACCTTTAGACTTTGACCCTTAAAATCGCATATAGTGAACCTTAAGAGTGCCTAAACCTAGGATAGAGCCCTTTCTACCCAATGATAGATATACCCTGAAATTAAGACACAAAAAAGGTGTTTATCTAATCATTTTGATTGTTTAACTTTATGCATCATTTTCATTATCATATGTAACATTATGCATCAGCATCACTTTCATTTCATCCATGAAACTAACTATGTTGTTTGTCTGATTGTATGCATCTACATTATTTTTATGATCATGTTTTAACACAATCATTTACATCCATTTCATACTAGATTTCATTTAGGAAAATGTACATTCCATTCGTGCATCAAAGCATCATACACAAAGCGTAGCATAACATTTCTAATCATAAGTATGGTGCTCACGGTCCAAGGATAGCTCCGTCTAGCGAAAACCCTACTCATCCATACAACACAAGATCCAGAGCAAGGCAAATGGATGAGGAAAGTTCCCATAGATTTGAAAAGATAGAAAAAGCCTAGGAGAAGATCGAAAGTGAACTAAGCAAGATTCTGGAGGCTCTTAATAACATGAATAAAGGAAAAAAAGTTGAAGAAAATGCAAGCCAACAAGTTCTCTCACTGCAAGAAGTGGCTGACCCTTTATATCCTCCAGGTTTTGGCCCACCTCAAGTCCAGTCTACTCAAGAGGTCCCACCACAACACTTCGCATATCCAACATATCTTAGAATGCCATCAACTTTTAACCTAGGGCAGTATAACAGCTATGTAAATTCTATCTTCGCTGAAAAAGTCACAGAACCAATTCCTGATCTAGATGATTTAAAAGAGAAGGAGAAAGAAAAGATAAGAGTGGAAGTTCAGGAAAGCTCTGAGATTAGTATGCTAGAGCAAAGGTTACGGGCTGTGGAAGGATTTAGCTTTTATGGGTCAGTTGATGCTGCTGGGCTCTGCCTAGTCCCTGATGTGGTTATTCCTCATAAGTTCAAAGTACCAAAATTTGAAAAATATGATGGTACAAAGTGCCCCAAAACTCACATCACAATGTATTGTCGAAAAATGGCAGCTCATGCTCATGATGAAAAACTCTTGATGCATGTCTTTCAGGATAGCCTTACAGGCTCAGTGGCCAGGTGGTATTTTCAGCTGGACAGAACCCGCATTCGTTCTTAGAGCGATATGGCACATGACTTCATCGATCAGTATCGACATATTATCGATTTGGCCCCTGATTGTTTGTCTTTACAGAATCTGGAGAAAAAGGCAAACGAGTCTTTTAAAGAGTATGCCCAGAGGTGGAGAGATATTGCTTCTCAAGTACAACCTCCTTTGACTGAGAAAGAAACTACAGTGTTATTTGTCAGCACTTTGAAGTCTCCCTATTATGCAAAGATGATAGGAAATGCAACAAAGAATTTCACTGACATGGTAATCTCTGGAGAAATTATTGAAAGTGCCATAAAAAATGGCAAGTTAAGAGGAGGAGAAACCAAGAAGACATCAGAAAAGAAAGAAGCTCAAGCTCAAGCTGTGAGCTTTGATAGACAACAATTCAGGGGTTATCAACCCTATCCATCTCAAGGTTACTCTTCATACTATTCTACTATGAATAATGCCTCATCCTACCCATACCAACTAGAAACCACCCCCTATTCATCCACATACCAATCAATTTTTAGCCCCCAAGATCTTACATATAGCCTTAACATTCAAGCTCCTGCAAGAAACCAAATTCACCCTATTTACTCAGCAAGTGGTTCATGAGAACAACGAACTACTTGAGAAAAACCTGTATTTGATCCAATCCCTATGACTTATATAGAGTTATATCGAGAACTCTATAATAGCCATTTGATTGCCTCCAACCATGTAGAGCCGCTTAAACCACCCTATCCAAAGTGGTATGATCCTACAGCCCATTGCGACTACCATTATGGAATTATTGGCCATTCTACTAAAAATTGTATTGCTTTAAAGTATAAGGTGCAACGGCTGATCAATGATGGAAAGGTAAGTTTTGATAAAGGGAAAGCAACAACACCTAATGTTAGCGTTCTGAGTGAAAGTTAAGAACAGAAAGGGTCTGGAGAGTCACAATGACTTGAGGGGCAAGATGTCAATAAAGATTCTTCACCTGATCGCATAAGGGGACAATTTTAAAGAATGGAGATAAGGCTGGTTGAAGGTTTATTTTGTCATGTTAGGATTTCTTTTCGAATGATTGTTGGATTTCTTTTTGCAATATGATTTCACTTGTTATCATCTTAATAAGGGTAAGTCAATGCATTTCATTACATTTTCTCTTTCACTCGACCATTATTCCATGCCCTGTTACCTTTCATAACTTCACATTCCCATTCTCAAATTTCGGATGATGAATATTTAGACAATGATAATAATAATTCTGGAATTTAATTTTGAAAATTCATCCACATTAATATAAGAAGATCATTTGAATAAAAAAGTAAGCTGTTATTGGAGGTGAAATAGATATATGTCTTGAAGATGTACAATCTTTTATACAGATTCATGAGCTTTGTTTAATAGATGATGTTCAAGAAAGGTATTCACAATTGAGATGAAAAATGGCCATCTTTCTTTTACCATTCGAAAAACCATTTATTGCTACCCCTTTGAGCCTATTATGATTTCTTTTTCTAAAGAACCCCAACCAAGGATCACCCTCTACACTGGAGGGCAATTTTTGAAAGAAAAAAAACCCATAAAAAGAAAGAGAAAGAAAAGCAAAAGAACATTAAATGCCACAAATGATTTGAGGCAAAGTAATGAGGATCCTTTGTGTGAAGAAAGAAAAAATAGTGAAATGATGTGGAGGCAAAATGCCAAGTTGTGTCAATTGATCTTTTGGTTTTGAACCTTTTTAATACATGTTTTGAGCCTATTGTATCCATTTTTTTTATGACCCCTCACATTGACCTACATTACAACCTTGAAAAGCCCATTTGGATCAAGTGTGAATGCTTAACTTGAATGATCATATGTTGAGAGAAGGCATGCTCATGATGAAGCAATGGAATCATGCTACATTACTCTAAAGTTTGATGTATGAAAGATATCAACAATGGATGAAAAATGAGAAAAAAAAAGAGAAGATGATGAAAAAAAAGAAAAAAATGAGAAAAAAAGAAAAAAATGAGAAAATGAAAAAAAGAGATTCAAATTGAAAACCTGAAAATGTGATTCTGGTAGAAAAAGATCCAGGTCAAATGGCTCACATGAATGGAAGATCAAAGACATCTGAAAATCCCTCAAAGACTGGGGCAAAGTTCGCCAAGCTCAAGATGACTTCAACAGTAAATGGAATGAGTTTTTGAAAGAATCCTAGATTAACATTGAGAATTGTCTGAATATTCATCATTTGGACATACCATTCATCCCAATGACATGTATCCAATTTATTTCCTTTCCCATTTGTTTTGTACCAAAATAGATCTTCATTGATTATCTTTACCATAATTCACCTTGTGTTCTCTTATTGTTTCACCCCTTGAATGAATTAAGAAAACGCTTGATTGCATTGTATTTGTCAAGAATTGAAATGATAATGAATGAATGAATAAGTGCTTAAAAGAGTCTTGCATTCGTTTGAAAGAAAATCTAAGATGATGGTGGTAACAAAATGAAGAAATGGTAGAAACCTAAAAGAGATGATTTGGAAGGATATATGATGTGACCAAATGGAGAATATAATGGGGCAAATTTTGAAAAATGGTATAACCAAGTGATGAATACAAAGATGAATTGGTCGATATGACTTGCAAGTTATGATTGAATGATGAAAGCAATCAGTGGACAAAGTTTGTTTTGGAATGGTTAATGCTGAGACACTTATGAGTAATGACTCAGTGATGGTGGGTGAAACTTGTTCTGAAATTTTTAGTGCTGAGAAGTCTATGAACAGTGGTCAAGTGATGATTGATTGATGAAACTTGTTTTAAAATATGGAGAAACTGAACAAGGAAGACATGCGAAATGGTGGAGTTTTGAGAGCCATATCACCATAACTATTTAGAATTTTGTTGCATAGACATTTGCATTACATACATCATGGTGGCATCGTCACTTGGATAGTACATGCACATGATTTGATTGGATATGCATGGCACTATGAGAATATAGGTTGCCACATTTGCATCATTAAGAAAGCATTTGCATCTTTGGTCATAACATTCATTCATGCAAAATTTTGAGTCACTTGAAAAAGAAATTATGAATGTTTTGATGAGAATTTTTGAGAACTGAAATGAGAATCTTTGAATTTCAAAATGAGAATCTTTGAGGAGTGAAACCCTAAAGTTCATCGACTGTGAATTTTTGAACAAATGAAAAGTTTTGAACTTTTGGACGTGGATCTCCAAAATACAAAACTTCAACCTTTTGGATATGAATTTCCAATGTTTTAAATGAGAGCTTTTGAACTTAGATGTGAAACTCTAAGTTTTATTGCATGTGAGCCTTTGAACTCAAATGAAAAGCTTTGAATTTTTGGATGAGAATTTCCAAAATTCAAATGAAAAGCTTTAGATTTTTGGATATGAATTCCAAGTTTGCCAAATAAGAACCTTTAACTTTTGGATGTGAGCCTCCAAAATTCAAATGAGGATCTTTCATGCAAGTCTTACAAGTTGCAAATGCAAATCTTGAGATCTTGCAAATTCGAGAAGAAATTTGTCAGGTAAGTTCCTAATCCTTGAAATAGGATGTCTTGTGGTATCAAGATTGATTTATAAGACCTTTGGGCATAACCTCCTGAAACTCCTTCAAACACAATTTTCAACTCCTTTGGACATGATTGTCAGGGAGCAATTTACTTTCCAAAAGTCGTGGTGCCTCTGTTTAGAGGAGCAATTTACTTTCCAAAGTCGTGGTGACTCTATTTAGAGGGGAAAGTCGTGGTGCCTCTGTTTAGAGGAGCAATTTACTTTCCAAAGTCGTGGTGCCTCTATTTAGAGGGGAAAGTCATGGTGCCTCTGTTTAGAGGAGCAATTTACTTTCTAAAAGTCGTGGTGCCTCTATTTAGAGGAGCAATTTACTTTCTCAAAGTCACTTTCTCAAAGTCATGGTGCCTCTGTTTAAAGGAGCAATTTACTTTTCCAAAGTCGTGGTGCCTCTGTTTAAAGGAGCAATTACTTTCCAAAGTCGTGGTGCCTTTGTTTAGAGGAGCAATTTACTTTTCCAAAGTCGTGGTGCCTCTGTTTAGAGGAGCAATTTACTTTCTAAAAGTCGTGGTGCCTCTGTTTAGAGGAGCAATTTACTTTCCAAAGTCGTCAAGTCTCTGTTTAGAGGAGCTTTAAAAAAAAAAAACAAAAAAAATAAAAAACAAAAAAGTTGCCTCTATTTAGAGGAGCTTCATTTATGTTTCTTAAAGTCATTGAGCCTCTGCTTAGAGGAGCTTTGATCATTTAAAAAATAAAAAATAAAAAAACAAAAAAAAATAAAAAAACAAAAAAAAAATTACCTCTATTTAGAGGAGCTTTGTTTATGTTTCTCAAAGTCATTGAACCTCTACTTAGAGGAGCTTTGATCAATTTAAAAAAAAAAGCAAAAAAAAACAAAAAAGCAAAAAAAATGAAAAAAAGTTACCTCTATTTAGAGGAGCTTTATTTATGTTTCTCAAAGTCGTTGAGCCTCTGTTTAAAGGAGCTTTGGTAAAAAAAAAAACAAAAAAAATGAAAATGTTGAGTTGAGTCTTGATTGGGTGTCTACGTCTTTGCGCAATTTCTATTTCACAGAAAATGTGCAAAGAGAGGCAGCTGTAGACACCCAATTTGGTCCAGGCCCGGATCAGTTGGGCCTGGTCCAAATGGGTAGGTCCAATTTTATCTTTGTCATTTTTATTTTATTTTATTTTATATTTTATGTATATCCTATGTATTTATTATTTATTTATTATTAATAATATATATATTTTTATTATTTTTTGTTTTATTTATTTATTTATTTTTATTTATTTAATTATATATTATTATTTTTATTTTTATCCTATAATATTTTTTTTATTATCTTCTCTAATTATCTATTATTTTTTTTATTTATTTGATTTTTATTTTGGAGGGCTGAGATTGAAGGGTGAAGAATCCTACTGGGAATGAGGATTCAATCAAAAAAGTCCAGATCGAATTCAAAGATTGAATCCCCGTCCAAAGAGGAATTGGGATTGATCAGAAACTCCTGATCAATCCCTATAAAAGGGACCCTCTGGAACAGATGCAATGGAAGAAAACAATAAGCAAAGGCTACTGATTTAAGGGAAAAGAGACGTATAGAAGGCTAAGAAAAGGTGTAGAAGGGTTCTGGGAATTAGAAGAAATTTTTTGAAGATTTTTGGTGTTTTTTTTTTTGGAATTTTTGAAAAATTCCAGATTCCGGTGAATTTTCCGACGAAGTTTGAATTTTTTGGCGAAAATTTCGGCCAACCTTGAAGTTTCCGATGACCTGCCCAATTTTCGGCAAAGAATCCCAGAAACTGGTGATCTTCTAGCGAACTTTCGGTGAAAAAACCCAGATTCCGATGACAAAACCCAGAATCTGATGAATCTTCAACCGAAGTTCTTCGACCTTTTAGAGAGAAGGGAAAGGGAAAAAAAAGAAGAGAGAGAGAGAAAAGCAGCTTTCTATCGAAAAACAGAGGGAAGGGCCTTAAATACCCTCCAAAACGACGTCGTTTTGACCTTAAGTAACCCAGAGGATCCGCGCATTTTGTCGAGATCTGACCCGACCCGAACGTCGACCCGCGTCCTGACCCGCGCATGCCTCCCCCCTCCGAGCCAGGCCGAGCTGAGCCGAGCTTCCCAAGCCGCCCTCCGAGCCATTTTCTCTTCCTTGAGCCGAGCCGCACTCCGAGCCGCTCCAGGTTTTTTTTTATTTATTTCTTTATTTATTTTTTTATTTTATTTGTTTTTTATATTTATTAGATTAGGTTTTATTTAATATTTTTTTATCTTTATCTTATTTTTATTTTGTTTTTACTTTTTTTATTTTTATTTTTATTTATTTTCACTTTTATTTTTTTATTATTCTATTTTCTTTAAATAAAAATCAAAAGTTCCAAAAAAAATATTTTTTGGGGAAAAGTTGAAAGTATCAATCTTCCTTGAAAATCAAAATTTCTGAAAAATATTTTAGGAAAAAGTTGAAAGTAATCCATTTTCCTTAAAAATAAATTTTCAAAAAAAAAAAAAAATTTTTGAGGAAAAGTCGAAAGTATCAATTTTCCTTTGCAATAAATTTTCAAAAAAAATATTTTTGGGGAAAAGTTGAAAGTATCAATTTTCCTTAAAAATAAATTTCCAAAAAATATTTTTAGGGAAAAGTTGAAAGTATCAATTTTCCCTACACAAGAACAATCATCCTTTCCTTTCTTTTTATTTTGATTTTGATTTTGATTTTTCTTTAACTAATCCGACGACGGAGCCTCTGCAAGTGAAACAGTAGTTTTTTCTTGCATACTCTTGAGGTGAGGGAATTTTCTCAATTTTCTGCTAAAAGTATTAGAGTCAATTGAGAAAAATTTCCAATAATTAATTACTTGGTAAAATTTTAAGGCTTTTGGATAACACAAATTTAAGCTGCTACCATCTTTTGATGGGCGTTGTGAGGGTGCTATAACCTTCCTCACACGTGACCGAACTCCCGAACCCTGTTCTGGTTAGCAGACCTAAACCTATTCTTTTAAGGATCCCTAAACTTAGGTGTCCCCTGAAAGGACTGATTCTTTAGGTGGCCAATCGCACCTAGATAAAAAAGATTGGTGGCAACTCCCTAAAGTCAATGTCTAGCGATAGATCCCTGGATCTAGACGTTATGACAGTGGGTTTAGGCACATCTTCATATTTCTGCATACCAATGCCATTTTTATGGCTTGTAAATTCACACAATGGTCCCTTAAGCCTTCACGTAAAGTTTCATGGCAAGACGACCCGTTTTCTATTTTTCATGATTTTTGAAACTCTTTGCGGTTTGGGATTTTTTAAAATTTTTTCACAAGGATTTTTGGCCCCAAACTTAGTAGACATGATCCTTGTATTTTTGTTGGCATGCAAAAAAAAATTCAGCTAAAAACTCGAAGTGTACAAGATTTTGTGACCATTTGAAAAAAGTGTCCCCATTTTAGACACTTTAATGGCTACTGGCAGCAAACCTGTAAAATCTCAAATGCTCTTTAAGGGGGTGTGAGTTCTCGAGGTTGGATGAAGGATAGGGGGCCAATATAAGGGCCAAGTACCAGCACGAATCGCACATCATGTACGCACACCCCCTCGGCCCCCCCGATCGTCGAAACCCCAATGCCGCCGGTCATGTTCTCCTGCGATGGTTCCCCGACGAAGAAAATACGACACCAGCACATGCCCGAGCCCAGCATGTGCTACCAAAACCATCAGTCCAGTCCGATCTTAGAGTGGGAATGAACTCCGTATGCCTAAGCCAACCGATGAAACGAGTGAGCGGGCGGGCAGGCGGGCATTACGCCGGCCAGAGAGACGGGATGCGCAAGCCGTGGATCGATAGGGTGGTAGGTGGGTTTAGGCACATCTTCATATTTCTGTGTGCCAATGCCATTTTTATGGCTTGTAAATTCATACAACGGTCCCTCAAGCCTTCACGTGAACTTTCATGGCAAGACGACTCGTTTTCTATTTTTCAGGATTTTTGAAACTTTTTACGGTTCGGGATTTTTTAAAACTTTTTTGGATGGATTTTTGGCCCTAAACTTGGTAGACGTGATCCCTGTATTTTTGTTGGCATGCACAAAAAAATTCAGCTAAAAATCTAAGTGTACAAGATTTTGTGACCATTTGAAAAAAGTGTCCCCATTTTAGACACTTTAATGGCTACTGGTAGTAAACCTGTAAAATCTCAAATGCTCTTTAAGGGGGTGTGAGTTTTCAAGGTTTGATGAGGGATAGGGGGCCAATATAAGAGCCAGGTACCAGCACCCATCGCACATCATGTGCGCACACCCCCCGACCCCCCCGATCATCGGAATCCCAATGTCGTCGGTCAAGTTCTCCGGTGATGCTCCGATGATGGTGTCCCAGCAAAGAAAAATTTGGCACCAGCACATGCTCGAGCCTAGCATGTGCTACTGTAACCCTCGGTCTGGTTCGATCTTAGACTGGGAATGAACTCTGTATGCTTAGACTGGGAATGAACTCTGTATGCCTAAGTTAACCCATGAAACGAGTGTGCGGGCGCTCAGCCGGCCAGAGGGACGAGATGCGCAAGCTGGGGATCAGTCAGGTCCCTCTCTGCGTGCTGTTGATCCTGTTGCCGCAACCCTCGATCCGGTCTGATCTTAGACTGGGAATGAACTTCGTATGCCTAAGCCAACCGACGAAACGAGTGGGCGGGCGGGCGGACGGGCACTACTCCTGCCAGAGAGACGGGATGCGCAAGCCGTGATCGATAGGGTGGTAGGTGGGTTTAGGTACATCTTCATATTTCTACGTGCCAATGCCATTTTTGTGGCCTATAAATTTATACAATGGTCCCTTAAGCCTCCACATGAAGTTTTATGGCAAGACGACTCGTTTTTTATTTTTTAAGATTTTTGAAACTTTTTGCCTTTCGGGATTTTTTTAAATTTTTTCAGAAGGAGTTTTGGCCCCAAACTTGGTAGACACGATCCTTGTATTTTTGTTGGCATGCACAAAAAAATACCACCAACAAATCGAAGTGTACAAGATTTTGTGACCATTTGAAAAAAGTGTCCCCATTTCAGACACTTTAATGGCTACAGGCAGCAAACCTGTAAAATCTCAAATGCTCTTTAAGGGGGTGTGAGTTCTCGAGATTTGATGAGGGATAGGGGGCCAATATAGGGGCCAAGTACCAGCACCCATTGCACATCATGTGCGCACACCCCCCGACCCCTCCATCGTCGGTACTCCAATACTATCGATCAGGTTCTCCGGTGATGCTCCGACTATCGTACCTCGACGAAGAAAAATACGGCACCAGCACATGCTCGAGCCCAGCATGTGCTAGCGCAACCCTCAGTCCAGTTTGATCTTAGACTGGGAATGAACTCCGTATGCTTAGACTGGAAATGAACTCCGTATGCCTAAGTCAACCAATGAAACAAGCGTGCGGGCGCTGAGCCGACCAGAGAGGTGGGATGCGCAAGCCGGGGATCGACTGGGTCCCCCTCTGTGTGCTGCCGATCCTGCTATCGCAACCCTCAGTCCAGTCCGATCTTAGACTGGGAATGAACTCCGTATGCCTAAGCCAGCCGACGAAACGAGCGGGCGGGCGGGAGGGCAGGCACTACACCGGCCAAGAGACGGATGCGCAAGCGTGGATCGATAGGGTGGTAGGTGGGTTTAGGCACATCTTCATATTTCTACGTGCCAATACCATTTTTATGGCTTGTAAATTCATACAATGGTCCCTTAAGCCTTCACATGAAGTTTCATGGCAAGATGACTCGTTTTCTATTTTTCATGATTTTTGAAACTTTTTGCGGTTTGGATTTTTTAAAATTTTTCGGAAAGAGTTTTGGCCCCAAACTTGGTAGACGTGATCCTTGTATTTTTTTTGGCATGCACAAAAAAATTCAGCTAAAAACTCGAAGTGTACAAGATTTTGTGACCATTTGAAAAAAGTGTCCCCATTTCAACACTTTAATGGCTACTGGCAGCAAACCTGTAAAATCTCAAATGCTCTTTAAGGGGGTGTGAGTTCTCGAGGTTTGATGAGGGATAGGTGGCCAATATAGGGGCCAAGTGCCAGCACCCATCACACATCATGTGCGCACACCCCCCCGACCCCCCCGATCGTTGGAACCCCATTGCCGCCGGTCAGGTTCTCCGACGATGGTGCCCCGACGAAGCAAAATGCGGCACCAGCACATGCCCGAGTCCAGCATGTGCTGCCGTAACCCTCGGTCCGATCCGATCTTAGACTGGGAATGAACTCCGTATGCCTAAGTCAACCCATGAAACGAGTGTGCGGACGCTCAGCCGGCCAAAGGGGTGGGATTCGCAAGCCGGGGATCGATCGGGTCCCCCTCTGCGTGCTGCCGATCCTACAGCCGTAACCCTCAGTTCGATCCGATCTTAGACTGGGAATGAACTCTGTATGCCTAAGCCAACCGATGAAATGAGTGGGTGGTCGGGCGGGCACTACGTCGTCCAGAGAGACGAGATGCACAAGCTGTGGATCGATAGGGTGGTAGGTGGGTTTAGGCACATCTTCATATTTCTGTGTGCCAATGCCATTTTATGGCTTGTAAATTCATACAATGGTCCCTTAAGCATTCACGTGAAGTTTCATGGCAAGACGACTCATTTTTTATTTTTCACGATTTTTGAAACTTTTTACGGTTCGGGATTTTTTAAAATTTTTTCGGAAGCAGTTTTGGCCCCAAACTTCATAGACATGATCCTTGTATTTTTTTTTGGCATGCACAAAAAAATTCAGCTAAAAACTCAAAGTGTACAAGATTTTGTGACCATTTGAAAAAGGTGTCCCCATTTCAGACACTTTAATGGCTACTGGCAGCAAACCTGTAAAATCTCAAATGCTCTTTAAGGGGGTGTGAGTTCTCGAGGTTTGATGAGGGATAGGGGGCCAATATAAGGGCCAAGTACCAACACCCATCGCACATGATGTGCGCACACCCACCCCCCGGCCCACCCGATCGTCGGAACCCCAATGTCGTCAGTCAGGTTCTCCGACGATGCTCCGACGATGGTGCCCCAGCAAAGAAAAATACAGCACCAGCACATGCCCGAGCCCAGCATCTGCTGCCGCAACCCTCGATCTAGTCTGATTTTAGACTGGTAATGAACTCCGCATGCTTAGACTAGGAATGAACTCCGTATGCCTAAGTTAACCCACGAAACGAGCGTGCGGGCGCTCAGCCGACCATAGGGGCGAGATGCGCAAGCTGGGGATCGATCAGTGCCCCTCTACGTGCTGTCGATCCTGCTGCCGCAACCTTCGGTCTGGTCTGATCTTAGACTGGGAACGAACTCCGTATGCCTAAGCCAACCGACGAAACGAGCGGGCGGGCGGACGGGCGGGAAGGCACTACGCCGACCAAAGAGACGAGATGCGCAAGCCGTGGATCGATAGGGTGGTAGGTGGGTTTAGGCACATCTTCATATTTCTGCGTGCCAATGCCATTTTTGTTTCTTGTAAATTCATACAATGGTCCCTTAAGCCTTCACGTGAAGTTTCATGGCAAGACGACTCATTTTCTATTTTTCATGATTTTTGAAACTTTTTACGGTTCGAGATTTTTTAAAATTTTTTCGCAACGAGTTTTGGCCCCAAACTTGGTAGATGTGATCCTTGTATTTTTGTTGGCATGCACAAAAACATTTAGCTAAAACTTGAAGTTTACAAGATTTTTTGACCATTTGAAAAAAGTGTCCCCATTTTAGACACTTTAATGGCTACTGGCAGCAAAGCTGTAAAATCTCAAATGCTTTTTAAGGCGGTGTGAGTTCTCTAGGTTTGATGAGGGATAGGGGGCCAATATAAGGGCCAAGTATCGGTACCTGTTGCACATCATGTGCGCACACCCCCCGGCCAGGTTCTCCGGTGATGCTTCGATGATGCTGCCCCGACGAAGAAAAATACGGCACCAACACATGCCCGAGCCCAGCATGTGCTGCCGCAACCCTCGGTCCGGTCCAATCCGACCTTAGACTGGGAATGAACTCCATATGCTTAGACTAGGAATGAACTCCGTATGCCTAAGTCAACCCATGAAACGAGCGTGCGGGCACTTAGCCACCCAGAGGGGCGGGATGCATAAGTCGGGGATTGATCGAGTCCCCTCTGCGTGCTGCTGATCCTGCTGCCGCATCAGTCCGATCTGATCTTAGACTGGTAATGAACTCCGTAAGCCTAAGCCAACCGACGAAACGAGGGGCAGGTGGGCGGGCACTACGTCGGCCAGAGAGACGGGATGCGCAAGCCGTGGATCGATATGGTGGTAGGTGGGTTTAGGCACATCTTCATATTTCTACATGCCAATGCCATTTTTATTGCTTGTAAATTCATACAATGGTCCCTTAATCCTTCACGTGAAGTTTCATGGCAGGATGACTCATTTTCTATTTTTCATGATTTTTGAAACTTTTTGAGGTTCGGGATTTTTTTAAAGTTTTTTGAAAGGAATTTTGGCCCCAAACTTGGTAGACATGATCCTTGTATTTTTGTTGGCATGCACAAAAAGATTTAGTTAAAAACTCGATGTGTACAAGATTTTGTGACCATTTGAAAAAAGTGTCCCCATTTCAGACACTTTAATGGCTACTGGCAGCAAACCTGTAAAATCTCAAATGCTCTTTAAGGGGGTGTGAGTTCTCGAGGTTTGATGAGGGATAGGGGGCCAATATAAGGGCCAAGTAGCAGCACCCATCGCGCATCGTGTGCGCACACCCCCCCGGCCCCCCTGATCATCGGAACCCCAATGCCGTTGGTCAGGTTATCCGGTGATGCTCCGACGATGGTGCCCCGATAAAAAAAAATGTGGCACCAGCACATGCCCGAGCCCAGCACATGTCCGGTTCGATCTTTGACTGGGAATGTGCCTAAGTCAACCCACGAAACGAGCGTGCAGGCACTCAGCCGGCCAGAGGGGCGGGAAGCGCAAGTCAGGGATCAGTCTGGTCCACCTCTGCATGCTACCGATCCTACTACTGTAACCCTCGATCTGATCTGATCTTAACTGGGAATGAACTCCTTATGCCTGAGCCAACCAACGAAACAAGCGGGCGGGCAGGCACTACGTCGGCCAGAGAGGCAGGATGCGCAAGCCGTGGATCGATAGGGTGGTAGGTGGGTTTAGGCACATATTTATTTTCTATGTGCCAATGCCATTTTTATGGCTTGTAAATTCATACAATGGTCCCTTAAGCCTTCACATGAAGTTTCATGGCAAGACGACTCGTTTTCTATTTTTCACGATTTTTGAAACTTTTTATGGTTAGGGAGTTTTTAAAATTTTTTCGGAAGGAGTTTTGGCCCTAAACATGGTAGATGGGATCCTTGTATTTTTATTGGCATGCATAAAAAAATTCAGCTAAAAACTCAAAGTGTACAATTTTTTGTGACCATTTGAAAAAAGTGTCCCCATTTCAGACACTTTAATGGCTACTGGCAGCAAACCTGTAAAATCTCAAATGCTCTTTAAGGGGGTGTGAGTTCTCGAGGTTTGATGAGCGATAGGGGGCCAATATAAGGGTCAAGTACCAGCATCCATCATACATCATGTGCGCCCACTCCCCCGGCCCCCCCGATCGTCGGAACCCCAATGCCGTCGGTCAGGTTCTCTGGCGATGCTCCGACGATGGTGCCCCGGTGAAGAAAAATGCGGCACCAGCACATGCCCGAGCCCAGCATGTGCTGCTGCAACCCTCGATCTGTTCCGATCTTAGACTGGGAATGAACTCCGTATGCTTAGACTGGGAATGAACTCCGTATGCCTAAGTCAACCCACAAAACGAGCGTGCGGGCGCTCAGCCAGCCAGAGGGGCGGGATGCGCATGTCGAGGATCGACCGGGTCCCCCTCTACGTGCTGCTGATCCTGCTGTTGGAACCCTCGATTCGGTCTGATCTTAGACTTGGAATGAACTTCGTATGCCTAAGCCATCCGACGAAGCGAGCGGGCGGACGGGCGGGCACTACGCCGGCCAGAGAGGCGGGATGCGCAAGCGTGGATCGATAGGGTGGTAGTTGGGTTTAGGCACATCTTCATATTTATGCATGCCAATGCAATTTTTATGGCTTGTAAATTCATACAATGGTCCCTTAAGCCCTTCACGTGAAGTTTCATGGCTAGATCTCTCGTTTTCTATTTTTCACGATTTTCAAAACTTTTTGCAGTTCGGGATTTTTTAAAATTTTTTGGAAGTAGTTTTGGCCCCAAACTTGGTAGATGTGATCCTTTTATTTTTGTTGGCATGCACACAAAAATTCAGCTAAAAACTCGAAGTGTACAAGATTTTGTGACCATTTGAAAAAAGTGTCCCCATTTCAGACACTTTAATGGCTACTGGCAGCAAACCTGTAAAATCTCAATTGCTCTTTAAGGGGGTGTGAGTTCTCAAGGTTTGATGAGGGATAGGGGGCCAATATAAGGGCCAAGTACCAGCACCCATCGCACATCATGTGCGCACACCCCCCTCGGCCCCCCGATCGTCGGAACCCCAATGCCACTGGTCAGGTTCTCCAACGATGCTCCGGCGATGGTGCCCCGGCGAAGAAAAATACGGCTCCCGCACCTACCCGAACCCAGCATGGGCTGCCACAACCCTCGGTCCGATGTGATCTTAGACTCAGAATGAACTCCGTATGCTTAGACTTCGGAATGAACTCCGTGCCTAAGTCAACCCATGAAACGAGCGTACAGGCACTCAGTCGGCCAGAGGGGCGGGATGCGCAAGTCGGCGATCGGTCGGATCCCCCTCTGCGTGCTGTCGATCCTGCTGCAACCCATGATCCAGTCCAATGTTAGACTTAGAATGAACTCCGTATGCCTAAGCCAATCGACGAAATGAGCGGGCAGGCGGGCACTACGTCGGCCAGAGAGGCGGGATGCGCAAGCCGTGGATCGATAGGGTGGTAGGTGGGTTTAGGCACATCTTCATATTTTTATGTGCCAATGCCATTTTTATGGCTTGTAAATTCATACAATGGTCCCTTAAGCCTTCACGTGTAGTTTCATGGCAAGATGACTCGTTTTCTATTTTTCACGATATTCAAAACTTTTTGTGGTTCAAGATTTTTTAAAATTTTTTCGGAAGGAGTTTTGGCCCCAAACTTGGTAGACGGGATCCTTGTATTTTTATTGGCATGCACAAAAAAATTCAGCTAAAAACTCGAAGTGTACAATTTTTTGTGACCTTTTGAAAAAAGTGTCCCCATTTCAAACACTTTAATGGCTACTGGCAGCAAACCTGTAAAATCTCAAATGCTCTTTAAGGGGGTGTGAGTTCTCGAGGTTTGATGAGGGATAGGTGGCCAATATAAGGGCCAAGTACCAGCATCCATCGCACATCATGTGCGTCCACCCCCCCGGCCCCCCCCCGATCATCAGAACCCCAATGTCGGCAGTCAGGTTCTCCGACGATGCTCCAATGATGGTGCCCCGGTGAAGAAAAATGTGGCACCAGCACATGCCCGAGCCCAACATGTGCTGCTGCAATCGTCGGTTCAGTCTGATCTTAGACTGGGAACGAACACCATATGCTTAGACTAGGAATGAACTCCGTATGCCTAAGTCAACCCACGAAACGAGCGTGCGGGTGCTCAGCCAGCCAGAGGGGCGGGATGCGTAAGATAGGGATCAGCCAGGTCCCTCTCTACGCGCTATCGATCCTGCTGCCACAAGCCTCAGTTCTGGTCCGATCTTAGACTGGGAATGAACTCCATATGCTTAAGCCATCCGACGAAGCAAGCGGACGGGCAGGCGGGCAATACGTGGCCAGAGAGGCGGGATGCGCAAGCCGTGGATCGATAGGGTGGTATTTGGGTTTAGGCACATCTTCATATTTCTGCATGCGAATGCCATTTTTATGGCTTGTAAATTGATACAATCGTCCCTTAAGCCTTCACGTGAAGTTTCGTGGCAAGACGACTCGTTTTCTATTTTTCACGATTTTTGAAACTTTTTACGGTTCGAGATTTTTTAAAATCTTTTCAAAAGGAGTTTTGGCCTCAAACTTGGTAGCCGTGATCCTTGTATTCTTGTTGGCATGAACAAAAAAATTCAGCTAAAAATTCGAAGTGTACAAGATTTTGTGACCATTTGAATAAAGTGTCCCC
Organism: Durio zibethinus; assembly: GCF_002303985.1. The sequence continues at coordinate 1,722,723 of NW_019167849.1, read as the reverse complement.
ATTTCAGACACTTTAACGGCTACTGGCAGCAAACCTATAAAATCTCAAATGCTCTTTAAGGGGGTGTGAGTTCTTGAGGTTTGATGAGGGATAGGGGGACAATATAAGGGCCAAGAACCAGCACCCATCGCACATCATGTGCGCACACCCCCCGGCCCGCCCGATCATCGGAACCCCGATGCTGCTGGTCAAGTTCTCTGGCAATGCTCCGACGATGGTGCCCCGACGATGAAAAATGCGGCACCAGCACATGCCCAAGCCCAGCATGTGCTGCCGCAACCCTTGGTCCAGTCTGATCATAGACTAGGAATGAACTTCGTATGCTTAGACTGGGAATGAACTCCGTATGCCTAAGTCAAACCACGAAACGAGCGTGCGTGCGCTCAGCCAGCCAGAGGGGCAGGATGCGCAAGTCAGGGATTAGTCGAGTCCCCCTCTGCGTGCTGCTGATCCTACTTCCATAACCCTCAGTCCGTCCCTATCTTAGACTAGGAATGAACTCCGTATGCCTAAGCCAACCGACGAAACGAGCGGGCAGGCGGCCGGGCACTACGCCGGCCAGAGAGACGGGATGTGCAAGCCGTGGATCGATAGGGTGGTACGTGGGTTTAGGCACATCTTCATATTTCTGTGTGCCAATGCCATTTTTATGGCTTGTGAATTCATACAATGGTCCCTTAAGCCTTTACGTGAAGTTTCATGGCAAGACGACTCATTTTCTATTTTTCACGATTTTTGAAACTTTTTGCGGTTCGGGATTTTTTAAAATTTTTTCGGAAGGAGTTTTTGCCGCAAACTTGGTAGACGCGATCCTTGTATTTTTGTTGGCATGCACAAAAGAAATTCAGCTAAAAACTCAAAGTGTACAAGACTTTGTGACCATTTGAAAAAAGTGTCCCCATTTTAGACACTTTAATGGCTACTGGCAGCAAACCTGTAAAATCTAAAATGCTCTTTAAGGGGGTGTGAGTTCTCAAGATTTGATGAGGGATAGGGCACCAATATAAGAGCCAAGTACCAACACCCATTTCACATCATGTGTGCACACCCCCCAGCCCCCTCGATCACCGGAAGCCCCATGCCGTCGGTCAGGTTCTCCGGCATGGTGCCCCGGCAAAGAAAAATACGGCACCAGCACATGCTCGAGCCGTGCATGTGCTGTCGTAACCCTCGGTCCGATCTGATCTTAAACTGGGAATGAACTCCGTATGCCTAAGTCAACCCACGAAATGAGCGTGCGGGCGCTCAAGTGGCCAGAGGGGCGGGATGCGCAAGCCGGGGATCGGTCGGATCCCCCTCTGTGTGCTGTCGATCCTACTACCGCAACCATCAGTCTGGTCTGGTCTTAGACTGGGAATGACCTCCGTATGACAAAGCCAACTGATGAAATGAATGGGTGGGCGGGAGGGCGGGCACTACGCCGACCAGAGAGACGAGACGTGCAAGCCATGGATCGATGTGGTCGGTTGGTTTCGGCACATCTTCATATTTCTAGGTGCCAATGCCGTTTTTATGGCTTGTAAATTCATACAATGGTCCCTTAAGCCTTCACGTGAAGTTTCATGGCAAGACGACTCGTTTTCTATTTTTCACGATATTCGAAACTTTTTACGGTTCGGGATTTTTTAAAATTTGTTCAGAAAGAGTTTTGGCCCTAAACTTGGTAGATGTGATCCTTGTATATTTTTTTTGCATGCATAAAAAAATTCAGCTAAAAACTGGAAGTGTACAACATTTTGTGACCATTTGAAAAAAGTGTCCCCATTTCAGACACTTTAATGGCTACTGGCAGCAAACCTGTAAAATCTCAAATGCTCTTTAAGGGGGTGTGAGTTCTCGAGGTTTGATGAGGGATAGGGGGCCAATATAAGGGCCAAGTACCAGCACCCATCACACATCATGTGCGCACACCCCCCTCGACCCCCCCGATCGTCGTAACCCCAATGCCGCCGGTCAGGTTTTTCGACGATGCTCCGGCGATGGTGCCCCGGCAAAGAAAAATGCGGAACCAGCACATGCTCGAGCCCCAGCATGTGCTACCGCAACCGTCCGGTCCTGGTCCGATCTTAGACTGGGATGAACTCCGTATGCCTTAGGACTGGGAATGGAACATCCGTATGCATAAGTCACCCCATTAAAATGAGGCGTGCAGGCCGGGGATCAATCAGGTCCCCTTGCGTGCTACCCGTTCTTGCTGCCGCAACCCTCGATCCAATCCCGATCTTAGACTGGGAATGAAACTCGTATGCCTAAGCCAACCGACGAAACGAGCGGGCGGGCGGGTGGGCACTACGTCAGCCAGAGAGACGGAATGCCGCAAGCCGTGGATCGAGAGGGTGGTCGGTGGGTTTTTGGCAACATCATCATATCTTCTGCATGCCAATGCCATTTTTATGGCTTTTGTAAATTCCATACAATGGTCCCTTAAGCCCTTCAACGTGAAGCTTCATGGCAAGACGACTCGTTTTCTATTTTTCACGATTTTCAAAAATTTTTCCGGTTCGGGATTTTTTTAAATTTTTTCGCAAATCATTTTGCCCCCAAGCTTGGTAGATGTGATCCTTGTATTTTTTTTGGTATGCACAAAAAAATTCAGCTCAAAACTTGAAGTGTACAACATTTTGTGACCATTTGAAAAAAGTGTCCCCGTTTCAGACACTTTAATGGCTTCTGGCAGCAAACCTGTAAAATCTCAAATGCTCTTTAAGGGAGTGTGAGTTCTTAAGGTTTGATGAGGGATAGGGGGCCAATATAAGTGCCAAATACCAGCACCCATCGCACATTATGTGTGCACACCCCCCCCTCGACCCCCCGATCGCCGTAACCCTAATGCCGGTGGTCAGGTTCTCCGACGATGCTCCGGCGATGGTGCCCCGACCAAGAAAAATGCACCACCAGCACATGCCAGAGCCCAGCATGTGCTGCCGCAACCCTCGGTCCGGTCCGATCTTAGAATGAGAATGAACTCCGTGTGCTTAGACTGGGAATGAACTCCGTATGCCTAAGTCAACCCACGGAACGAGCGTGTGGGTGCTCAGTCGGCCAGAGCGGCGGATACGCAAGCCGGGGATCGATCGGGTCCCCCTCTGGATGTGTCGATCTTGCTGCCACAACCCTTGGTCCGGTCTGATCTTAGACTGGGAATGAACTCCGTATGCCTAAGCCAACCGACGAAACGAGTGGGCGGGAGGGCGGGCGGGCACTACGCCGGCCAAAGAGGCAGGATGCGCAAGCCGTGGATCGATAGGGTGGTAGGTGGGTTTAGGCACATCTTCATATTTTTGCATGACAATGCCATTTTTATGGCTTGTAAATTGATACAATGGTCCCTTAAGCCTTCACGTGAAGTTTCATGGCAAGATGACTCGTTTTCTATTTTTCACGATTTTCAAAACTTTTTGCGGTTCGAGATTTTTTTAAAATTTTTTTGAAAGGATTTTTGGCTCCAAACTTGGTAGTCGTGATCCTAGTATTTTTTTTGGCATGCACAAAAAAATTCAGCCAAAAACTCGAAGTGTACAAGATTTTGTGACCATTTGAAAAAAATGTCCCCATTTCAGACACTTTATTGGCTACTTGCAGCAAACCTGTAAAATCTCAAATGCTCTTTATGGGGGTGTGAGTTCTCGAGGTTTGATGAGGGATAGGGGGCCAATATAAGGGCCAAATACCAGCACCCATCGCACATCATGTGCTCACAGCCCCCCCGGCCTGCCCGATCGCCGGAACCCCAATGCCGTCGGTCAGGTTCTTCGGCGATGCTCTGGCGATGGTGCCCCAACGAAGAAAAATACGGCACCAGCACATGCCCCAGCCCAGCATGTGCTGTCGCAACCCTCGGTCCAGTCTGATCTTAGACTGGGAATGAACTCCGTATGCTTAGACTGGGAATGAACTCTGTATGCCTAAGTCAACCCATTAAAATGAGCGTGCGGGCGCTCAGCCGGCCAGAGGGGTGAGATACGCAAGTCGGGGATCAGTCAGGTCCCCCTTGCATGCTACCATTCTTGCTGGCGCAACCCTCAATCCAATCCGATCTTAGACTGGGAATGAACTCCGTATGCCTAAGCCAACCAATGAAACGAGTGGGCAGGCGGACGGGCGGGCACTACCCTGGCCAGAGAGACGGGATGCGCAAGCCATGGATCGATAAGGTGGTAGGTGGGTTTAGGCACATCTTCATACTTCTGCATGCCAATGCCATTTTTATGGCTTGTAAATTCATGCAATGGTCCCTTAAGCCTTCACGTGAAGTTTCATGGCAAGATGACTCGTTTTCTATTTTTCATGATTTTTGAAACTTTTTGCAGTTCAAGATTTTTTAAAATTTTTTCCAAAGGAGTTTTGGCTCCAAACTTGGTAGATGTGATCCTTGTATTTTTTTTGGCATGCACAAAAAAAGTCAGCTAAAAACTTGAAATGTACAACATTTTGTGCCCATTTGAAAAAAGTGTCCCCATTTCAGACACTTTAATGGCTACTGGCAGCAAACCTGTAAAATCTTAAATGCTCTTTAAGAGGGTGCGAGTTCTCGAAGTTTGATGAGGGATAGGAGGCCAATATAAGGGCCAAGTACCACCACCCATCGCACATCATATGCGTACACCCCCCGGCCCCCCGATCGTCGGAACCTCAATGCTGCCAGTCAGGTTCTCCGGTGATGCTCCGGCGATGGTGCCTCGGTGAATAAAAATGTGGCACCAGCACATGCCCGAGCCCAGCATGTGCTGCCGCAACCCTCGGTCCAGTCTGATCTTAGATTGGGAATGAACTTTGTATGCTTAGACTAGGAATAAACTCTGTATGCCTAAGTCAACCTACGAAACAAGTGTACGGGCGCTCAGCCGGCCAGAGGGGTGGGATGCGCAAGCCGGGGATCGATCTGGCCCTCCTCTGCATGCTGCCGATCCTACTGCTACAACCCTCGGTCTGGTCCGATCTTATATTAGGAATGAACTCCGTATGCCTAAGCCAACCGACGAAACAAGTGGACAGGTGGGCAGGCACTATGTCGGACGGAGAGACGGGATGCGCAAGCCGTGGATCGATAGGGTGGTAGGTGGGTTTAGGAACATCTTATATTTTCTATGTGCCAATGCCATTTTTATGGCTTGTAAATTCATACAATGGTCCCTTAAGCCTTCACGTGAAGTTTCATGGCAAGACGACTCGTTTTCTATTTTTCACGATTTTCAAAACTTTTTGCGGTTCGGGATTTTTTAAAATTTTTTTGAAAGGTTTTTTCCCCCCAAACTTGGTAGACATGATCCTTGTATTTTTGGTGGCATGCACAAAAAAATTCAGCTAAAAACGCAAAGTGTACAAGATTTTTTGACCATTTGAAAAAAGTGTCCCCATTTCAGACACTTTAATGGCTACTGGCAGCAAACCTGTAAAATCTCAAATGCTCTTTAAGGGGGTGTGAGTTCTTGAGGTTTGATGAGGGATAGGGGGCCAATATAAGAGCCAAGTACCAGCACCCATCGCACATCATGTGCGCACACCCCCGGACCCCCCGATTGCCGGAACCCTAATGTTGTCGGTCAGGTTCTCTGACGATGCTCCGACGATGGTGCCCCGACGAAGAAAAATACAGCACCAGCACATGCCCGAGCTCAGCATGTGCTGTCGCAACCCTCGGTCTGATCCGATCTTAGACTAGGAATGAACACCGTATGCTTAGACTGGGAATGAACTGCATATGCCTAAGTCAACCCATGACACGAGCGTGCGGGCGCTTAGCCGGCCAGAGGGGTGGGATGCGCAAGCCGAGGATCGGCCGGGTCCCCCTCTGCGTGCTGCCGATCCTACTGCCGTAACCTCAGTCTGGTCTGATCTTAGACTGGGAATGAACTCCGTATGCCTAAGCCAACCAATGAAACGAGTGGGCAGGCGGACGGGCGGGCACTACCCTGGCCAGAGAGACGAGATGCGCAAGCCATGGATCGATAAGGTGGTAGGTGGGTTTAGGCACATCTTCATACTTCTGCATGCCAATGCCATTTTTATGGCTTGTAAATTCATGCAATGGTCCCTTAAGCCTTCACGTGAAGTTTCATGGCAAGATGACTCGTTTTCTATTTTTCATGATTTTTGAAACTTTTTGCAGTTCAAGATTTTTTTAAATTTTTTCAGAAGGAGTTTTGGCTCCAAACTTGGTAGATGTGATCCTTGTATTTTTTTTGGCATGCACAAAAAAAGTCAGCTAAAAACTCGAAGTGTACAACATTTTGTGACCATTTGAAAAAAGTGTCCCCATTTCAGACACTTTAATGGCTACTGGTAGAAAACTTGTAAAATCTCATATGCTCTTTAAGGGGGTGTGAGTTCTCGAGGTTTGATGAGGGATATGGGGCCAATATAAGGGCCAAGTACCAGCACCCATCGCACATCATGTGCGTACACCCCCCGGCCCCCCGAAACGAGTAGGCGGGCGAGCGGGCGGGCACTATGCCAGCCAGAGAGACGGGATGCGCAAGTCATGGATCGATAGGGTGGTAGGTGGGTTTAGGCACATCTTCATACTTCTGCGTGGCAATGCCATTTTTATGGCTTGTAAATTCATACAATGGTCCCTTAAGCCTTCACGTGAAGTTTCATGGCAAGACGACTCGTGTTCTATTTTTCACGATTTTCAAAACTTTTTGCGGTACGAGATTTTTTAAAATTTTTTTGGAAGGAATTTTGGCTCCAAACGTGGCAGACGTGATCCTTGTATTTTTTTTGGCATGCACAAAAAAATCAGCTAAAAACTGGAAGTGTACAAGATTTTGTGACCATTTGAAAAAAGTGTCCCCATTTCAGACACTTTAATGGCTACTGGCAGCAAACCTGTAAAATCTCAAATGCTCTTCAAGCGGGTGTGAGTTCTCGAGGTTTGATGAGGGACAGGGGGCTAATATAAGGTCAAGTACCAGCACCCATCACACATCTTGTGCGCACACCCCCCGGCCCCCAGATCGTCGAAACCCCAATGCTGCCGGTCAGGTTCTCCGGCGATGCTCTGACGATGGTGCCCCGACGAAGAAAACTGCGGCACCAGCACATGCCCGAGCCCAGCATGTGCTGCCACAACCCTCGTCCAGTCCGATCTTAGATTGGGAATGAACTTCGTATGCTTAAGCCGACCGACAAAACGAGCGGGCGGACGGGCGGGCACAACGCCGGCCAGAGAGACAGGATGCGCAAGCCGTGGATCGATAGGGTGGTAGGTGGGTTTAGGCACATATTCATATTTCTATGTGCCAATGCCATTTTTATGGCTTCTAAATTCATACAATGGTCCCTTAAGCCTTCACGTGAAGTTTCATGGCAAGACGACTCGTTTTCTATTTTTCATGATTTTCAAAACTTTTTGTGATTCAAGATTTTTCAAAATTTTTTCGGAAGGAGTTTTGGCCCCAAACTTGGTAGAGGTGATCCTTGTATTATTTTTGGCGTGCACAAAAAAATTCAGCTAAAAACTCATAGTGTACAACATTTTGTGACCATTTGAAAAAAGTGTCCCCATTTCAGACACTTTAATGGCCACTGGCAGCAAACCTGTAAAATCTCAAATGCTCTTTAAGGGGTTGTGAGTTCTTGAGGTTTGATGAGGGATAGGGGGTCAATATGAGGGCCAAGTACCAGCACCCACCGCACATCATGGGCGCACACCCCCCCGGCCCCCCGATCATCGGAACCCTATTGTCGCCGGTCAGGTTCTCCGACGATAGTGCCTCGACGAAGAAAAATGCGGCACCAGCACATGCCCGAGCCCAGCATGTGCTGCTGCAACACTCAGTCCAGTCCGATCTTAGATTGGGAATGAACTCTGTATGCCTAAGTCAACCCACGAAACGAGCGTGCGGATGATCAGTCGGCCAGAGGGGCCGGATGCGCAAGCCGGGATTGGCCGGGTCCCCCTCTGCGTGCTGCCGATCCTGCTACCGCAACCTTCTGTCCGGTCTGATCTTAGACTGGGAATGAACTCCGTATGCCTAATCCAACCGATGAAACGAGCGGGCGAGCAGGCGGGCAGGCAATACGTCGGCCAGAGAGACGGGATGCGCAAGCCGTGGATCGATAGGGTGGTAGATGGGTTTAGGTACATCTTCATATTTTTGCATGCCAATGCCATTTTTATGGCTTATAAATTCATACAATGGACCCTTAAGCCTTCACGTGAAGTTTCATGGCAAGACGACTCGTTTTCTATTTTAAACGATTTTTGAAACTTTTTATGGTTTGGGATTTTTTAAAATTTTTTTGGAAGGATTTTTGGCCCTAAACTTGGTAGACGTGATCCTTGTATTTTTGTTGGCATGCACAAAAAAATTCAGCTAAAAACTAGAAGTGTACAAGATTTTGTGACCATTTGAAAAAAGTGTCCCTATTTCAGACACTTTAATGGCTATTGGCAGCAAACCTGTAAAATCTCAAATGCTCTTTAAGTGGGTGTGAGTTCTTGAGGTTTGATGAGGGATAGGGGGCCAATATAAGGGCCAAGTACCAGCACCCATCGTACATCATGTGCGCACACCCCCCGATTGGCCGGAACCCTAGTGCCGTTGGTCAGGTTCTCCGGTGATGCTTCGACGATGGTGCCCAGGTGAAGAAAAATATGGCACCAGCACACGCCCGAGCCCAGTATGTGCTGCCACAACCCTCGGTCCAGTTTGACCTTAGACTGGGAATGAACTCTGTAAGCCTAAGTCAACGCACGAAGCGAGCGTGCGGGCGCTTAGCCGGCCAGAGGGGCGGGATGCGCAACCCAGGGATCGATCAGGTTCGCCTCTGCGTGCTGCCGATCTTGCAGCCGCAACACTTGGTCTGATCTGATCTTAGACTGGGAATGAACACCGTATGCTTAGACTGGGAATGATCTCCGTATGCCTAAGTCAAGACTGGGAATCAGCGTGCGGGCGCTCAGCCGGCCAGAGGGCGGGATGCGCAAGCCGGGGATCGATCGGGTCCCTCTCTGTGTGCTGCCGATCCTGCTACCGCAACACTCGGTTCGGTTCAATCTTAGACTGGGAATGAACTTTGTATGCCTAAGCCAACTGACAGAACGAGCGGGCATGCGGACGGGCGGGCACTACGCTAGCCAGAGAGACGGGATGCGCAAGCCGTGGATCGATAGGGTGGTAGGTGGGTTTAGGCACATCTTCATATTTCTACGTGCCAATGCCATTTTTATGGCTTCTAAATTCATACAATGGTCCCCTTAAGCCTTCACGTGAAGTTTCATGGCAAGACGACTCGTTTTCTATTTTTCATGATTTTCAAAACTTTTTGTGATTCAAGATTTTTCAAAATTTTTTTGGAAGGAGTTTTGGCCCCAAACTTGGTAGAGGTGATCCTTGTATTATTTTTGGCGTGCACAAAAAAATTCAGCTAAAAACTCATAGTGTACAACATTTTGTGACCATTTGAAAAAAGTGTCCCCATTTCAGACACTTTAATGGCCACTGGCAGCAAACCTGTAAAATCTCAAATGCTCTTTAAGGGGTTGTGAGTTCTCAAGGTTTGATGAGGGATAAGGGGCCAATATGAGGGCCAAGTACTAGCACCCACCGCACATCATGGGCGCACACCCCCCAGCCCCCCTGATCGCCGAACCCTATTGTCGCCGGTCAGGTTCTCCAGCGATAGTGCCTCGATGAAGAAAAATGTGGCACCAGCACATGCCCGAGCCCAGCATGTGCTGCTGGAACACTCGGTCCGGTCCGATCTTAGATTGGGAATGAACTCTGTATGCCTAAGTCAACCCACGAAACGAGCGTGCGGACGCTCAGTCGGCCAGAGGGGCGGGATGCGCAAGCCGGGATCGGTCGGGTCCCCTCTGCGTGCTGCCGATCCTACTACAGCAACCTTCGGTCCGGTCTAATCTTAGACTGGGAATGAACTCCGTATGCCTAAACCAACCGATGAAACGAGCGGACAAGCGGGCGGGCGGGCACTACGTCGGCCAGAGAGACGGGATGCGCAAGCCGTGGATCGATAGGGTGGTAGATGGGTTTAGGTACATCTTCATATTTTTGCATGCCAATGCCATTTTTATGGCTTATAAATTCATACAATGGACCCTTAAGCCTTCACGTGAAGTTTCATGGCAAGACGACTCGTTTTCTATTTTAAACGATTTTTGAAACTTTTTATGGTTTGGGATTTTTTAAAATTTTGTTTCGAAAGATTTTTGGCCCTAAACTTGGTAGACGTGATCCTTGTATTTTTGTTGGCATGCACAAAAAAATTCAGCTAAAAACTAGAAGTTTACAAGATTTTGTGACCATTTGAAAAAAGTGTCCCTATTTCAGACACTTTAATGGCTATTGGCAGCAAACCTGTAAAATCTCAAATGCTCTTTAAGTGGGTGTGAGTTCTTGAGGTTTGATGAGGGATAGGGGGCCAATATAAGGGCCAAGTACCAGCACCCATCGCACATCATGTGCGCACATCCCCCCGGCCCCCCCGATCGCCGGAAACCCAATACTGCCGGCTAGGTTCTCCGACGATGGTGCCTTGGCGAAGAAAAATGTGGCACCAGCACATGCCCGAGCCCAGTATGTGCTGCCGCAACCTTCCGTCCAGTCCGATCTTAGACTGGGAATGAACTCCGTATGCTTAGACTGGGAATGATCTCTATATGCCTAAGTCAACCCAAGAAATGAGCGTGCGGGTGCTCAGCCGGCTAGAGGGCGGGATGTGCAAGCCGGGGGTCGATCGGGTCCCTCTCTGTGTGCTGCCGATCCTGCTACCGCAACACTCAGTTTGGTTCAATCTTAGACTGGGAATGAACTTTGTATGCCTAAGCCAACTGACAGAACGAGCGGGCATGCGGGCGGGCGGGCACTACGCTAGCCAGAAAGACAGGATGCGCAAGCCGTGGATCGATAGGGTGGTAGGTGGGTTTAGGCACATCTTCATATTTCTGCATGCCAATGCCATTTTTATGGCTTGTAAATTCGTACAATGGTCCCTTAAGCCTTCACTTGAAGTTTCATGGCAAAACGACTCGTTTTCTATTTTTCATGATTTTTAGAACTTTTTGCGGTTCAAGATTTTTTAAAATTTTTTCAGAATGATTTTTCACCCCAAACTTGGTAGATGTGATCCTTGTATTTTTGTTGGCATGCACAAAAAAATTCAGATAAAAAGTCAAAGTGTACAAGATTTTGTGACCATTTGAAAAAAGTGTCGCCATTTCAAACACTTTAATGGCTACTGGCAGCAAACCTGTAAAATCTCAAATGCTTTTTAAGGGGGTGTGAGTTTTCAAGGTTTGATGAGGGATAGGGGGCCAATATAAGGGCCAAGTACCAGCACCCATCGCACATCATGTGCGCACACCCCCCGATCGTCGGAACCCTAGTGTCGTTGGTCAGGTTCTCTGATGATGCTTCGACGATGGTGCCCAGGTGAAGAAAAATACGGCACCAGCACACGCCCGAGCCCAGTATGTGCTGCCACAACCCTCGGTCCAGTTTGACCTTAGACTGGGAATGAACTCTGTAAGCCTAAGTCAACGCACAAAGCGAGCGTGCAGGGCGCTTAGCCGGCCAGAGGGGCGGGATGTGCAACCCAGGGATCGGTCAGGTTCGCCTCTTCGTGCTGCCGATCTTACAGCCGTAACACTTGGTCCGATCTGATCTTAGACTGGGAATGAACTTCGTATGCCTAAGCCAACCGACGAAACAAGCGGGCGGTCGGGCGGGCAGGCACTACGTCGGCTAGAGAGACGGGATGCGCAAGCCGTGGATCGATAGGGTGGTAGGTGGGTTTAGGCACATCTTCATATTTCTGCATGCCAATGCCATTTTTATGGCTTCTAAATTCATACAATGGTCCCTTAAGCCTTCACGTGAAGTTTCATGGCAAGATGACTGGTTTTCTATTTTTCATGATTTTTGAAACTCTTTGCAGTTCGAGATTTTTTTAAAATTTATTCAGACGGAGTTGTGGCCCCAAACTTGGTAGATGTGATCCTTATATTTTTGTTGGCATGCACAAAAAAATTCAGCTAAAAAGTCGAAGTGTACAAGATTTTGTGACCATTTGAAAAAAGTGTTCCCATTTCAGACACCTTAATGGCTACTGGCAGCAAACCTGTAAAATCTCAAATGCTCTTTAAGGGGTGTGAGTTCTCGAGGTTTGATGAGGGATAGGGGGCCAATATAAGGGCCAAATACCAGCACCCATCGCACATCATGTGCGCACCCCCCCGGCCCCCTGATCGCCGAAACCCCAATACCGCCGGTTAGGTTCTCCGGCGATGGTGCCCCGGCGAAGAAAAATGTGGCACCAGCTCATGCCCGAGCCCAGCATGTGCTGCCACAATCCTCGGTCCGGTCCGATCTTAGACTAGGAATGAACACCGTATGCCTAAGCCAACCGACGAAATGAGCAGGCGGGCGGGCAGGCACTACGCCGGCCAGAGAGATGGGATGCGCAAGCCATGGATTGATAGGGTGGTAGGTGGGTTTAGGCACATCTTCATATTTCTATGTGCCAATGCCATTTTTATCTCTTATAAATTCATACAATGGTCCCTTAAGCCTTCACGTGAAGTTTCATGGCAAGATGACTCGTTTTTTTATTTTTCATGATTTTTGAAACTCTTTGCAGTTCGAGATTTTTTTAAAATTTATTCAGACGGAGTTGTGGCCCCAAACTTGGTAGATGTGATCCTTATATTTTTGTTGGCATGCACAAAAAAATTCAGCTAAAAAGTCGAAGTGTACAAGATTTTGTGACCATTTGAAAAAAGTGTCGCCATTTCAAACACTTTAATGGCTACTGGCAGCAAACCTGTAAAATCTCAAATGCTTTTTAAGGGGGTGTGAGTTTTCAAGGTTTGATGAGGGATAGGGGGCCAATATAAGGGCCAAGTACCAGCACCCATCGCACATCATGTGCGCACACCCCCTGCCCCCCCGATCGCCGGAACCCTAATGCCACCTGTCAAGTTCTCCGGCATTGCTCCGGTGATGGTGCCCCGGGGAAGAAAAATGTGGCACAAACACATGCCCGAGCCTAGCATGTGCTGCCACAACCCTCAGTCCGGTCCGATCTTAGGCTGGGAATGAACTCTGGATGCTTAGACTGGGAATGAACTCCGTATGCCTAAGTCAACCAACGAAACGAGCGTGCGGGCGCTCAGCCGGCCAGAGGGGCAGGATGCACAAGTCGGGGATCGGCCGGGTCTGCCTCTGCGTGCTACCGATCCCTCTACCGCAACCCTCGGTCTGGGCCAATCTTAGACTGGAATGAACTCTGTATGCCTAAGCCAATCGACGAAACGAGCGGGCGGGCAGGCGGGCACTATGTCGGCCAGAGAGACGGGATGTGCAAGCTGTGGATCGATAGGGTGGTAGGTCGGTTTAGGCCCATCTTCATATTTCTACGTGCCAATGCCATTTTTATGGCTTGTAAATTCAAACAATGGTCCGTTAAGCCTTCACGTGAAGCTTCATGGCAAGATGACTCGTTTTCTATTTTTCATGATTTTTGAAACTTTTTACGGTTCAAGATTTTTTTAAATTTTTTTGGAAGGTTTTTTGGGCCCAAATGTTTTAGACGTAATCCTTGTATTTTTGTTGGCATGCACAAAAAATTCAGCTAAAAACTGGAAGTGTACAAGATTTTGTGACCATTTGAAAAAAGTGTCCCCATTTTAGACTTCTTAATGGCTACTGGCAGCAAACCTGTAAAATCTCAAATGCTCCTTAAGGGGGTGTGAGTTCTCGAGGTTTGATGAGGGATAGGGGGCCAATATAAGGGCCAAGTACCTGCACCCATCGCACATCATGTGCGCACACCCCCCGGCCCCCCCAATCGTCGAAACCCCAATGCCATCGGTTAGGTTCTCCTGCGATGGTGCCTCGGTGAAGAAAATTATGGCACCAGCACATGCCCGAGCCCAACATGTGCTGCCGCAACCCTCTGTCCGATTTGTTCTTAGACTGGGAATAAACTTCGTATGCCTAAGCCAACCGACGAAACGAGCGGGCGGGCGGGCGGGAACTACGCAGGCTAGAGAGACGGGATGCGGAAGCCGTTGGTCGATAGGGTGGTAGGTGGGTTTAATCACATCTTCATATTTCTACGTGCCAATGCCGTTTTTATGGCTTGTAAATTAATACAATAGTCCCTTAAGCCATCACGTGAAGTTTCATGGCAAGACGACTCGTTTTCTATTTTTCACAAATTTTGAAACTTTTTACGGTTCAAGATTTTTTAAAATTTTTTCGGAAGGTGTTTTGGCCCCAAATTTGGTAAACGTGATCCTTGTATTTTTTTGGCATGCACAAAAGAATTCAGCTAAAAACTCGAAGTGTACAAGATTTTGTGACCATTTGAAAAAAATGTCCCCATTTCAGACACTTTAATGGCTACTGGCAGCAAACCTGTAAAATCTCAAATGCTCTTTAAGGGGGTGTGAGTTCTTGAGGTTTGATGAGGGATACGGGACCAATATAAGGGCCAAGTACCAGCACCATCGCAAATCATGTGCGCACACCCCCCTGGCCCCCCATCACCGAAAACCCAATGCCGCCGGTCAGGTTCTCCGACGATGCGCCTGTGATGGTGCCTCGGCAAAAAAAAATGTGGCACCAACACATGCCCGAGCCCAGCATGTGCTGCCGTAGCCCTTGGTCCAATCCGATCTTAGACTGGGAATGAACTCCGTATGCTTAGACTGGGAATGAACTCTGTATGCCTAAGTCAACCCACGAAACGATTGTGCGGGCGCTCAGCCAGCCAGAAGGGCGGGATGCGCAAGCCGGGGATCGAATGGGTGCCCCTCTGTGTGCTACCGATCCTACTACGGCAACCCTCGGTCTGGACCGATCTTAGACTGGGAATGAACTCCATATGTCTAACCAACCGTCGAAATGAGCGGGCAGACGGGCAGGCGGGCACTACGCCGGCCAAAGAGACGGGATGCGCAAGCTGTGGATCGATAGGGTGGTAGGTGGGTTTAGGCACATCTTCATATTTTTGTGTGCCAATGCCATTTTTATGGATTGTAAATTCATACAATGGTCCCTTAACCTTCACGTGAAGTTTCATGGCAAGACGACTCGTTTACTATTTTTCATGATTTTCGAAACTTTTTACGGTTCGGGATTTTTTAAAATTTTTTCGAAAGGAGTTTTGGCCCCAAACTTCATAGACGTGATCCTTGTATTTTTGTTGGGATGCACAAAACAATTCAGCTAAAAACTCGAAGTATACACGATTTTGTGACCATTTGAAAAAAGTGTCCCCATTTCAGACACTTTAATGGCTACTGGCAGCAAACCTGTAAAATCTCAAACGCTCTTTAAGGGGGTGTGAGTTCTCGAGGTTTGATGAGGGATAAGGGGCCAATATAAGTTCCAAGTACCAGCACCCATCGCACATCATGTGCGTACACCCCCCCGGCCCCCCCGATCACCGGAACCCCAATGCCGTCGGTCAGGTTCTCCGATGATGCTCCAGTGATGGTGCCCCGGTGAAGAAAAATGCGACACCAGCACATGCCTGAGCCCAGCATGTGCTGCCGCAACCCTCGGTCCGGTCTGATCTTAGACTGGGAATGAACTCTAGATGCTTAGACTGGGAATGAACTCCGTATGCCTAAGTCAACCCATGAAATGAGCATACAGGTGCTCAATCGGCCAGAGGGGCGGGATGCGCAATCCGGGGATCGATCGGGTCCCTCTCAGGCGTGCTGCCAATCCAACTACCGTAACCCTCAGTCCGATTCGATCTTAGACTGGGAATGAACTCCGTATGCCTAAGCCAACCGACGAAACGAGCGGGCGGGTAGGCGGGTGGGCACTAAGCCGGCCAGATAGACGGGATGAGTAAGCCGTGGATCGATAAGGTGGTGGGTGGGTTTAGGCACATCTTCATATTTCTGCATGCCAATGCCATTTTTATGGCTTTTAAATTCATACAATGGTCCCTTAAGCCATCACGTGAAGTTTCATGGCAAGACGACTCGTTTTCTATTTTTCATGATTTTTGAAACTTTTTACGGTTCGGGATTTTTTAAAATTTTTTCAGAAGGATTTTTGGCCCCAAACTTCGTAGATGTGATCCTTGTATTTTTGTTGGCATGCACAAAAACATTCAGCTAAAAACTCAAAGTATACATGATTTTGTGACGATTTGAAAAAAGAGTCCCCATTTCAAACACTTTAATGGCTACTGGCAGCAAACTGTAAAATCTGAAATGCTATTTAAGGGGGTATGAGTTCTCGAGGTTTGATGAGGGATAGGGGGCCAATATAAGGGCCAAGTACCAGCACCCATCGCAAATAATGTGCGCACACGCCCCCGGCCCCCCGATCGTCGGAACCGCAATGCCGCCGGTTAGGTTCTCCGACGATGCTCCAGCGATGGTGCCTCGACAAAGTAAAAATGCAGCACCAGCACATGGCCCAGCCCAGCATGTGCTATGTAACCCTCGGTCCAGTCTGATCTTAGATTGGGAATGAAGTCAATATGCTTAGACTGGGAATGAACTCCGTATGCCTAAGTCAACCCATGAAACGAGCGTGCGGGCACTCAGCCGGCCAGAAGGGTGGGATGCGCAAGCCGGGGATCGGTTGGGTCCCCCTCTGTGTGGTGTCGATCTGGCTACCGTAACCATCGGTCTGATTTGATCTTAGACTAGGAATGAACTCTGTATGCCTAAGCCAACCGATGAAACAAGCGGGCGGGTGGGCACTACGTCGGCCAGAGAGACGGAATGCGCAAGCCGTGGATCGATAGGGTGGTAGGTGGGTTTAGGCACATCTTCATATTTCTACATGCCAATGCCATTTTTATGGCTTGTAAATTCATACAATGGTCCCTTAACCTTCACGTGAAGTTTTATGGCAAGACGACTCGTTTACTATTTTTCATGATTTTTGAAACCTTTTATGGTTCGGGATTTTTTAAAATTTTTTCGGAAAGAGTTTTGGCCCCAAACTTGGTAGACGTGATCCTTGTATTTTTGTTGGCATGCACAAAACAATTCAGCTAAAAACTCGAAGTGTACAAGATTTTGTGACCATTTGAAAAAAGTGTCCCCATTTCAAACACTTTAATGACTACTGGCAGCAAACCTGTAAAATCTCAAATGCTCTTTAAGGGGGTGTGAGCTCTCAAGGTTTGATGAGGGATAAGGGGCCAATATAAGGGCCAAGTACCAGCACCTATCGCACATCATGTGTGCACATCCCCCCCGACCCCCGATCGTCGAAACCGTAATGCCGCTGGTCAGCTTCTCCGACGATGCTCCGACGATGGTGCCCTGGTGAAGAAAAATGTGGCACCAGCACATGCGCGAGCCCAACATGTGCTGTAGCAACCCTCGATCCAGTCTGATCTTAGACTGGGAATAAACTCCGTATGCTTAGACTGGGAATGAACTCCGTATGCCTAAGTCAACCCACGAAACGAGCGTGCGTGCGCTCAGTCGACTAGAGGGGCGCGCTGTGCAAGCCGGGGATCGATCGGGTCCCCTCTGTGTGCTACCGATCCTGCAGTCACAACCATCGGTCTGGCCCGATCTTAGACTGGGAATGAACTCCGTATGCCTAAGCCAACCGACGAAACGAGCGGGCTGGCGGGCGGGCGGGCGGGCACTACGTCGGCCAGAGAGACGGGATGCGCAACCCGTGGATCGATAGGGTGGTAGGTGGGTTTAGGCACATCTTCATATTTCTACATGCCAATGCCATTTTTATGGCTTGTAAATTCATACAATGGTCCCTTAACCTTCACGTGAAGTTTTATGGCAAGACGACTCGTTTACTATTTTTCATGATTTTTGAAACCTTTTATGGTTCGGGATTTTTTAAAATTTTTTCGGAAAGAGTTTTGGCCCCAAACTTGGTAGACGTGATCCTTGTATTTTTGTTGGCATGCACAAAACAATTCAGCTAAAAACTCGAAGTGTACAAGATTTTGTGACCATTTGAAAAAAGTGTCCCCATTTCAGACACTTTAATGGCTACTGGCGGCAAACCTGAAAAATCTCAAATGCTCTTTAAGGGGGTGTGAGTTCTAGAGGTTGGATGAGGGATAGGGGGCCAATATAAGTTCCAAGTACCAGCACCCATCGTACATCATGTGCGCACACCCCCCGTCCCCCCGATCGTCGAAACCTCAATACCGCCGTCAGGTTCTCCGACGATGGTGCCCCGACGAAGAAAAATACGGCACCAGCACATGCTGCCCAGCATGTGCAACCCTCAGTCCGGTCTGATCTTAGACTAGGAATGAACTCGGATGCTTAGACTGGGAATGAACTGCATATGCCTAAGTCAACCTATGAAACGAGCGTGCGGGCACTCAGCCGCCCAGAGGGGCGGGATGCGCAAGCCGGGGATTGGCCGGGTCCCCCTTTGCGTGCTGCCGATCCTGTAGCCGCAACCCTCGGTCTGGTCTGATCTTAGACTGGGAATGAACTCCGTATGCCTAAGCCAAACGACGAAATGAGTGGGCGGGCACTACCCTGGCCAGAGAGACGGGATGCGCAAGCCGTGGATCGATAGGGTGGTAGGTGGGTTTAGGCACATCTTCATATTTCTACATGCCAATACCATTTTTATGGCTTGTAAATTCATACAATGGTCCCTTAAGCCTTCACGTGAAGTTTCATGGCAAGACGACTTGTTTTCTATTTTGCATGATTTCTGAAACTTTTTACGGTTCGGGATTTTTTAAAAATTTTTTTGGAAGGTGTTTTGGACCCAAACTTGGTAGACATGATCGTTGTATTTTTGTTGGCATGCACAAAAAAAATCAGCTAAAAACTCGAAGTGTACAAGATTTTGTGACCATTTGAAAAAAGTGTCCCCATATAAGACACTTTAATGGCTACTGACAGCAAACCTGTAAAATCTCAAATGCACTTTAAGGGGGTGTGAGTTCTTGAGGTTTGATGAGGGATAGGGGGCCAATATAAAGGCCAAGTTCCAGCACCCATCACACATCATGTGCGCACACCCCCCAGCCAGCTCGATCGTCGAAACCCTAATGCTGCCGGTCAGGTTCTCCTATGATGCCCCGACGAAGAAAAATGCGACACCAGCACATGCTCGAGCCCAGCATGTGCTGCCGCAACCCTTGGTCTGATCTGATCTTAGACTGGGAATGAACTCCGTATGTCTAAGCCTACTGATGAAACGAGTGGGCGGGCGGGCAGGCACTATGTCGGTTAGAGAGACAGGATGCGCAAGCCGTGGATCGATAGGTGGTAGGTGGGTTTAGGCACATCTTCATATTTCTACATGCCAATGCCATTTTTATGGCTTGTAAATTCATACAATGGTCCGTTAAGCCTTCACGTGAAGTTTCATGGCAAGACGACTCGTTTTCTATTTTTCATGATTTTTGAAACTTTTTGTGGTTCAAGATTTTTTAAAATTTTTTGGAAGGAGTTTTGGCCCCAAACGTGGTAGACGTGATCCTTGTATTTTTGTTGGCATGCACAAAAAAAATCAGCTAAAAACTCAAAGTGTACAAGATTTTGTGACCATTCGAAAAAAGTGTCCCCATTTCAGACACTTTAATGGCTACTGGCAGCAAACCTGTAAAATCTCGAATGCTCTTTAAGGGGGTGTGAGTTCTCGAGGTTTGATGAAGGATACGGGGCCAATATAAGGGCCAAGTGCCAATACCCATCGCGCATCATGTGTGCACCCCCCCGGCCCCGATCGCCGGAACCCCAATGCCGCCGGTCAGGTTCTCCGATGATGCTCCGACGATGGTGCCCCGGTGAAGAAAAATATGGCACCAGCACATGCCCGAGTCCAGCATGTGCTGCCGTAACCCTCTGTCCAGTCTGATCTTAGACTGGGAATGAACTCAGGATGCTTAGACTGGCAATGAACTCCGTATGCCTAAGTCAACCCACGAACCCAATGTGCGGGCGCTCAACCGGCCAGAGGGGCGGGATGCACAAGCCGGGGATCGGTCGGGTCCCCCTCTGCGTGCTACCAATCCTGCTACCACAACCCTCGGTGCGGTCTGATCTTAGGCTGGGAATGAACTCAGTATGCCTAAGCGAACCGACGAAACGAATGGGCGGGCGAGCGGGCGGGCGGGCGGGCACTACGTCGGCCAAAGAGACGGGATGCGCAAGCTGTGGATCGATAGGGTGGTAGGTGGGTTTAGGCATATCTTCATATTTCTACATGCCAATGCCATTTTTATGGCTTGTAAAGTCATACAATGGTCCCTTAAGCCTTCATGTGAAGTTTCATGGCAAAACGACTTGTTTTCTATTTTCACGATTTTCGAAACTTTTTACGGTTCGAGATTTTTTAAAATTTTTTCAGAAGGAGTTTTGGCCCCAAACTTTGTAGACGTGATCCTTGTATTTTTGTTGGCATACAAAAAAACTTCAGCTAAAAACTCGAAGTGTACAAGATTTTGTGACCATTTGAAAAAAGTGTCCCCATTTCAGACACTTTAATAGCTACTGGCAGCAAACCTGTAAAATCTCAAATGCTCTTTAACGGGGTGTGAGTTCTCGAGGTTTGATGAGGGATAGGGGGCCAATATAAGGGCCAAGTACCAGCACCCATCGTACATCATGTGCGCACACCTCTCCCCCCCAGTCGCCGGAACCCCAATGCCGCCGATCAGTTTCTCCGGCGATGCTCCAGCGATTGTGCCCTGGTGAAGAAAAATGCGACACCAGTACATGCTCGAGCCCTGCATGTGCTGTCGTAACCCTCGATCCAATCTGATCTTAGACTAGGAATGAACTCCGTATGCTTAGACTAGGAATGAACTCCTTGTATTTTTGTTGGCATGCTAAAAAAACTTTAGCTAAAAACTCGAAGTGTACAAGATTTTGTGACCATTTGAAAAAAGTGTCCCCATTTCAAACACTTTAATGGCTACTGGCAGCAAACCTGTAAAATCTCAAATGCTCTTTAAGGGGGTGCGAGTTCTCGAGGTTTGATGAGAGATAGGGGGCCAATATAAGGGCCAAGTATCAGCACCCATCGCACATCATGTGTGCACACCCCCCGACCCTCCAAATCGTTGGAACCCCAATGCCGTCGGTCAGGTTCTCCGACGATGCTCTGGCGATGGCGCCCCGACAAAGAAAAATGCGGCACCAACACATGCCTTAGCCTAGCATGTGCTGCTGCAACCCTCGATCCGGTCCGGT
The DNA here is from genome assembly GCF_002303985.1 of Durio zibethinus. Next base: position 1,701,572 of record NW_019167849.1, on the reverse strand, counting down.
CTTATACTTGGAATGAACTCCGTATGCTTAGACTGGGAATGAACTCCGTATGCCTAAGTCAACCCACGAAATGAGCATGCGGGCGCTCAGTCGACCAGAGGGGTTGGATGTGCAAGTCGGTGATCGATCGGGTCCCCCTCTGTGTGCTGCCGATCCTACTATCGCAACCCTCGATCCGGTCCGATCTTAGACTGGGAATGAACTCCGTATGCCTAAGCCTACCGATAAAACGAGCTGGCGGACGGACGGGCGGGCACTACCCTGGCCAGAGTGACGGGATGCGTAAGCCATGGATCGATAGGGTGGCAGGTGGGTTTAGGCACATGTTCATATTTTTGCATGCCAATGCCATTTTTGTGGCTTGTAAATTCATACAATGGTTCCTTAAGCCTTCACGTGAAGTTTCATGGCAAGACGACTCGTTTTCTATTTTTCACGATTTTCAAAACTTTTTACGGTTTGGGATTTTTTAAAATTTTTTCGGAAGGATTTTTGGCCCCCAACTTGGTAGACGTGATCCTTGTATTTTTGTTGGCATGCACAAAAAAATTCAGCTAAAAACTCGAAGTGTATAAGATTTTGTGACCATTTGAAAAAAATGTCCCCATTCCAGACACTTTAATAACTACTGGTTAGCAAACCTATAAAATCTCAAATGCTCTTTAAGGTGGTGTGAGTTCTCGAGGTTTGATGAGGGACAGGGGGCCAATATAAGGGCCAAGTACCTACACCCATCGCACATCATGTGCACACAGCCCCCCCGGCCCCTCGATCGCCGGAACCCCAATGCCACCGATCAGGTTCTCCGACGATGGTGCCCCGATGAAGAAAAATGCGGCACCAGCACATGCCTGAGCCCAGCATGTGCTGCCGCAACCCTCGGTCCAGTCCGATCTTAGACTGGGAATGAACTTCGTATGCTTAGACTGGGAATGAACTCCGTATGCCTAAGTCAACCCACGAAACGAGCGTGCGGGCGCTCAGCCGGCCAGAGGGGCGGGATGTATAAGCCAGGGATCGACCGGGTCCCCCTCTGCATGCTGCCGATCCTGCTGCAGCAACAATCAGTCTGATCTGATCTTAGACTGGGAATGAACTCTGTATGCCTAAGCCAACCGATGAAACAAGCGGGCGGACGGGCGGGTGGGCACTACGACGACCTGAGAGACGGGATGCGCAAGCCATGGATCAATAGGGTGGTAGGTGGGTTTAGGTACATCTTCATATTTTTGTGTGCCAATGCCAAATTTATGGCTTGTGAATTCATACAATGGTCCCTTAAGCTTTCACGTGAAGTTTCATAGCAAGACGACTCATTTTTTATTTTTCACGATTTTTGATCCTTTTTACGGTTCGGGATTTTTTAAAATATTTTTGGTAGGAGTTTTGGCCCCAAACTTGGTAAAAGTGATCCTTGTATTGCTGTTGGCATGCACAAAACAATTCAGCTAAAAACTCGAAGTGTATAAGATTTTGTGACCATTTGAAAAAAATGTCCCCATTCCAGACACTTTAATAATTACTGGTAGCAAACCTGTAAAATCTCAAATGCTCTTTAAGGTGGTGTGAGTTCTCGAGGTTTGATGAGGGACAGGGGGCCAATATAAGGGCCAAGTACCTGCACCCATCGCACATCATGTGTGCACAGCCCCCCGGCCCCCTCGATCGTCGGAACCCCAATGCCACCGATCAGGTTCTCCGACGATGGTGCCCCAGTGAAGAAAAATACGGCACTAGCACATGCCCGAGCCCAGCATGTGCTGCTGCAGCCCTCGGCCAAGTTCGATCTTAGACTGGGAATGAATTTTGTATGCTTAGACTGGGAATGAACTCCGTATGCCTAAGTCAACCCACGGAACGAGCGTGCGGGCGCTCAGCCGGCCAGAGGGGCAGGATGCGTAAGCCAGGGATCGGCCGGGTCCCCTTCTGCATGCTGCCGATCCTGCTGCAGCAACAATCGGTCTGGTCTGATCTTAGACTGGGAATGAACTCCGTATGCCTAAGCCAACCGATGAAATGAGCGGACGGGCGGGCGGGTGGGCACTACGCCGACATGAGAGACGGGATACGCAAGCCATGGATCAATAGGGTGGTAGGTGGGTTTAGGTACATCTTCATATTTCTATGTGCCAATGCCAAATTTATGGCTTGTGAATTCATACAATGGTCCCTTAAGCTTTCACGTGAAGTTTCATGGCAAGACGACTCATTTTTTATTTTTCACGATTTTTGATCCTTTTTACGGTTCGGGATTTTTTAAAATATTTTTGGTAGGAGTTTTGGCCCCAAACTTGGTAAACGTGATCCTTGTATTGTTGTTGGCATGCACAAAACAATTCAGCTAAAAACTGGAAGTGTATAAGATTTTGTGACCATTTGAAAAAAGTGTCCCCATTTCAGACACTTTAATGGCTACTGGCAGAAAACCTGTAAAATCTCAAATGCTCTTTAAGGGGGTGTGAGTTCTCGAGGTTTGATGAGGGATAGGGGGCCAATATAAGGGCCAAGTAGCAGCACCCATCACACAACATGTGCGCACACACCCCAGGCCCCCCGATCACCGGAACCTCAATGCCACCGGTCAGGTTCTCCGATGATGCTCCGATGATGGTGCCCCGACGAAGAAAAATACGACACCAGCACATGCCCGAGCCCAGCATGTGCTGTCGCAACCCTCGGTCTGATCCGATCTTAGACTGCAATGAACTCCGTATGCTTAGACTGGGAATGAGCTCTGTATGCCTAAGTCATCCAACGAAACGAGCGTACGGGCGCTCAGCCGGTCAGAGGGGCGGGATGCACAAGCCGGGATCGGCCGGGTCCCCCTCTACGTGCTGGCGATCTTGCTATTGCAACCCTCAGTTTGGTCCAATCTTAGATTGGTAATGAACTCCGAATGCCTAAGCCAACCGACGAAACGAACGGGCAGGCGAGCGGGCGGGCACTACGTCGGCCAGACAGACGGGATGCGCAAGCCGTGGATCGATAGGGTGGTAGGTGGGTTTAGGCACATCTTCAAATTTCTGCATGCCAATGATATTTTTATGGCTTGTAAATTCATACAATGGTCCCTTAAGCCTTCACGTGAAGTTTCATGGCAAGACGACTCGTTTTCTATTTTTCATGAATTTTGAAACTTTTTGTGGTTCGGGATTTTTTAAAATTTTTTTGGAAGGAGTTTTGGTCCAAAACTTGGAAGATGTCATCCTTGTATTTTTGTTGGCATGCACAAAAAAATTCAGCTAAAAACTCGAAGTCTACAAGATTTTGTGACCATTTGAAAAAAGTGTCCCC
>NW_019167849.1:1625338-1697278 GCF_002303985.1 Durio zibethinus | reverse complement strand
CCATTTTTATGGCTTGTAAATTCATACAATGGTCCCTTAAGCCTTCACGTGAAGTTTCGTGGCAAGATGACTCGTTTTCTATTTTGCACGATTTTTAAAACTTTTTGCGGAAGGAGTTTTAGACCCAAACTTGGTAGACATGATCCTTGTATTTTTTTTGGCATGCATAAAACAATTCAGCTGAAAACTCGAAGTGTACAAGATTTTGTGACCATTTGAAAAAAGTGTCCCCTTTCCAAACACTTTAGTGGCTACTGGCAGCAAACCTATAAAATCTCAAATGTTCTTTAAGGGGGTGTGAGTTCTTGAGGTTTGATGAGGGATACGGGGCCAATATAAGGGCCAAGTGCTAGCACCCATCGCATATCAAGTGCGCACACCCCCGACCCCCTGATCGGTAGAACCCCAATGCCGCCGGTCAGGTTCTCCGGTTATGCTCTAGCGATGGTGCCCTGGCGAAGAAAAATGCGTCGCCAGCACATGCCCGAGCCCAGCATGTGCTGTCGCAACCCCTGGTCTAGTCCGATCTTAGACTGGGAATGAACTCCGTACGCCTAAGCCAACCAACGAATCGAGCGGGCGGGTGGGCACTACGCCGGCCAAAGAGACAGGATGCGCAAGCCGTGGATCGATAGGGTGGTAGGTGGGTTTAGGCACATCTTCATATTTTTGCATGCCAATGCCATTTTTATGGCTTGTAAATTCATACAACCGTCCCTTAAGCCTTCATGTGAAGTTTCATGGCAAGATGGCTCGTTTTCTATTTTTCACGATTTTTGAAACTTTTTTCGGTTCGAGATTTTTTAAAATTTTTTCGGAAGGGGTTTTGGCCCTAAACTTGGTAGACGTGATCCTTGTATTTTTTTTTGGCATGCATAAAAAAATTCAGCTGAAAACTCGAAGTGTACAAGATTTTGTGACCATTTGAAAAAAGTGTCCCCATTTCAGACACTTTAATGGCTACTGGCAGCAAACCTGTAAAATCTCAAATGTTCTTTAAGGGGGTGTGAGTTCTTGAGGTTTGATGAGGGATAGGGGGCCAATATAAGGGCCAAGTGCCAACACCCATCGTACATCATGTGCGCACAACCCCCGGCCCCCCGATCGCTAGAACACCAATGCCGCAGGTCAGGTTCTCCGGCTATGCTCCGACGATGGTGCCACGACGAAGAAAAATGCGGCACCAGCACATGCCCGAGCCCAGCATGTGCTGCCGCAACCCTTGGTCTGGTCCGATCTTAGACTGGGAATGAACTCCGTACGCCTAAGCCAACCAACGAAATGAGCGGGCGGGTGGGCACTACGCCGGCAAAAGAGACGGGATGCGCAAGCCGTGGATCGATAGGGTGGTAGGTGGGTTTAGGCACATCTTCATATTTTTGCATGCCAATGCCATTTTTATGGCTTGTAAATTTATACAACGGTCCCTTAAGCCTTCACGTGAAGTTTCATGGCAAGACGACTCGTTTTCTATTTTAACGATTTTCGAAACTTTTTTCGGTTTGGGATTTTTTAAAATTTTTTCGGAAGGAGTTTTGGCTCCAAACTTGGTAGACGTGATCCTTGTATTTTTTTTGGCATGCATAAAAAAATTCAGCTGAAAACTTGAAGTGTACAAGATTTTGTGGCCATTTGAAAAAAGTGTCCCCATTTCAGACACTTTAATGGCTACTGGCAGCAAACCTGTAAAATCTCAAATGTTCCTTAAGGGGGTGTGAGTTGTTGATGTTTGATGAGGGATAGGGAGCCAATATAAGGGCCAAGTGCCAGCACCCATCACACATCATGTGCGCACACCCCCCCGGCCCCCCGATGCCAGAACCCCAATGCCGCCGGTCAGGTTCTCTGGCTATGCTCCAGCGATGGTGCCCCGACGAAGAAAAATGCGGCACCAACACATGCCCGAGCCCAGCATGTGCTGCCGCAACCCTCAGTCCAGTCCGATCTTAGACTGGGAATGAACTCCATATGCTTAGACTGGGAATGAACTCCGTATGCCTAAGTCAACCCACAAAATGAGCGTGCGGGCGCTCAATCGCCCAGAGGGGCGGGATACTTAAGTCGAGGATAGGCCGGGTCCCCCTCTACGTGCTGCCGATCCTGCTGCTGCAACCCTTGGTCTGGTCCAATCTCAGACGGGGAATGAACTCCATATGCTTAAGCCAACTGACGAAACGAGCGGGCGGGCGGGCACTACGCCGGCTAGAGGGACGGGATGCGTAAGCCGTGGATCCATAGGGTGGTAGGTGGGTTTAGGCACATCTTCATATTTTTCCATGCCAATGCCATTTTTATGGCTTTTAAATTCATACAATGGTCCCTTAAGCCTTCACGTGAAGTTTCATGGCAAGACGACTCATTTTATATTTTTCATGATTTTCAAAACTTTTTACGGTTCGGGATTTTTTAAAATATTTTCAGAAGGAGTTTTGGACCCAAACTTGGTAGACGTGATCCTTGTATTTTTGTTGGCATGCACAAAAAAATTCAGCTAAAAACTCGAAGTGTACAAGATTTTGTGGCCATTTGAAAAAAGTGTCCCCATTTCAGACACTTAAATGGCTACTGGCAACAAACCTGTAAAATCGCAAATGCTCTTTAAGGGGGTGTGAGTTCTCAAGGTTTGATGAGGGATAGGGGGCCAATATAAGGGCCAAGTACCAGCCCCCCCGATCGTCGGAACCCTAATGCCGCCAGTCAGGTTCTCCGGCGATGCTCCGGCGATGGTGCCCCGGTGAAGAAAAAGGCGGCACCAGCACATGCCCGAGCCCAGCATGTTCTACTGCAACCCTCAGTCTGGTCCAATCTTAGATTGGGAATGAACTCTGTATGCTTAGACTGGGAATTAACTCCGTATACCTAAGTCAACCCACGAAACGAGCATACGGGTGCTCAGCCGGCCAGAGGGGCGAGATGCGTAAGCCGGGGATCGACCGGGTCCCCCTCTGCATGCTGCCGATCCTGCTGCCACTACCCTTGGTCCGGTTTGATCTTAGACTGGGAATGAACTCCGTATGCCTAAGCCAACTCACGAAACGAGTGGGCGGGCAGGAGGGCACTACGCCGGCCAGAGAGACGGGATGCGCAAGCCGTGGATCGATAGGGTGGTAGGTGGGTTTAGGCACATCTTCATATTTTTGCATGCCAATGCCATTTTTATGGCTTGTAAATTTATACAACGGTCCCTTAAGCCTTCACGTGAAGTTTCATGGCAAGACGACTCGTTTTCTATTTTTCACGATTTTTAAAACTTTTTTGTGATTTGGGATTTTTTAAAATTTTTTTGGAAAGAGTTTGAGCCCTAAACTTGGTAGACGTGATCCTTGTGTTTTTTTTGGCATGCACAAAAAAATTCAGCCAAAAACTCGAAGTGTACAAGATTTTGTGACCATTTGAAAAAAGTGTCCCCATTTTAGACACTTTAATGGCTACTGGTAGCAAACCTGTAAAATCTCAAATGCTCTTTAAGGGGGTGTGAGTTCTCGAGGTTTGATGAGGGATAGGGGGCCAATATAAGGGCCAAGTACCAGCACCTATCGCACATCATGTGCGCACACCCCCCCGGCCCCCCGATCGCCGGAACCCCAATACCATCGGTCAGGTTCTCCAGCGATGCTCCGGTGATGGTGCCCCGACGAAGAAAAATGGGGCACTAGCACATGCCCGAGCCCAGCATGTGCTGTCGGAACCCTCGATCTGGTGCGTTCTTAGACTGGGAATGAACTTCATATGCTTAGACTGGGAATGAACTACGCATGCCTAAGTCAACCCACGAAAAGAGTGCGGGTGCTCAGCCAGCCAGAGAGGCGGGATGCGCAAGCCGGGGATCGACCGGGTCCCCCTCTACGTGCTGCCGATCCTCCTGTTGCAAGCCTCGGTCCGGTCTGATCTGAGACTGGGAATGAACTCCGTATGCCTGAGCCAACCGACGAGAAGAGTGGACGGGCGGGCGGGTGGGTACTACGTCGACCAGAGAGACAGGATGCGCAAGCCGTGGATCGATAGGGTGGTAGGTGGGTTTAGGCACATCTTCATATTTCTACGTGCCAATGCCATTTTTATGCTTTGTAAATCCATACAATGGTCCCTTAAGCCTTCACGTGAAGTTTCATGGCAAGACGATTCATTTTCTATTTTTCACGATTTTTGAAACTTTTTACGGTTCGAGTTTTTTGAAAATTTTTTTGGAAGGGGTTTTGGCCCCAAACTTGGTAGACGTGATCCTCGTATTTTTGTTGGCATGCACAAAAACATTCAGCTAAAAACTCGAAGTGTACAAGATTTTGCGACCATTTGAAAAAAGTGTCCCCATTTCAGACACTTTAATGGCTACTGGCAGCAAACCTGTAAAATCTCAAATGCTCTTTAAGGGGGTGTGAGTTCTCGAGGTTTGATGAGGGATAGGGGCCCAATATAAGGGCCAAGTACCAGCACCCATCGCACATCATGTGTTCACACCCCCCGGCCCCCCGATCACCGGCGATGCTCCGACGATGGTGCCCCGACGAAGAAAAATGTAGCACCAACACAAGCCGCAACCTTCCGTCTTTTCCGATCTTAGACTAGGAATGAACTCCGTATGCTTAGACTGGCAATGACTCCGTATGCCTAAGTCAACCCACGAAACGAGTGTGCGGGCACTCAGTCGGCCAGAGGGGCGGGATGCGCAAGCCGAGGATCGGTCGGGTCCCCCTCTGCGTGCTGTCGATCCTGCTGTCGTAACCCTCGGTCTGGTTTGATCTTAGACTGGGAATGAACTCCGTATGCCTAAGCCAACCGATGAAACGAGCGGGCAGGCAGACGGGCGGGCACTACGTCGGCCAGAGAGACGGGATACGCAAGTCGTGGATCGATAGGGTGGTAGGTGTGTTTAGGCACATCTTCATATTTCTGCGTGCCAATGCCATTTTTATGGCATGTAAATTTATACAATGGGCCCTTAAGCCTTCACGTGATGTTTCACAGCAAGACGACTCATTTTCTATTTTTCACGATTTTTGAAACTTTTTGCGGTTTGGGATTTTCTAAAATTTTTTTGGAAGGAGTTTTGGCCCCAAACTTGGTAGACGTGATCCTTGTATTTTGTTGGCATGCACAAAAAAATTCAAGTAAAAGCTCGAAGTGTACAAGATTTTGTGACCATTTCAAAACAGTGTCCCCATTTTAGACACTTTAATTGCTACTGGCAGCAAACCTGTAAAATCTCAAATGCTCTTTAAGGGGATGTGAGTTCTTGAGGTTTGATGAGGGATAGGGGGCCAATATAAGGCCCAAGTTCCAGCACCCATCGCACATCATGTGCACACACCCTCCGGCCCCCCCGATCGCCGGAACCCCAATGCCACCGGTCAGGTTCTCCGGCGATGCTCCAGCGATGGTGCCCTGGTGAAGAAAAATGTGGCACTAGCACATGCCTGAGCCCAGCATGTGCTGCCGCAACCCTAGGTCTGGTCCGATCTTAGACTGGGAATGAACTACGTATGCCTAAGTCAATGCACGGAACGAGCGTGCGGGCGCTCTACCGGCCAGAAGGTCGGGATGTGCAAGCTGGGGATCGGTCGGGTCCCCCTCTACGTGCTGTCGATCCTGTTGCTGTAACCCTCGGTCTGATCCGATCTTAGACTGGGAATGAACTTCGAATTTCGAAGCCAACCGACGAAACGAGCGAGCGGGCGGGCGGGTCGGCACTACGTCGGCCAGAGAGACGGGATGAGCAAGCCGTGGATCGATAGGGTGGTAGGTGGGTTTATGCACATCTTCATATTTCTACGTGCCAATGCCATTTTTATGGCTTGTAAATTCATACAATGGTCCCTTAAGCCTTCACATGAAGTTTCATGGCAAGACGACTCGTTTTCTATTTTTCACGATTTTTGAAACTTTTTTCCATTCGAGATTTTTTAAAATTTTTTCGGAAGGAGTTTTGGCCCCAAACTTGGTAGACGTGATCATTGTATTTTTGTTGGCATGCACAAAGTAATTCAGCTAAAAACTCGAAGTGTACAAGATTTTGTGACCATTTGAAAAAAGTGTCCCCATTTTAGACACTTTAATGGCTACTGGCAGCAAACCTGTAAAATCTCAAACGCTCTTTAAGGGGGTGTGAGTTCTCGAGGTTTGATGAGGGATAGGGGGCAAATATAAGGGCCAAGTACCAGTACCCATCGCACATCATGTGCGCACACCCCCCCGGCCCCCCCGATCGTCGGAACCCCATTGCTGCCGGTCAGGTTCTCCGGCGATGGTGCCCAGACGAAGAAAAATGAGACACCAGCACATGCGTGAGCCCAGCATATGCTGCCGCAACCCTTGGTCTGGTCCGATCTTAGACTGGGAATGAACTCCGTATGCTTCGACTGGGAATGAACTTCGTATGTCTAAGTGAACCCACGAAACGAGCGTGCGGGCGCTCAGTCGGCCAAAGGGGTGGGAAATGCAAGCCGGGGATTGACTGGGTCCCCCTTTGCGTGCTGCCGATCCTGCTGCCACAACCCTCGATCCGGTCTGATCTTAGACTGGGAATGAACTTTGTATGCCTAAGCCAACTGACGAAACTAGCGGGCAGGCGGGCGGGCGGGCACTACGTCGGCCAGAGAGACGGGATGCGCAAGCCGTGGATCGATAGGCTGGATGGTGGGTTTAGGCAGATCTTCATATTTCTGCATGCCAATGCCATTTTTATGGATTGTAAATTCATACAATGGTCCCTTAAGCCTTCACATGAAGTTTCATGGCAAGAAGAATCGTTTTCTATTTTTCACAATTTTGGAAACTTTTTACGGTCCGAGATTTTTTAAAATTTTTTCGAAAGCATTTTTGGCCCCAAACTTGGTAGACGTGATCCTTGTATTTTTGTTGGCATGCACAAAAACATCCAGCTAAAAACTCGAAGTGTACAAGATTTTGTGACCATTTGAAAAAATTATCCCCATTTCAAACACTTTGATGGCTACTGGCAGCAAACGTGTAAAATCTCAAATGCTCTTTAAGGATGTGTGAGTTCTCGAGGTTTGATGAGGGATAGGGGGCCAATATAAGGGCCAAGTACCAGCATCCATCGCACATCAAGTGCGCACACCCCCCCGACCCCCCGATCGCCGGAACACCAATGCCGCCGGTCAGGTTCTCCGACGATGCTCCGGTGATGGTGCCTCGACGAAGAAAAATGCGGCACCAGCACATGCCCGAGCCCAGCATGTGCTGTCGTAACCCTCGATCCGGTCCGATCTTAGATTGGGACTGAACCCCGTATGCTTAGACTGGGAATGAACTACGAATGCCTAAGTCAACCCATGAAATGACCATGCGGGTGCCCCTCTGTGTGCTGCCGATCCTGCTGTCGCAACCCTCGGTTCGGTCCGATCTTAGACTGGGAATGAACTCTGTATGCCTAAGCCAACCAACGAAATGAGTGGGCGGGTGGGCCGGTGGGCGGGCGGGCAGAACGTCGGCCAGAGAGGCAGGATGCGTAAGCCGTGGATCGATAGGGTGGTAGGTGGGTTTAGGCACATCTTCATATTTCTGCGTGCCAATGCCATTTTTATGGCATTGTAAATTCATACAATGGTCCCTTAAGCCTTCACGTGAAGTTTCATGGCAAGACGACTCGTTTTCTATTTTTCACGATTTTGGAAACTTTTTACGATTTGGGATTTTTTAAAATTTTTTCGAAAGGAGTTTTGGAACAAACCTGGTTGACGCAATCCTTGTATTTTTGTTCACAGGCATGAAAAAATTCAGCTAAAAACTCGAAGTGTACGAGATTTTGTGACCATTTGAAAAAAGTGTCCCCATTTCAGACACTTTAACGGCTACTGGCAGCAAACCTATAAAATCTCAAATGCTCTTTAAGGGGGTGTGAGTTCTCGAGGTTTGATAAGGGAGAGGGGGCCAATATAAGGGCCAAGTACCAGCACCCATAGCACATCATGTGCGCACACCCCCCCGGGCCCCCCGATCGTCAGAACCCCAATGCCACCGGTCAGGTTCTCCGGCGATGCTCCAATGATGGTGCCCCGGTGAACAAAAATGCGGCACCAGCACATGCCCGAGCCCAGGATTTGCTACCGTAACCTTCGGTCTGGTCTGATCTTAGTCTGGGAATGAACTCCGTATGCTTAGACTGGGAATGAACTTCGTAAGCCTAAGTCAACTCACGAAATGAGTGTGCGGGCACTTTGTCGGCCAGAGGGGCGAGATGCGCAAGCTGGGGATCGGTCGGGTCCCCCTCTACGTGCTGCCGATCCTGCTGTCGCAACCCTCAGTCTGGTCCGATCTTAGATTGGGAATGAACTCCGTATGCCTAAGCCAACCGACAAAATGAGCGGACGGGCAGGCATTGCGCCGGCCAAAGAGACGGGATGCGCAAGCCATGGATCGATAGGGTGGTATGTGGGTTTAGGCACATCTTCATATTTCTATGTTCCAATGCCTTTTTTATGGCTTATAAATTCATACAATGGTCCCTTAAACCTTCACGTGAAGTTTCACGCCAAGACGACTCGTTTTCTATTTTTCATGATTTTTGAAACTTTTTGTGGTTCGGGATTTTTTAAAATTTTTTCGAAAGGAATTTTGGCCCCAAACTTGGTAGACGTGATCCTTGTATTTTTGTTGGCATGCACAAAAAAACTCAGCTAAAAACTCGAAGTGTACAAGATTTTGTGACCATTTGAAAAAAGTGTCCCCATTTCAGACACTTTAATGGCTACAGGCAGCAAACCTGTAAAATCTCAAATGCTCTTTAAGGGGGTTTGAGTTCTCAAGGTTTGACGAGGGATAGGGGGCCAATATAAGGGCCAAGTACCAGCACCCATAGTACATCATGTGCGCACACCCACCCGGCCCCCCCGATCGCCAAAACCCCAATGCCGTCAATTAGGTTCTCCGACGATGCTCCGACGATGGTGCCCCGGTGAAGAAAAATGTGCTACCACAACCCTCGATCCGGTCCGATCTTAGACTGGGAATGAACTTTGTATGCTTAGAATGGGAATGAACTCCGTATGCCTAAGTCAACCCACGAAACGAGCGTACGGGCGCTCAGTCGGCTAGAGGGGCAGGATGCACAATTCGGGGATCGACCAGGTCCCCCTCTGCGTGCCGCCAATCCTGCTGCCACAACCCTCAGTTCGGTCCAATCTTAGACTGGGAATGAACTCCGTATGCGTAAGCCAACCAACGAAACGAGCTGACGAGCAAGCGGGCGAGCACTACGCCGACCCGAGAGACGGGATGCGCAAGCCGTGGATCGATAGGGTGGTAGGTGGGTTTAGGCACATCTTCATATTTTTACGTGCCAATGCCATTTTTATGGCTTGTAAATTCATACAATGGTCCCTTAAGCCTTCACATGAAGTTTCATGGCAAGACGATTCGTTTTCCATTTTTCAAGATTTTTTAAACTTTTTACGGTTCGGGATTTTTTAAAATTTTTTGGGAAGGAATTTTGGCCCCAAACTTGGTAGACGTGATCCTTGTATTTTTATTGGCATGCACAAAAAAACTCAGCTAAAAACTCGAAGTGTACAAGATTTTGTGACCATTTGAAAAAGTGTCCCCATTTCAGACACTTTAATGGCTACCGACAGCAAACCTGTAAAATCTCAAATGCTCTTTAAGGAGGTGTGAGTTCTTGAGGTTTGATGAGGGATAGGGGGCCAATATAAGGGCCAAGTACCATCACCCTGCGCACATCATGTGCGCATACCGCCCCCCCGACCCCCCCGATCGCCGTAACCCCAACGCCACCGGTCAGGTTCTCCGGCGATGGTGCTTCGACAAAGAAAAATGCGGCACCAGCACATGCCTGAGCCCAGCATGTGCTGCCGTAACCCTCGGTCCAGTCCGATCTTATACTGGGAATGAACTCTATATGCTTAGACTGGGAATGAACTCTGTATGCCTAAGTCAACCCATGAAACGAGCGTGCGGGCGGTCAACCGACCAGAGGGTCGAGATGCGCAAGTCGGGGATCGACCGGGTCCCCCTTTGCATGCTATCGATCTTGCTGCTGCAACCCTCGGTTCGGTCCAATCTTAGACTGGGGAATGAACTCCGTATGCCTAAGCCAACCGATGAAACGAGCAGGCGGGCGGGCGAGCGGGCACTACGCCGGCCAGAGAGACGGGATGCGCAAGCCGTGGATCGATAGGGTGGTAGGTGGGTTTAGGCACATCTTCATATTTTTGCGTGCCAATGCCATTTTTATGGCTTGTAAATTCATACAATGGTCCCTTAAGCCTTCACGTGAAGTTTCATGGCAAGATGACTCGTTTTCTATTTTTCTCGATTTTTGAAACTTTTTGCGATTTGGGATTTTTTAAAATTTTTTCGGAAGGAGTTTTGGCCCCAAACTTGGTAGAAGTGATCCTTGTATTTTTGTTCGCATGGATAAAAACTTCAGCTAAAAACTCGAAGTGTACAAGATTTTGTGACCATTTGAAAAAAGTGTCCCCATTTCAGACACTTTAATGGCTACTGGCAGCAAACCTGTAGAATCTCAAATGCTCTTTAAAGGGGTGTGAGTTCTCGAGGTTTGATGACGGATAAGGGGCAAATATAAGGGCCAAGTACCACCACCCATCGCACATCATGTGTGCACACCGCCCCCCCGATCGTTGTAACCCTAATGCCCGCCAGTCAGGTTATTCGACGATGCTCCGACGATGCTCCGACGATGGTGCTCCGACGAAGAAAAATACGGCACCAGCACATGCTTGAGCCTAGCATGTGCTGCCGCAACCCTCGGTCCATTCTGATCTTAGACTGGGAATGAACTCCGTATGCTTAGACTGGGAATGAACTCCGTATGCTTAGACTGGGAATGAACTCCATATGCTTAGACTGGGAATGAACTCCATATGCCTAAGTCAAGCCATGAAACGAGCGTGCGGGCGCTCAGCCGGCCAAGGTACGGGATGCGTAAGTTGGGGATCGGCTGGGACCCCTATGTGTGCTGCCGATCTTGCTACTGCAACCCTCGGTCTGGTCCAATCTTAGACTGGGAATGAACTCCGTAGAATCTCAAATGCTCTTTAAGGGGGTTTGAGTTCTCGAGGTTTGATGAGGGATAGGGGGCCAATATAAGGGCCAAGTACCAGCACCCATCGCACATCATGTGCGCACACCACCCCCCCGACCTCCTCGATTGCCGTAACCCCAATGCCGCCAGTCAGGTTCTCCGACGATGCTCCGATGATGGTGCTCCGACGAAGAAAAATGCGGCACCAGCACATGCTCGAGCCCAACATGTGCTGCCCTAACCCTCAGTCCGGTCTGATCTTAGACTGGGAATGAATTCCGTATGCTTAGACTGGGAATGAACTTCGTATGCCTAAGTCAACCCATGAAACGAGCGTGCGGGTGCTCAGCCGGCCAGAGGGGCGGGATGCGCAAGTCGAGGATCGGCTGGGTCCCCCTATGCGTGCTGTCGATCTTGTTGTCGCAACCCTCAGTCTGGTCCAATCTTAGACTAGGAATGAACTCCGTATGCCTAGGCCAACTGACGAAACGAACAGGCGGGACGGGCGAGCGGGTACTACGCCAGCCAGAGAGACGGGATGTGCAAGCCGTGGATCGATAGGGTGGTAGGTGGGTTTAGGCACATCTTCATATTTCTGTGTGCCAATGCCATTTTTATGGCTTGTAAATTCATACAATGGTCCCTTAAGCCTTCACGTCAAGTTTCATGGCAAGACGACTCCTTTTCTATTTTTCATGATTTTTGAAACTTTTTGCGGTTCAGGATTTTTTAAAATTTTTTCGAAAGGAGTTTTGGCCCCAAACTTGGTAGACGTGATCCTTGTATTTTTGTTGGTATGCACAAAAAAATTCAGCTAAAAACTCGAAGTGTAGAAGATTTTGTGACCATTTGAAAAAAGTGTCCCCATTTCAGACACTTTAATGGCTACTGGCAGCAAACCTGTAGAATCTCAAATGCTCTTTAAAGGGGTGTGAGTTCTCGAGGTTTGATGACGGATAAGGGGCAAATATAAGGGCCAAGTACCACCACCCATCGCACATCATGTGTGCACACCGCCCCCCCGATCGTCGTAACCCTAATGCCCGCCAGTCAGGTTATCCGACGATGCTCCGGCGATGGTGCTCCGACGAAGAAAAATGCGGCACCAGCACATGCTTGAGCCCAGCATGTGCTGCCGCAACCCTCGGTCCATTCTGATCTTAGACTGGGAATGAACTCCGTATGCTTAGACTGGGAATGAACTCCGTATGCCTAAGTCAAGCCATGAAACGAGCGTGCGGGCGCTCAGCCGGCCAGGGTACGGGATGCGTAAGTTGGGGATCGGCTGGGACCCCTATGTGTGCTGCCGATCTTGCTACTGCAACCCTCGGTCTGGTCCAATCTTAGACTGGGAATGAACTCGTATGCCTAAGCCAACCGACGAAACGAACAGGCGGGCGGGCGAACGGGCACTACGCCGACCAGAAAGATGGGATGCACAAGCCGTTGATCGATAGGGTGGTAGGTGGGTTTAGGCACATCTTCATATTTTTGTGTGCCAATGCCATTTTTATGGCTTGTAAATTCATACAATGGTCCCTTAAGCCTTCACGTGAAGTTTCATGGCAAGACGACTCGTTTTCTATTTTTCACGATTTTTGAAACTTCTTGAGGTTCGGGATTTTTTAAAATTTTTTTGGAAAGAGTTTTGGCCCCAAACTTGGTAGACGTGATCCTTGTATTTTTTTTGGCATGCACAAAAAAAATTCAGCTAAAAACTTGAAGTGTACAAGATTTTGTGACCATTTGAAAAAAGTGTCCCAATTTCAAACACTTTAATGGCTACTGGTAGCAAACCTATAAAATCTCAAATGCTCTTTAAGGTGGGTGTGAGTTCTCGAGGTTTCATGAGGGATAGGGGGCCAATATAAGGGCCAAGTACTAGCACCCATTGCACATCATGTGCGCACACCCCCCGGCCCCCCCGATCGCCGGAACCCCAATGCCGCCGGTCAGGTTCTCCGACGATGCTCCAGCGATGGTACCCCGGTGAAGAAAAATGTGGCACCAACACATGCCCGAGCCCAGCTTGTGCTACCGAAACCCTTGGTCCGGTCTGATCTTACACTGGGAATCAACTTCGTATGCTTAGACTGGGAATGAACTTCGTATGCCTAAGTCAACCCATTGAACGAGCATGCGGGCGTTTAGCCGGCTAGAGGGGTGGGATGCATAAGTCGGGGATCAGCCGGGTCCCCCTCTACGTGCTACCGATCTTGCTACTGCAACCCACGGTCCAGTCTAATCTTAGACTGGGAATGCATTCTGTATGCCTAAGCCAACCGACGAAACGAGCGGGCGAGTGGGCAGGCACTACTCCGGCCAGAGAGATGGGATGCGCAAGCCGTGGGTCGATAGGGTGGTAGGTGGGTTTAGGCACATCTTCATATTTCTGCGTGCCAATGCCATTTTTATGGCCTGTAAATTCATACAACGGTCCCTTAAGCCTTCACGTGAAGTTTCATGGCAAGACGGCTCATTTTCTATTTTTCCTAATTTTCAAAACTTTTACGGTTTGGGATTTTTTAAAATATTTTTGGAAGGAGTTTTGGCCCCAAGCTTCGTAGACATAATCCTTGTATTTTTGTTGGCATGCACAAAAAAATTCAGCTAAAAACTCGAAGTGTACAAGATTTTGTGACCATTTGAAAAACGTGTCCCCATTTCAGACACTTTAATGGCTACTGACAGCAACCCTGTAAAATGTCAAATGCTCTTTAACAGGGTGTGAGTTCTCAAGGTTTGGTGAGGGATAGGGGGCCAATATAAGGGCCAAGTACCAGCACCCATCACACATCATGAGCGCACACCCCCCGGCCCCCTCGATCACTGGAACCCTAATGCCTCCGATCAGTTTCTCCGACGATGGTGCCCCGGTGAAGAAAAATACGGCACCAGCACATGCCCGAGCCCAGCATGTGCTGCCGCAACCCTCGGTCTGATTCGATGTTAGATTGGGAATGAACTCCGTATGCCTAATTCAACCAACGAAAGGAGCGTGCGGGCATTCAGCCGGCCAGAGGGGCGGGATGCGCAAGTCGGGGATCGACCGGGTCCCCTTCTGCTTGCTGTCGATCCTGCTGTAGCAACCCTCAGTCCGATTCAATCTTAGACTGGGAATGAACTCCATATGCCTAAGCCAATCGATGAAACGATCGGGCGGGCGGGCGGGCAGGCACTACGCCCGGCCAGAGAGACGAGATGCAAAAGCCATGGATCGATAGGGTGATAGGTGGGTTTAGGCACATCTTCATATTTCTGTATGCCAATGCCATTTTTGTATCTTCTAAATTCATACAATGGTCCCTTAAGCCTTCACGTGAAGTTTCATGGCAGGACGACTCGTTTTTTATTTTTCACGATTTTTGAAACTTTTTTACCGTTCGGGATTTTTTAAAATTTTTTTGGAAGGATTTTTTGCCCCAAACTTAGTAAACATGATCCTTGTATTGTTTTGGCATGCACAAAAAAATTCAGCTAAAAACTAGAAGTGTACAAAATTTTGTGACAATTTGAAAAAAGTGTCCCCATTTCAGGCACTTTAATGGCTACTGGCAGCAAACCTGTAAAATCTCAAATGCTCTTCAAGGGGTGTGACTTCTCGAGGTTTGATGAGGGATAGGGGGCCAATATAAGGGCCAAGTACCAGCACCCATCACACATCATGTGCGCACACCCACCCGGCCCCTCGATCGTCAGAACCTTATGCCGCCGGTTAGGTTCTCCGACGATGGTGCCCTAGCGAAGAAAAATGTGGCACCAGCACATGCCCGAGCCCAGCATTTGCTGTCACAACCCTCGATCCAGTCCGATCTTAGACTGGAATGAACTCCGTATGCTTAGACTGGGAATGAACTCCGTATGCCTAAGTCAACCCACGAAACAAGCGTACGGGCGCTCAGCCGGCCAGAGGGGTGGGATGCGTAAGCCGAGGATCGGTCGGGTCCCCCTCTGTGTGCTGCCGATCCTGCTACCGCAACCCTCGGTCTGGTCTGATCTTAGACTGAGAATGAACTCTGTATGCCTAAGTCAACCCACGAAACGAGCGTGCGGGCGCTCAGTCGGCCAGAGGGGCGGGATACGCAAGACGAGGATCAGTCGGGTCCCCCTCTGCGTGCTGCCGATCCTGCTACTGCAACCCTAGATCTGGTCCAATCTTAGACTGGGAATGAACTCCGTATGCCTAAGCCAACCGATGAAACGTCCGGGCGGGCGGGCGGGCACTACGCCGACCAGAGAGACGGGATGTGCAAGCCGTGGATCGATAGGGTGGTTGGTGGGTTTAGGCACATCTTCATATTTCTGCATGCCAATGCCATATTTATGGCTTGTAAATTCATACAATGATCCCTCAAGCATTCACATGAAGTTTCATGGCAAGACGACTGATTTTCTATTTTTCAGGATTTTTGAAACTTTTTGTGGTTCGGGATTTTTTTCAATTTTTTCGGAAGGAGTTTCGGCCCCAGACTTGGTAGACATGATCCTTGTATTTTTGTTGGCATGCACAAAAAAATTCAGCTAAAAACTCAAAGTGTACAAGATTTTGTGACCATTAGAAAAGAGTGTCCCCATTTCAAACACTTTAATGGCTATTGGCAGCAAACCTGTAAAATCTCTAATGCTTTTTAAGGGGGTGTGAGTTCTCGAGGTTTAATGAAGGATAGGGGGCCAATATAAGGGCCAAGTACCAGCACCCATCGCACAACATGTGCGTACACCCCCCCGGCCCCCACGATCGCCGGAACCCCAATGTCGTCGGTCAGGTTCTCTGGCGATGCTCCAGCGATGGTGCCCCGACGAAGAAACATGCGGCACCAGCACATGCCTGAGCCCAGCATGTGCTGCCGCAACCCTCAGTTTGGTCCGATCTTAGACTGGGAATGAACTTCGTATGCTTAGACTGGGAATGAACTCCGTATGCCTAAGTCAACCCACGAAACGAGCGTGCGGGCACTCAACCGGCCGGAGGGGCGGGATGCGCAAGCCGGGGATTAGTCGGGTCCCCCTCTGCGTGCTGCCGATCCTGCTACCCCAAGCCTCGATCTGGTCTGATCTTAGACTGGCAATGAGCTCCATATGCATAAGCAAATCGATGAAACGAGCGGGCGGGCACTACGCCTGCTAGAGAGACGGGATACGCAAGCCGTGGATCGATAGGGTGGTAGGTGGGTTTTGGCACAACTTCATATTGCTGCATGCCAATGCCATTTTTATGGCTTGTAAATTCATACAATGGTCCCTTAAGCCTTCACTTGAAGTTTCATGGTAAGATGACTCGTTTTCTGTTTTTCACAATTTTTGAAAACTTTTACGGTTCGAGATTTTTAAAATTTTTCAGAAGGAGTTTCGGCCCCAAACTTGGTAGAAGAGATCCTTGTATTTTTTTTGGCATGCACAAACAAATTCAGCTAAAAATGCAAAGTGTAAAAGATTTTTTGACCATTTGAAAAGAGTGTCCCCATTTCAGACACTTTAATGGCTACTGGCAGCAAACCTGTAAAATCTCAAATACTCTTTAAGGGGGTGTGAGTTCTCGAGGTTTGATGAGGGATAGGGGGCCAATATAAGGGCCAAGTACCAGCACCCATCGCACATCATGTGCGCACACCCCCCGGCCCCCCCGAACGCCGGAACCCCAATGCCGCCGGTCAGGTTCTCCAACGATGCTCCGATGATGGTGCTCCGACGAAGAAAAATGTGGCACCAGCACATGCCCAACCCCAGCATGTGCTGTCGCAACCCTCGATCCGATCTGATCTTAGACTGGAAATGAACTCCGTATGCTTAGACTGAGAATGAACTCTATATGCCTAAGTCAACCCATGAAACGAGCGTGCGGGCACTCAGCCGGCCATTTGAAAAAAGTGTCCCCATTCCAGACACTTTAATGGCTACTGGCAGCAAACCTGTAAAATCTCAAATGCTCTTTAAAGGTGTGTGAGATCTCAAGGTTTGATAAGGGATAGGGGGCCAATATAAGGGCAATGTACCAGTACCCATCGTACATCATGTGCGCACACCCCCCCTGGCCGCCCCGATCACTGGAACCCTAATGCCGTCGATCAGGTTCTTCGACGATGCTCCGGTGATGGTGCCTCGACGAAGAAAAATGTCACACCAGCACATGCCCGAGCCTAGCATGTGCTGCTGCAATCTTGGTCTGGTTCGATCGTAGACTGGGAGTGAACTCTGTATGCCTAAGTCAACCCATAAAACAAGCGTACGGGCGCTCAGCCTACCAGAGGGGCAGAATGAGCAAGCCTAGGATCGGTCGGGTCCCCCTTTGCATGCTACCAATCCTACTACCGCAGCCCTCGGTCGGTCCGATCTTAGATTGGGAATGAACTCCGTATGCCTAAGCCAACCGACGAAACGAGCAGGAGGGCGGGCGGGCGGGCACTACGCCGGCCAGAGAGACGGGATGCGCAAGCCATGGATCGATATGGTGGTAGGTGGTTTAGGTGCATCTTCATATTTCTGCATGCCAATGGCATTTTTATGGCTTGTAAATTCATACAATGGGCCCTTAAGCCTTCACGTGAAGTTTCATGGCAAGACGACTCGTTTCCTATCTTTCACAATTTTTGAAACTTTTTACGGTTCAAGATTTTTTAAAATTTTTTGAAAGGATTTTTGGCCCCAAACTTGATAGACGTGATCCTTGTATTTTTCTTGGCATGCGTAAAAAAATTCAGCTAAAAACTCGAAGTGTACAAGATTTTGTGACCATTTGAAAAAAGTGTCCCCATTTCAGACACTTTAATGGCTACTGGCAGCAAACCTGTAAAATCTCAAATGCTCTTTAAGGGGGTATGAGTTCTCGAGGTTTGATGAGGGATAGGGGGCCAATATAAGGGCCAAGTACCAGCACCCATCACACATCATGTGCGCACACCCCCCGACCCCCACGATCGTCTAAACCCCAATGCCGTCGGTCAGGTTCTCCGATGATGTTCTAGCGATGGTGCCCCGACGAAGAAAAATGTGGCACCAACACATGCCTGAACCCAGCATGTGTTACCAGAACCCTCGGTCTAGTTCGATCTTAGGCTGGGAATGAACTCCGTATGCTTAGACTGGGAATGAACTCCGTATGCTTTGACTGGGAATGAACTCCGTATGCCTAAGTCAACCCACGAAACGAGCGTGCGAGCGCTCAGCCGGCCAGAGGGTGAGATGCATAAGCCGGGGATCAACCGGGTCCCCTTCTACGTGCTACCAATCCTACTACCGCAACCCTCGATCCGATCAGATCTTAGACTGGGAATGAACTCGTATGGCTAAGCCAACCGACGAAACGAGCGGGCGGGCGAGCGGGCGGGCATTTTGCTAGTCAGAGAGACGAGATGCACAAGCCTTGGATCGATAGGGTGGTAGGTGGGTTTAGGTGCATCTTCATATTTCTGCATGCCAATGCCATTTTTATGGCTTCTAAATTCAAACAATGGTCCCTTAAGCCTTCACATGAAGTTTCATGGCAAGACGACTCGTTTTCTATTTTTCACGATTTTCAAAACTTTTTACGGTTTGAGATTTTTTTAAATTTTTTCGGAAGGAGTTTTGACCCCAAACTTGGTAGACATGATCCTTGTATTTTTTTTCGCATGCACAAAAAAATTCAGTTAAAAACTCGAAGTGTACAAGATTTTGTGACCATTTGAAAAAAGTATCCCAATTTCAGACACTTTAATGGCTAGTGGTAGCAAACCTGTAAAATCTCAAATGCTCTTTAAGGGGGTGTGAGTTCTTGAGGTTTGATGAGGGATAGGGGGCCAATATAAGGGCCAAGTACCAGCACCCATCGCACATCATGTACGCATACCCCCCGGCCCCCCCGATCGCCTGAACCCTAATGTCGCCGGTCAAGTTCTCCGGTGATGCTCCGACGATGGTGCCCCGATGAAGAAAAATTTGGCACCAGCACATGCCCAACCTAGCATGTGCTGCCGTAACCCTCGGTCCGGTCTGATCTTAGATTGGGAATTAACTCTGTATGCTTAGACTGGGAATGAACTTCGTATGCCTAAGTCAAACCACGAAATGAATGTGCAGGCGCTCTGTCAGCCAGAAGGGCAGGATGCGCAAGCCAAGGATTGGTCGAGTCCCCCTCTACGTGCTGCCGATCCTGCTGCCGCAACCCTCAGTCCGGTCTGATCTTAGACAGGGAATGAACTCCGTATGCCTAAGCCAACTGATGAAACGAGTGGGCGGGCACTAAGTCGGCCAGAGAGACGGAATGCGCAAGCCCTGGATCGATAGGGTGGTAGGTGGGTTTAGGCACATCTCCATATTTCTACGTGCCAATACCATTTTTATGGCTTGTAAATTCACACAATGGTCCCTTAAGCCTTAACGTGAAGTTTCATGGCAAGACGGCTCGTTTTTTTTTTCATGATTTTCGAAACCTTTTACGGTTCGAGATTTTTTTAAAATTTTTTCGGAAGGAGTTTTGGCCCCAAACTTGGTAGACATGATCCTTGTATTTTTTTGGCTTGCACAAAAAAAATCAGCTAAAAACTCGAAGTGTACAAGATTTTGTGACCATTTGAAAAAAGTGTCCCCATTTCAGACTCTTTAATGGCTACAGGCAGCAAACCTGTAAAATCCCAAATGCCCTTTAAGGGGGGTGAGTTCTCGAGGTTTGATGAGGGATAGGGGGCCAATATAAGGGCCAAGTACCAGCACCCATCGCACATCATGTGCGCACACCCCTCGGCCCCCCCAATTGTTGGAACCCCAATGCCGCCGGTCAGGTTCTCCGATGATGCTCCAACGATGGTGCCCTGGCGAAGAAAAATGTTGCACCAGCACATGCCCGAGTCCAGCATGTGCTACCGCAACCCTCGATCTGATTCGATCTTAGACTGGGAATGAACTCTGTATGCTTAGACTGGGAATGAACTCCGTATGCCGCAGTCAACCCACGAAACGAACGTGCGGACGCTCAGCCGGCCAGAGGGGCGAGATGCGCAAGCTAGGGATCAGTTGGGTCTTTCTCTGTGCACTACCGATCCTGCTGCCGTAACCCTCGGTCTGGTATGATCTTAGATTGGGAATGAACTCCATATGCCTAAGCCGCCTGAGCAAACGAGCGGGCGGGCGGGCACTACATCAGTCAAAGAGACGGGATGCGCAAGCCGTGGATCGATAGGGTGGTAGGTGGGTTTAGGCACATCTTCATATTTCTGCATGCCAATGCCATTTTTATGGCTTGTAAATTCATACACTGGTCCTTTAAGCCTTCACGTGAAGTTTCATGGCAAGACGACTCGTTTTCTATTTTTCACGATTTTCAAAACTTTTACGGTTCGAGATTTTTTAAAATTTTTTCGAAAAGAGTTTTGGCCCCAAACTTGGTAGACGTGATCCTTGTATTTTTCTTGGCAGGCACAAAAAATTTCAGCTAAAAACTTGAAGTGTACAAGATTTTGTGACCATTTGAAAAACATGTTCCCATTTCAGACACTTTAATGGCTACTAGCAGCAAACCTGTAAAATCTCAAATGCTCTTTAAGGGGGTGTGAGTTCTCGAGGTTTGATGAGGGGTAAGGGGCCAATATAAGGGCCAAGTACCAGCACCCTTCGCACATCATGTGCGCACACTCGCTGAAACCCCAATACCGCTGAAACCCCAATACCGCTGGTCAGGTTCTCCGGCGATGCTCCGACGATGGTGTCCCGATGAAGAAAAATGCAGCACCAGCACATGACCGAGCCCAGCATGTGCTGTCGCAACCCTCGGTCTGGTCCGATCTTAGATTGGGAATGAACTCCGTATGCTTAGACTGGGAATGAACTCCGTATGCCTAAGTCAACCAACGAAACGAGCGTGCGAGCGCTCAACCGGCCAGAGGGGCGGGATGCGCAAGTCGGGGATCAATCGGGTCCCCCTCTACGTGCTGCCAATCCTACTACCACAACCATCGATCCAATCCGATCTTAGACTGGGACTGAACTCCGTATGCCTAAGCCAAACGACGAAACGAACGGACGGGCGGGCACTACGCCGGCCAGAGAGACGGAATGCACAAGCCGTGGATCGATAGGGTCGTAGGTGGGTTTAGGCACATCTTCATATTTCTACGTGCCAATACCATTTTTATGGCTTGTAAATTCACACAATGGTCCCTTAAGCCTTAACCTGAAGATTCATGGCAAGACAACTCGTTTTCAATTTTTCATGATTTTTGAAACCTTTTGCGGTTCGAGATTTTTTTAAAATTTTTTCGGAAAGAGTTTTGGCCCCAAACTTGGTAGACATGATCCTTGTATTTTTTTTGGCTTGCACAAAAAAAATCAGCCAAAAACTCGAAGTGCACAAGATTTTGTGACCATTTGAAAAAAGTGTCCCCATTTCAGACTCTTTAATGGCTACTGGCAGCAAACCTGTAAAATCTCAAATGCTCTTTAAGGGGGGGTGAGTTCTCGAGGTTTGATGAGGGATAGGGGGCCAATATAAGGGCCAAGTACCAGCACCCATCGCACACCATGTGCGCACACCTCCCCGGCCTCCCGGCCCCCCCGATCGTCGGAACCCCAATGCCGCCGGTCAGGTTCTCTGGTGATGCTTCGACGATGGTACCCCGACGAAGAAAAATGCGGCACCAGCAAATGCCCAAGCCCACCATGTGCTGTTGTAACACTCGGTCCAGTCTGATCTTAGACTGGGAATGAACTCTGGATGCTTAGACTGGGAATGAACTCCGTATGCCTAAGTCAAGACATGAAACGAGCATGCGGGCACTCAGTCAACCAGAGGGGTGGGATGCGTAAGCCGAGGATCATTCGGGTCCCCTTCTGCATGCTGTCAATCTTGCTGCTGCAACCCTCGATCTGGTCTGATCATAGATTGGGAATGAATTCCGTATGCCTAAGCCAACCGACGAAAAGAACGGACAGGCGGGCGGGCACTATGCCGGCCAGAGAGACGGGTTGCGCAAGCAGTGGATGGATAGGGTGGTAGGTGGGTTTAGGCACATCTTCATATTTCGGCATGCCAATGCTATTTTTATGGCTTGTAAATTCATACAATGGTCCCTTAAGCCTTCACGTGAAGTTTCATGGCAAGACTCATTTTCTATTTTTCACAATTTTTGAAACTTTTTAAGGTTCATGATTTTTGAAAATTTTTTCGGAAGGAGTTTTGGCCCCAAACTTGGTAGATGTTATCCCTGTATTTTTGTTGGTATGCACAAAAAAAATCAGCTAAAAACTCGAAGTGTACAAGATTTTGTGACAATTTGAAAAAGTGTCCCCATTTCAGATACTTTAATGGCTACTGGCAGCAAACCTGTAAAATCTCAAATGCTCTTTAAGGGGGTGTGAGTTCTCGAGGTTTGATGAGGGATAGGGGCCAATATAAGGGCCAAGTAGCAGCACCCATCACACATCATGTGTGCACACCCCTCGACCCCCCCGATCACCAGAATCCCAATGCCGTCGATCAGGTTTTCCGGTGATGCTCTGGCGATGGTGCCCCGATGAAGAAAAATGCGGCACCAGCACATGCCCGAGCCCAACATGTACCATCACAACCCTCGGTCCGGTCCGATCTTAGACTGGGAATGAACTCCGTATGCTTAGACTGAAATGAGCGTGCGGGCGGTCAGCCGGCCAGAAGCACGGGATGCGCAAGTCGGGGATTGACTGGGTCCCCTTCTACATGCTACCGATCTTGCTGCCGCAACCCTCGGTCCGGTCCGATCTTAGATAGGGAATGAACTCCGTATGCCTAAGCCAACCGATGAAATGAGCGGGCGAGCGGGTGGGCGGGCACTACGCCGGCCAGAGAGACGGGATGCGCAAGTCGTGGATCGATAGGGCAGTAGGTGGGTTTAGGCAGATCTTCATATTTTTATGTGCCAATACAATTTTTATGGCTTGTAAATTCATACAATGGTCCCTGAAGCCTTCACGTAAAGTTTCAAGGCAAGACGACTTGTTTTCTATTTTTCATGAATTTCAGAAATTTTTGTGGTTCGGGATTTTTCAAATTTTTTTGGAAGGAGTTTTGGCCCCAAACTAGGTAGACGTGATCCTTTTATTTTTCTTGGCATGCACAAAAAAATTCAGCTAAAAACTTGAAGTGTACAAGATTTTGTGACCATTTGAAAAAAGTGTCCCCATTTCCGACACTTTAATGGCTACTGGCAGCAAACCTGTAATATCTCAAATGCTCTTTAAGGGGGTGTGAGTTCTAAAGGTTTGATGAGGGATAGGGGTTCAATATAAGGGCAAAGTACCAGCACCCATCGCACATCATGTGCGCACACCCCCTGGCCCCTCGATCGTCGGAACCCTAATGCCGCCGATTAGGTTCTCCGGCGATGCTCCGACGATGGTGCCCCGATGAAGAAAAATGTGGCACCAGCACATGCCCGAGCCAGCATGTACTGTCGCAACCCTCAGTCTGGCCTGATCTTAGACTGGGAATGAACTCCATATGCTTAGACTGGGAATGAACTCCGTATGCCTATGTCATCCCACGAAATGAGTGTGCGGGCTCTCAGCCGGCCAGAGGGGCGGGATGCGTAAGCCAGGGATCGACCGGGTCCCCCTCTGCGTGCTATCGATCCTACTGCTACAACCCTTGGTTCGGTCCAATCTTAGACTGGGAATGAACTCCGTATGCTTAAGCCAATCGACGAAATGGGCGAGCGGGCGGACAGGCAGGCGGGCACTACGCCGGCCAGAGAGACGGGATGCGCAAGCTGTGGTTCGATAGGGTGGTAGGTGGGTTTAGGCACATCTTCATATTTTTGCATGCCTATGCCATTTTTATGGCTTGTAAATTCATACAATGGTCCTTTAAGCCTTCACGGGAAGTTTCATGGCAAGACGACTCGTTTTCTATTTTTCATGATTTTTGAAACCTTTTACGGTTCTGGATTTTTTAAAATTTTTTCGAAAGGAGTTTTGGCCCCTAATTTTGTAGACGTGATCCTTGTATTTTTGGTGGCATGCATAAAAAAAATCAGCTAAAAACTCGAAATGTATAAGATTTTGTGACCATTTGAAAAAAGTGTCCCCATTTCAAACACTTTAATGCCTACCTGTAGCAAACCTGTAAAATCTCAAATGCCCTTTAAGGGGGTGTGAGTTCTTGAGGTTTGATGAGGGATAGGGGGCCAATATAAGGGCCAAGTACCAGCACCAGTACATCCTAATGCGCAGGTAGTAGATCGATAGGGTGGTAAGTGGGTTTAGGCACATCTTCATATTTCTGCTTACCAATGCCATTTTTATGGCTTGTAAATTCATACAATGGTCCCATAAGCCTTCACATGAAGTTTCATGGCAAGACGACTCATTTTCTATTTTTCACGATTTTTGAAACTTTTTACGGTTCGGGATTTTTTAAAATTTTTTTGGAAGGAGTTTTGGGCCCAAACTTGGTAGACGTGATCCTCATATTTTTGTTGGCATGCACAAAAAAATTCAGCTAAAAACTCAAAGTGTACAATATTTTGTGACCATTTGAAAAAAGTGTCCCCATTTCAGACACTTTAATGGCTACTGGCAGCAAACCTGTAAAATCTCAAAAGCTCTTTAAGGGGGTGTGAGTTCTTGAGGTTTGATGAGGGATATGGGGCCAATATAAGGGCCAAGTACTAGCACCTATCACACATCATGTGCGCACAGCCCCCCCGACCCCCCCGATCGTCGGAACCCCAATTCAGCCGGTCAGGTTCTCCGATGATGCTCCGGGGATGGTGCCCCGGCAAAGAAAATTACAGTACCAGAACAAGCCTGAGCCCAGCATGTGCTGCCGTAACCCTCGATCTGGTCGGATCTTAGACTGGGAATTAACTCCATATGCCTAAGCCAACCAACGAAACGAGCGGGCGGGCGGGCATTACGCCAGCCAGAGAGATGGGATGCGCAAGCCGTGGATCGATAGGGTGGTAGGTGGGTTTAGGCACACCTTCATATTTTTGTGTGCCAATGCCATTTTTATGGCTTGTAAATTCATACAATGGTCCCTTAAGCCCGAGCCCAGCATGTGCTATCGTAACCTTCGGTCTGGTCCGATCTTTGACTGGTAATGAACTCCGTATGCTTAGATTGGAAATGAACTCCGTATGCCTAAGTCGACTCACGAAACAAGCGTGCGGGTGCTCAACCAGCCAGAGGAGCAGGATGCGTAAGCTGGGGTTCGATTGGGTCCCCTTCAGCGTGTTGTTGATCCTGCTGTAGCAACCCTTGGTCCGGTCCAATCTTAGACTGGGAATGAACTCCGTATGCCTAAGCCAACCGATGAAACGAGCAGGGCGGGCGGGCAGGCGGGCAGGCGGGCACTACGCCGACCAGAGAGACGGGATGCGCAAGCCGTGGATCGATAGGGTGGTAGGTGGGTTTAAGCACATCTTCATTTTTCTGCATTCCAATGCCATTTTTATGGCTTGTAAATTTATACAATGGTCCCTGAATCCTTCACGTGAGGTTTCATGCCAAGAGGACTCGTTTTCTATTTTTTACGATTTTTGAAACTTTCTACAGTTCGGGATTTTTTAAAATTTTTTTCGAACGATTTTTGGCCCCAAACTTGGTAGATGTGATCCTTGTATTTTTTTTCGGATGCACAAAAAAATTCAGCTAAAAACTCAAAGTGTACAAGATTTTGTGACCATTTGAAAAAAGTGTACAAGATTTTGTGACCATTTGAAAAAAGTGTCCCCATTTCATACACTTTAATGGCTACTGGCAGCAAACCTGTAAAATCTCAAATGCTCGTTAAGGGGGTGTGAGTTCTCGAGGTTTGATGAGGGATAGGGGGCCAATATAAGGCCCAAGTACCAGCACCCATCGTACATCATGTGCGCACACCCCCGGCCCCTCGATCATCGGATCCCCAATGCCGTCGGTCAGGTTCTCCGGTGATGCTCCAATGATGGTGCCCCGGTGAAGAAAAATACGACACCATCACATGCTCAAGCCCAGCATGTGCTACCGCAACCCTCGGTCCGGTCCAATCTTAGACTAGGAATGAACTCCGTATGCCTAAGCCAACCGACGAAATGAGCAGGCGAGCGGGCGGGCACTACGTCGGCCAGAGAGACGGGATGCGCAAGCCGTGGATTGATAGGGTGGTAGGTGGGTTAGGCACATCTTCATTTTTCTACGTGCCAATGCCATTTTTATGGCTTGTAAATCTAGACAATGGTCCCTGAATCCTTCACGTGAAGTTTCATGGCAAGACGACTCGTTTTCTATTTTTCACAATTTTTGAAACTTTTTAGGGTTCAGGATTTTTTTAAATTTTTTCGGAAGGAGTTTTGGCCCTAAACTTGGTAGACGTGATCCTTGTATTTTTGTTGGAATGCACAAAAACATTCAGCTAAAAACTCGAAGTGTGCAAGATTTTGTGACCATTTGAAAAAAGTGTCCCCATTTCAGACACTTTAATGGCTACTAGTAGCAAACCTGTAAAATCTCAAATGCTCTTTAAGGGGGTGTGAGTTCTCTAGGTTTGATGAGGGATAGGGGCCCAATATAAGGGCCAAGTACAAGCACCCATCGCACATCAAGTACTCACACCCCCACCGGCCGCCCCGATCACCGAAACCCCAATGTCATCCGGCGATGGTGCCCCAAACTTGTTAGACGTCATCGTTGTATTTTTGTTGGCATGCACAAAAAAATTCAGGTAAAAACTTGAAGTGTACAAGATTTTGTGACCATTTGAAAAAAGTGTCCCCATTTTAGACATTTTAATGGCTACTGGCAGCAAACCTGTAAAATCTCAAATGCTCTTTAAGGGGGTGTGAGTTCTCGAGGTTTGATGAGGGATAGGGGCCAATATAAGGGCCAAGTACCAGCACCCATCGCACATCATGTGCACACACCCCCCCAACCCCTCCGATCGTCGGAACCCCAATGCCGTCGGTCAGGTTCTCCGGCGATGCTCCGGCGATGGTGCCCCGACGAAGAAAAATATGGCACCAGCACATGCCCGGGCCCAACATGTGCTACCGTAACCCTTGGTCCAGTCCGATCTTAGACTGGGAATGAACTCTGTATGCCTAAGTCAACCAACGAAACGAGCGTGCGGCCATTCAACCGGCCAGAGGGGCGGGATGCGCAAGTCAGAGGTCGATCGGGTCCCCCTCTGTGTGCTGGTGATCCTGTTGCCGCAACCCTCGGTCCGGTCCAATCTGAGATTGGGAATGAACTCTGTATGCCTAAGCCCAACCGACGAAATGAGCAGGCGGGCGGACGGGCGGCATTACGTTGGCCAGAGAGACGGGATGCGCAAGCCGTGGATCGATAAGGTGGCAGGTGGGTTTAGGCACATCTTCTTATTTCTACGTGCCAATGCCATTTTTATGGCTTGTAAATTCATACAATGGTCCCATAAGCCTTCACGTGAAGTTTCATGGCAAGATGACTCGTTTTATATTTTTCACGATTTTTGAAACTTTTTAAGGTTTGGTATTTTTTAAAATTTTTTCGGAAGGAGTTTTCGCCCCGAAAAAATTCAGCTAAAAACTCGAAGTGTACAAGATTTTGTGACCATTTGAAAAAGGTGTCCCCATTTCAGACACTTTAATGGCTACTGGCAACGAACCTGCAAAATCTCAAATGCTCTTTAAGGGGGTGTGAGTTCTCAAGGTTTGATGAGGGATAGGGGGCCAATATAAGGGCCAAGTAGCAGCACTCATCGGACATCATGTGCGCACACCCCCCGGCCACCCCGATCATCGGAACCCCAATGCCGTTGGTCAGGTTCTCTGATGATGCTCTGGCGATCGTGCCAGGGTGAAGAAAAATGTGGCAACAGCACATGCCCGAGCCCAGCATGTGCTGTCGTAACCCTCGGTCTAGTTTGATCATAGACTGGGAATGAACTCCGTATGCTTAAGTCAACCTACGAAACGAGCGGGATGCGTAAGCCGAAGATCGGCCAAGTCCCCCTCTGCCGATCCTGCTGCCATAACCCTTGGTCCGGTCCAATCTTAGACTAGGAATGAACTCCGTATGCCTAAGCCAACTGACGAAACGAGCGGGCGGGCGGGTGGGCAAGCACTACGTCGGCCAGAGAGACGGGATGCGCATGCTATGGATCGATAGGGTGGTAGGTGGGTTAGGCACATCTTCATATTTTTGCATGCCAATGCCATTTTTATGGCTTGTAAATTCATACAATGGTCCCTTAAGCCTTCACGTCAAGTTTTAGTGCAAGACGACTCGTTTTCTATTTTTCATGATTTTTAAAACTTTTTGTGGTTCGGTATTTTTTA
Organism: Durio zibethinus; assembly: GCF_002303985.1. Next base: position 1,669,012 of record NW_019167849.1, on the reverse strand, counting down.
AAATTTTTTCGGAAGGAGTTTTGGCCCCAAACCTGTTTGACATGATCCTTGTATTTTTGTTGGCATGCACAAAAAAATTCAGCTAAAAACTCGAAGTGTACAAGATTTTGTGACCATTTGAAAAAAGTGTCCCCATTTCAGACACTTTAATGTTTACTGGCAGCAAACCTGTAAAATCTCAAATGCTCTTTAAGGGGGTGTGAGTTCTCGAGGTTTGATGAGGGATAGGGGGCCAATATAAGGGCCAAGTACCAGCACCCATTGCACATCTTGTGCGCCCACTCCCCCGACCCCCCGATCATCAGAACCCCAATGCTGCCGGTCAAGTTCTCCGACGATGGTGCCCCGACGAAGAAAAATGTGGCACCAGCACATGCCCAAGCCCGACATGTGCTGCCGCAACCCTCGATCTGGTCTGATCTTAGACTGGGAATGAACTCCGTATGCTTAGACTAGGAATGAACTCTATATGCCTAAGTCAACCCACGAAATGAGCGTGCGGGAGCTCAGCTGGCCAAAGGGGCGGGATGCGCAAGCCGGGGATCGACTGGGTCCCCCTTTGCGTGCTGTCGATCCTGCTGCCACAACCCTTAGTTTGGTCTGATCTTAGACTGGGAATGAACTCCATATGCCTAAGCCAACCGACGAAACGAGCGGGCGGGCAAGCAGGCGGGCACTACGCCGATAAGAGAGACGGGATGCACAAGCCGTGGATCGATAGGGTGGTAGGTGGGTTTAGGGACAGCTTCATATTTCTGCATGCCAATGCCATTTCTATGGCTTGTAAATTCATAAAATGGTCCCTTAAGCCTTAATGTGAAGTTTCATGGCAAGACGTCTCGTTTTCTATTTTTCACGATTTTCTAAACTTTTTACGGTTCGAGATTTTTTAAAATTGTTTCGAAAGGAGTTTTAGACCCAATCTTTTTAGACGTGATCCTTGTATTTTTCTTGGCATGGACAAAAAATTTCAGGTAAAAACTTGAAGTGTACAAGATTTTGTGACCATTTGAAAAAAGTGTCCCCATTTCAAACACTTTAATGGCTACTGGTAGCAAACTTGTAAAATCTCAAATGCTCTTTAAGGGGGTGTGAGTTCTCGAGGTTTGATGAGGGATAGGGGGCCAATATAAGGGCTGAGTACCAACACCCATCACACATCATGTGCGCACACCCCCCCGGCCCCCTCGATCATCGAAACCCCAATGCCGTCGGTCAGGTTCTCCGACGATGCTCCGGTGATGGTGCCCCGACGAAGAAAAATGCGGCACCAGCACATGCCCGAGCCCAGCATGTGCTGCCGCAACCCTTGGTCTGGTCCAATCTTAGACTAGGAATGAACTCCGTATGCTTAGACTGAAACGAGCGTGCGGGCGGTCAGCCGGCCAGAAGCACAGGATGCGCAAGTCGGGGATCAACTGGGTCCCCTTCTACATGCTACCGATCTTGCTGCCGCAACCCTCGGTCCGGTCCGATCTTAGATAGGGAATGAACTCCGTATGCCTAAGCCAACCGATGAAATGAGCGGGCGGGCGGGTGGGCGGGCACTACGCCGGCCAGAGAGGCAGGATGCGCAAGCCGTGGATCGATAGGGTGGTAGGTGTGTTTTGGCACATCTTCATATTTCTGCATGCCAATGCCATTTTTATGGCTTGTAAATTCATACAATGGTCCCTTAAGCCCTCACGTGAAGTTTCATGGCGAGACGACTCGTTTTCTATTTTTCATGATTTTTGAAACTTTTTACGGTTCGGGATTTTTTAAAATTTTTTCGGAAGGAGTTTAGCCCCAAACTTTGTAGGCGTGATCCTTGTATTTTTATTGGCATGCACAAAAAAATTCAGCTAAAAAGTCGAAGTGTACAAGATTTTGTGACCATTTGAAAAAAGTGTCCCCATTTCAGACACTTTAATGGCTACTGGCAGCAAACCTGTAAAATCTCAAATGCTCTTAAGTGGGTGTGAGTTCTCAAGGTTTGATGAGGGATAGGGGGCCAATATAAGGGACAAGTACCAGCACCTATCGCACATCATGTGTGCACACCCACCCGACCCCCCCGATCGTCGGAACCCCAATGCCGCCGGTCAAGTTCTCTGGCGATGCTCCGACGATTGTGCCCTGACGAAGAAAAATGCGACACCAGCACATGCCCCAGCCCAGCATGTGCTGCCGCAACCCTCGGTTTGGTCTGATCTTAGACTGGGAATGAACTCCATATGCTGAGACTGGGAATGAACTCTGTATGCCTAAGTCAATCCACGAAATGAGCGTGCGGGCGCTCAGCTGGCCAGAGGGGCGGGATGCGCAAGTCGGGGATCGGTCGGGTCCCCCTCTGTGTGCCATCGATCCTGCTGCTGTAACCCTTGATCCGGTCTGACCTAGGACTGGGAATGAACTCCGTATGCTTAAGCCAACCGACGAAACGAGCGGGCGGACGGGCGGGCGAGCACTACATCGGCCAGAGAGACGGGATGCGTAAGCTATGGACCGATAGGGTGGTAGGTGGGTTTAGGCACATCTTCATATTTCTATGTGCCAATGCCATTTTTATGGCTTGTAAATTCAGACAGTGGTCCCTTAAGCCTTCACATAAAGTTTCATGGCAAGACGACTTGTTTTCTGTTTTTCATGATTTTCAAAACTTTTTGCGGTTCGGGATTTTTTAAAATTTTTTCGGAAAGAGTTTTGGCCCCAAACTTGGTAGACGTGATCCTTGTATTTTTTTTTGGCATGCACAAAAAAATTCAGCTAAAAACTCGAAGTGTACAAGATTTTGTGACCATTTGAAAAAAGTGTCCCCATTTCAGACACTTTAATGGCTACTGGCAGCATACTTGTAAAATCTCAAATGCTCTTGAAGGGGGTGTGAGTTCTCAAGGTTTGATGAGGGATAGGGGGCCAATATAAGGGCCAAGTACCAGCACCCATCGCACATCATGTGCGCACACCCCCCGGCCCCCCCGATCGGCGGAACCCTAATGCACCCGGTTACATTCTCCGACGATGCTCCGGCGATGATGCCCCAACGAAGAAAAATGCGGCACCAGCACATGCCCGAGCCCAGCATGTGCTACCGCAGCCCTTGGTCCAGTCCGATCTAAGACTGGGAATGAACTCCGTATGCCTAAGTCAACGCACGAAACAAGCGTGAGGGCGCTCAATCGGCCAGAGGGGTGGGATACGCAAGCTGGGGATCGACCGGGTCCCCCTCTACCTGGTGCCGATCCTACTGCCGCAACCCTCGGTTTGATCTGATCTTAGACTAGGAATGAACTCCGTATGCCTAAGCCAATCGACGAAACGAACAGGCGGGCGGGCAGGCGGACAGGCACTACACAGGCCAGAAAGACGGCATGCGCAAGCCGTGGATCGATAGGGTTGTAGGTTGGTTTAGGCACATCTTCATATTTCTGCATGCCAATGCCATTTTTATGGCTTGTAAATTCATACAATGGTCCCTTAAGCCTTCACGTGAAGTTTCATGGCAAGACGACTCGTTTTCTATTTTTCACGATTTTTGAAACTTTTTACGGTTCGGGACTTTTTAAAATTTTTTTGGAAGGAGTTTTGGCCCAAAACTTGGTAGACGTGATCCTTGTATTTTTATTGGCATGCTCAAAAAAATTCAGCTAAAAACTCTAAGTGTACAAGATTTTGTGACCATTTGAAAAAAGAGCCCCATTTCAGACACATTAATGGCTACTAGCAGCAAACCTGTAAAATCTCAAATGCTCTTTAAGGGGGTGTGAGTTCTGAAGGTTTGATGAGGGATAGGGGCCAATATAAGGGCCAAGTACCAGCACCCATCGCACATCATGTGCGCACACCCCCCCGGCCCCCCTGATCGCCGGAACCCTAATGCCCCCGATTAGGTTCTCCGACGATGCTCCGACGATGGTACCCCGACGAAGAAAAATGTGACACCAGCACATGCCCGAGCCCAGCATGTGCTGTCGCAACCCTCAGTCTCATCCGATCTTAGACTGAGAATGAACTCTGTATGCTTAGACTGGGAATGAACTCCATATGCCTAAGTCAACCCACAAAACGAGCGTGCGGGCGCTCAACCGACCAGAGGGGCGGGATTCGCAAGCTGGGGATCGGCCGGGTCTCCCTCTGCATGCTGCTAATCCTGTTACTGTAACCCTCGGTCTGGTCCAATCTAAGATTCAGAATGAACTCCATATGCCTAAGCCAACCGATGAAATGAGCGGGTGGGCGGGCACTACGTCGGCTAGAGAGGCGGGTTGCGTAAGCCGTGGATCGATAGGGTGGTAGGTGGGTTCAGGCACATCTTCATATTTCTATGAGCCAATGCCATTTTTATGGCTTGTAAATTCATACAATGGTCCCTTAAGCCTTCACGTGAAGTTTCATGGCAAGACGACTTGTTTTCTATTTTTCACGATTTTCAAAACTTTTTGTGGTTCGGGATTTTTTAAAATTTTTTCGGAAGGTGTTTTGGCCCGAGACTTGGAAGATGTGATCCTTGCATTTTTGTTGGCATGCACAAGAAAATTCAGCCAAAAACTCAAAGTGTACAAGATTTTGTGACCATTTGAAAAAGTGTCCCCATTTTAGACACTTTAATGGCTACTGGCAGCAAACCTGTAAAATCTCAAATGCTCTTTAAGGGGGTGTGAGTTCTTGAGGTTTGATGAGGGATAGGGGCCAGTATAAGGGCCAAGTACCAGCACCCATCGCACATCATGTGCGCACACCCCCCCGAACCCCCCAATCGTTGGAACCCCAATGCCGTCGGTCAGGTTCTCCGGCGATGCTCCGGCGATGGTCCACGACGAAGAAAAATACGGCACCAGCACATGCCCGAGCCCAGCATGTGTTGCCGCAACCCTCGGTCTGGTCCGATCTTAGACTGGGAATGAACTCCGTATGCCTAAGTCAACCCATGAAACGAGCTTGCAGGCGCTCAGCTGGCCAGAGGGGCGGGATGCACAAGCCGGGGATCGACCGGGTCCCCCTCTGCGTGCTACCAATCCTGCTGCCGCAACCCTCAGTCCGGTCCAATCTTAGACTAGGAATGAACTCCGTATGCCTAAGCCAACCGACGAAACGAGCGGTCGGGCGGGCTGGCGGGCACTATGCTGGCCAGAGAGACGGGATGCGCAAGCCGTGGATCGATAAGGTGGTAGGTGGGTTTAGCCACATCTTCATATTTCTGCATGCCAATGCCATTTTTATGGCTTGTAAATTCATACAATGGTCCCTTAGGCCTTCACGTGAAGGTTCATGGCAAGACGACTCATTTTTTATTTTTCACGATTTTTGAAACTTTTTGTGGTTTGGGATTTTTTAAAATTTTTTTGGATGGAGTTTTGGCCGCAAACTTGGTAGATGTGATCCTTATATTTTTGTTGGCATGCAAAAAAAAAATTCAGCTAAAAAGTCAAAGTGTACAAGATTTTGTGACCATTTGAAAAAAGTGTCCCCATTTCAGACACTTTAATGGCTACTGGCAGCAAACCTGTAAAATCTCAAATGCTTTTTAAGGGGGTGTGAGTTCTCAAGGTTTGATGAGAGATAGGGGGCCAATATAAGGGCCAAGTACCAGCACCCATCGCACATCATGTGTGCACACCTGCCCCGGCCCCCCCGATCATCGAAACCCCGATGCTGTCAGTCAGGTTCTCCGGCGATGCTCCGACGAAGAAAAATGTGGGACCAGCACATGCCAGAGCCCAGCATGTTCTGTCGGAACCCTCGGTCCAGTCTGATCTTAGACTGGGAATGAACTCCCTATGCCTAAGTCAACCCACGAAATGAGCGTTAGGCCGCTCAGCCGACCAGAGGGGCGGGATGCGCAAGCCGAGGTTCAGCCTGGTCCCCCTCTGTGTGCTGTCGATATTGCTATCGCAGCCTTCTGTCCAATCCGATATTAGATGGGGAATGAACTCCGTATGCTTAAGCCAACCGATGAAACGAGCTAGCGGGCGGGCGGGCATTACGCCGGCCAGAGAGACGAGATGCACAAGCCGTGGATCGATAAGCTGGTAGGTTGGTTTAGGTACATCTTTATATTTCTGCGTGCCAATGCCATTTTTATGGCTTGTAAATTCAAACAATGGTCCCTTAAGCCTTCACTTGAAGTTTCATGGCAAGACGACTCGTTTTCTATTTTTCATAATTTTTGAAACTTTTTGCGGTTCAGGATTTTTTAAATGTTTTTCGGAAGGAGTTTTGGCCCCAAACTTGGTGGATGTGATCCTTGTATTTTTGTTGGCCTGCATAAAAAAATTTAGCTAAAAATTTGAACTGTACAAGATTTTGTGACCATTTGAAAAAAGAGTTCCCATTTCAGACACCTTAATGGCTACTGGCAGCAAACCTGTAAATTCTCAAATGCTCTTTTAAGGGGGTGTGAGTTCTCACGGTTTGATGAGGGATAGGGGGCCAATATAAGGGCCAAGTACCAGCACCCATCATACATCATGTACGCACACCCCCCCGGCCCCCCCGATCGTCGGAACCCCAATGCCGCCGATCAGGTTCTCCGGCGACGCTCCGACGCTGGTGCCCCGACGAAGAAAAATGCAACATCGGCACATGCCCGAGCCCAGCATGTGCTGCTGTAACCCTCGGTCCGGTCTGATCTTAGATGAGAATGAACTCCGTATGCCTAAGTCAACCCACGAAATGAGTGTGCGGGCGTTCAGTCGGCCAGAGGGGCGGGATGCGCAAGCCGGGGATCGGCCGGGTCCCCCTCTGCGTGCTACAGATCCTGTTGCCGCAACCCTCGGTTTGATCTGATCTTAGACTGGGAATGAACTCCGTATGCCTAAGCCAACCGACGAAATGAGCGGGCGGGCGGGCGGGCACTACGTCGGCCAGAGAGATGGGATGCGCAAGCCGTGGATCGATAGCGTGGTAGGTGGGTTTAGGCACATCTTTATATTTCTGTGTGACAATACCATTTTTATGGCTTGTAAATTCATACAATGGTCCCTTAAGCCTTCACGTGAAGTTTCATGGCAAGACGACTCGTTTTCTATTTTTCATGATTTTTGAATCTTTTTGTAGTTCAGTATTTTTTAAAATTTTTTCGGAAGGAGTTTGGCCCCAAACTTGGTAGACGTGATCCTTGTATTTTTGTTGGCGTGCACTAAAAAATTCAGCTAAAAACTCAAAGTGTTCAAGATTTGTGACCACTCGAAAAAAATGTCCCCATTTAAGACACTTTAATGGCCACTGACAGCAAACCTGTAAAATCTCAAATTCTCTTTAAAGGGGTGTGAGTTCGCGAGGTTTGATGAGGGATAGGGGGCCAATATAAGGGCCAAGTACCAGCACTCACCGCACATCATGTGCGCACACCCCCCCGGCCCCCCCAATCTCCAGAACCCCAATGCCGTCGGTCAGGTTCTCCGGTGATGCTCCGATGATGGTGCCCCAACGAAGAAAAATACAGCACCAGCACATGCCCGAGCCCAACATGTGCTGTCGCAACCCTTGGTCTAGTCCAATCTTAGACTGGGAATGAACTCCGTATGTCGCAGTCAACCCACGAAACGAGCGTGCGGGCGCTCAGTCGGCCAGATGGGCGGGATGCGCAAGTTGGGGATCGATCAGCTCCCCCTCTGCGTGCTGCCGATCTTGCTACCGCAACCCTCGGTCCTGTTTGATCTTAGACTGGGAATGAACTCCGTATGCCTAAGCCAACTGACGAAATGAGCGGGCGGGCGGGCACTACGCCGGCCAGAGAGACGGGATGCACAACCCGTGGATCAATAGGGTGGTAGGTGGGTTTAGGCACATCTTCATATTTCTGCGTGCCAATGCCATTTTTATGGCTTGTAAATTCATAAATTGGTCCCTTAAGCCTTCACGTGAAGTTTCCTGGCAAGACGACTCGTTTTCTATTTTTCATTATTTTCAAAACTTTTTATGGTTCGGGATTTTTTAAAATTTTTTCGGAAGGAGTTTTGGCCCCAAACTTGCTAGATGTGATCCTTGTATTTTTGTTGGCATGCACAAAAACATTCAGCTAAAAACTCGAAGGGTACTCAAAGTGACCATTTGAAAAAATGTCCCCATTTCAGACACTTTAATGGCTACTGGCAGCAAACCTGTAAAATCTCAAATGCTCTTTAAGGGGGTGTGAGTTCTCGAGGTTTGATGAGGGATAGGGTGCCAATATAAGGGCCAAGTACCAGCACCCATCGCACATCATGTGCGCACACCCCCCCGAGCCCCCTGATCGCCGGAACCCCAATGCGACCGGTCAGGCTCTCCGGCAATGGTGCCTCGGCGAAGAAAAATGCGACACCAGCACATGCCAGAGCCCAGCATGTGCTGTCGCAACCCTCGGTTCGATCCGATCTTAGACTAGGAATGAACTCCGCATGCTTAGACTGGGAATGAACTCCGTATGCCTAAGTCAACCCAGGAAACGAGCGTGCGGGCACTCAGCTGGCCAGAGGGTCGGGATGCGGAAGCTGGGGATCTCCCGGGTGCCCCTCTGCGTGCTGCCGATCCTGCTGCCACAACCCTTAGTCCAGTCTGATCTTAGAATGGGAATGAACTCCGTATGCCTAAGTTAACCCACGAAATGAGCGGGTGGGCGGGCAGGCGGGCGGGAGGGCACTACCTCGGCCAGAGAGACGGGATGCGCAAGCCGTGGATCAATAGGGTGGTAGGTGGGTTTCAGCACATCTTCATATTTCTGTGTGTCAATGCCATTTTTATGGCTTGCAAATTCATACAATGGTCCCTTAAGCCTTCACATGATGTTTCATGGCAAGACGACTCGTTTTCAATTTTTAATAATTTTTGAAACTTTTTGCGAATCAGGATTTTTTAAAAATTTTTTCGAAGGAGTTTTGTCCCCAAACCTAGTAGACGTGATCCTTGTATTTTTATTGGCATGCACAAAAAAATTCAGCTAAAAACTCGAAGTGTACAAGATTTTGTGACCATTTGAAAAAGTGTCCCCATTTCAGACACTTTAATGGCTACTGGCGGCAAACCTGTAAAATCTCAAATGCTCTTTAAGGGGGTGTGAGTTCTCCAAGTTTGATGAGGGATAGGGGACTAATATAAGGGCTGAGTACCAGCACCCATCGCACATCATGTGCGCACACCCCCCGGCCCCCCCGATCGTCGAAATCGTAATGCCGTCGGTCAAGTTCTCGGCGATGCTCCGGCGATGGTGCCCCGATGAAAAAAAATGCGGCACCAACACATGCCCGAGCCCAGCATGTACTACCGCAACCCTCGGTCTGGTCTGATCTTAGACTGGGAATGAACTCCGTATGCTTAGACTGGGAATGAACTCCGTATTCCTAAGTCAACCCACGAAACGAGCGTGCGGGTGCTCAGCCGGCCAGAGGGGCGGGATGCGCAAGTCGGGGATCGATCGGGTCCCCCTCTGCGTGCTGCCGATCCTGCTGCCGCAATCCTCGGTCCGGTCCAATCTTAGACTGGGAATGAACTCCGTATGCCTAAGCCAACCGACGAAACGAGCAGGACGCGCAAGCCGGGGATCGGCCAGGTCCCCCTCTGCGTGCTGCTGATCCTGCTACCGCAACCCTCAGTCTGGTCTGATCTTAGACTTGGAATGAACTCCGTATGCCTAAGCCAACCGATGAAACGAGCGGGCGGGCGGGCGGGCACTGCGCCGGCCAGAGAGACAGGATACGCAAGCCGTGGATCGATAGGGTGGTAGGTAGGTTTAGGCATATCTTCATTTTTCTGTGTGCAAATGCCATTTTTATGGCTTGTAAATTCATACAATGGTCCCTTAAGCCTTCACGTGAAAGTTTAGTGGCAAGACGACTCGTTTTCTATTTTTAAGATTTTTGAAACTTTTTGTGGTTCGGTATTTTTTAAAATTATTTCGGAGGGATTTTTGGCCCCAAACTTGGTAGACATGATCCTTGTATTTTTTTAGAATGCACAAAAAAATTTAGCTAAAAACTCGAAGTGTACAAGATTTTGTGACCATTTGAAAAAGTGTCCCCATTTCAGACACTTTAATGGCTACGGACAGCAAAGCTGTAAAATCTCAAATACTCTTTAAAGGGATGTGAGTTCTTAAGGTTTGATGAGAGATAGGGGACCAATGTAAGGGCCAAGTAATAGCACCCATCGCACATCATGTGCGCACACGCCCCCCGATCCCCCTGATCGTCGAAACCCCAATGCTGTCAGTCAGGTTCTCTAGTGTTGCTCCGATGATGGTGCCCCAACAAAGAAAAATGTGGCACCAACACATGCTTGAGCCTAGCATGTGCTGCTGCAACCCTTGGTCTGGTCCGATCTTAGACTGGAATTGAACTCCGTATTCCTAAGTCAACCCATGAAACGAGCGTGCGGGTGCTCAGTCGGCCAGAGGGTAGAGATGCGCAAGCTGGGGATCGACCGAGTCCCCCTTGACGTGCTGCCGATCCTGCTGCCGCAACGCTTGATTCGGTCCGATCTTAGGCTGGGAATGATCTATGTATGCCTAAGCCAACTGACGAAACGAGCGGGTGGGCTGGCGAGCGGGCACTACACCGGCCAGAGAGACGAGATGCGCAAATCTTCATATTTTTGTGTGCCAATGCCATTTTTATGGCTTGTAAATTCATACAATGGTCCCTTAAGCCTTCACGTGAAGTTTCATGGCAAGACGACTCATTTTCTATTGTTCATGATTTTCAAAACTTTTTACGGTTCAGGATTTTTTAAAATTTCTTCAAAACGAGTTTTAGCCCCAAACTTGGTAGACATGATCCCTGTATTTTTGTTGGCATGCACAAAAAAAATTCAGCTAAAAACTCGAAGTGTACAAGATTTTGTGACCATTTGAAAAAAGTATCCCCATTTTAGACACTTTAATGGCTCCTGACAGCAAACCTGTAAAATCTCAAATGCTCTTTAAGGGGGTGTGAGTTCTCGAGGTTTGATGAGGGATAGGGAGCCAATATAAGGGCCAAGTACCAGCACCCATCGGACGTCATGTGCGCACACCCCCCCAGTCCCCCCGATCGTCGGAACCCCAATACTGCCGGACAGGTTCTCCTGCGATGCTCCGGTGATGGTGCCCCGACGAAGAAAAATGCGTCACCAGCACATGCCCGAGCCCAGCATGTGCTGCTGCAACCCTCGATTCGGTCTGATCTTAGACTAGGAATGAACTTCATATGCTTAGACTGGGAATGAACTCCGTATGCCTAAGTCAACCCATGAAACGAGTGTGCGGGTGCTTAACCGGCCAGTGGGATGGGATCCGTAAGCCGAGGATCGATCGGGTCCCTCTCTACGCGCTGCTGATCCTGCTACTGCAACCCTCCATCTGGTCCAATCTTACATTGGGAATGAACTCTGTATGCCTAAGCCAATCGACGAAACGAGCAGGCGAGTGGGCGAACAGGGCACTACGTCGGCCTGAGAGATGGGATCCCAAGCCGTGGATCGATAGGGTGGTAGGTGGGTTTAGCCACATCTTCATATTTCTGTGTGCCAATGCCATTTTTATGGCTTGTAAATTCATACAATGGTCCCTTAAGCCTTCACGTAAAGTTTCACGGCAAGACGACTCCTTTTCTATTTTTCACGATTTTTGAAACTTTTTGTGGTTCGGGATTTTTTTAAAATTTTTTTGGATAGAGCATTGGCCCCAAACTTGGTAGATGTGATCCCTGTATTTTTTTTGGCATGCACAAAAAAATTCAGCTCAAAACTCGAAGTGTACAAGATTTTGTGACCATTTGAAAAAAGTGTCCCCATTTTAGACACTTTAATGGCTACTGGTAGCAAACCTGTAAAATCTCAAATGCTCTTTAAGGGGGTGTGAGTTCTCAAGGTTTGATGAGGGATAGGGGGCCAATATAAGGGCCAAGTACCAGCACCCATCACACATCATGTGCACAAACCCCCCGGCCCCTCCGATCACCGGAACCAAAATGTCGCCGGTCAAGTTCTCCGGCAATGCTCCGACGATGGTGCCCCAGCGAAGAAAAATGTGGCACCATCACAAGCTCGAGCCCAGCATGTGCTGCTGCAACCCTCGGTCCGGTCTGATCTTGACTGGGAATGAACTCCGTATGCTTAGACTGGGAATGAACTCCGTATGCTTAGACTGGGAATGAACTCCGTATTCCTAAGTCAACACACGAAACGAGCGTGCGGGCGCTCAGTCGGCCAGAAGGGCGGGATGCGCAAGCCAGGGATCTGGATGCTACCGATGCTGCTGCCACAACCCTTGGTCTGGTCTGATCTTAGACTGGGAATGAACTCTGTATGCCTAAGCCAACCGATGAAACGAGAGGGCGGGCGGGCAGGCCGTCACTACACCGGCCTGAGAGACTGGATGCGCAAGCTATGGATCGATAGGGTGGTAGGTGGGTTTAGGCACATCTTCTTATTTCTGCATGCCAATGCCATTTTTATGCCTTGTAAATTCATACAATGGTCCCTTAAGCCTTCACGTGAAGTTTCATGGCAAGACAACTCGTTTTCTATTTTTCACGATTTTTGAAACTTTTTGCGGTTCAGGATTTTTTAAAATTTTTTTGGGTGGAGTTTTCGCCCCAAACTTGGTAGACGTGATCCTTGTATTTTTGTTGGCTTGCACAAAAAAATTCTGCTAAAAACTCGAAGTGTACAAGATCTTGTGACCATTTGAAAAAAGTGTCCCCATTTCAGACACTTTAATGGCTACTGGCAGCAAAATCTCAAATGGTCTTTAAGGGGGTGTGAGTTCTCGAGGTTTGATGAGGGATAGGGGGCCAATATAAGGGCCAAGTACCAGCACCCATAGCACATCATGTGCACACACCCCCCGGGCCCCCCAATCGTCGGAACCAAAATGCTGCTGGTCAGGTTTTTCGGTAATACTCCGATGATGGTGCCCCAGCGAAGAGAAATGCGACACCATCACAAGCTCGAGCCCAGCATGTGCTACCGCAACCCTCGGTCCGGTCCAATCTTGACTCGGAATGAACTCCGTATGCTTAGACTGGGAATGAACTCTGTATTCCTAAGTGAACCCATGAAACGAGCGTACGGGCGCTTAGTCAGTTAGAGGGGCAGGATGCGCAAGCTGGGGATCGATCAATCCTAGTACCCCAACCCTTGATCTGATCTGATCTTAGACTGGGAATGAACTCCGTATGCCTAAGCCAACCGACGAAACGAGCGCATGGGCAGGCGGGCGTTCACTATGCCGACCAGAGAGACGGGATGCGCAAGCTGTGGATCGATAGGGTGGTAGGTTGGTTTAGGCACATCTTCATATTTCTGCTTGCCAATGCCATTTTTATGCTTGTAAATTCATTACAATGGTCCCTGAAGCCTTCACGTGATGTTTTCATGCAAGACGACTCATTTTCTATTTTTCATGATTTTTGAAACTTGTTACGGTTTGGGATGTTTTTAAAATTTTTTCAGAATTATTTTTGGCTCCAAACTTGTAGACGTGATCCTTGTATTTTGTTGGCGCACAACTTGCCCGAGCCTAGCATGTGCTGTCGCAACCCTCAGTCCGGTCCGATCTTAGACTGGAATGAACTCCGTATTGCCTAAGTCAACCCACGAAATGAGCGTGCGGTGCTTCAACCAGCCAGAGGGCGGGATACGCAAGCTGGGGATCGGTCGGGTCCCCCTCTGCGTGTTACCGATCCTACTGTCGCAACCCTCGGTCCGGTCCCATCTTAGACTGGGAATGAACTCCGTATGCCTAAGCCGATCGACGAAACGAGCGGGCGGGCGGACGTGCGGGCACTACACCAGCCAGAGAGACGGGATGCGCAAGCCGTGGATCGATAGGGTGGTAGGTGGGTTTAGGCACATCTTCATATTTCTGTGTGCCAATGCCATTTTTATGCCTTGTAAATTCATACAATGGTCCCTTAAGCCTTCACGTCAAGTTTCATGGCAAGACGACTCGTTTTCTATCTTTCATAATTTTTGAAAATTTTCACGGTTCGAGAATTTTTAAAATTTTTTGCAAAGGATTTTTGGCCCCAAACTTGGTAGACGTGATCCTTGAATTTTTGTTGGCATGCACAAAAAAATTCAGCTAAAAACTCGAAGTGTACAAGATTTTGTGACCAATTGAAAAAAGTGTCCCCATTTCAGATATTTTAATGGCTACTGGCAGCAAACCTATAAAATCTCCAATACCCTTTAAGGGGATGCGAGTTCTCGAGGTTTGATGAGGGATAGGGGCCAATATAAGGGCCAACTACCAGCACCCATTGCACATCATGTGCGAACACCCCCCTGGCCCCCCGATCGTCGAAACCCCAATGCCGTCGGTTAAGTTCTCCGACGATGCTCCAGTGATGGTGCCCCGATGAAGAAAAATACGGCACCAACACATGCGTGAGCCCAGAATGTGCTGTCCCAATCCTCGGTTCAGTTCGATCTTAGATTGGGAATGAACTCCGTATGCTTAGACTGGGAATGGACTCCGTATGCCTAAGGCAACCCACGAAACGAGCGTGCGGGTGCTCAGCCAGCCAGAGGGGCGGGATGCGCAAGCCGAGGATCGATCAGGTCCCCCTCTACGTGCTGCCAATCCTAAAGCCGTAACCCTCAGTCCGGTCCAATCTTAGACTGGGAATGAACTCCGTATGCCTAAGCCAACTGATGAAACTAGTGGGCAGGCGGGCGGGCACTACGCCGGCCAGAGAGACGAGATGCGCAAGCCGTGGATCGATAGGGTGGTAGGTGGGTTTAGGCACATCTTCATATTTCTGTGAACCAATGCCATTTTTTTGGCTTGTAAATTCATACAATGGTCCATTAAGCCTTCACGTGAAGTTTCACGGCAAGATGACTCGTTTTCTATTTTTCATGATTTTTAAAACTTTTTGCGGTTTGGGATTTTTTAAAATTTTTTGGGAAGGATTTTTGGCCCCACATTTGGTAGACGTGATCCTTGTATTTTTGTTGGCATGCACAAAAAAATTCAGCTAAAAACTTGAAGTGTACAAGATTTTGTGACCATTTGAAAAAAGTGTCCCCATTTCAGACACTTTAATGGCTACTGGCAGCAAACCTGTAAAATCTCAAATGCTCTTTAAGGGGGTGTGAGTTCTTGAGATTTGATGAGGGATAGGGGGCCAATATAAGGGCCAAGTACCAGCACCCATCGCACATCATGTGCGCACACCCCCCCGGCCCCCTCGATCGCCGGAACCCCAATGCCGTCGGTCAGGTTCTCCGCGATGCTCCGACGATGGTGCCCCGACGAAGAAAAATATGGCACCAACACATTCCCGAACCTAGCATGTGCTACCGCAACCCTCGGACTGGTCTGATCTTAGACTGGGAATGAACTCCGTATGCTTAGACTGGGAATGAACTCCGTATGCCTAAGTCAACCCATGAAACAAGCGTGCGGGTGCTCGGCTGGCCAGAGGGGTGGGATGCGCAAGCCGGGGATCGGCCGGGTCCCTCTTTGCATGCTGCTGATCCTGCTGCCGTAACCCTCGGTCCGGTCCGATCTTAGACTGGGAATGAACCCCGTATGCCTAAGCCAACCGACGAAACAAGCGGGCGGGACGAGATGCGCAAGCCGTGGATCGATAGGGTGGTAGGTGGGTTTAGGCACATCTTCATATTTCTACATGCCAATGCCATTTTTATGGCTTGTAAATTCATACAATGGTCCCTTAAGCCTCCACGTGAAGTTTCATGGCAAGACGACTCGTTTTCTATTTTTCATGATTTTCGAAACTTTTTGTGGTTTGGGATTTTTTAAAATTTTTTCAGAAGGAGTTTTGGTCCCAAACTTGTTAGACGTGATCCTCGTATTTTTTTTGGCATGCACAAAAAAAATCAGCCAAAAATTCGAAGTGTACAAGATTTTGTGACCATTTGAAAAAAGTGTCCCCATTTCAAACACTTTAATGGCTATTGGCAGCAAACCTGTAAAATCTCAAATGCTCTTTAAGGAGGTGCGAGTTCTCAAGGTTTGATAAGCGATAGGGGGCCAATATAAGGGCCAAGTACCAGCGCCCATCGCACATCATGTGCGCACACCCCCCCGACCCCTCCGATTGCCAGAACCCTAATGCCGTCGGTCAGGTTCGTCGGCGGTGCTCCGACGAAGAAAAATGCGGCACCAACACATGCCCGAGCCTAGGATGTGCTGCCACAACCCTCGGTCTGGTCTGATCTTAGACTGGGAATGAACTTCGTATGCTTAGACTAGGAATGAACTCTGTATGCCTAAGTCAACCCACGAAACGAGCGAGCGAGTGCTCAGCCGGCCAGAGGAGCGGGATGCTCAAGCTAGGGATCCGTCGGGTCCCCCTCTGCGTGCTGTCGATCCTGCTACTAGAACCCTCGGTCCGGTCCAATCTTAAAATGGGAATGAACTCCGTATGCCTAGGCCAACCGACGAAACGAGTGGGCGGGCGGGCGGGCACTACACCGGCCAGAGAGACGGGATGCGCAAGCCGTGGATCGATAGGGTGGTAGGTGGGTTTAGGCACATCTTCACATTTCTGTGTGCCAATGCCATTTTTATAGCTTGCAAATTCATACAATGGTCCCTTAAGCCTTCACGTGAAGTTTCATGGCAAGACGACTCGTTATCTATTTTTCACGATTTTTGAAACTTTTTACGGTTTGGGATTTTTTAAATTTTTTTCGGTAGGAGTTTTGGCCCTAAACCTGGTAGACATGATCCTTGTATTTTTGTTGGCATGCATAAAAAAATTCAGCTAAAAACTCGAGGTGTACAAGATTTTGTGACCATTTGAAAAAAGTGTCCCCATTTCAGACATTTTAATGGCTACTGGCAGCAAACCTGTAAAATCTCGAATGCTCTTTAAGGGGGTGTGAGTTCTCGAGGTTTGATGAGGGATAGGGGGCCAATATAAGGGCCAAGTACCAGCACCCATCGCACAACATGTGCGCACACCCCCCCGGCCCCCCGATCATCAGAACCCCAATGTCGTCGGTCAGGTTATCCGACGATGCCCCGACGATGGTGCCCCGACGAAGAAAAATACGGCACCAACACATGCCCGAGCCCAGCCTGTGCTGCCGCAACCCTCGGTCCGGTCTGATCTTAGAATGGGAATGAACTCCGTATGCTTAGACTGGGAATGAACTTCGTATGCCTAAGTCAACTCACGAAACGAACGTGCGGGTGCTCAGCCGGCCAGAGGGGCGGGATGCGTAAGTCGGGGATCGGCCGGGTCCCCCTCTACGTGTTGCCGATCCTGCTGCCGCAACCCTCGGTCCGGTCCAATCTTAGACTGGGAATGAACTCCGTATGCCTAAGCCAACCGACGAAACGAGCGGGCGGGCCGACGGGCGGGCACTACGCCGGCTAGAGAGACGGGATGTGCAAGCCGTGGATCGATAGGGTGGTAGGTGGGTTTAGGCACATCTTCATATTTCTGTGTGCCAATGCCATTTTTATGGCTTGTAAATTCATACAATGGTCCCTTAAGCCTTCACGTGAAGTTTCATGGCAAGATGACTCGTTTTTTATTTTTCACGATTTTCAAAACTTTTTGCGGTTCGAGATTTTTTAAAATTTTTTCAGAAGGATTTTTACCGCCAAACTTGGTAGACGTGATCCTTGTATTTTTGTTGGCTTACATAAAAAAATTGAGCTAAAAACTCGAAGAGTACAAGATTTGGTGACCATTTGAAAAAGTGTCCCCATTTCAGACACTTTAATGGCTACTGGCAGCAAACTTGTAAAATCTCAAATGATCTTTAAGGGGGTGTGAGTTCTTGAGGTTTGATGAAGGATAGGGGGCCAATATAATGGCCAAGTACCAGCACCCATCACACATCATGTGCGCACACCACCCTGGCCCCCCCGATCGCTGGAACCCCAATGCTGCCGATCAGGTTCTCCAGCGAAGAAAAATGCGGCCCAGTACATGCTCGAGCCCAGCATGTGCTACCGCAACCCTCGGTTCGGTCCGATCTTAGACTGGAAATGAACTTCGTATGCCTAATTCAACCCACGAAATGAGCGTGCCGACACTCAACCGGCCAAAGGGGCGGGATGCGCAAGTCGGGGATCGACCGAGTCCCTCTCTGCGTGCTGCCGATCCTGCTGCTGTAACCCGCGGTCCGGTCTGATCTTAGACTAGGAATGAACTCCATATGCCTAAGCCAACTGATGAAACGAGCGGGCGGGCAGGTGGGCGGGCACTACGCTGGCCAGAGAGATGGGACGCGCAAGTGTCACGCCCTGGATGGGCGCGCCAGGCACATCAGGCAGACCAGCAGGCGAGCCAAAGGCTGAGGCCCGCAGACCAGGAGTGCTGGCGGGTATCAGTGCGCAAAGCCTAGCAAACGAGCTCCAAACGCCCGCCCGACTTGCAGGCCAGCCCATGAGACCAAGGCGTATCATACAAGCTGCCCGCACCACATCCAGAAGGGCCCAAGGTGCTGGATACGCAAGGGAAGCTTCTGGAACCAGGCAGGATCAGCATCAGCATCCTGGCAGATTTGGTTGACCCTGAAAATCAGGAACCAGCATCTTGATTAAATGTAATCCCATGATTGTAGCCTTTATTTTAGGGATTTGCCATTAAGTTGTAGCTGGAGCCTCAACTATAAATAGAGGGCTGCTCCACCCTCATTTGTACACCATCAAACACTTCTGTTTCAGTGAATACAAGAGCATTTCCAGAATTCTATTTTCCTGTCCTGTTTCTCTTTAACTTGCGTAATCAGCCCTTCCCATTGTTCTAGTGCCCGCACGCTTGTGTTTTAGGCTGACTTAGGCATAAAGGAGGAGATTCCAAGCCTAAGGCCGCACGGATTCTGAGTCTAAGGTCGGAGCCCATGACACAAGCCGTGGATCGATAGGGTGGTAGGTGGGTTTAGGCACATCTTCATATATTCCGCATGCCAATGCCATTTTTATGGCTTGTAAATTCATACAATGGTCCCTTAAGCGTTCACATGAAGTTTCATGGCAAGACGACTCGTTTTCTATTTTTCACGATTTTTGAAACTTTTTGCGCTTCGAGATTTTTTAAAATTTTTTCGGAAAGTGTTTTGGCCCCAAACTAGGTAGACGTGATCCTTGTATTTTTGTTGGCATGCACAAAAAAATTCAGCTAAAAACTCGAAGTGTACAAGATTTTGTGACCATTTGAAAAAAGTGTCCCCATTTCAGACACTTTAATGGCTACTGGCAGCAAACCTGTAAAATCTCAAATGCTCGTTAAGGGGTGTGAGTTCTCGAGGTTTGATGAGGGATAGGGGCCAATATAAGGGCCAAGTACCAGTACCCATCACACATCATGTGTGCACACCCCCCCGGCCCCCCGATCGCCGGAACCCCAATGCCGCCGGTCAGGTTCTCTGGCGATGCTCCGACGATGGTGCCCCAACAAAGAAAAATGCGGCACCAGCACATGCCCGAGCGCAGCATGCTGCTGCAACCCTCGGTCTGGTCCAATCTTACACTAGGAATGAACTCCGTATGCCTAAGTCAACCCACGAAACGAGCGTTCGGGTGCTCAACCGGCCAGAGGGGCGGGATGCGCAAGCCAGGGATCGACTGGGTCCCCCTCTGTGTGCTACCGATCCTGCTGCTGCAACCCTTGGTCTAGTCTGATCTTAGACTGGGAATGAACTCCGTATGCCTAAGCCAACCGACGAAACTAGCGCGCGGGCAGGCGGGCGTTCACTATGCCGACCAGAGAGACGGGATGCGCAAGCCATGGATCGATAGGGTGGTAGGTGGGTTTAGGCACATCTTCATATTTCTGCTTGCCAATACCATTTTTATGGCTTGTAAATTCATACAACATTCCCTTAAGCCTTCACGTGAAGTTTCATGGCAAGACGACTCATTTTCTATTTTTCATGATTTTCAAAACTTTTTACGTTTCGGGATTTTTTAAAATTTTTTCGGAAGGATTTTTGGCCCCAAACTTGGTGGACGTGATCCTTGTATTTTTGTTGGCATGCACAAAAATATTCACCTAAAAACTCGAAGTGTACAAGATTTTGTGACCATTTGAAAAAAGTGACCCCATTTGAGACAGTTTAATGGCTACTGGCAGCAAACCTGTAAAATCTCAAATGCTCTTTAAGCAGGTGTGAGTTCTCGAGGTTTGATGAGGGATAGGGGGCCAATATAAGGGCCAAGTGCCAGCACCCATCGCACATCATGTGCGCACAACCCCCGGCCCCCCCGATCGTCGAAACCCCAATACTGTCAGTCAGGTTCTCCGACGATGCTCCGACGATAGTGCCCCGGTGAAGAAAAATGCGACACCAGCACATGCGCCAGCCTAGCATGTGCTACCGTAACCCTCGGTCTGGTCCGATCTTAGATTGGGAATGAACTCCATACGCTTAGACTGGGAATGAACTCCGTATGCCTAAGTCAACCCACGAAACGAGTGTGCGGGCGCTCAGTCGGCCAGAGGGGTGAGATTCATATTTCTGCATGCCAATGCCATTTTTATGGCTTGTAAATTCATGCAATGGTCCCTTAAGCCTTCTCGTGAAGTTTCATGGCAAGACGATTCGTTTTCTATTCTTCACGATTTTTGAAACTTTTTACAGTTCGAGATTTTTTAAAATTTTTTCGGAAGAGTTTTGGCACCAAACTTGGTAAACGTGATCCTTGTATTTTTTTTGG
The DNA here is from genome assembly GCF_002303985.1 of Durio zibethinus. The sequence goes on along the minus strand of NW_019167849.1, from coordinate 1,648,425 downwards.
CAAGCACAAAAAAATTCAGCTAAAAAATCGAAGTGTACAAGATTTTGTTACCTTTCGAAAAAAGTGTCCCCATTTCAGACACTTTAATGGCTACTAGAAGCAAACTTGTAAAATCTCAAATGCTCTTTAAGGGGGTGTGAGTTCTCGAGGTTTAATGAGGGATAGGGGACCAATATAAGGGCCAAGTACCAAAACCCATCGCACACCATGTGCGCACACCCCCCGGCCCCCCCGATCGTCGGAACCCCAATGCTACCGTTTCGGTTCTCCGACGATGGTGCCCCAGGGAAGAAACATACGGCACCAGCAGATGCTCGAGCCCAGCATGTGCTGTCGCAACCCTCGGTCTGGTCCGATCTTAGACTGGGAATGAACTCCGCATGCTTAGACTGGGAATGAACTCCGTATGCCTAAGTCAACTCACGAAACAAGCGTGCGGGCGCTCAGCCGGCCAGAGGGGCGGGATTCATATTTCTGCATGCCAATGCCATTTTTATTGCTTGTAAATTTATACAATGGTCCCATAAGCCTTTACGTGAAGTTTCATGGCAAGACGACTGGTTTTCTATTTTTCACGATTTTCAAAACTTTTTATGGTTTGAGATTTTTTTAAATTTTTTCGGAAGGATTTTTGGCCCCAAACTTGGTAGACATGATCCTTGTATTTTTCTCGGCATGCACAAAAAAATTCAGCTAAAAACTTGAAGTGTACAAGATTTTGTGACCATTTGAAAAAAGTGTCCCCAATTCAGACACTTTAATGGCTACTGGCAGCAAACCTGTAAAATCTCAAATGCTCTTTAAGGGGGTGTGAGTTCTCGAGGTTTGATGAGGGATAGGGGGCCAATATAAGGGCCAAGTACCAGCACCCATTGCACATCATGTGCGCACACCCCCCCGGCCCACCCGATTACCGGAACCCCAATGCCACCGGTTAGGTTCTCCGACGATGCTCCGGCGATGGTGCCCCGGTGAAGAAAAATACGGCACCAACACATGCCCGAGCCCAGGATGTACTACCACAACACTCGGTCCGGTCCGATCTTAAACTGGGAATCAACTCCGTATGCTTAGACTGGGAATGAACCTCGTATGCCTAAGTCAACCCACGGAAGGAGCGTGCGGGTGCTCAGTTGGCCAGAGGGGCGGGATGCACAAGTCGGGGATCGACCGGGTCCCCTTCTATGTGCTGCCGATCTTGCTATCGCATCCCTCGGTCTGGTCTGATCTTAGACTGGGAATGAACTCCGTATGCCTAAGCCAACCGACGAAACGAGCGGGCGGGCACTACGCCGGCCAGAGAGACGGGATGCGAAAGCCGTGGATCGATAGGGTGGTATGTGGGTTTAGGCATATCTTCATATTTCTGCGTGCCAATGCCATTTTTGTGGCTTGTAAATTCATACAATGGTCCCTTAAGCCTTCACGTAAAGTTTCATGGCAAGACGACTCGTTTTCTATTTTTCACGATTTTTGAAACTTTTTGTGGTTCGAGATTTTTTAAAATTTTTTCGGATGGATTTTTGGCCCCAAACTTGGAAGATGTGATCCTTGTATTTTTTTTCGCAAGCACAAAAACATTCAACTAAAAACTCGAAGTGTACAAGATTTTGTGACCATTTGAAAAAAGTGTCCCCATTTCACACACTTTAATGGCTACTGGGAGCAAACCTGTAAAATCTCAAATGCTTTTTAAGGGGGGTGAGTTCTCGAGGTTTGATTAGGGATAGGGGGCCAATATAAGGGCCAAGTACCAGCAGCCATCGCACATCATGTGTGCACACCCCCCCCGGCCCCCCCGATCGCCAGAACCCCAATGCCGCCGGTCAGGTTCTCCGACGATGCTCCGACGATGGTGCCCCGACGAAGAAAAATGCGACACCAACACATGCCCTGAGCCCAGCATGTGCTACTGCAACCCTCGATCCGGTCTGATCTTAGACTGGGAATGAACTCCGTATGCTTAGATTGGGAATGAACTCCGTATTCAACTTGCGAAACGAGCGTGCGGGTGCTCAGTCGACCAAAGGGGCGGGATGTGCAAGCCAGGGCTCAGCTGGGTCCCCCCCTGTGTGCTGCTGATCCTGCTGCCGCAACCCTCGGTCCAGTCTCATCTTAGACTGGGAATGAACTCCGTATGCCTAAGCCAACCGACGAAACGAACGGGCAGGCGGGCACTATGCCGACTAGAGAGACAGGATGCGCAAGCCGTGGATCGATAGGGTGGTAGGTGGGTTTAGGCTCATCTTCATATTTCTATGTGCCAATGCCATTTTTATGGCTTGTAAATTCATACAATGGTTCCTTAAGCCTTCATGTGAAGTTTCATGGCAAGACGACTCGTTTCCATTTTCATGATTTTTGAAACTTTTTGCGGTTTGGGATTTTTTTAAATTTTTTCGGAATGCGTTTTAGCCCCAGACTGGGTAGTCGTGATCCTTGTTTTTTTGTTGGCATGCACAAAAAAATTCAGCTAAAAACTCGAAGTGTACAAGATTTTGTGACCATTTGAAAAAAGTGTCCCCATTTCACACACTTTAATGGCTACTTGCAGCAAACCTGTAAAATCTCAAATGATCTTTAAGGGGGTGTGAGTTCTCGAGGTTTGATGAGGGATAGGGAACAATATAAGGGCCAAGTACCAGCACCCATCGCACATCATGTGCGCACACCCCCTCGGCCCCCTTGATCACCAGAACCCCAATGCCGCTGGTCAGGTTCTCCGGTGATGCTCTAGCAATGGTGCCCCGGTGAAAAAAAATGCGGCACCAACACATGCTCGAGCCCAGCATCTGCTGCTGCAACACTCGGTCCGGTCCGATCTTAGACTGGGAATGAACTCCGTATGCCTAAGTCAACCCACGAAACGAGCGTGCGAGTGCTCAGCCGACCAGAAGGGCGAGATGCGCAAGCCGGGGATTGGCTGGGTCCCCCTCTGTGTGCTGTCGATCCTACTGCTGTAACCTTTGCCCTGGTCAGATCTTAGACTGGGAATGAACTCTGTATGCCTAAGCCAACCGATGAAACGAGCGGGTGGGCGGGCGGGCGGGCGAGCACTGCGTTGGCCAGAGAGACGGGATGCGTAAGCCGTGGATCGATAGGGAGGTAGGTGGGTTTAGGCTCATCTTCATATTTCTACGTGCCAATGCCATTTTTATGGCTTGTAAATTCATACAATCGTCCCTTAAGCCTTCACGTGAAGTTTCATAGCAAGACGACTCGCTTTCTATTTTTCGTGATTCTTGAAACTTTTTGCGGTTCGAGATTTTTTAAAATTTTTTTTGAAAGGAGTTTTGGTGCGAAACTTGGTAGACATGATCCTTGTATTTTTTTTGCATGCATAAAAAAATTCAGCTAAAAACTCGAAGTGTACAAGATTTTGTGACCATTTAAAAAAAGTGTCCCCAATTTAGACACTTTAATTGCTACAGGCAGCAAACATGTAAAATCTCAAATGCTCTTTAAGGGGGTGTGAGTTCTCCAGGTTTGATGAGGGATAGAGGGGCAATATAAGGGCCAAGTACCAGCACCCATCGCACATCATGTGCGCACACCACCCCAGGCCCCCCCGATCGCCGAAACCCCAACGCTGTTGGGTAGGTTCTCCGATGATGCTCCGGTGATGGTGCCCCGACGAAGAAAAATGTGGCACCAACACATGCCTGACCTAACATGTGCTGCCATAACCCTCGGTCCGGTCTGATCTTAGACTGGGAATGAACTTCGTATGCTTAGACTGGGAATGAACTCCGTATGCCTGCCTAAGTGAACCCATGATACGAGCGCGCGGGTGCTCAGTCGGCTAGAAGGGCGGGATGCGCAAGCCGGGGATCGGTCTGGGTCCCCCTCTGCGTGCTGCCAATCTTACTGCCACAACCCTCGGTCCAGTCCGATCTTAGACTGGGAATGAACTCCGTATGCCTAAGCCAATAGACGAAACGAACGGGTAGGCGGGCGGGCACTACGCCGGCCAGAGAGACGGGATGCGCAAGCCGTGGATCGATAGGGTGGTAGGTGGGTTTAGGCACATCTTCATATTTCTGCGTGCCAATGCCATTTTTATGGCTTGTAAATTCATACAATCGTCCCTTAAGCCTTCACGTGAAGTTTCATGGCAAGATGACTCGTTTTTTATTTTTCATGATTTTTGAAACTTTTTGCGGTTCGAGATTTTTTAAAATTTTTTTGGAAGGATTTTTGGCCACAAACTTGGGAGACATGATCCTTGTTTTTTTCTTGGCATGCACAAAAAAATTCAGCTAAAAACTCGGAGTGTACAAGATTTTGTGACCATTTGAAAAAAGTGTCCCCATTTCAGACACTTTAATGGCTACTGGCAGCAAACCTGTAAAATCTCAAATGCTCTTTAAGGGGGTGTGAGGTCTCAAGGTTTGATGAGGGATAGGGGGCCAATATAAGGGCCAAGTACCCGCACCCATCGCACATCATGTGCGCACACACCCCGCCCCCCTGATCGTTAGAACCCCAATGCCACAGGTCAGGTTCTCCGGCGATGGTGCCCCGACGAAGAAAAATGCAGCACCAGCACATGCTCGAGCCTAGCATGTGCTGCCGCAACCCTCGGTCTGGTCCGATCTTAGACTGGGAATGAACTCCGTATGCTCAGACTGGGAATGAATTTCGTATGCCTAAGTCAACCCACAAAACGACCGTGCGGGTGCTCAGCTGGCCAGAGAGGCGTGATGTGCAAACCAGGGTTCGATCGGGTCCCCCTCTGCGTGCTGTCGATCCTGCTGCCGCAACCCTCAGTCTGGTCCAATCTTAGATTGGGAATGAAGTCCGTATGCCTCAGCCAACAGACGAAACGAGCGGGCGGGCACTACGCCGACTAGAGAGACGGGATGCGCAAGCCGTGGATCGATAGGGTGGTAGGTGGGTTTAGGCACATCCTCATATTTTTGTGTGCCAATGCCATTTTTATGGCTTGTAAATTCATACAATCATCCCTTAAGCCTTAACGTGAAGTTTCATGGCAAAATGACTCGTTTTCTATTTTTCATGATTTTTGAAACTTTTTACGGTTTGGGATTTTTTAAAATTGTTTCGGAAAGAGTTTTGGTCCCAAACTTGGTAGACATGATCCTTGTATTTTTGTTCGCAAGCACAAAAAAATTCAGCAAAAAACTCGAAGTGTACAAGATTTTGTGACCATTTCAAAAAAATGTCCCCATTTCAGATACTTTAATGGCTACTGGCAGCAAACCTGTAAAATCTCAAATGCTCTTTAAGGGGGTGTGAGTTCTCGAGGTTTGATGACGGATAGGGGGCCAATATAAGGGCCAAGTACCAGCACCCATCACACATCATTTGCGCATACCCTCCCGGCCCCCCGATCCCTGGAACCCCAATGCCGCCGGTCAGGTTCTTCGGTGATGCTCCGACGATGGTGCCCCAGCGAAGAAAAATGCGGCACCAGCACATGCTGAAGCGCAGCATGTGCTGCCGTAACCCTTGATCCAATCCGATCTTAGACTGGGAATGAAGTCCGTGTGCTTAGACTGGGAATGAACTCCGTATGCCTAAGTTAACCCACGAAACAAGCGTGCGGGTGCTCAGCCAGCCAGAGGGCCAGGATGCTCAAGTCGGGGATCGATCGGGTCCCCCTCTAGGTGCTGTCGATCTTGCTACCGCAACCCTCAGTTTGGTCAGATCTTAGACTGTGAATGATGTCCGTATGCCTAAGCCAAACGACGAAAAGAGCAGGCAGACGTGCGGGCACTACGCCGGCCAGAGAGACGGGGATGCGCAAGCCGTGATCGATAGGGTGGTAGGTGCGGTTTAAGCCACATCTTCATATCTGCATGCCAATGCCATTTTTATGGTTGTAATTTCAACATTCGTCCCTTAAGCCTGACGTGAAGTTCTGTGGCCAAAGACGACCTCGTTTAATATTTTCATTGATTTTTGAAACTTTTTTGCCGGTTTGGCATTTTTTAAAATTTTTTCGGAAGTTGTTTGGCCCACAAACTTGGGAGACGTGATCCTGTATTTTTTTGGCGATGGCCACAAAAAAATTCAGCTAAAACTCGAATTTGTACAAGATTTTGTGACCATTTGAAAAAAGTGTCCCTATTTCAGACACTTTAATGGCTACTGGTAGCAAACCTGTAAAATCTCAAATGCTCTTTAAGGGGGTGTTAGGTCTCAAGGTTTGATGAGGGATAGGGGGCCAATATAAGGGCCAAGTACCCGCACCCATCGCACATCATGTGCGCACACACCCCGCCCCCCGATCGTTAGAACCCCAATGCCACCGGTCAGGTTCTCCAGCGATGGTGCCCCGACGAAGAAAAATGCAGCACCAACACATGCCCGAGCCCAGCATGTGCTGCCGCAACCCTCAGTCTGGTCTGGGAACGAACTCCGTATGCTTAGACTGGGAATGAACTCCATATGCCTAAGTCAACCCATGAAACGAGCGTGCGGGCGCTCAGTCAGTCAGAGGGGCGAGATGCGCAAGCTGGGGATCGGTCGGGTCCCCCTTTGTGTGCTACCGATGCTGCAGTTGTAACACTTGGTGTGGTCTAATCTTAGACTGGGAATGAACTTCGTATGCCTAAGCTAACCGACGAAATGAACGGGCGGGCAGGCACTACGTCGACCAGAAAGGCAGGATGTGCAAGCCGTGGGTCAATAGGGTGGTAGATGGGTTTAGGCTCATCTTCACATTTTTGCGTGCCAATGCCATTTTTATGGCTTGTAAATTCAAACAATGGTCCCTTAAGCCTTCACGTGAAGTTTCATGGCAAGACAACTCGTTTTCTATTTTTCACGATTTTTGAAACTTTTTGCGGTTCGAGATTTTTTAAAATTTTTTCAGAAATAGTTTTGGCCCCAAACTTGGAAGACATGATCCTTATATGTTTTTTGGCATGCACAAAAACATTCAGCTAAAAACTCGAAGTGTACAAGATTTTGTGACCATTAGAAAAAAGTGTTCCCATTTCAGACGCTTTAATGACTACTGGCAGCAAACTTGTAAAATCTCAAATGCTCTTTTAGGGGGCATGAGTTCTCGAGGTTTGATGAGGGATAGGGGGCCAACATGAGGGCCAAGTACCAGCACCCATCGCACATCATGTGCGCACACTCCCCAGCCCCCCCAATCGCCTAAACCCCAATGCCGCCGGTCAGGTTCTCCGACGATGCTTCGGCGATGGTGCCCTGGTGAAGAAAAATGTGACACCAGTACATGCCCGAGCCCAGCATGAGCTACCGCAACCCTCGGTCCTGTTCGATCTTAGACTGGGAATGAACTCTGTATGCTTAGACTGGGAATGAACTCCGTATGCCTAAGTCAACCCATGAAACGAGTGTGCGGGCGCTCAACCGGCTAGAGGGGCAGGATGAGCAAGCTGAGGATCGGTTGGGTCCGCCTCTGCATGCTGCCGATCCTGCTACCATAACCCTCGATTCAGTCCAATCTTAGACTCGGTCTGGTCTAATCTTAGACTGAAAATGAACTCCGTATACCTAAGCCAACCGACGAAACGAGCGGGGGGGTGGGCAGGCACTACGCCGGCCAATGAGGCAGGATGCGCAAGCCGTGGATCAATAGGTTGGTAGGTGGGTTTAGGCACATCTTCATATTTCTACGTGCCAATGCCTTTTTATGGCTTGTAAATTCATACAATGGTCCCTTAAGCCTTCACGTGAAGTTTCATGGCACAACTCATTTTCTATTTTTCACGATTTTCAAAATTTTTTACGGTCTGAGATTTTTTAAAATTTTTTTGGAAGGAGTTTTGGCCCCAAACTTGGTAGACGTGATCCTTGTATTTTTGTTGGCATGCACAACAAAATTCAGCTAAAAACTCAAAGTGTACAAGATTTTGTGACCATTTGAAAAAAGTGTCCCCATTTCAGACACATTAATGGCTACTGGCAGCAAACCTGTAAAATCTCAAATGCTCTTTAAGAGGGGGTGAGTTCTCGAGGTTTGATGAGGGATAGGGGGCCAATATAAGGGCCAAGTACCAACACCCATCTCACATCATGTGCGTACAGCCCCTGGCCCCCTGGATCGTCAGAACCCCAATGCTGCCGGTCAGGTTCTCCGACGATGATGCCCCGATGAAGAAAAATACGGCATCAGCACATGCCCGAGCCCAGCATGTGCTGCCGCAACCCTCGGTTCGGTTCGATCTTAGACTGGGAATGAACTCCGTATGCCTAAGTCCACCCACAAAATGAGCATGCGGGCACTTAGTCGACCAGAGGGGCAGGATGCACAAGCCAAGGATCTACCAGTTCCCCCTCTGGGTGCTGCCGATCCTACTGTCGTATCCCTCGGTTTGGTTCAATCTTAGTTTGGGAATGAACTCTGTATGCCTAAGCCGACCGACGAAATGAGCGGGAGGCGGGGCGAACGGGCAGGCACTACACAGGCCAGAGAGACGGGATGTACAAGCCGTGGATCGATTGTGTGGTAGGTGGGTTTAGGCACATTTTCATATTTCTGCATGCCAAGGCCATTTTTATGGGTTGTAAATTCATACAATGGTCCTTTAAGCGTTCACAAGAAGTTTCATGGCAAGACGACTTGTTTTCTATTTTTCATGATTTTTTAAAATTTTTTCGAAAGGATTTTTTACCCCAAACTTGGAAGACGTGATCCTTGTATTTTTGTTGGCATGCACAAAACAATTCAGCTAAAACCTCAAAGTGTAAAAGATTTTGTGACCATTTGAAAAAGGTGTCCCCATTCCAGACACTTTAATGGCTACTGGCAGCAAACCTGTAAAATCTCAAATGCTCTTTAAGGGAGTGTGAGTTCTCGAGGTTTGATGGGGGATAGGGGGCAAATATAAGGGCCAAGTACTAGCACCCATCACACATCATGTGCACACACCCCCCGGCCCCCCCAATCGTCAAAACCCCAATACCGTCGGTCAGCTTCTCTAACGATGCTCCGGTGATGGTGCCCTGACGAAGAAAAATGCGGCACCAACACATGCCCGAGCCCAGCATGTGCTGTCGCAACCCTTGGTCTGGTTCGATCTTAGACTGGGAATGAACTCCGGATGCCTAAGTCAACACATGAAACGAGCGTGCGGGCGCTCAGCCAGCCAGAGGGGCAGGATGCGCAAGCCGGGGAACGGGCGGGTCCCCCTCTGCGTGCTACCGTTCCTGCTACCGTAACCCTCATTTCGGTCTGATCTTAGACTGGCAATGAACTCCGCATGCCTAAGCTAACAGATGAAACGAGCGGGCGGGCAGGCGGGCGGGACGGGCACTATGCCGGCCAGAGAGGCGGGATGCGCAAGCCGTGGATCGATAGGGTGGTAGGTGGGTTTAGTCACATCTTCATATTTCTGCATGCCAATGCCATTTTTATGTCTTGTAAATTCATACGATGGTCCCTTAAGCCTTCACGTGAAGTTTCATGGCAAGACGACTCGTTTTTTATTTTTCATGATTTTTGAAACTTTTTATGGTTCGGGATTTTTTAAAATTTTTTTGGAAGGAGTTTTGGCTCCAAACTTGGTAGACGTGATCCTTTTATTTTTGTTGGCATGCACAAAAATATTCAGCTAAAAACTCGAAATGTACAAGATTTTGTGACCATTTGAAAAAAGTGTCCCCATTTCAGACACTTTAATGGCTTCAGGCAGCAAACCTATAAAATGTCAAATGCTCTTTAAGGGGATGTGAGTTCTCAAGGTTTGATGAGGGATAGGGGGCCAATATAAGGGCCAAGTACCAGCACCCATCGCACATCATGCGCGCAAACCCCCCGGCCCCACGGATCGTCGAAACCCCAATGTCGTCGGTCAGGTTCTCCGACGATGGTGCCCCGATGAAGAAAAATGCGGGACCAGCACATGCTCGAGTCTAACATGTGCTACCGCAACCATCGGTCTGGTCCGATCTTAGACTGGGAATGAACTCCGTATACCTAAGTCAACCCACGAAACAAGCATGCGGGCGCTCAGCCGACCAAAGGGGTAGGATGCACAAACCGAGGATCGGCCCGTCCCCCTCTACGTGCTACCGATCCTACTATCGCATCCCTCAGTCTGGTTCGATCTTAGATTGGGAATGAACTCCGTATGCCTAAGCCAACCGATGAAATGAGCGGGCGGGCGGGCACTACGCCGGCCAGAAAGGCGGGATGCGCAAGCCGTGGATCGATAGGGTGGTAAGTGGGTTTAGTCACATCTTCATATTTCTGCATGCCAATGCCATTTTTATGTCTTGTAAATTCATACGATGGTCCCTTAAGCCTTCACGTGAAGTTTCATGGCAAGACGACTCGTTTTCTATTTTTCACAATTTTTGAAACTTTTTACGGTTTGGGATTTTTTAAAATTTTTTTGGAAGGATTTTTGGCTCCAAACTTGGTAGACGTGATCCTTTTATTTTTGTTGGCCTGCACAAAAATATTCAGCTAAAAACTTGAAATGTACAAGATTTTGTGACCATTTGAAAAAAGTGCCCCCATTTCAGACACTTTAATGGCTACAGGCAGCAAACCTATAAAATGTCAAATGCTCTTTAAGGGGGTGTGAGTTCTCGAGGTTTGATGAGGGATAGAGGGCCAATATAAGGGCCAAGTACCAGCAGCCATCACACATCATGTGCTCAAACCCCCCGGCCCCCCGGATCATCGAAACCCTAATGCCGCAGGTCAGGTTCTCCAGCGATGGTGCCCCGACGAAGAAAAATACGACACCAGCACATGCCCGAGCCCAGCATGTGCTACCGTAACCCTCGGTCCGGTCCAATCTTAGACTGGGAATGAACTCCGTATGCCTAAGTCAACCCACGAAACAAGCATGCGGGCGCTCAGCCGACCAGAGGGGTAGGATGCACAAGCCGAGGATCGACCCGGTCCCCCTCTGCGTGCTACCGATCCTGCTGTCACATCCCTCAGTTTGGTTCGATCTTAGATTGGGAATGAACTCCGTATGCCTAAGCCGACCGATGAAATGAGCGGGCGGACGGGCGGGCACTACGCCGGCCAGAGAGGCGGGATGCGCAAGGCGTCGATCGATTGTATGGTGGGTGGGTTTAGGCGTATCTTCATATTTCTGCAAGCCAATGCAATTTTTATGGGTTGTAAATTCATACAATGGTCCTTCAAGCCTTCACGTGAAGTTTCATGGCAAGACAACTTGTTTTCTATTTTTCACGATTTTTGAAACTTTTTGTGGTTCGAAATTTTTTAAAATTTTTTTGAAAGGAGTTTTTGCCCCAAACTTGGTTGACGTGATCCTTGTATTTTTTTTGGCATGCACAAAAAAATTCAGCTAAAAACTCGAAGTGTACAAGATTTTGTGACCATTTGAAAAAAGTGTCCCCATTTCAAACACTTTAATGGCTACTGGCAGCAAACCTGTAAATTCTCAAATGCTCTTTAAGGGGGTGTGAGTTCTTGAGGTTTGATGAGGGATAGGGGGCCAATATAAGGGCCAAGTACCAGCACCCATTGCACATCATGTGCGCACACCCCCCGGCCCCCTCGATCGTCGGAACCCCAATGCCACCGGTTAGGTTCTCCGACGATGCTCCGACGATGGTGCCCCGACGAAGAAAAATACGGCAGCAGCACATGCCCGAGCCCAGCATGTGCTGCCACAACCCTCAGTCCGATCCGATCTTGTACTAGGAATGAACTCTGTATGCTTAGACTGGGAATGAACTCCGTATGCCTAAGTCAACCCATGAAACGAGGGTGCGGGCGCTCAGCCGGCCAGAGGGATGGGATACGCAAGCTGCGGATCGACTGGGTGCCTCGCTGCGTGCTACCGATCCTGCTACCACCACCCTCAGTTCGGTCCGATCTTAGACTGAGAATGAACTCCGTATGCCTAAGCCAACAAACGAAACGACAGGGGCGGGCGGGCGGGCACTATGCCGACCAGGGAGGCAGGATGCGCAAGCCGTGGATCGATAGGGTGGTAGGTGGTTTAGGTACATCTTCATATTTCTGCATTCAATACCATTTTATGGCTTGTAAATTCCTACAATGGTCCCTTAAGCCTTCACGTGAAGTTTCATGGCAAGACAACTCGTTTTCTATTTTTCATGATTTTCGAAACTTTTTACGGTTCGGGATTTTTTAAAATTTTTTTGAAAGGATTTTTCGCCCCAAACTTGGCAGACGTGATCCTTGTATTTTTTTTGGCATGCACAAAAAAATTCAGCTAAAAACTCGAAGTGTACAAGATTTTGTGACCATTTGAAAAAATGTCCTCATTTCAGACTCTTTAATTGCTACTGGCAGGAAACCTGAAAAATCTCAAATGCTCTTTAAGGGGGTGTGAGTTCTCAAGGTTTGATGAGGGATAAGGGGCCAATATAAGGGCCAAGTACCAGCACCCATTGCACATCACGTGCGCACACCCCCCCGACCTCCCTGATCGTCAGAACCCCAATGCCGCCGATCAGGTTCTCCGACGATGCTCCGTTGATGGAGCCCCGAGGAAGAAAAATGTGGCACCAACACATGCCTGAGCCCAGCATGTGCTGCCGTAACCCTCGGTCTGGTCCGGTCTTAGACTGGGAATTAACTCCGTATGCTTAGACTAGGAATGAACTTCGTATGCCTAAGTCAACCCACGAAATGAGCGTGTGGGTGCTCAACCGACCAGGGGGGCAGGATGCGCAAGTCGGGGATCGGTCGGGTCCCCCTCTGATTGCTGTCGATCTTGCTACAGCAACCCTCGGTCCGATCCAATCTTAGACTAAGAATGAACTCCGTATGCCTAAGCCAACCGATGAAATGAGCGACGGGCGGGCGGGCGGGCACTACGTCGACCAGAGAGACGGGATGCGCAAGTCGTGGATTGATAGGGTGGTCGGTGGGTTTAGGCCCCAAGCTTGGTAGACGTGATCCTTGTATTTTTTTGGCATGCACAAAAAAATTCAGCCTAAAAAACTCGAAGTGTACATGATTTGTGACCCTTTGAAAAAGTGTCCCCATTTCAGACACTTTAATGGCTACTGGCAGCAAACCTGTAAAATCTCAAATGCTCTTTAAGGGGGTGTGAGTTCTCGAGGTTTGATGAGGGATAGGGGCCAATATAAGGGCCAACTACCAGCACCCATCACACATCCGTATGCCTAAGCCAACCGACGAAAAGAGTGGGCGGGCGGGCACTACGCCGGCCAGAGAGGCGGGATGAGCAAGCCTTGGATCGATAGGGTGGTAGGTGGGTTTAGGCACATCTTCATATTTCTGCATGCTAATGCCATTTTTATGGCTTGTAAATTCATACAATAGTCCCTTAAGCCTTCACGTGAAGTTTCGTGGGAAGATGACTCGTTTTCTATTTTTCACAATTTTTAAAAATTTTTGCGGTTCAAGATTTTTTAAAATTTTTTCGAAAGGAGTTTTGGACCCAAACCTGGTAGACGTGATCCTTGTATTTTTTTTGGCATGCACAAAAAAATTCAGCTAAAAACTCAAAGTGTACAAGATTTTGTGATCATTTGGAAAAAGTGTCCCCATTTCAGACACTTTAATGGCTACTGGCAGCAAACCTGTAAAATCTCAAATGCTCTTTAAGGGGGTGTGAGTTCTAGAGGGCCAGCACCCATCGCACATCATGTGCGCAAACCCCCTGATCGTCGGAACCACAATGCCGTCGGTCAATTTCTCCGACGATGGTGCCTCGACGAAGAAAAATGTGGCACCAACACATGCCCGAGCCCAGAATATGCTGGCGCAACCCTCGATCCGATCCAATCTTAGACTGGGAATGAACTCTGTATGCTTACACCGAGAATGAACACCGTATGCCTAAGTCAACCCATGAAATGAGCGTGCGGGCGTTCAGTCGGCCAGATAGGCGGGATGCACAAGCCGGGTCCCCCTCTGCGTGCTGCCGATCTTGCTGTTGCAACCCTCGGTCTGGTTTGATCTTAGACTGGGAATGAACTCCATATACCTAAGCCAACCGATGAAACAAGCGGACGGGTGGGCGGGCAGGCACTACATCGGCCAGAGAGACGGGATGCGCAAGCCGTGGATCGATAGGGTGGTCGGTGGGTTTAGGCACTTCTTTGGATTTCTATGTGCCAATGCCATTTTTATGGCTTGTAAATTCATACAATGGTCCCTTAAGCCTTCATGTGAAGTTTCATGGCAAGACGACTCGTTTTCTATTTTTCACGATTTTCAAAACTTTTTACGGTTCGAGATTTTTTAAATTTTTTTTGGAAGGAGTTTTGGACCCAAACTCGGTAGACGTGATCCTTGTATTTTTGTTGGCATGCACAAAACAATTTTGCTAAAAACTCGAAGTGTACAAGATTTTGTGATCATTAGAAAAAAGTGTCCCCATTTCAGACACTTTAATGGCTACTGGCAGGAAACCTATAAAATCTCAAATACTCTTTAAGGGGGTGTGTGTTATAGAGGTTTGATGAGGGATAGGGGGCCAATATAAGGGCCAAGTACTAGCACCCATCGCAAATCATGTGTGCACACCCCCACGGCCCCCCCGATCGTCGGAACTCAATGCCGCCGATCAGGTTCTCTGACGATGCTCCGGTGATGGTGCCCCGACAAAGAAAAATGCGACACCAACACATGCCCGAGCCCAGCATGTGCTGCCGTAACCCTCAGTCTGATCCGATCTTACACTAGGAATGAACTCCGTATGCTTAGACTAGGAATGAACTCCGTATGCCTAAGTTAACCCACAAAATGAACGTGCGGGCGCTCAGCCAGCCAGAGGGGCGGGATGCAAAAGTCGGGGATCGACCGGGTCCCCCTCTACGTGCTACCGATCCTACTACCGCAACCCTCGATCCGATCCGATCTTAGACTGGGAATGAACTCTATATGCCTAAGCCAACCGACGAAACGAGCGTGCGGGCGGGCACTATTTCGACCAGAGAGACGGGATGCGAAAGCCGTGGATCGATAGGGTGGTAGGTGGGTGTAGGCACATCTTCATATTTCTGCGTGCCAATGCCATTTTTATAGCTTGTAAATTCATACAATAGTCCCTTAAGCCTTCACGTGAAGTTTAATGGCAAGACGACTCATTTTCTATTTTTCATGATTTTTGACACTTTTTGCTGTTCGGGATTGTTTAAAATTTTTTCGGAAGCAGTTTTGGCCCCAAACTTGGTAGACGTGATCCTTGTATTTTTGTTGCCATGCACAAAAATATTCAGCTAAAAACTTAAAGTGTACAAGATTTTGTGATCATTTGCCAAAGGTGTACCCATTTTAGATACTTTAATGGCTACTAGCAGCAAACCTGTAAAATCTCAAATGCTCTTTAAGGGGGTGTGAGTTCCCGAGGTTTGATGAGGATAGGGGGCAATATAAGGGCCAAGTACCAGCACCCATCGCACATCATGTTCGCACACCCCCCCTCACCCCCCGATCGTCAGAACCCCAATGCCGCCGGTCAGGTTCTTCGACGATGCTCCGACGATGGTGCCCCGACGAAGAAAAATGCGGCACCAACACATGCCCGAGCCGAGCATGTGCTATCGCAACCCTCGGTCCGGTCCAATCTTAGACTGGGAATGAACTCCATATGCTTAGACTGGGAATGAACTCCGTATGCCTAAGTTAACCCATGAAACGAGCGTGAGGGTGTTCAGCCGGCCAGAGGGGTGGGATGTGCAAGTTGGGGATCGACCGGGTCCCCCTCTGCATGCTGCTAATCCTGCTGTTGCAACCTTCTATCCGGTCCGATCTTACACTGGGAATGAACTTTGTATGCCTAAGCCAATCGACGAAACAAGCGGGCGGGCGGGCAGGCACTACGCCGGCCAGAGAGACGGGATGCACAAGCCGTTGATCGATAGGGTGGTAGGTGGGTTTAGGCACATCTTCATATTTTTGTGTGCCAATGCCATTTTTATGGCTTCTAAATTTATACAATGGTCCCTTAAGCCTTCACGTGAAGTTTCATGGCAACACGTCTCGTTTTCTATTTTTCACGATTTTTGAAACTTTTTACGGTTTGGGATTTTTTTTAAAATTTTTTTGGATGGAGTTTTGGCCCCAAACTTGGTAGACATGATACTTGTATTTTTGTTGCCATGCAAAAAAAAATTCAGCTAAAAACTCGAAGTGTACAAGATTTTGTGACCATTTGAAAAAAGTGTCCCCATTTCAGATACTTTAATGCCTACTGGCAGCAAACCTATAAAATCTCAAGTGCTCTTTAAGGGGATGTGAGTTCTCGAGGTTTGATGAGGGACAAGGGGCCAATATAAGGGCCAAGTACCAGCACCCATCGCACATCATGTGCGCACACCCCCCAACCCCCCCGATCATCGAAACCCCAATACCGCCTGTCAGGTTCTCCGACGATGCTCGGGTGATGGTGCCCCAACGAAGAAAAATGTGGTACCAACACATGCCCGACCCAGCATGTGCTGTCGCAACCCTTGATCTGTTCTGATCTTAGACTGGGAATAAAATTCGTATGCTTCGACTGGGAATGAACTCCGTATGCCTAAGTCAACCCATGAAACAAGCGTGTGGGTGTTCAACCGGCCAGAGGGGTAGGATGCGCAAGCTGGGGATCGGTCGGGTCCCCCTCTATGTGCTGTAGATCCTGCTGCCACAACCCTCGATCGGGTCTGATCTTAGACTGGGAATGAACTCCGTATTGCTAAGCCAACCGATGAAATGAGCAGGCGGGCGGGCGGGCGGGCACTACTCCGGCCAGAGAGACGGGATGCGCAAGCCGTCGCTCGATAGGTTGGTAGGTGGGTTTATTCACATCTTCATATTTCTTCGTGCCAATGCGATTTTTATGGCTTTTAAATTCATACAATGGTCCCTTAGGCCTTCACGTGAAGTTTCATGGCAAGATGACTCATTTTCTATTTTTCACGATTTTCAAAACTTTTTACGGTTCTAGATTTTTTAAAATTTTTTCAGAAGGATTTTTGGCCCCAAACTTGGTAGACATGATCCTTGTATTTTTGTTGCCGTGCATAAAAAAATTCAGCTAAAAACTCAAAGTGTACAAGATTTTGTGACCATTTGAAAAAAGTGTCCCCATTTCAGACAATTTAATGGCTACTGGCAGCAAACCTGTAAAATCTCAAATGCTCTTTAAAGGGGTGTGAGTTCTTGAGGTTTGATGAGGGATAGGGGGCCAATATAAGGGCCAAGTACCAGCACCCATCGCACATCATGTGCGTACACCCCCCGGCCCCCCCGATCGTCGAAACCCAAATGTCATCGGTCAGGTTCTCCGACGATGCTCCAACGATGGTGCCCCGATGAAGAAAAATGTGACACCAACACATGCTCGAGCCCAGCATGTGGTACCGCAACCCTCGGTCCGGTCCGATCTTAGACTGGGAATGAACTCCATATGCTTAAATTGGGAATGAACTCCGTATGCCTAAGTCAACCCATGAAACGGGCATGTGGGTGCTCAGCAGGCCAGAGGGGCGGGATGTGCATGCCAGGGATGGGCGGGATGTGCATGCCGGGGATTGCTCCAAACTTGGTAAACGTGATCCTTATATTTTTTTTGGCATGCACAAAAAAATTCAGCTAAAAACTCAAAGTGTACAAGATTTTGTGACCATTTGAAAAAAGTGTCCCCATTCCAAACACTTTAATGGCTACTGGCAGCAAACCTGTAAAATCTCAAATGCTCTTTAAGGGGGTGTGAGTTCTCAAGGTTTGATGAGGGATAGGGGGCCAATATAAGGGCCAAGTACTAGAACCCATCGCACATCATGTGCGCACACCACCCCGGCCCCCCGATCGTCGAAACCCCAATGCCACTGGTCAGGTTCTCTGGCGATGCTTCGACGATGGTGCCCTGACGAAGAAAAACGCGACACCAACACATGCCCGAGCCAAGCATATGTTGTTGCAACCTTTGGTCCGATCCGATCTTAGACTGGGAATGAACTCCGTATGCCTAAGTCGACCCACGAAACGAGCGTGCAGGTGCTCAATCGACCAGAGCGACGGGATGCGCAAGCCAGGGATCGGTCAGGTCCCTCTCTGCATGCTGTCGATCCTGCTATCGCAACCCTCAGTCTGGTCCAATCTTAGACTGCGAAAGAACTCCGTATGCCTAAGCCAACCGACGAAGTGAGTGGGCGGGCGGGCACTACGTCGGCCAGAGAGACGGGATGCGCAAGCCATGGATCGATAGGGTGGTAGGTGGGTTTAGGCACATCTTCATATTTCTGCGTGCCAATGCCATTTTTATGGCTTGTAAATTCATACAATGGTCCATTAAGCCTTCACGTGAAGTTTCATGGCAAGACAACTCGTTTTCTATTTTTCATGATTTTTGAAACTTTTTGCGGTTCGTGATTTTTTACAATTTTTTCGAAAGGAGTTTTGGCCCCAAACTTGGTAGACATGATCCTTGTATTTTTGTTGGCATGCACAAAAAAATTCAGCTAAGAACTCGAAGTGTACAAGATTTTGTGACCATTTGAAAAAGGTGTCCCCATTTCAGACACTTAATGGCTATTGGCAGCAAACCTGTAAAATCTCAAATGCTCTTTACGAGGGTGTGAGTTCTTGAGGTTTGATGAGGGATAGGGGGCCAATATAAGGGCCAAGTACCAGCACCCATCGCACATCTTGTGCGCCCACCCCTCGGCCCCCTCGATCACCGGAACCCTAATACCCCCGATCAAGTTCTCCGATGATGCTCCGACGATGGTGCCGCAGTGAAGAAAAATGCGGCACCAACACATGCCCGAGCCCAGTATGTACTGCCGCAACCCTCGATCTGGTTTGATTCGATCGTCGAAACCCCAATTCCGTCAGTTAGGTTCTCTAGCGATGCTCCGGTGATGGTGCCCCCGACGAAGATGTGCTATCGCAACCCTCGGTCCGGTCTGATCTTAGACTGGGAATGAACTCTGTATGCACACACCCCCGATCGTCGGAACCCCAATGCCACCGATCAGGTTCTCCGACGATGCTCCGGTGATGGTGCCCCGATAAAGAAAAATGTGGCACCAACACATGCCCGAGCCCAGCATGTGCTGTCGTAACCATCGGTTTCGTCCGATCTTAGACTGGGAATGAACTCCGTATGCTTAGACTGGGAATGAACTTCGTATGCCTAAGTCAACCCATAAAACGAGTGTGCGGGTGCTGAGTCAGCCAAAGGGGCGGGATGCGCAAGCCGGGGATCGACCGGGTCCCCTCTGCATGCTGCCAATCCTGTTGCTGCAACCCTCGATTCGATCTGATCTTAGACTAGGAATGAACTTCGTATGCCTAAGTCAACCCACGAAATGAGCGTGCAGGTGCTCAGCCGGCTGGAGGGGCAGGATATGCAAGTCGGGGATCGGTCGGGTCCCCCTCTGCGTGCTGTCGATCCTGCTGCCATAACCCTCAGTCCGGTCCAATCTTAGACTAGGAATGAACTTTGTATGCCTAAGCCAACCGACCAAATGAACCGGCGGTCGGGCGGGTGGGCACTACGCCGCCCAGAGAGACGGGATGCGTAAGTCGTGGATCGATAGGGTGGTTGGTGGGTTTAGGCACATCTTCATATTTCTATGTGCCAATGCCATTTTTATGGCTTGTAAATTCATACAATGGTCCCTTAAGCCTTCACGTGAAGTTTCATGGCAAGACGACTCGTTTTCTATTTTCCTCGATTTTTGAAACTTTTTGTGGTTCGAGATTTTTTTAAATTTTTTCAGAAGTAGTTTTGGCCCCAAACTTGGTAGACGTGATCCTTGTATTTTTGTTGGCATGCATAAAAAAATTCATCCAAAAAATCGAAGTGTACAAATTTTGTGACCATTTGAAAAAAGTGTCCCCATTTCAGACACTTTAATGGCTACTAGCAACAAACCTATAAAATCTCAAATGCTCTTTAAGGGGGTGTGAGTTTTCAAGGTTTGATGAGGGATAGGGGGCCAATATAAGGGCCAGGTACCAGCACCCATCGCACATCATGTGCGCGCACCACCCCCTGGCCCCCCGATCACCGGAACCCCAATGACGGAACCCCAATCCACCGGTCAGGTTCTCTGACGATGCTCTGGCGATGGTGCCCCGGTGGTGCCCGAGCCTAGCATGTGCTACCGTAACTGTCGGTCCTATCCAGTCTTAGACTGGGAATGAACTCCGTATGCACACTCCCCCGATCGTCGAAACCCCAATGCCGCCGGTCAGGTTCTCCGACGATGCTCCGACGATGGTGCCTTGGTGAAGAAAAATGTGGCACCAACACATGCCCGAGCCCAGCATGTGCTACCGTAACCGTCGGTCTAGTTCGATCTTAGATTGGGAATGAACTCCGTACGCTTAGACTGGGAATGAACTCCGTATGCCTAAGTCAACCCATAAAACGAGCGTGCGGGTGCTCAGTCGACCAAAAGGGCGGGATGCGCAACCCGGGGATCGATTGGGTCCCCCTCTGCGTGCTACCGATCCTGTCGCTGTAACCCTTGATCCGATCTGATCTTAGACTGGGAATGAACTCCGTATGCCTAAGTCAACCCATGAAATTAGCATGCGGGTGCTCAACCGACCAGAGGGGCGGGATGCGCAAGCCGGGGATCAATTGGGTCCCCCTCTGCGTGCTACCGATCCTGCTATGGCAACCTTCGGTCCAGTCCGATCTTAGACTGGGAATGAACTCTGTATACCTAAGCCAACCGATAAAACGAGCGGGCGGGCGGACGGGCGAGCACTACGCTGTCTAGGAGACGGGATGCGCAAGCCGTGGATCGATAGGGTGGTAGGTGGGTTTAGGGTGGTAGGTGGTAGGAGACGGGATGCGCAAGCCGTGGATCGATACGGAGATATGAACTCCGTATGCTTAGACTGGGAATGAACTCCGTATGCCTAAGTCAACCCATGAAACGAGCGTGCGGGTGCTCAACTGACCAGAGGGGCTGGATGCACAAGCCAGGGATCGACCGGGTCCCCCTTTACGTGCTATCGATCCTGCTGCCGCAACCCTCAGTTCGGTCCAATCTTAGACTGGGAATGAACTTCGTATGCCTAAGCCAACCGACGAAACGAGTGGGCGGACGGGCGGGCACTACACCGGCCAGAGAGACGGGATGCGCAAGCCGTGGATCGATCGGGCGATAGGTGGGTTTAGGCACATCTTTATATTTCTGCCTGCAAATGCCATTTTTATGGCTTGTAAATTCATACAGTAGTCCCTTAAGCCTTCACGTGAAGTTTCATGGCAGGATGACTTGTTTTCTATTTTTCAAGATTTTTGAAACTTTTTGTGGCATAGGATTTTTGAAATTTTTTTCGAAAGGAGTTTTGGCCCCAAACTTGGTAGACGTGATCCTTGTATTTTTGTTGGCATGCACAAAAAAATTCAGCCAAAAAATCGAAGTGTACAAGATTTTGTGACCATTTGAAAAAACTGTCCCCATTTTAGATACTTTAATGGCTACTAGTAGCAAACCTGTAAAATCTCAAATGCTCTTTAAGGGGGTGTGAGTTCTCAAGGTTTGATGAGGGATAGGGGGACAATATAAGGGTCAAGTACCAGCACCTATCGCACATCATGTGCACACACCCCCCGGCCCCCCCGATCGTCAAACCCCAATGCCGTCGGTCAGGTTCTCCGGCGATGCTCCGACAATGGTGCCCCGACGAAGAAAAATACGGCACCAACACATGCTCGAGCCCAGCATGTGCTACCGCAATCCTCGGTCTGATCCGATCTTAGACTGGGAATGAACTCCGTATGCTTAGACTAGGAATGAACTCTGCATGTCTAAGTCAACCAACGAAACGAGTGTACGGGTGCTCAACCGACCAGAAGGGCAGGATGCACAAGCCGGGGATCGGCCAGGTCCCCCTCTTTGTGCTACCAATCTTGCTACTGTAACCCTCTATCAAATCTGATCTTAGACTGGGAATGAACTCCGTATGCCTAAGCCAACCGGATGAAACAAGCGAGCAGGCAGGCGGGCACTACACTGGCCAGAGAGACGAGATCCGCAAGCCGTGGATCGATAGGGTGGTAGGTGGGTTTAGGCACATCTTCATATCTCTGTACGCCAATGCCATTTTTATGGCTTGTAAATTCATACAATGGTCCCTTAAGCCTTCACGTGAAGTTTCATGGCAAGACGACTCGTTTTCTATTTTTCACGATTTTTGAAACTTTTTGTGCCTCAGGATTTTTTAAAATTTTTTCGAAAGGAGTTTTGGCCCCAAACTTGGTAGATGTGATCCTTGTATTTTTATTGGCATGCACAAAAAACTCAGCTAAAAACTCGAAGTATACAAGATTTTGTGACCATTTGAAAAAAGGTCCCCATTTCAGACACTTTAATGGCTACTGGCAGCAAACCCGTAAAACCTCAAATGCTCTTTAACGGGGTGCGAGTTCTCAAGGTTTGATGAGGGATAGGGGGCCAATATAAGGGCCAGGTAGCAGCACCCATCGCACATCATGTGCGTCCACCACCCCCCGGCCCCCCTGATCGTCAGAACCCCAATGCCGCCGGTGCATGTTCTCCGATGATGCTCTAGCGCATGGTGCCCCGGCCGAAGAAAAATGTGGGCACCAAAACACATGCCCAATGCCCAAACATGGTGCTCCCGCAAACCCCTCGATCTGGTCTGATCTGACGACTGGGAATGACTCCGTATGCTTAGACTGGGAATGAACTCCGTATGCCTAGGTAAACCCACGAAACGAGCGTACGGGTGCTCAGCCAACCAGAGGGGCTGGATGCGCAAGTCGAGAATCGGTCGGGTCCCCCTCCATGTGCTATCGATCCTGCTGTCGCAACCTTTAGTTCGTTCCGATCTTAGCCAACCGAGGAAACAAGCGGGCGGACGGGCGGGCACTACGCCGACCAGAGAGATAGGATGCACAAGCCGTGGATCGATAGGGTGGTAGGTGGGTTTAGGCACGTCTTCATATTTCTGCATGCCAATGCCATTTTTATGGCTTGTAAATTCATACAATGGTCCCTTAAACCTTCACGTGAAGTTTCATGGCAAGACGACTCGTTTTCTATTTTTCATGATTTTTGAAACTTTTTACGGTTCGAGATATTTTAAAATTCTTTCGGAAGGTGTTTTGGCCCCATGGTAGACGTGATCCTTGTATTTTTGTTGGCATGCACAAAAGAATTCAGCTAAAAACTCG
>NW_019167849.1:1569397-1624338 GCF_002303985.1 Durio zibethinus | reverse complement strand
CATAAGCCTTCACGTGAAGTTTCATGGCAAGTGACTCGTTTATATTTTTCACGATTTTTGAAACTTTTTAAGGTTTGGTATTTTTTAAAATTTTTTCGGAAGGAGTTTTCGCCCCGAAAAAATTCAGCTAAAAACTCGAAGTGTACAAGATTTTGTGACCATTTGAAAAAAGGTGTCCCCATTTCAGACACTTTAATGGCTACTGGCAACGAACCTGCAAAATCTCAAATGCTCTTTAAGGGGGTGTGAGTTCTCAAGGTTTGATGAGGGATAGGGGGCCAATATAAGGGCCAAGTAGCAGCACTCATCGGACATCATGTGCGCACACCCCCCCGGCCACCCCGATCCGGAACCCCAATGCCGTTGGTCAGGTTCTCTGATGATGCTCTGGCGATCGTGCCAGGGTGAAGAAAAATGTGGCAACAGCACATGCCCGAGCCCAGCATGTGCTGTCGTAACCCTCGTCTAGTTTGATCATAGACTGGGAATGAACTCCGATATGCTAAGTCAACCTACGAAACGAGCGGGATCGTAAGCCGGAGATCGGCCAAGTCCCCCTCTGCCGATCCTACTACCATAACCCTTGGTCCGGTCCAATCTTAGACTAGGAATGAACTCCGTATGCCTAAGCCAACTGACGAAACGAGCGAGCGGGCGGGTGGGCAAGCACTACGTCGGCCAGAGAGACGGGATGCGCATGCTGTGGATCGATAAGGTGGTAGGTGGGTTAGGCACATCTTCATATTTTTGCATGCCAATGCCATTTTTATGGCTTGTAAA
This sequence comes from Durio zibethinus, assembly GCF_002303985.1. The sequence continues at coordinate 1,623,558 of NW_019167849.1, read as the reverse complement.
TTCATACAATGGTCCCTTAAGCCTTCACATGAAGTTTTAGTGCAAGACGACTCGTTTTCTATTTTTCATGATTTTTAAAACTTTTTGTGGTTCGGTATTTTTTAAAATTTTTTCGAAAGGATTTTTGGCCCCAAACTTGTTTGACATGATCTTTGTATTTTTGTTGGGATGCACAAAAAAATTCAGCTAAAAACTCGAAGTGTACAAGATTTTGTGACCATTTGAAAAAAATGTCCCCATTTCAGACACTTTAATGTTTACTGGCAGCAAACTTGTAAAATCTCAAATGCTCTTTATGGGGGTGTGAGTTCTTGAGGTTTGATGAGGGATAGGGGGCCAATATAAGGGCAAGTACAGCACCCATTGCACATCTTGTGCGCCCACTCCCCCCGACCCCCCGATCATCAGAACCCCAATACTGCCGGTCAAGTTCTCCGACGATGGTGCCCCGATGAAGAAAAATGTGGCACCAGCACATGCCCAAGCCCGACATGTGCTGCCGCAACCCTCGATCTGGTCTGATCTTAGACTGGGATGAACTCCGTATGCTTAGACTAGGATGAACTCTATATGCCTAAGTCAACCCACGAAATGAGCGTGCGGGAGGTCAGCTGGCCAAAGGGCGGGGAATGCGCAAGCGGGGATCGACTGGGTCCCCCTTTGCATGCTGTCGATCCTGCTGCCACAACCCTTAGTTTGGTCTGATCTTAGACTGGGAATGAACTCCATAGCCTAAGCAACCGACGAAACGAGCGGGCGGGGCAAGCAGGCGGGCACTACGCCGACAAGAGAGACGGGATGCACAAGCCGTGGATCGATAGGGTGGTAGGGTGGGTTTAGGGACAGCTTCATATTTCTGCATGCCAATGCCATTTCTATGGCTTGTAAATTCATAAAATGGTCCCTTAAGCCTTAATGTGAAGTTTCATGGCAAGACGTCTCGTTTTTCTATTTTTCATGATTTTCTAAACTTTTTACGGTTCGAGATTTTTTAAAATTGTTTCGAAAGGAGTTTTAGACCCAATCTTTTTAGGCGTGATCCTTGTATTTTTCTTGCATGGACAAAAAATTTCAGGTAAAAAACTTGAAGTGTACAAGATTTTGTGACCATTTGAAAAAAGTGTCCCCATTTCAAACACTTTAATGGCTACTGGTAGCAAACTTGTAAAATCTCAAATGCTCTTTAAGGGGGTGTGAGTTCTTGAGGTTTGATGAGGGATAGGGGGCCAATATAAGGGCTGAGTACCAACACCCATCACACATCATGTGCGCACACCCCCTCCGGCCCTCTCGATCATCGAAACCCCAATGCCGTCGGTCAGGTTCTCCGACGATGCTCTAGTGATGGTGCCCCGACGAAGAAAAATGCGGCACCAGCACATGCCCGAGCCCAGCATGTGCTGCCGCAACCCTTGGTCTGGTCCAATCTTAGACTGGGAATGAACTCCGTATGCTTAGACTGAAACAAGCGTGCGGGCGGTCAGCCGGCCAGAAGCACAGGATGCGTAAGTCGGGGATCAACTGGGTCCCCTTCTACATGCTACCGATCTTGCTGCCGCAACCCTCAGTCCGGTCCGATCTTAGATAGGGAATGAACTCCGTATGCCTAAGCCAACCGATGAAATGAGCGGGCGGGCGGGTGGGCGGGCACTACGCCGGCCAGAGAGGCAGGATGCGCAAGCCGTGGATCGATAGGGTGGTAGGTGTCTTTCGGTACATCTTCATATTTCTGCATGCCAATGCCATTTTTATGGCTTGTAAATTCATACAATGGTCCCTTAAGCCCTCACGTGAAGTTTCATGGCGAGACGACTCGTTTTCTATTTTTCATGATTTTTAAAACTTTTTACGGTTCGGGATTTTTTAAAATTTTTTTGGAAGGAGTTTAGCCCCAAACTTTGTAGACGTGATCCTTGTATTTTTATTGGCATGCACAAAAAAATTCAGCTAAAAAGTCAAAGTGTACAAGATTTTGTGACCATTTGAAAAAAGTGTCCCCATTCCAGACACTTTAATGGCTACTGGCAGCAAACCTGTAAAATCTCAAATGCTCTTAAGTGGGTGTGAGTTCTCAAGGTTTGATGAGGGATAGGGGGCCAATATAAGGGACAAGTACCAGCACCTATCGCACATCATGTGCGCACACCCACCCAACCCCCCCGATCGTCGGAACCCCAATGCCTGGCGATGCTCCGGCGATTGTGCCCTGACGAAGAAAAATGCGACACCAGCACATGCCCCAGCCCAGCATGTGCTGCCGCAACCCTCGGTTTGGTCTGATCTTAGACTGGGAATGAACTCCATATGCTGAGACTGGGAATGAACTCTGTATGCCTAAGTCAATCCACGAAATGAGCGTGCGGGCGCTCAGCTGGCCAAAGGGGCGGGATGCGCAAGTCGGGGATCGATCGGGTCCCCCTCTGTGTGCCATCGATCCTGCTGCTGTAACCCTTGATCTGGTCTGACCTAGGACTAGGAATGAACTCCGTATGCTTAAGCCAACCGACGAAACGAGCGGGCGGATGGGCGGGCGAGCACTACATCGGCCAGAGAGACGGGATGCGCAAGCTATGGACCGATAGGGTGGTAGGTGGGTTTAGGCACATCTTCATATTTCTATGTGCCAATGCCATTTTTATGGCTTGTAAATTCAGACAGTGGTCCCTTAAGCCTTCACATAAAGTTTCATGGCAAGACGACTTGTTTTCTGTTTTTCATGATTTTCAAAACTTTTTGCGGTTCGGGATTTTTTAAAATTTTTTCGAAAAGAGTTTTGGCCCCAAACTTGGTAGACGTGATCCTTGTATTTTTTTTTGGCATGCACAAAAAAATTCAGCTAAAAACTCGAAGTGTACAAGATTTTGTGACCATTTGAAAAAAGTGTCCCCATTTCAGACACTTTAATGGCTACTGGCAGCATACTTGTAAAATCTCAAATGCTCTTCAAGGGGGTGTGAGTTCTCAAGGTTTGATGAGGGATAGGGGGCCAATATAAGGGCCAAGTACCAGCACCCATCGCACATCATGTGCGCACACCCCCTGGCCCCCCCGATCGGCGGAACCCCAATGCACCCGGTTACATTCTCCGACGATGCTCCGGCGATGATGCCCCAGCGAAGAAAAATACGGCACCAGCACATGCCCGAGCCCACATGTGCTACCGCAGCCCTTGGTCCAGTCCGATCTAAGACTAGGAATGAACTCCGTATGCCTAAGTCAACGCACAAAACAAGCGTGAGGGCGCTCAATCGGCCAGAGGGGTGGGATGTGCAAGCTGGGGATCGACCGGGTCCCCCTCTGCCTGGTGCTGATCCTACTGCCGCAACCCTCCGTATGCCTAAGCCAATCGACGAAATGAACAGTCGGGCGGGCAGGCGGGCGGGCACTACACAGGCCAGAAAGACGGGATGCGCAAGCCGTGGATCGATAGGGTTGTAGGTTGGTTTAGGCACATCTTCATATTTCTGCGTGCCAATGCCATTTTTATGGCTTGTAAATTCATACAATGGTCCCTTAAGCCTTCACGTGAAGTTTCATGGCAAGACGACTCGTTTTCTATTTTTCACGATTTTTGAAACTTTTTACGGTTCGGGACTTTTTAAAATTTTTTTGGAAGGAGTTTTGGCCCAAAACTTGGTAGACGTGATCCTTGTATTTTTATTGGCATGCTCAAAAAAATTCAGCTAAAAACTCTAAGTGTACAAGATTTTGTGACCATTTGAAAAAAGAGCCCCATTTCAGACACTTTAATGGCTACTAGCAGCAAACCTGTAAAATCTCAAATGCTCTTTAAGGGGGTGTGAGTTCTGAAGGTTTGATGAGGGATAGGGGCCAATATAAGGGCCAAGTACCAGCACCCATCGCACATCATGTGCGCACACCCCCCCCGGCCCCCCTGATCGCCGGAACCCCAATGCCTCCGATCAGGTTCTCCGACGATGCTCCGACGATGGTACCCCGACGAAGAAAAATGTGACACCAGCACATGCCCGAGCCCAGCATGTGCTGTCGCAACCCTCAGTCTCATCTGATCTGAGACTGAGAATGAACTCTGTATGCTTAGACTGGGAATGAACTCCATATGCCTAAGTCAACCCACAAAACGAGCGTGCGGGCGCTCAACCGACCAGAGGGGCGGGATTCGCAAGCTGGGGATCGACCGGGTCCCCCTCTGCATGCTGCTAATCCTGCTACTGTAACCCTCGGTCTGGTCCAATCTAAGATTCAGAATGAACTCCATATGCCTAAGCCAACCGACGAAATGAGCGGGTGGGCGGGCACTACGTCGGCTAGAGAGGCGGGTTGCGTAAGCCGTGGATCGATAGGGTGGTAGGTGGGTTCAGGCACATCTTCATATTTCTATGAGCCAATGCCATTTTTATGGCTTGTAAATTCATACAATGGTCCCTTAAGCCTTCACGTGAAGTTTCATGGCAAGACGACTTGTTTTCTATTTTTCACGATTTTCAAAACTTTTTGTGGTTCGGGATTTTTTAAAATTTTTTCGGAAGGTGTTTTGGCCTGAAACTTGGAAGATGTGATCCTTGCATTTTTGTTGGCATGCATAAGAAAATTCAGCCAAAAACTCAAAGTGTACAAGATTTTGTGACCATTTGAAAAAAGTGTCCCCATTTTAGACACTTTAATGGCTACTGGCAGCAAACCTGTAAAATCTCAAATGCTCTTTAAGGGGGTGTGAGTTTTTGAGGTTTGATGAGGGATAGGGGGCCAGTATAAGGGCCAAGTACCAGCACCCATCGCATATCATGTGCGCACACCCCCCCGAACCCCCCGATCGTTGGAACCCCAATGCCGTCGGTCAGGTTCTCGGACGATGCTCCGGCGATGGTCCACGATGAAGAAAAATGCGGCACCAGCACATGCCCGAGCCCAGCATGTGCTGCCATAACCCTCGGTCCGGTCCGATCTTAGACTGGGAATGAACTCCGTATGCCTAAGTCAACCCATGAAACGAGCTTGTAGGCGCTCAGCTGGCCAGAGGGGCGGGATGCACAAGCCGGGGATCGACCGGGTCCCCCTCTGCGTGCTACCAATCCTGCTGCCGCAACCCTCAGTCCGGTCCAATCTTAGACTAGGAATGAACTCCGTATACCTAAGCCAACCGACGAAACGAGCGGTCGGGCGGGCTGGCGGGCACTATGCTGGCCAGAGAGACGGGATGCGCAAGCCGTGGATCGATAAGGTGGTAGGTGGGTTTAGCCACATCTTCATATTTCTACATGCCAATGCCATTTTTATGGCTTGTAAATTCATACAATGGTCCCTTAGGCCTTCACATGAAGGTTCATGGCAAGATGACTCATTTTTTATTTTTCATGATTTTTGAAACTTTTTGTGGTTTGGGATTTTTAAAAATTTTTTTGGATGGAGTTTTGGCCGCAAACTTGGTAGATGTGATCCTTATATTTTTGTTGGCATGCAAAAAAAAAATTCAGCTAAAAAGTCGAAGTGTACAAGATTTTGTGACCATTTGAAAAAAGTGTCCCCATTTCAGACACTTTAATGGCTACTGGCAGCAAACCTGTAAAATCTCAAATGCTTTTTAAGGGGGTGTGAGTTTTCAAGGTTTGATGAGAGATAGGGGGCCAATATAAGGGCCAAGTACCAGCACCCATCGCACATCATGTGTGCACACCTGCCCCGGCCCCCCCGATCATCGAAACCCCGATGCTGTCGGTCAGGTTCTCCGGCGATGCTCCGACGAAGAAAAATGTGGGACCAGCACATGCCAGAGCCCAGCATGTTCTGTCGGAACCCTCGGTCCGGTCTGATCTTAGACTGGGAATGAACTCCCTATGCCTAAGTCAACCCACGAAATGAGCGTACGGTCGCTCAGCCGACCAGAGGGGCGGGATGCGCAAGCCGAGGTTCGGCCTGGTCCCCCTCTGTGTGCTGTCGATATTGCTATCGCAGCCTTCTGTCCAATCCGATATTAGATGGGGAATGAACTCCGTATGCTTAAGCCAACCGATGAAACGAGCTAGCGGGCGGGCGGGTGGGCATTACGCCGGCCAGAGAGACGAGATGCACAAGCTGTGGATCGATAAGGTGGTAGGTTGGTTTAGGTACATCTTTATATTTCTGCGTGCCAATGCCATTTTTATGGCTTGTAAATTCAAACAATGGTCCCTTAAGCCTTCACTTGAAGTTTCATGGCAAGACGACTCGTTTTCTATTTTTCATAATTTTTGAAACTTTTTACGGTTCAGGATTTTTTAAATGTTTTTTGGAAGGAGTTTTGGCCCCAAACTTGGTAGACGTGATCCTTGTATTTTTGTTGGCATGCATAAAAAAATTTAGCTAAAAGTTTGAACTGTACAAGATTTTGTGACCATTTGAAAAAAGAGTTCCCATTTCAGACACCTTAATGGCTACTGGCAGCAAACCTGTAAATTCTCAAATGCTCTTTTAAGGGGGTGTGAGTTCTCACGGTTTGATGAGGGATAGGGGGCCAATATAAGGGCCAAGTACCAGCACCCATCATACATCATGTGCGCACACCCCCCCGGCCCCCCCGATCGTCGGAACCCCAATGCCGTCGATCAGGTTCTCCGACGATGCTCCGACGCTGGTGCCCTGACGAAGAAAAATGCAACATCGGCACATGCTCGAGCCCAGCATGTGCTGCTATAACCCTCGGTCCGGTCCGATCTTAGATGAGAATGAACTCCGTATGCCTAAGTCAACCCACGAAATGAACGTGCGGGCGTTCAGCCGGCCAGAGGGGCGGGATGCACAAGCCGGGGATCGGCCGGGTCCCCCTCTGCGTGCTACAGATCCTGTTGCCGCAACCCTCGGTTTGATCTGATCTTAGACTGGGAATGAACTCCGTATGCCTAAGCCAACCGCCGAAATGAGCGGGCGGACGGGCGGGCACTACGTCAGCCAGAGAGATGGGATGCGCAAGCCGTGGATCGATAGCGTGGTAGGTGGGTTTAGGCACATCTTCATATTTCTGTGTGACAATACCATTTTTATGGCTTGTAAATTCATACAATGGTCCCTTAAGCCTTCACGTGAAGTTTCATGGCAAGACGACTCGTTTTCTATTTTTCATGATTTTTGAATTTTTTTGTAGTTCAGTATTTTTTAAAATTTTTTTGGAAGGAGTTTGGCCCCAAACTTGGTAGACGTGATCCTTGTATTTTTGTTGGCGTGCACTAAAAAATTCAGCTAAAAACTCAAAGTGTTCAAGATTTGTGACCACTCGAAAAAAATGTCCCCATTTAAGACACTTTAATGGCCACTGACAGCAAACCTGTAAAATCTCAAATTCTCTTTAAAGGGGTGTGAGTTCGCGAGGTTTGATGAGGGATAAGGGGCCAATATAAGGGCCAAGTACCAGCACCCATCGCACATCATGTGCGCACACCCCCCGGCCCCCCCAATCGCCGGAACCCCAATGCCATCGGTCAGGTTTTCCGGTGATGCTCCGATGATGGTGCCCCAACGAAGAAAAATATAGCACCAGCACATGCCCGAGCCCAACATGTGCTACCGCAACCCTTGGTCTGGTCCAATCTTGGACTGGGAATGAACTCCGTATGTCGCAGTCAACCCACGAAACGAGCGTGCGGGCGCTCAGTCAGCCAGATGGGCGGGATGCACAAGTTGGGGATCGATCGGGTCCCCTTCTGTGTGCTGCCGATCTTGCTACCGCAACCCTCGGTCCTGTTTGATCTTAGACTGGGAATGAACTCCGTATGCCTAAGCCAACTGACGAAATGAGCGGGCGGGCGGGCACTACGCCGGCCAGAGAGACGGGATGCGCAAGCCGTGGATCGATAGGGTGGTAGGTGGGTTTAGGCACATCTTCATATTTCTGCGTGCCAATGCCATTTTTATGGCTTGTAAATTCATAAATTGGTCCCTTAAGCCTTCACGTGAAGTTTCCTGGCAAGACGACTCGTTTTCTATTTTTCACTATTTTCAAAACTTTTCGTGGTTCGGGATTTTTTAAAATTTTTTCGGAAGGAGTTTTGGCCCCAAACTTGCTAGATGTGATCCTTGTATTTTTGTTGGCATGCACAAAAACATTCAGCTAAAAACTCGAAGGGTACTCAAAGTGACCATTTGAAACAAATGTCCCCATTTCAAACACTTTAATGGCTACTGGTAGCAAACCTGTAAAATCTCAAATGCTCTTTAAGGGGGTGTGAGTTCTCGAGGTTTGATGAGGGATAGGGTGCCAATATAAAGGCCAAGTACCAGCACCCATCGCACATCATGTGCGCACACCCCCCCGAGCCCCCTGATCGCCGGAACCCCAATGCAACCGGTCAGGCTCTCCGGCAGTGGTGCCTCGGCGAAGAAAAATACGACACCAGCACATGCCAGAGCCCAGCATGTGCTGTCGCAACCCTCGGTCCGATCCGATCTTAGACTAGGAATGAACTCCGTATGCTTAGACTGGGAATGAACTCTGTATGCCTAAGTCAACCCAGGAAACGAGCGTGCGGGCACTCAGCTGGCCAGAGGGCCGGGATGCGGAAGTTGGGGATCTCCCGGGTGCCCCTCTGCGTGCTGCCGATCCTGCTGCCACAACCCTTAGTCCGGTCTGATCTTAGAATGGGAATGAACTCCGTATGCCTAAGTTAACCCACGAAATGAGCGGGTGGGCGGGCAGGCGGGCGGGAGGGCACTACCTCGACCAGAGAGACGGGATGCGCAAGCCGTGGATCAATAGGGTGGTAGGTGGGTTTCAGCACATCTTCATATTTCTGTGTGTCAATGCCATTTTTATGGCTTGCAAATTCATACAATGGTCCCTTAAGCCTTCACACGATGTTTCATGGCAAGACGACTCGTTTTCAATTTTTAATTAATTTTTGAAACTTTTTGCGAATCAGATTTTTTAAAAATTTTTTCGAAGGAGTTTTGTCCCCAAACCTAGTAGACGTGATCCTTGTATTTTTATTGGCATGCACAAAAAAATTCAGCTAAAAACTCATAGTGTACAAGATTTTGTGACCATTTGAAAAAGTGTCCCCATTTCAGACACTTTAATGGCTACTGGCGGCAAACCTGTAAAATCTCAAATGCTCTTTAAGGGGGTGTGAGTTCTCGAGGTTTGATGAGGGATAGGGAGCCAATATAAGGGCCAAGTACCAGCACCCATCGGACGTCATGTGCGCACACCCCCCCAGTCCCCCCGATCGTCGGAACCCCAATGCTGCCGGACAAGTTCTCCTGCGATGCTCCGGTGATGGTGCCCCGATGAAGAAAAATGCGTCACCAGCACATGCCCGAGCCTAGCATGTGCTGCCGCAACCCTCGATTCGGTCTGATCTTAGACTAGGAATGAACTTCGTATGCTTAGACTGGGAATGAACTCCGTATGCCTAAGTCAACCCATGAAATGAGTGTGCGGGTGCTTAACCGGCCAGTGGGATGGGATCCGTAAGCTGAGGATCGATCGGGTCCCTCTCTACGTGCTGCTGATCCTACTACTGCAACGCTCCATCTGGTCCAATCTTACATTAGGAATGAACTCTATATGCCTAAGCCAATCGACGAAACGAGCAGGCGAGTGGGTGAATGGGCACTACGTCGGCCTGAGAGATGGGATCCCAAGCCGTGGATCGATAGGGTGGTAGGTGGGTTTAGCCACATCTTCATATTTCTGTGTGCCAATGCCATTTTTATGGCTTGTAAATTCATACAATGGTCCCTTAAGCCTTCACGTGAAGTTTAGTGGCAAGATGACTCGTTTTCTATTTTTTAAGATTTTTGAAACTTTTTGTGGTTCGGTATTTTTTTAAAATTATTTCGGAGGGATTTTTGGCCCCAAACTTGGTAGACATGATCCTTGTATTTTTGTTAGCATGCACAAAAAAATTCAGCTAAAAACTCGAAGTGTACAAGATTTTGTGACCATTTGAAAAAAGTGTCCCCATTTCAGACACTTTAATGGCTACGGACAGCAAAGCTATAAAATCTCAAATACTCTTTAAAGGGATGTGAGTTCTTAAGGTTTGATGAGAGATAGGGGACCAATGTAAGGGCCAAGTAATAGCACCCATCGCACATCATGTGCGCACACGCCCCCCGATCCCCCTGATCGTCGAAACCCCAATGCTGTCAGTCAGGTTCTCTGGTGTTGCTCCGATGATGGTGCCCCAACAAAGAAAAATGTGGCACCAACACATGCTTGAGCCTAGCATGTGCTGCCGCAACCCTCGGTCTGGTCCGATCTTAGACTGGGAATGAACTCTGTATTCCTAAGTCAACCCATGAAACGAGTGTGCGGGTGCTCAGTCGGCCAGAGGGTAGAGATGCGCAAGCTGGGGATCGACCGAGTCCCCCTTGATGTGCTGTCGATCCTGCTGCCGTAACGCTTGATTCGGTCCGATCTTAGGCTGGGAATGATCTCTGTATGCCTAAGCCAACTGACGAAACGAGCGGGTGGGCGGGCGAACGGGCACTACACCGGCCAAAGAGACGAGATACGCAAATCTTCATATTTTTGTGTGCCAATGCCATTTTTATGGCTTGTAAATTCATACAATGGTCCCTTAAGCCTTCACGTGAAGTTTCATGGCAAGACGACTCATTTTCTATTGTTCATAATTTTCAAAACTTTTTATGGTTCAGGATTTTTTAAAATTTCTTCGAAAGGAGTTTTAGCCCCAAACTTGGTAGACATGATCCCTGTATTTTTTTGGCATGCACAAAAAAAATTCAGCTAAAAACTCGAAGTGTACAAGATTTTGTGACCATTTGAAAAAAGTATCCCCATTTTAGACACTTTAATGGCTCCTGACAGCAAACCTGTAAAATCTCAAATGCTCTTTAAGGGGTGTGAGTTCTCAAGGTTTGATGAGGGATAGGGAGCCAATATAAGGGCCAAGTACCAGCACCCATCGGACGTCATGTGCGCACACCCCCCCAGTCCCCCCGATCGTCGGAACCCCAATGCTGCCGGACAAGTTCTCCTGCGATGCTCCGGTGATGGTGCCCCGATGAAGAAAAATGCGTCACCAGCACATGCCCGAGCCTAGCATGTGCTGCCGCAACCCTCGATTCGGTCTGATCTTAGACTAGGAATGAACTTCGTATGCTTAGACTGGGAATGAACTCCGTATGCCTAAGTCAACCCATGAAATGAGTGTGCGGGTGCTTAACCGGCCAGTGGGATGGGATCCGTAAGCTGAGGATCGATCGGGTCCCTCTCTACGTGCTGCTGATCCTACTACTGCAACGCTCCATCTGGTCCAATCTTACATTAGGAATGAACTCTATATGCCTAAGCCAATCGACGAAACGAGCAGGCGAGTGGGTGAATGGGCACTACGTCGGCCTGAGAGATGGGATCCCAAGCCGTGGATCGATAGGGTGGTAGGTGGGTTTAGCCACATCTTCATATTTCTGTGTGCCAATGCCATTTTTATGGCTTGTAAATTCATACAATGGTCCCTTAAGCCTTCACGTAAAGTTTCACGGCAAGACGACTCCTTTTCTATTTTTCACGATTTTTTTGGATAGAGCATTGGCCCCAAACTTGGTAGATGTGATCCCTATATTTTTTTTGGCATGCACAAAAAAATACAGCTAAAAACTCGAAGTGTAGAAGATTTTGTGACCATTTCAAACACTTTAGCGGCTACTGGTAGCAAACCTGTAAAATCTCAAATGCTCTTTAAGGGGGTGTGAGTTCTCAAGGTTTGATGAGGGATAGGGGGCCAATATAAGGGCCAAGTACCAGCACTCATCACACATCATGTGCACAAACCCCCCAGCCCCTCCGATCACCGGAACCAAAATGCCGCCGGTCAAGTTCTCCGACAATGCTCCGACGATGGTGCCCCAGCGAAGAAAAATGTGGCACCATCACAAGCCCGAGCCCAGCATGTGCTGCTGCAACCCTCGGTCCGGTCTGATCTTGACTGGGAATGAACGCCGTATGCTTAGACTGGGAATGAACTCCGTATTCCTAAGTCAACCCACGAAACGAGCGTGCGGGCGCTCAGCCGGCCAGAAGGGCGGGATGCGCAAGCCAGGGATCTGGATGCTACCGATGCTGCTGCCACAACCCTTGGTCTGGTCTGATCTTAGACTGGGAATGAACTCTGTATGCCTAAGCTAACCGATGAAACGAGAGGGCGGGCGGGCAGGCAGGCACTACACCGGCCTGAGAGACTGGATGCGCAAGCTGTGGATCGATAGGGTGGTAGGTGGGTTTAGGCACATCTTCTTATTTCTGCATGCCAATGCCATTTTTATGCCTTGTAAATTCATACAATGGTCCCTTAAGCCTTCACGTGAAGTTTCATGGCAAGACAACTCGTTTTCTATTTTTCACGATTTTTGAAACCTTTTGCGGTTCAGGATTTTTTAAAATTTTTTTGGGTGGATTTTTCGCCCCAAACTTGGTAGACGTGATCCTTGTATTTTTGTTGGCTTGCACAAAAAAATTCTGCTAAAAACTCGAAGTGTACAAGATCTTGTGACCATTTGAAAAAAGTGTCCCCATTTCAGACACTTTAATGGCTACTGGTAGCAAACCTGTAAAATCTCAAATGGTCTTTAAGGGGGTGTGAGTTCTCGAGGTTTGATGAGGGATAGGGGGCCAATATAAGGGCCAAGTACCAGCACCCATAGCACATCATGTGCACACACCCCTCGGGCCCCCCAATCGTCGGAACCAAAATGCTGCTGGTCAGGTTTTTCGGTAATACTCCGACGATGGTGCCTCAGCAAAGAAAAATGCGACACCATCACAAGCTCGAGCCCAGCATGTGCTACCGCAACCCTCGATCCGGTCCAATCTTGACTGGGAATGAACTCCGTATGCTTAGACTGGGAATGAACTCTGTATTCCTAAGTGAACCCACGAAACAAGCGTACGGGCGCTTAGTCAGCCAGAGGGGCAGGATGCGCAAGCTGGGGATCGATCAATCCTAGTACCCCAACCCTTGATCTGATCCGATCTTAGACTGGGAATGAACTCCGTATGCCTAAGCCAACCGACGAAACGAGCGCATGGGCAGGCGGGCGTTCACTATGCCGACCAGAGAGACGGGATGCGCAAGCTGTGGATCGATAGGGTGGTAGGTTGGTTTAGGCACATCTTCATATTTCTGCTTGCCAATGCCATTTTTATGGCTTGTAAATTCATACAATGGTCCCTGAAGCCTTCACGTGAAGTTTCATGGCAAGATGACTCATTTTCTATTTTTCATGATTTTTGAAACTTTTTGCGGTTTGGGATGTTTTAAAATTTTTTCAGAATTATTTTTGGCTCCAAACTTGGTAGACGTGATCCTTGTATTTTTGTTGGTGCACACTTGCCCGAGCCCAGCATGTGCTGTCGCAACCCTCAGTCCGGTCCGATCTTAGATTGGGAATGAACTCCGTATGCCTAAGTCAACCCACGAAACGAGCGTACGGGTGCTCAACCAGCCAGAGGGGTGGGATACGCAAGCTGGGGATCGGTCGGGTCCCCCTCTGCGTGTTACCGATCCTACTGTCGCAACCCTCGGTCCGATCCCATCTTAGACTGAGAATGAACTCCGTATGCCTAAGCCGATCGACGAAACGAGCGGGCGGGCAGACGTGCGGGCACTACACCAGCCAGAGAGACGGGATGCGCAAGCCGTGGATCGATAGGGTGGTAGGTGGGTTTAGGCACATCTTCATATTTCTGTGTGCCAATGCCATTTTTATGCCTTGTAAATTCATACAATGGTCCCTTAAGCCTTCACGTCAAGTTTCATGGCAAGACGACTCGTTTTCTATCTTTCACAATTTTTGAAAATTTTCACGGTTCGAGAATTTTTAAAATTTTTTGCAAAGGATTTTTGGCCCCAAACTTGGTAGACGTGATCCTTGAATTTTTGTTGGCATGCAAAAAAAAATTCAGCTAAAAACTCGAAGTGTACAAGATTTTGTGACCAATTGAAAAAAGTGTCCCCATTTCAGATATTTTAATGGCTACTGGCAGCAAACCTATAAAATCTCCAATACCCTTTAAGGGGATGCGAGTTCTCGAGGTTTGATGTGGGATAGGGGCCAATATAAGGGCCAACTACCAGCACCCATTGCACATCATGTGCGAACACCCCCCCGGGCCCCCCGATCGTCGAAACCCCAATGCCGCCGGTTAAGTTCTCCGACGATGCTCCGGCGATGGTGCCCCGACGAAGAAAAATGCGGCACCAACACATGCGCGAGCCCAGAATGTGCTGTCCCAATCCTCGGTTCGGTTCGATCTTAGATTGGGAATGAACTCCATATGCTTAGACTGGGAATGGACTCTGTATGCCTAAGGCAACCCACGAAACGAGCGTGCGGGTGCTCAGCCAGCTAGAGGGGCGGGATGCGCAAGCCGAGGATCGGTCGGGTCCCCCTCTGCGTGCTGCCAATCCTAAAGCCGCAACCCTCAGTCCGGTCCAATCTTAGACTGGGAATGAACTCCGTATGCCTAAGCCAACTGATGAAACTAGTGGGCAGGCGGGCGGGCACTACGCCGGCCAGAGAGACGAGATGCGCAAGCCGTGATCGATAGGGTGGTACGTGGGTTTAGGCACATCTTCATATTTCTGTGAACCAATGCCATTTTTTAGCTTGTAAATTCATACAATGGTCCATTAAGCCTTCACGTGAAGTTTCACGGCAAGATGACTCGTTTTCTATTTTTCATGATTTTTAAAACTTTTTGCGGTTTGGGATTTTTTAAAATTTTTTGGGAAGGATTTTTGGCCCCACATTTGGTAGACGTGATCCTTGTATTTTTGTTGGCATGCACAAAAAAATTCAGCTAAAAACTTGAAGTGTACAAGATTTTGTGACCATTTGAAAAAAGTGTCTCCATTTCAGACACTTTAATGGCTACTGGCAGCAAACCTGTAAAATCTCAAATGCTCTTTAAGGGGGTGTGAGTTCTTGAGATTTGATGAGGGATAGGGGGCCAATATAAGGGCCAAGTACCAGCACCCATCGCACATCATGTGCGCACACCCCCCCCGGCCCCCTCGATCGCCGGAACCCCAATGCCGTCTGTCAGGTTCTCCGGCGATGCTCCGACGATGGTGCCCCGACGAAGAAAAATATGGCACCAACACATTCCCGAACCTAGCATGTGCTACCGCAACCCTCGGACTGGTCTGATCTTAGACTGGGAATGAACTCCATATGCTTAGACTGGGAATGAACTCCGTATGCCTAAGTCAACCCATGAAACAAGCGTGCGGGTGCCCGGCTGGCCAGAGGGGTGGGATGCGCAAGTCCGGGATCAGCCGGGTCCCTCTTTGCGTGCTGCTGATCCTGCTGCCGTAACCCTCGGTCCGGTCCGATCTTAGACTGGGAATGAACCCCGTATGCCTAAGCCAACCGACGAAACAAGCGGGCGGGACGAGATGCGCAAGCCGTGGATCGATAGGGTGGTAGGTGGGTTTAGGCACATCTTCATATTTCTACATGCCAATGCCATTTTTATGGCTTGTAAATTCATACAATGGTCCTTTAAGCCTCCACGTGAAGTTTCATGGCAAGACGACTCGTTTTCTATTTTTCATGATTTTCAAAACTTTTTGTGGTTTGGGATTTTTTAAAATTTTTTCAGAAGGAGTTTTGGTCCCAAACTTGTTAGATGTGATCCTCGTATTTTTGTTGGCATGCACAAAAAAAATCAGCCAAAAATTCGAGGTGTACAAGATTTTGTGACCATTTGAAAAAAGTGTCCCCATTTCAAACACTTTAATGGCTATTGGCAGCAAACCTGTAAAATCTCAAATGCTCTTTAAGGAGGTGCGAGTTCTCAAGGTTTGATAAGTGATAGGGGGCCAATATAAGGGCCAAGTACCAGCGCCCATCGCACATCATGTGCGCACACCCCCCGACCCCCCCGATCGCCAGAACCCTAATGCCGTCGGTCAGGTTCGTCGGCGGTGCTCCGACGAAGAAAAATGCGGCACCAACACATGCCCGAGCCTAGCATGTGCTGCCACAACCCTCGGTCTGGTCTGATCTTAGACTGGGAATGAACTTCGTATGCTTAGACTAGGAATGAACTCTGTATGCCTAAGTCAACCCACGAAATGAGCGAGCGAGTGCTCAGCCGGCCAGAGGAGCGGGATGCTCAAGCTAGGGATCCGTCGGGTCCCCCTCTGCGTGCTGTCGATCTTGCTACCAGAACCCTCGGTCCGGTCCAATCTTAAAATGGGAATGAACTCCGTATGCCTAGGCCAACCGACGAAACGAGTGGGCGAGCGGGCGGGCACTACACCGGCCAGAGAGACGGGATGCGCAAGCCGTGGATTGATAGGGTGGTAGGTGGGTTTAGGCACATCTTCACATTTCTGTGTGCCAATGCCATTTTTATAGCTTGCAAATTCATACAATGGTCCCTTAAGCCTTCACGTGAAGTTTCATGGCAAGACGACTCGTTATCTATTTTTCACGATTTTTGAAACTTTTTACGGTTTGGGATTTTTTAAATTTTTTTCGGTAGGAGTTTTGGCCCTAAACCTGGTAGACATGATCCTTGTATTTTTGTTGGCATGCATAAAAAAATTCAGCTAAAAACTCGAGGTGTACAAGATTTTGTGACCATTTGAAAAAAAGTGTCCCCATTTCAGACATTTTAATGGCTACTGGCAGCAAACCTGTAAAATCTCGAATGCTCTTTAAGGGGGTGTGAGTTCTCGAGGTTTGATGAGGATAGGGGCAAATATAAGGGCCAAGTACCAGCACCCATCGCACAACATGTGCGCACACCCCCCCGGCCCCCCGATCATCGGAACCCCAATGTCGTCGGTCAGGTTATCCGACGAAGCCCCGACGATGGTGCCCCGACGAAGAAAAATACAGCAGCAACACATGCCCGAGCCTAGCCTGTGCTCCCGCAACCCTCGGTCCGGTCCGATCTTAGAATGGGAATGAACTCCGTATGCTTAGACTGGGAATGAACTTCGTATGCCTAAGTCAACTCACGAAACGAGCGTGCGGGTGCTCAGCCGGCCAGAGGGGCGGGATGCGTAAGTCGGGGATCGGTCGGGTCCCCCTCTACGTGTTGCCGATCCTGCTGCCGCAACCCTCGGTCCGGTCCAATCTTAGACTGGGAATGAACTCCGTATGCCTAAGCCAACCGACGAAACGAGCGGGCGAGCCGACGGGCGGGCACTACGCCGGCTAGAGAGACGGGATGTGCAAGCCGTGGATCGATAGGGTGGTAGGTGGGTTTAGGCACATCTTCATATTTCTGTGTGCCAATGCCATTTTTATGGCTTGTAAATTCATACAATGGTCCCTTAAGCCTTCACATGAAGTTTCATGGCAAGATGACTCGTTTTTTATTTTTCACGATTTTCAAAACTTTTTGCGGTTCGAGATTTTTTAAAATTTTTTCAGAAGGATTTTTGCCGCCAAACTTGGTAGACGTGATCCTTGTATTTTTTTTGGCTTACATAAAAAAATTGAGCTAAAAACTCGAAGAGTACAAGATTTGGTGACCATTTGAAAAAAGTGTCCCCATTTCAGACACTTTAATGGCTACTGGCAGCAAACTTGTAAAATCTCAAATGATCTTTAAGGGGGTGTGAGTTCTTGAGGTTTGATGAGGGATAGGGGGCCAATATAATGGCCAAGTACCAGCACCCATCACACATCATGTGCGCACACCACCCTGGCCCCCCCGATCGCCGGAACCCCAATGCTGCCGATCAGGTTCTCCAACGAAGAAAAATGCGGCCCAGCACATGCTCGAGCCCAGCATGTGCTACCGCAACCCGCGGTCCGGTCTGATCTTAGACTAGGAATGAACTCCATATGCCTAATTCAACCCACGAATGAAGCGTTGCGACACTCAACCGGCCAAAGGGGCGGGAATGCGCAAGTCGGGGATCGACCGAGTCCCTCTCTGCGTGCTACCGATCTTGCTGCTGTAACGCGCGGTCCGGTCTGATCTTAGACTAGGAATGAACTCCATATGCCTAAGCCAACCGATGAAACGAGCGGGCGGGCAGGTGGGCGGGCACTACGCTGGCCAGAGAGATGGGACGCGCAAGTGTCACGCCCTGGGCGGGCGCGCCAGGCACATCAGGCAGACCAGCAGGCGAGCCAAAGGCTGAGGCCCGCAGACCAGGAGTGCTGGCGGGTATCAGTGCGCAAAGCCTAGCAAACGAGCTCCAAACGCCCGCCCGACTTGCAGGCCAGCCCATGAGACCAAGGCGTATCATACAAGCTGCCCGCACCACATCCAGAAGGGCCCAAGGTGCTGGATACGCAAGGGAAGCTTCTGGAACCAGGCAGGATCAGCATCAGCATCCTGGCAGATTTGGTTGACCCTGAAAATCAGGAACCAGCATCTTGATTAAATGTAATCCCATGATTGTAGCCTTTATTTTAGGGATTTGCCATTAAGTTGTAGCTGGAGCCTCAACTATAAATAGAGGGCTGCTCCACCCTCATTTGTACACCATCAAACACTTCTGTTTCAGTGAATACAAGAGCATTTCCAGAATTCTGTTTTCCTGTCCTGTTTCTCTTTAACTTGCGTAATCAGCCCTTCCCATTGTTCTAGTGCCCGCACGCTTGTGTTTTAGGCTGACTTAGGCATAAAGGAGGAGATTCCAAGCCTAAGGTCGCACGGATTCTGAGTCTAAGGTCGGAGCCCATGACACAAGCCGTGGATCGATAGGGTGGTAGGTGGGTTTAGGCACATCTTCATATATTCCGCATGCCAATGCCATTTTTATGGCTTGTAAATTCATACAATGGTCCCTTAAGCGTTCACATGAAGTTTCATGGCAAGACGACTCGTTTTCTATTTTTCATGATTTTTGAAACTTTTTGCGGTTCGTGATTTTTTAAAATTTTTTCGGAAAATGTTTTGGCCCCAAACTAGGTAGACGTGATCCTTGTATTTTTGTTGGCATGCACAAAAAAATTCAGCTAAAAACTCGAAGTGTACAAGATTTTGTGACCATTTGAAAAAAGTGTCCCCATTTTAGACACTTTAATGGCTACTGGCAGCAAACCTGTAAAATCTCAAATGCTCGTTAAGGGGGTGTGAGTTCTCGAGGTTTGATGAGGGATAGGGGCTAATATAAGGGCCAAGTACCAGTACCCATCACACATCATGTGTGCACACCCCCCCCGGCCCCCCCGATCGCCGGAACCCCAATGCCGCCGGTCAGGTTCTCTGGCGATGCTCCGACGATGGTGCCCCAACAAAGAAAAATGCGGCACCAGCACATGCCCGAGCGCAGCATGCTGCTGCAACCCTCGGTCCGGTCCAATCTTACACTAGGAATGAACTCCTATGCCTAAGTCAACCCACAAAACGAGCGTTCGGGTGCTCAACCGGCCAGAGGGGCGGGATGCGCAAGCCAGGGATCGACCGGGTCCCCCTCTGTGTGCTACCGATCCTGCTGCTGTAACCCTCGGTCTAGTCTGATCTTAGACTTGGAATGAACTCCGTATGCCTAAGCCAACCGACGAAACGAGCGCGCAGGCAGGCGGGCGTTCACTATGCCGACCAGAGAGACGGGATGCGCAAGCCGTGGATCGATAGGGTGGTAGGTGGGTTTAGGCACATCTTCATATTTCTGCTTGCCAATACCATTTTTCTGGCTTGTAAATTCATACAACATTCCCTTAAGCCTTCACGTGAAGTTTCATGGCAAGACGACTCATTTTCTATTTTTCATGATTTTCAAAACTTTTTACGTTTCGGGATTTTTTAAAATTTTTTCGAAAGGATTTTTGGCCCCAAACTTGGTGGCTTCTGTTTCAGTGAATACAAGAGCATTTCCAGAATTCTGTTTTCTGTCCTGTTTCTCTTTAACTTGCGTAATCAGCCCTTCCCATTGTTCTAGTGCCCGCACGCTTGTGTTTTAGGCTGACTTAGGCATAAAGGAGGAGATTCCAAGCCTAAGGCCGCACGGATTCTGAGTCTAAGGTCGGAGCCCATGACATAAGCCGTTGCATCGATAGGGTGGTAGGTGGGTTTAGGCACATCTTCATATTTCTGCGTGCCAATGCCATTTTATGGCTTGTAAATTCATACAATCGTCCCTTAAGCCTTGACGTGAAGTTTCATGGCAAGATGACTCGTTTTCTATTTTTCATGATTTTTGAAACTTTTTGCGGTTCGAGATTTTTTAAAATTTTTTTGGAAGGAGTTTTGGCCACAAACTTGGGAGACGTGATCCTTGTTTTTTTTTTGGCATGCACAAAAAAATTCAGCTAAAAACTCGAAGTGTACAAGATTTTGTGACCATTTGAAAAAAGTGTCCCCATTTCAGACACTTTAATGGCTACTGGCAGCAAACCTGTAAAATCTCAAATGCTCTTTAAGGGGGTGTGAGGTCTCAAGGTTTGATGAGGGATAGGGGGCCAATATAAGGGCCAAGTACCCGCACCCATCGCACATCATGTGCGCACACCCCCCGCCCCCCCGATCGTTGGAACCCCAATGCCACCGGTCAGGTTCTCCGGCGATGGTGCCCCGACGAAGAAAAATGCAGCACCAGCACATGCTCGAGCCTAGCATGTGCTGCCGCAACCCTCGGTCTGGTCCGATCTTAGACTGGGAATGAACTCCGTATGCTCAGACTGGGAATGAATTTCGTTATGCCTAAGTCAACCCACAAAACGAGCGTGCGGGGTGCTCAGCTGGCCAGAGAGGCGTGATGTGCAAACTAGGGTTCCGATCGGGTCCCCCTCTGCGTGCTGTCGATCCTGCTGCCGTAACCCTCAGTCTGGTCCAATCTTAGATTGGGAATGAAGTCCGTATGCCTCAGCCAACGGACGAAACGAGCGGGCGGGTGGCGGCGGGCACTACGCCGACTAGAGAGACGGGGATGCGCAAGCCGTGGATCGATAGGGTGGTAGGTGGGTTTAGGCACATCCTCATATTTTTGTGTGCCAATGCCATTTTTATGGCTGTAAATTCATACAGTCATCCCTTAAGCCTTAACGTGAAGTTTTCATGGCAGATGACTCGTTTTCTATTTTTCATGATTTTTGAAACTTTTTACGGTTTGGGATTTTTTTAAAATTGTTTCGGAAAGAGTTTTGGTCCCAAACTTGGTAGACATGATCCTTGTATTTTGTTTGCAAGCACAAAAAAATTCAGCTAAAAACTCGAAGTGTACAAGATTTGTGACCATTTCAAAAAAATGTCCCCATTTCAGATACTTTAATGGGCTACTGGCAGCCAAACCTGTAAAATCTCAAATGCTCTTTAAGGGGGTGTGATTCTCGAGGTTTGATGACGGATAGGGGGCCAATATAAGGGCCAAGTACCAGGCACCCATCACACATCATTTGCGCATACCCTCCCGGCCCCCCCGATTCCCTGGAACCCCAATGCCGCGGTCAGTCTTCGGTGATGCTCGACCGATGGTGCCCCAGCGAAGGAAAATGCGCACCAGAGCACATGCTGAAGCCCAGCATGTGCTGCCGTAACCCTTGATCCAATCCGATCTTAGACTGGGAATGAAGTCCGTGTGCTTAGACTGGGAATGAACTCCGTATGCCTAAGTTAACCACGAAACAAGCGTGCGGGGTGCTCAGCCAGCCAGAGGGGCAGGATGCTCAAGTCGGGATCGAATCGGGTCCCCCTCTAGTGCTGTCGATCTTGCTACCGCAACCTCAGTTTGGTCAGATCTTAGACTGTGAATGAAGCCCATATGCCTAAGCCAAACGACGAAAAGAAGCGGCGGCGGGGGCGGGCGGGGGCACTACGCCGGCCAGAGAGACGGGATGCGCAACCGTTGATCGATAGGGTGGTAGTGGGTTTAGGCACATCTTCATATTTCTGCATGCCAATGCCATTTTTATGGGTTGTAAATTCATACAATCGTCCCTTAAGCCTTTACGTGAAGTTTCTTGGCAAGACGACTCGTTTTCTATTTTTCATGATTTTTGAAACTTTTTGCGGTTTGGCATTTTTTAAAATTTTTTCGGAAGTTGTTTTGGCCACAAACTTGGGAGACGTGATCCTTGTAATTTTTTTTGGCATGCACAAAAAAATTCAGCTAAAAACTCGAATTGTACAAGATTTTGTGACCATTTGAAAAAAGTGTCCCTATTTCAGACACTTTAATGGCTACTGGTAGCAAACCTGTAAAATCTCAAATGCTCTTTAAGGGGGTGTTAGGTCTCAAGGTTTGATGAGGGATAGGGGGCCAATATAAGGGCCAAGTACCCGCACCCATCGCACATCATGTGCGCACACACCCCGCCCCCCTGATCGTTAGAACCCCAATGCCACAGGTCAGGTTCTCCGGCGATGGTGCCCCGACGAAGAAAAATGCAGCACCAACACATGCCCGAGCCCAGCATGTGCTGCCGCAACCCTCGGTCTGGTCTGGGAACGAACTCCGTATGCTTAGACTGGGAATGAACTCCATATGCCTAAGTCAACCCATGAAACGAGCATGCGGGCGCTCAGTCGGTCAGAGGGGCGAGATGCTCAAGCTGGGGATCGGTCGGGTCCCCCTTTGCGTGCTACCGATGCTGCAGTTGTAACACTTGGTATGGTCTAATCTTAGACTGGGAATGAACTTCGTATGCCTAAGCTAACCGACGAAATGAACGGGCGGGCGGGCACTACGTCGACCAGAAAGGCAGGATGTGCAAGCCGTGGGTCAATAGGGTGGTAGGTGGGTTTAGGCTCATCTTCATATTTCTGCGTGCCAATGCCATTTTTATGGCTTGTAAATTCAAACAATGGTCCCTTAAGCCTTCACGTGAAGTTTCATGGCAAGACAACTCGTTTTCTATTTTCACGATTTTTGAAACTTTTTACGGTTCGAGATTTTTTAAAATTTTTTCAGAAATACTTTTGGCCCCAAACTTTGAAGACATGATCCTTATATGTTTTTTGGCATGCACAAAAACATTCAGCTAAAAACTCGAAGTGTACAAGATTTTGTGACCATTAGAAAAAAGTGTTCCCATTCCAGACGCTTTAATGACTACTGGCAGCAAACTTGTAAAATCTCAAATGCTCTTTTAGGGGGCGTGAGTTCTCAGGGTTTGATGAGGGATAGGGGGCCAACATGAGGGCCAAGTACCAGCACCCATCGCACATCATGTGCGCACACCCCCCCGGCCCCCCCTATCGCCGAAACCCCAATGCCGCCGGTCAGGTTCTCCGGCGATGCTTCGGCGATGGTGCCCTGGTGAGCAAAAATGTGACACCAGCACATGCCCGAGCCCAGCATGAGCTACCGCAACCCTCGGTCCTGTTCGATCTTAGACTGGGAATGAACTCTGTATGCTTAGACTGGGAATGAACTCCGTATGCCTAAGTCAACCCATGAAACGAGTGTGCGGGCGCTCAGCCGGCTAGAGGGGCAGGATGAGCAAGCTGAGGATCGGTTGGGTCCGCCTCTGCATGCTGCCGATCCTGCTACCATAACCCTCGATTCAGTCCAATCTTAGACTCGGTCTGGTCTAATCTTAGACTGAAAATGAACTCCGTATACCTAAGCCAACCGACGAAACGAGCGGGGGGGTGGGCAGGCACTACGCCGGCCAAAGAGGCGGGATGCGCAAGCCGTGGATCAATAGGTTGGTAGGTGGGTTTAGGCACATCTTCATATTTCTACGTGCCAATGCCATTTTTATGGCTTGTAAATTCATACAATGGTCCCTTAAGCCTTCACGTGAAGTTTCATGGCACAACTCATTTTCTATTTTTCACGATTTTCAAAATTTTTTACGGTCTGAGATTTTTTAAAATTTTTTTGGAAGGAGTTTTGGCCCCAAACTTGGTAGACGTGATCCTTGTATTTTTGTTGGCATGCACAACAAAATTCAGCTAAAAACTCAAAGTGTACAAGATTTTGTGACCATTTGAAAAAAGTGTCCCCATTTCAGACACATTAATGGCTACTGGCAGCAAACCTGTAAAATCTCAAATGCTCTTTAAGGGGGGCTGAGTTCTCGAGGTTTGATGAGGGATAGGGGGCCAATATAAGGGCCAAGTACCAACACCCATCTCACATCATGTGCGTACAGCCCCTGGCCCCCTGGATCGTCAGAACCCCAATGCTGCCGGTCAGGTTCTCCGACGATGATGCCCCGACGAAGAAAAATGCGGCATCAGCACATGCCCGAGCCCAGCATGTGCTGCCGCAACCCTCGGTCCGGTTCGATCTTAGACTGGGAATGAACTCCGTATGCCTAAGTCCACCCACAAAATGAGCATGCGGGCACTTAGTCGACCAGAGGGGCAGGATGCATAAGCCGAGGATCTACCAGTTCCCCCTCTGGGTGCTGCCGATCCTGCTGTCGTATCCCTCGGTTTGGTTCAATCTTAGTTTGGGAATGAACTCTGTATGCCTAAGCCGACTGACGAAATGAGCGGGAGGCGGGGCGAACGAGCAGGCACTACACAGGCCAGAGAGACGGGATGTACAAGCCGTGAATCGATTGTGTGGTAGGTGGGTTTAGGCACATTTTCATATTTCTGCATGCCAAGGCCATTTTTATGGGTTGTAAATTCATACAATGGTCCTTTAAGCCTTCACAAGAAGTTTCATGGCAAGACGACTTGTTTTCTATTTTTCATGATTTTTTAAAATTTTTTCGAAAGGAGTTTTTACCCCAAACTTGGAAGACGTGATCCTTGTATTTTTGTTGGCATGCACAAAACAATTCAGCTAAAAACTCGAAGTGTAAAAGATTTTGTGACCATTTGAAAAAGGTGTCCCCATTTCAGACACTTTAATGGCTACTGGCAGCAAACCTGTAAAATCTCAAATGCTCTTTAAGGGAGTGTGAGTTCTCGAGGTTTGATGGGGGATAGGGGGCAAATATAAGGGCCAAGTACCAGCACCCATCGCACATCATGTGCACACACCCCCCGGCCCCCCCAATCGTCAAAACCCCAATACCGTCGGTCAGCTTCTCTAACGATGCTCCGGTGATGGTGCCCTGACGAAGAAAAATGCGGCACCAACACATGCCCGAGCCCAACATGTGCTGTCGCAACCCTTGGTCCGGTCCGATCTTAGACTGGGAATGAACTCCGTATGCTTAGACTGGGAATGAACTCCGGATGCCTAAGTCAACACATGAAACGAGCGTGCGGGCGTTCAGCCGGCCAGAGGGGCAGGATGCGCAAGCCGGGGAACGGGCGGGTCCCCCTCTGTGTGCTACCGTTCCTGCTGCCGCAACCCTCATTTCGGTCTGATCTTAGACTGGTAATGAACTCCGCATGCCTAAGCTAACAGATGAAACGAGCGGGCGGGTAGGCGGGCGGGACGGGCACTATGCCGGCCAGAGAGGCGGGATGCGCAAGCCGTGGATCGATAGGGTGGTAGGTGGGTTTAGTCACATCTTCATATTTCTGCATGCCAATGCCATTTTTATGTCTTGTAAATTCATACGATGGTCCCTTAAGCCTTCACGTGAAGTTTCATGGCAAGACGACTCATTTTCTATTTTTCACGATTTTTGAAACTTTTTACGGTTCGGGATTTTTTAAAATTTTTTTGGAAGGAGTTTTGGCTCCAAACTTGGTAGACGTGATCCTTTTATTTTTGTTGGCATGCACAAAAATATTCAGGTAAAAACTCGAAATGTACAAGATTTTGTGACCATTTGAAAAAAGTGTCCCCATTTCAGACACTTTAATGGCTTCAGGCAGCAAACCTATAAAATGTCAAATGCTCTTTAAGGGGATGTGAGTTCTCAAGGTTTGATGAGGGATAGGGGGCCAATATAAGGGCCAAGTACCAGCACCCATCGCACATCATGTGCGCAAACCCCCCGGCCCCACGGATCGTCGAAACCCCAATGTCGTCGGTCAGGTTCTCCGGTGATGGTGCCCCGATGAAGAAAAATGTGGCACCAGCACATGCTCGAGTCCAACATGTGCTGCCGCAACCATCGGTCTGGTCCGATCTTAGACTGGGAATGAACTCCGTATACCTAAGTCAACCCACGAAACAAGCATGCGGGCGCTCAGTCGACCAAAGGGGTAGGATGCACAACCGAGGATCGGCCCGTCCCCCTCTACGTGCTACCGATCCTACTATCGCATCCCTCAGTCTGGTTCGATCTTAGATTGGGAATGAACTCCGTATGCCTAAGCCAACCGATGAAATGAGCGGGCGGGTGGGCACTACGCCGACCAGAAAGGCGGGATGCGCAAGCCGTGGATCGATAGGGTGGTAAGTGGGTTTAGTCACATCTTCATATTTCTGCATGCCAATGCCATTTTTATGTCTTGTAAATTCATACGATGGTCCCTTAAGCCTTCACGTGAAGTTTCATGGCAAGACGACTCGTTTTCTATTTTTCACAATTTTTGAAACTTTTTACAGTTTGGGATTTTTTAAAATTTTTTTGGAAGGAGTTTTGGCTCCAAACTTGGTAGACGTGATCCTTTTATTTTTGTTGGCCTGCACAAAAATATTCAGCTAAAAACTTGAAATGTACAAGATTTTGCGACCATTTGAAAAAAGTGTCCCCATTTCAGACACTTTAATGGCTACAGGCAGCAAACCTATAAAATGTCAAATGCTCTTTAAGGGGGTGTGAGTTCTCGAGGTTTGATGAGGGATAGAGGGCCAATATAAGGGCCAAGTACCAGCAGCCATCGCACATCATGTGCTCAAACCCCCCGGCCCCCCGGATCGTCGAAACCCCAATGCCACAGGTCAGGTTCTCCAGCGATGGTGCCCCGACGAAGAAAAATACGGCACCAGCACATGCCCGAGCCCAGCATGTGCTACCGCAACCCTCGGTCCGGTCCAATCTTAGAGTGGGAATGAACTCCGTATGCATAAGTCAACCCACGAAACAAGCATGCAGGCGCTCAGCCGACCAGAGGGGTAGGATGCACAAGCCGAGGATCGGCCCGGTCCCCCTCTGCGTGCTACCGATCCTGCTATCACATCCCTCAGTCTGGTTCGATCTTAGATTGGGAATGAACTCCGTATGCCTAAGCCGACCGATGAAATGAGCGGGCGGGCGGGCGGGCACTACACCGGCCAGAGAGGCGGGATGCGCAAGCCGTCGATCGATTGTATGGTGGGTGGGTTTAGGCGTATCTTCATATTTCTGCAAGCCAATGCAATTTTTATGGGTTGTAAATTCATAC
Organism: Durio zibethinus; assembly: GCF_002303985.1. Next base: position 1,596,473 of record NW_019167849.1, on the reverse strand, counting down.
AATGGTCCTTCAAGCCTTCACGTGAAGTTTCATGGCAAGACAACTCGTTTTCTATTTTTCACGATTTTTGAAACTTTTTACGGTTCGAGATTTTTTAAAATTTTTTTGAAAGGAGTTTTTGCCCCAAACTTGGTAGACGTGATCCTTGTATTTTTTTTGGCATGCACAAAACAATTCAGCTAAAAAATCGAAGTGTACAAGATTTTGTGACCATTTGAAAAAAGTGTCACCATTTCAAACACTTTAATGGCTACTGGCAGCAAACCTGTAAATTCTCAAATGCTCTTTAAGGGGGTGTGAGTTCTTGAGGTTTGATGAGGGATAGGGGGCCAATATAAGGGCCAAGTACCAGCACCCATTGCACATCATGTGCGCACACCCCCCCGGCCCCCTCGATCGTCGGAACCCCAATGCCACCGGTTAGGTTCTCCGACGATGCTCCGACGATGGTGCCCCGACGAAGAAAAATACGGCAGCAGCACATGCCCGAGCCCAGCATGTGCTGCCGCAACCCTCGGTCCATTTCGATCTTGTACTAGGAATGAACTCTGTATGCTTATACTGGGAAGGAACTCCGTATGCCTAAGTCAACCCATGAAACGAGGGTGCGGGCGCTCAGCCGGCTAGAGGGATGGGATACGCAAGCTGCGGATCGACTGGGTGCCTCGCTGCGTGCTACCGATCCTGCTACCACCACCCTCAGTCCGGTCTGATCTTAGACTGAGAATGAACTCCGTATGCCTAAGCCAACAAACGAAACGAGCGGGTGGGCGGGCGGGCACTATGCCGACCAGGGAGGCAGGATGCGCAAGCCGTGGATCGATAGGGTGGTAGGTTGGTTTAGGTACATCTTCATATTTCTGCATTCCAATACCATTTTTATGGCTTGTAAATTCATACAATGGTCCCTTAAGCCTTCACGTGAAGTTTCATGGCAAGACAACTCGTTTTCTATTTTTCATGATTTTCGAAACTTTTTACGGTTCGGGATTTTTTAAAATTTTTTTGAAAGGAGTTTTTGCCCCAAACTTGGTAGACGTGATCCTTGTATTTTTTTTGGCATGCACAAAAAAATTCAGCTAAAAACTCGAAGTGTACAAGATTTTGTGACCATTTGAAAAAATGTCCTCATTTCAGACTCTTTAATTGCTACTGGTAGGAAACCTGTAAAATCTCAAATGCTCTTTAAGGGGGTGTGAGTTCTCAAGGTTTGATGAGGGATAAGGGGCCAATATAAGGGCCAAGTACCAGCACCCATCGCAGATCACGTGCGCACACCCCCCCGACCTCCCTGATCGTCAGAACCCCAATGCCGTCGATCAGGTTCTCCGACGATGCTCCGGTGATGGAGCCCCGAGGAAGAAAAATGTGGCACCAACACATGCCTGAGCCCAGCATGTGCTGCCGTAACCCTCGGTCTGGTCCGATCTTAGACTGGGAATTAACTCCGTATGCTTAGACTAGGAATGAACTTTGTATGCCTAAGTCAACCCACGAAATGAGCGTATGGGTGCTCAACCGACCAGGGGGGCAGGATGCGCAAGTCGGGGATCGGTCGGGTCCCCCTCTGTGTGCTGTCGATCTTGCTACAGCAACCCTCAGTCCGATCCAATCTTAGACTAGGAATGAACTCCGTATGCCTAAGCCAACCGATGAAACGAGCGGACGGGCGGGCGGGCGGGCACTACGTCGGCCAGAGAGACGGGATGCGCAAGTCGTGGATCGATAGGGTGGTCGGTGGGTTTAGGCCCCAAGCTTGGTAGACTTGATCCTTGTATTTTTGTTGGCATGCACAAAAAAATTCAGCTAAAAACTCGAAGTGTACATGATTTTGTGACCCTTTGAAAAAAGTGTCCCCATTTCAGACACTTTAATGGCTACTGGCAGCAAACCTGTAAAATCTCAAATGCTCTTTAAGGGGGTGTGAGTTCTCGAGGTTTGATGAGGGATAGGGGCCAATATAAGGGCCAACTACCAGCACCAATCACACATCCGTATGCCTAAGCCAACCGACGAAAAGAGTGGGTGGGCGGGCACTACGCCGGCCAGAGAGGCGGGATGAGCAAGCCTTGGATCGATAGGGTGGTAGGTGGGTTTAGGCACATCTTCATATTTCTGCATGCTAATGCCATTTTTATGGCTTGTAAATTCATACAATGGTCCCTTAAGCCTTCACGTGAAGTTTCGTGGGAAGATGACTCGTTTTCTATTTTTCACAATTTTTAAAAATTTTTGCGGTTCAAGATTTTTTAAAATTTTTTCGAAAGGAGTTTTGGACCCAAACCTGGTAGACGTGATCCTTGTATTTTTTATGGCATGCACAAAAAAATTCAGCTAAAAACTCAAAGTGTACAAGATTTTGTGATCATTTGGAAAAAGTGTCTCCATTTCAGACACTTTAATGGCTACTGGCAGCAAACCTGTAAAATCTCAAATGCTCTTTAAGGGGGTGTGAGTTCTAGAGGGCCAGCACCCATCGCACATCATGTGCGCAAACCCCCCGATCGTCGGAACCACAATGCCGTCAATCAATTTCTCCGGCGATGGTGCCTCGACGAAGAGAAATGTGGCACCAACACATGCCCGAGCCCAGAATATGCTGGCGCAACCCTCGATCCGATCCAATCTTAGACTGGGAATGAACTCTGTATGCTTACACTGAGAATGAACACCGTATGCCTAAGTCAACCCATGAAATGAGCGTGCGGGCGTTCAGTCGGCCAGATAGGCGGGATGCGCAAGTCGGGTCCCCCTCTGCATGCTGCCGATCTTGCTGTTGCAACCCTCGGTCCGGTTTGATCTTAGACTGGGAATGAACTCCATATACCTAAGCCAACCGATGAAACAAGCGGACGGGTGGGCGGGCAGGCACTACGTCGGCCAGAGAGACGGGATGCGCAAGCCGTGGATCGATAGGGTGGTCGGTGGGTTTAGGCACTTCTTTGGATTTCTATGTGCCAATGCCATTTTTATGGCTTGTAAATTCATACAATGGTCCCTTAAGCCTTCATGTGACGTTTCATGGCAAGACGACTCGTTTTCTATTTTTCACGATTTTCAAAACTTTTTACGGTTCGAGATTTTTTAAATTTTTTTTGGAAGGAGTTTTGGACCCAAACTCGGTAGACGTGATCCTTGTATTTTTGTTGGCATGCACAAAACAATTTTGCTAAAAACTCGAAGTGTACAAGATTTTGTGATCATTAGAAAAAAGTGTCCCCATTTCAGACACTTTAATGGCTACTGGCAGCAAACCTATAAAATCTCAAATGCTCTTTAAGGGGGTGTGTGTTCAAGAGTTTTGATGAGGGATAGGGGGCCAATATAAGGGCCAAGTACCAGCACCCATCGCAAATCATGTGTGCACACCCCCACGGCCCCCCCGATCGTCGGAACTCAATGCCGTCGATTAGGTTCTCCGACGATGCTCCGGTGATGGTGCCCCGACAAAGAAAAATGCGGCACCAACACATGCCCGAGCCCAGCATGTGCTGCCGTAACACTCAGTCTGATCCGATCTTACACTAGGAATGAACTCCGTATGCTTAGACTGGGAATGAACTCCGTATGCCTAAGTTAACCCACGAAATGAGCGTGCGGGCGCTCAGCCAGCCAGAGGGATGGGATGCACAAGTCGGGGATCGACCGGGTCCCCCTCTACGTGCTACCAATCCTACTGCCGCAACCCTCGATCCGATCCGATCTTAGACTGGGAATGAACTCTATATGCCTAAGCCAACCGATGAAACGAGCGGGCGGGCGGGCACTATTTCGGCCAGAGAGACGGGATGCGAAAGCCGTGGATCGATAGGGTGGTAGGTGGGTGTAGGCACATCTTCATATTTCTGTGTGCCAATGCCATATTTATAGCTTGTAAATTCATACAATAGTCCCTTAAGCCTTCACGTGAAGTTTAATGGCAAGACGACTCATTTTCTATTTTTCATGATTTTTGACACTTTTAGCTGTTCGGGATTGTTTAAAATTTTTTCGGAAGCAGTTTTGGCCCCAAACTTGGTAGACGTGATCCTTGTATTTTTGTTGCCATGCACAAAAATATTCAGCTAAAAACTCAAAGTGTACAGGATTTTGTGATCATTTGCCAAAGGTGTACCCATTTTAGATACTTTAATGGCTACTAGCAGCAAACCTGTAAAATCTCAAATGCTCTTTAAGGGGGTGTGAGTTCCCGAGGTTTGATGAGGGATAGGGGGTAATATAAGGGCCAAGTACCAGCACCCATCGCACATCATGTGCGCACACCCCCCCTCGCCCCCCGATCGTCGGAACCCCAATGCCGCCGGTCAGGTTCTTCGACGATGGTCCGACGATGGTGCCCCGACGAAGAAAAATGCGGCACCAACACATGCCCGAGCCTAGCATGTGCTACCGCAACCCTCGGTCCGGTCCAATCTTAGACTGGGAATGAACTCTGTATGCCTAAGTTAACCCATGAAACGAGCGTGCGGGTGTTCAGCCGGCCAGAGGGGTGGGATGTGCAAGTTGGGGATCGACCGGGTCCCCCTCTGCATGCTGCTAATCCTGCTATTGCAACCTTCTATCCGGTCCGATCTTACACTGGGAATGAACTTTGTATGCCTAAGCCAATCGACGAAACAAGCGGGCGGGCGGGCGGGCACTACGCCGGCCAGAGAGACGGGATGCACAAGCCGTTGATCGATAGGGTGGTAGGTGGGTTTAGGCACATCTTCATATTTCTGTGTGCCAATGCCATTTTTATGGCTTCTAAATTTATACAATGGTCCCTTAAGCCTTCACGTGAAGTTTCATGGCAACACGTCTCGTTTTCTATTTTTCACGATTTTTGAAACTTTTTACGGTTTGGGATTTTTTTTAAAATTTTTTTGGATGGAGTTTTGGCCCCAAACTTGGTAGACATGATACTTGTATTTTTGTTGCCATGCAAAAAAAAATTCAGCTAAAAACTCGAAGTGTACAAGATTTTGTGACCATTTGAAAAAAGTGTCCCCATTTCAGATACTTTAATGCCTACTGGCAGCAAACCTATAAAATCTCAAGTGCTCTTTAAGGGGATGTGAGTTCTCGAGGTTTGATGAGGACAAGGGGCCAATATAAGGGCCAAGTACCAGCACCCATCGCACATCATGTGCGCACACCCCCAACCCCCCCGATCACCGAAACCCCAATACCGCCTGTCAGGTTCTCCGACGATGCTCGGGTGATGGTGCCCCAACGAAAAAAATGTGGTACCAACACATGCCCGAGCCCAGCATGTGCTGTCGCAACCCTTGATCTGTTCTGATCTTAGACTGGGAATAAACTTCGTATGCTTCGACTGGGAATGAACTCCGTATGCCTAAGTCAACCCATGAAACAAGCGTGTGGGTGTTCAACCGGCCAGAGGGGTAGGATGCGCAAGCTGGGGATCGGTCGGGTCCCCCTCTATGTGCTGTAGATCCTGCTGCCACAACCCTCGATCGGGTCTGATCTTAGACTGGGAATGAACTCCGTATTGCTAAGCCAACCGATGAAATGAGCAGGCGGGCGGGCGGGCACTACTCCGGCCAGAGAGACGGGATGCGCAAGCCGTCGCTCGATAGGTTGGTAGGTGCCGGTTTATTCACATCTTCATATTCTTCGTGCCAATACGAATTTATGGCTGTAATTCATACAATGGTCCCTTAGGCCTTCACGTGAAGTTTCATGGCAAGGACGACTCATTTTCTATTTTTCACGGATTTTTTCAAAACTTTGTTACGGTTCCAGATTTTTAAAATTTTTTCAGAAGGATTTTTGGCCCCAAACTTGGTAGCATGATCCTTGTATTTTTTTGCCCGGTGCATAAAAAAAGTCAGCTAAAACTCAAAGTGTACAAGATTTTTTGACCATTTGAAACAAGTGTCCCCATTTCAGACAATTTAATGGGCTACTGGCAGCAAACCTGTAAAATTCTCAAATGCTTTTTAAAGGGGAGTGAGTTCTTGAGGTTTGATGAGGGATAGGGGGCCAATATAAGGGCCAAGTACCAGCACCCATCGCACATCATGTGCGCACACCCCCCGGCCCCCCCGGATCGTCGAAACCCAAATGTCATCGGTCAGGTTCTCCGAGATGCTCCAACGATGGTGCCCCGACGAAGAAAAATGCGACACCAACACATGCTCGAGCCCAGCATGTGGTACCGCAACCCTCGGTTCCGGTCCGATCTTAGACTGGGAATGAACTCCATATGCTTAAACTGGGAATGAACTCCGTATGCCTAAGTCAACCCATGAAACGAGCATGTGGGTGCTCAGCAGGCCAGAGGGGCGGGATGTGCATGCCAGGGATGGGCGGGATGTGCATGCCGGGGATTGCTCCAAACTTGGTAGACGTGATCCTTATATTTTTTTGGCATGCACAAAAAAATTCAGCTAAAAACTCAAAGTGTACAAGATTTTGTGACCATTTGAAAAAAGTGTCCCCATTTCAAACACTTTAATGGCTATTGGCAGCAAACCTATAAAATCTCAAATGCTCTTTAAGGGGGTGTGAGTTCTCAAGGTTTGATGAGGCTTAAGGGGCCAATATAAGGGCCAAGTACCAGCACCCATCACACATCATGTGCGCACACCCCCCCAGTTCTCCGGCAATGGTGCCCTGACGAAGAGAAATGCGACACCAACACATGCCCGAGCCCAGCATGTGCTGCCGTAACCCTCGGTCCAGTCTGATCTTAGACTGGAAATGAACTCCGTATGCTTAGACTGGGAATGAATTCTATATGCCTAAGTCAACCCACGAAACGAGCGAGCGGGTGCTCAGCCGGCCAGAGGGGCGGGATGCACAAGTCGGGGATCGGTCGGGTCCCCCTCTGTGTGCAGTCGATCCTGCGCTGCAACCCTCGATCTGGTCCAATCTTAGACTGGGAATTAACTCCGTATGCTTAAGCCAACCGATGAAACAAGCGGGCGGGCGGGCGGGCACTATGTCGGCCAGAGAGACGGGATGCGCAAGCCGTGGATCGATAAGGTGGTAGGTGGGTTTAGGCATATCTTCATATTTCTGCGTGCCAATAGCATTTTTCTGGCTTCTAAATTCATACAATGGTCCCTTAAGCCTTCACGTGAAGTTTCATGGCGAGGCGACTCGTTTTATATTTTTCATGATTTTTGAAACCTTTTACGGTTCGAGATTTTTTAAAATTTTTTCGAAAGGAATTTTGGCCCCAAACTTGGTAGACGTGATCTTTGTATTTTTTTTTCGCATGCAAAAAAAATTCAGCTAAAAACTCAAAGCGTAAAAGATTTTGTGTCCATTTGAAAAAAGTGTCCCCATTTCAGACACTTTAATGGCTACTGGCATCAAACCTGTAAAATCTCAAATGCTCTTTAAGGGGGTGTGAGTTCTCGAGGTTTGATGAGGGATAAGGGGCCAATATAAGGGCCAAGTACCAGCACCCATTGCACATCATGTGCACACACCCCCCCGGCCCCCCAGATCGTCGGAACCCCAATGCCGTCGGTCAGGTTCTCCGGCGATGCTCCGACGATGGTGCCTCGACGAAGAAAAATGCGACACCAACACATACCCGAGCCCAGCATGTGCTGCCACAACCCTCGGTCCGGTCTGATCTTAGACTGGGAATGAACTCCGTACGCCTAAGTCAACCCATTAAACGAGCGTGCGGGTGCTCAGCTAGAGGGGCGGGATGCGCAAGCTGGGGATCGACCGGGTCCCCCTCTGCGTGCTGCCGATCTTGCTGTCGTAACCCTCAGTCCGGTTCGATCTTAGACTGGGAATTAACTCTGTACGCCTAAGCCAACCGACGAAACGAGCGAGCGGACGGGTGGGTGGGCGAGCCCTACGCCGGCCAGAGAGACGGGATGCGCAAGCCACGGATCGATAGGGTGGTAGGTGGGTTTAGGCACATCTTCATATTTCTACGTGCCAATGCCATTTTTATGGCTTGTAAATTCATACAATGGTCCCTTAAGCCTTCACATGAAGTTTCATGGCAAGACGACTCGTTTTTTATTTTTCACGATTGTCAAAACTGTAAAATCTGTAAAATCTGTAAAATCTCAAATGCTCTTTAAGGGTGTGTGAGGTCTCGAGGTTTGATGAGGGATAGGGGGCCAATATAAGAGCCAAATACCAGCACCCATCGCACATCATGTGCGCACACCCCCCCGGCCCTCTCGATCGTCGGAACCCCAATGCCGTCGATCAGGTTCTCCGACGATGCTCCGGTGATGGTGCCCCGACGAAGAAAAATACGACACCAACACATGCTGGTGCCCAGCATGTGCTGCCACAACCCTCGGTTCGGTCCGATCTTAGACTGGGAATGAACTCGTATGCTTAGACTGGGAATGAACTCCGTATGCCTAAGTCAGCCCATGAAACGAGCGTGCGGGAGCTCAGCCGGCCAGAGAGGCCGGATGCGCAGGCTGGGGATCGGTCGGGTCCCCCTCTGCGTGCTGCCGATCCTGCTGCCGTAACCCTCGGTCCGGTCTGATCTTAGACTGGGAATGAACTCCGTATCCCTAAGCCAATCGACGAAACGAGTGGGCGGACGGGCGGGTGGGCACTACGCCGACCAGAGAGACGGGATGTACAAGCCATGGATCGAGAGGGTGGTTGGTGGGTTTAGGCACATTTTCATATTTCTGCATGCCAATGCCATTTTTATGGCTTGTAAATTCATACAATGGTCCCTTAAGCCTTCACGTGAAGTTTCATGGCAAGACGACTCATTTTCTATTTTTCATGATTTTCAAAACTTTTTGCGGTTCGGGATTTTTTAAAATTTTTTCGGAATGAGTTTTGGCCCCAAACTTTTTAGACGTGATCCTTGTATTTTTGTTGGCATGCACAAAAAAATTCAGCTAAAAACTCGAAGTGTACAAGATTTTGTGACCATTTGAAAAAAGTGTCCCAATTTCAGACACTTTAATGGCTACTGACAGCAAACCTGTAAAATCTCAAATGCTCTTTAAGGGGGTGTGAGTTCTCGAGGTTTGATGAGGGATAGGGGGCCAATATAAGGGCCAAGTACCAGCACCCATCACACATCATGTGCACACACCCCCCCCCCCCCGATCGCCGGAACCCCAATGCCGCTGGTCAGGTTCTCTGGCGATGCTCCGACGATGGTGCCCCGACGAAGAAAAATGCGGTACCAGCACATGCCCTAAGCCCAGCATGTGCTACCGAAACCCTCGGTCTGATCCGATCTTAGATTGGGAATGAACTCCGTATGCTTAGACTGGTAATGAACTCCGTATACCTAAGTCAACCCATGAAACGAGCGTACGGGTGCTCAGCCAGCCAGAGGGGCGGGTTGCGCAAGTCGGGGATCGACTGGGTCCCCCTCTTTATGCTGCCGATCCTACTGCCGCAACCCTCGGTCTGGTCCGGTCTTAGACTGGGAATGAACTCCGTATGCCTACGCCAACCGACGAAACGAGCAGGTGGGCGGGCGGGCACTATGCTGCCCAGAGAGATTGTTATGGATCGATAGGATGGTAGGTTGGTTTAGGCACATCTTCATATTTCTGCATGCCAATGCCATTTTTATGGCTTCTAAATTCATACAATGGTCCCTTAAGCCTTCACGTGAAGTTTCATGGCAAGATGACTCGTTTTCTATTTTTCACGATTTTTGAAACTTTTTGCGGTTTGGGATTTTGTAAAATTTTTTCGGAAGGAGTTTTTGCCCCAAACTTGGTAGCCGTGATCCTTGTATTTTTGTTGGCATGCACAAAAAAATTTAGCTAAAAACTCAAAGTGTACAAGATTTTGTGACCATTTGAAAAAAGTGCCCCCATTTTAGACACTTTAATGGCTACTGGCAACAAACCTGTAAATTCTCAAATGCTCTTTAAGGTGGTGTGAGTTCTCGAGGTTTGATAAGGGCCAAGTACCAGCACCTATCGCACATCATGTGCGCACACCCCCTGGCCCCCCGATCACCAAAACCCTATTGCCGCCGGTCAGGTTCTCCGGCAATGGTGCCCCAACGAAGAATAATGCGGCACCAGCACATGCCTGAGCCCAGCATGTGCTGCCGCAACCCTCAGTCCGGTATGATCTTAGACTGAGAATGAACTCCGTATGCTTAAACTGGGAATGAACTCCGTATGCCTAAGTCAACCCACGAAACGAGCGTGCGGGCGCTCAGTCGGGCAGAGGGACGGGATGCACAAGTCGAGGATCAGTCGGGTCCCCCTCTGCGTGCTGCCGATCCTGCTACCGCAACCCTCGGTCTAGTCTGATCTTAGACTGGGAATGAACTCCGTATGCCTAAGCCAACCGATGAAATGAGCGGGCGGGCGGACGGGCACTACGTCGGCCAAAGAGACGGGATGCGCAAGCCGTGGATCGATAGGGTGGCAGGTGGGTTTAGGTACATCTTCATATTTCTACATACCAATGCCATTTTTATGGCTTATAAATTCATACAATGGACCTTTAAGCCTTCACGTGAAGTTTCATGGCAAGACGACTCCTTTTCAAATTTTCACGATTTTCGAAACTTTTTACGGTTGGAGATTTTTAAAAATTTTTTTGGAAGGAGTTTTGGCCCCAAACTTGGTAGACGTGATCCTTGTATTTTTTTTGGCATGCACTAAAAAAATTTAGCTAAAAACTCGAAGTGTACAAGATTTTGTGACCATTTGAAAAAAGTGTCCCCATTTTAGACACTTTAACAGCTACTACCAGCAAACCTGTAAAATCTCAAATGCTCTTTAAGGGGGTGTGAGTTCTCGAGGTTTGATGAGGGATAGGGGGCCATTATAAGGGCCAAGTACCAGTACTCATCGCACATCATGTGCGCACACCCCCCGGCCCCCCCGATCATCGGAACCCCAATGCAGTCAGTTAGGTTCTCTGGATGGTGCCCCGACGAAGAAAAATACGGCACCAGCACATGCCCGAGCCCAGCATGTGCTACCGCAACCCTTGGTTTAGTTCGATCATAGACTGGGAATGAACTCCGAATGCCTAAGTCAACCCACGAAACGAGCGTGCGGGCGTTCAATTGGCCAGAGAGGCGGGATGCGCAAGCTGGGGATCGATCGGGTCCCCCTCTACGTGTTGCTGATCCTGCTACTGCAACCCTCAGTCCAGTCTGATCTTAGACTAGGAATGAACTTCGTATGCCTAAGCCAACTGACGAAACGAGCGGTCGGGCAGGTGGGTGGGCACTATGCCAGCCAGAGAGACGGGATGCGCAAGACTTGGATCGATAGGGTGGTAGGTGGGTTTATGCACATCTTCATATTTCTAAATGCCAATGCCTTTTTTATGGCTTGTAAATTCATACAATGGTCCATTAAGCCTTCACGTGACGTTTCATGGCAAGACGACTCGTTTTCTATTTTTTGTGATTTTTGAAAATTTTTACGGTTCAGAATTTTTTAAAATTTTTTCGAAAGCAGTTTTGGCCCCAAACTTGGTAGACATGATCCTTGTATTTTTGGTGGCATGCACAAAAAATTCAGCTAAAAACTCGAAGTGTGCAAGATTTTGTGACCATTTGAAAAAAGTGTCCCTATTTTAGACACTTTAATGGCTACTGGCAGCAAACCTGTAGAATCTCAAATGCTCTTGAAGGGGGTGTGAGTTCTCAATGTTTGATGAGGGATAGGGGGCCAATATAAGGGCCAAGTACCAGCACCCATTGCACATCATGAGCGCACACCCCCCGGCCCCCACGATCGCCGGAACCCCAATGCCACCGGTCCGATTCTCAGACGATGCTTCGACGATGGTGCCCCGGTGAAGAAAAATACGGTACCAGCACATGCCCGAGCCTAGCATGTGCTGCCGCAACCCTCGGTCTGATCCGATCTTAGACTGGGAATGAAATCCGTATGCTTAGACTGGGAATAAACTCCGTATGCCTAAGTCAACCCATGAAATGAGCGTGCGGGCACTCAACTGGCCAGAAGGGCTGGATACGCAAGCCGGGGATCGGTCGGGTCCCCACCTGCGTGCTGTCGATCCTGCTATCGTAACTCTCGATCCAGTGTGATCTTATACTGGGAATGAACTCTGTATGCTTAGATTGGGAATGAACTCCATATGCCTAAGTCAACCCACGAAACAAGCGTGCGGGCGCTCAACCAGCCAGAGGGGTGGGATGCGTAAGTCGGGGATCGATCGGGCCCTCTTTTGCATGTTACCGATCCTGCTGTCGCAACCTTTGATCTGGTCTGATCTTAGAGTGGGAATGAACTCCGTATGCTTAGACTAGAAATGAACTCTGTATGCCTTAGTCAACCCATGAAACGAGCGTGCGGGCGCTCAGCTGGCCAGAGGGGCGGATACGTAAGCCGGGGATCGATCGGGTTCCCCCCTGCGTGCTACCGATCCTGCTGCCCCAACCCTCGGTCCGGTCCAATCTTAGACTGGGAATGAACTCCGTATGGCTAAGCCAACTGATGAAACGGGCGATTGGGCGGACGGACGTGCACTACGTAGGCCAGAGAGACGGGACGCGTAAGCCATGGATCGATAGGGTGGTAGGTGGGTTTAGGCACATCTTCATATTTCTGCATGCCAATGCCATTTTTATGGCATGTAAATTCATACAATGGTCCTTTAAGCCTTCACGTGAAGTTTCATGGCAAGACGACTCGTTTTCTATTTTTCATGATTTTCAAAACTTTTTACGGTTCGGGATTTTTTAAAATTTTTTCAGAAGGAGTTTTGTTTCCAAACTTGATAGACGTGATCCTTGTATTTTTTTGGCATGCACAAAAAATTTAGCTAAAAACTCAAAGTGTACAAGATTTTGTGACCATTTGAAAAAAGTGTCCCCATTTCAAACACTTTAATGGCTACTGGCAGCAAACCTGTAAAATCTCAAATGCCCTTTAAGGGTGTGAGTTCTCGAGGTTTGATGAGGGATAGGGGGCCAATATAAGGGCCAAGTACCAGCACCCATCGCACATCATGTGCGCTCACCCCCCCGGCCCCCCCGATCGTCGAAACCCCAATGCTGCCGATCAGGTTCTCCGACGATGGTGCCCTGGCGAAGAAAAATACGGCACCAGCACATGCCCGAGCATAGCATGAGCTGTTGAAACCCCCAGTTCGATCTGATCTTAGTTTGGGAATGAACACCGTATGCCTAAGTCAACCCCCGAAACGAGCGTGCGGGCGCTCAATCAGCCAAAGGGACGGGATGCATAAGCCGGGGATCAACCGGGTCCCCCTTTACGTGCTGTCGATCCTACTGTTGCAACCCTCAGTCTGGTCCAATATTAGACTAGGAATGAACTCCGTATGCCTAAGCCAACCGACGAAATGAGCGGGCGGGTAGGAGGGCGGGCGTTACGTCGGCCAGAGAGACGGGATGAGCAAGCCGTGGATCGATAGGGTGGTAGGTGGGTTTAGGCACATCATCATATTTCTATGTGCCAATGAAATTTTTATGGCTTGTAAATTCATACAATGGTCCCTTAAGCCTTCACGTGAAGTTTCATCGCAAGACAACTCGTTTTCTATTTTTCAAAATTTTTGAAACTTTTTGCGGTTCAAGATTTTTTAAAATTTTTTTAGAAGGAGTTTTGGCCCCAAACGTGGTACACATGATCCTTGTATTTTTGTTGGTACGCAAGAAAAAAATCAGCTAAAAACTCGAAGTGTACAAGATTTTGTGACCATTTGAAAAAAGTGTTCCCATTTTAGACACTTTAATGGCTACTGGCAGCAAGCCTGTAAAATCTCAAATGCTCTTTAAGGGGGTGTGAGTTCATGAGGTTTGATGAGGGATAGGGGGCCAATATAAGGGCCCAGTACCAGTACCCATCGCACATCATGTGCGCACACCCCCCGGCCCCCCCGATCGCCAGAACCCCAATGCCGCCGGTCAGGTTCTCCGGTGATGCTTCGGTGATGGTGCCGCAGCGAAGAGAAATGCGGCACCAGCACATGCTCAAGCCCAGCATGTGCTATCGCAACCCTCGGTCCGGTCCGATCTTAGACTGGGAATTAACTCCGTAAGCTTAGACTGGGAATGAACTTCGTATGCCTAAGTCAACCCACGAAACGAGCATGCGAGCACTCAGCCAGCCAGAGGGGCGGGATGCGCAAGCTGGGGATCGGTCGAGTCCCCCTTTGCGTGCTGCTGATTTTACTACCACAACTGCCGGTCAAGTCTGATCTTAGACTGGGAATGTACTCCGTATGCCTAAGCCAACCGATGAAACGAGCGGGCGTGCGGGCACTGCATCGGCCAGAGAGACGGGATGCGCAAGCCGTGGATCGATAGGGTGGTAGGTGGGTTTAGGCACATCTTCATATTTCTATGTGCCAATGCCATTTTTATGGCTTGTAAATTCATACAATGGTCCCTTAAACCTTCACGTGAAGTTTCAGGGCAAGATGACTCGTTTTCTATTTTTCACGATTTTTGAAACATTTTGCGGTTTGGGATTTTTTAAAATTTTTTCAGAAGGAGTTTTGGCCCCGAACTTGGTAGATGTGATCCTTGTATTTTTTTTGGCGTGCACAAAAAATTTCAGCTAGAAACTCAAGGTCTACAAGATTTTGTGACCATTTGAAAAAGTGTCCCCATTTCAAACGCTTTAATGGCTACTGACAGCAAACCTATAAAATCTCAAATACTCTTTAAGGGGGTGTGAGTTCTCAAGCTTTGATGAGGGATAGGGGGCCAATATAAGGGCCAAGTACCAGCACCCATCGCACATCATGTGCACACACCCCCCTTGGCCGCCCCAATGTCGCCGGTCAAGTTCTCTGGCGATGCTCCGACGATGGTGCCCCGGTGAAGAAAAATGTGGCACCAGCACATGCCCGAGCCCAGCATGAGCTACCGCAACCCATGGTCCGGTCCGATCTTAGACTAAGAATGAACTCCGTATGCTTAGACTGGGAATGAACTCTGTATGCCTAAGTCAACCCACGAAACGAGCGTGCGGGCGTTCAGCCAGCCAAAAGGGCGGGATGCGCAAGCCAAGGATCGACCGGGTCCCTCTCTGCGTGCTGCCGATCTTGCTGCCGCAACCCTCAGTCCGGTCGGATCTTAGACTGGGAATAAACTCGGTATCCCTAAGTCAACCCATGAAACGAGCGTACGGGCGCTCAGCCGAGTAGAGGGGCGGGATGTGCAAGTCGGGGATCGATCGGGTCCCCCTCTACGTGTTATCGATCTTGCTGCTGCAACCCTCAGTCCAGTCTGATCTTAGACTAGGAATGAACTCCGTATGCCTAAGCCAACCGATGAAAAGAGCGGGCGAACGGGCGGGCAAGCACTACACCGGCCAGAGAGACGGGATGCGCAAGCCGTGGATCGATAGGGTGGTAGGTGGGTTTAGGCACATCTTCATATTTCTGCATGCCAATGCCATTTTTATGGCTTGTGAATTCATACAATGGTCCCTTAAGCCTTCACGTGAAGTTTCATGGCAAGACGACTCGTTTTCTATTTTTTACGATTTTTGAAAGTTTTTGCGGTTCAAGATTTTTTAAAATTTTTTCGGAAGGATTTTTGGCCCCAAACTTGGTAGACGTGATCCTTCTATTTTTTTTGGCTTGCATAAAAAAATTCAGCTAAAAAATTGAAGTGTACAAGATTTTGTGACCATTTGAAACAAGTGTCCCCATTTCAAACACTTTAATGGCTACTGGCAGCAAACCTGTAAAATCTCAAATGCTCTTTAAGGGGGTGTGAGTTCTCGAGGTTTGATGAGGGATAGGGCACCAATATAAGGGCCAAGTACCTACACCCATCACACATCATCTGCGCACACCCCCCGGCCCCGCCGATTGCCGGAACCCCAATGCCGCTGGTCAGGTTCTCCGGCGATGCTCCGGTGATGGTGCCCCGATGAAGAAAAATGCGGCACCAGCACATGCCCAAGCCCAGCATGTGCTACCGAAACCCTCAGTCCAGTCCGATCTTAGATTGGGAATGAACTCCGTATGCTTACACTAGGAATAAACCCCGTATGCCCAAGTCAACCCACGAAATAAGTGTGCGGGCGCTCAGCCGGCTAGAGGGGCGAGATGCGCTAGCCGGGGATCGGCCGGGTCCCCCTTTGCATGCTGTAGATCCTGCTACCACAACCCTCGGTCTGGTCTGATCTTAGATTAGGAATGAATGCGCTAGCCGGGGATCGGCCGGGTCCCCCTTTACATGCTGTAGATCCTGCTACCACAACCCTCGGTCTGGTCTGATCTTAGATTAGGAATGAACTCCGTATGCCTAAGCCAACCGACGAAACGAGCGGGCGCACGGGCGGGAGGGTACTACGTAGGCCAGAGAGACGGGATGCGCAAGCCGTGGATCGATAGGGTGGTAGGTGGGTTTAGGCACATCTTCATATTTCTGCATGCCAATGCCATTTTTATGGCTTGTAAATTCATACAATGGTCCCTTAAGCCTTCACGTGAAGTTTCATGGCAAGAGGACTCGTTTCCTATTTTTCACTATTTTTGAAACTTTTTACGGTTCGGGATTTTTCAAAATTTTTTTGGAAGGAGTTTTGGCCCCAAACTTGATAGACGTGATCCTTGTATTTTTGTTGGCATGCACAAAACAATTCAGCTAAAAACTCGAAGTGTACAAGATTTTGTGACCATTTGAAAAAAGTGTCCCTATTTCAGACACTTTAATGGCTACTGGCAGCAAACCTGTAAAATCTCAAATGCTCTTTAAAGGGCGGTGAGTTCTCAAGGTTTGATGAGGGATAGGGGGCCAATATAAGGGCCAACTACTAGCACACATCACACATCATGTGCGCACACCCCCCCGGCCCCCCCGATCACTGGAACCCCAATGCCGCCGGTCAGGTACTCCGACGATGCTCTGACAATGGTGCCTCGACGAAGAAAAATGTAGCACCAACATATGCCCGAGCCCAGCTTGTGCTGTCGCAACCCTCAGTCCGGTTCGATCTTAGACTGGGAATGAACTCCGTATGCTTAGACTAGGAATGAACTTCGTATGCCTAAGTCAACCAACGAAACGAGCGTGCGGGCGCTCAGCCGGCCAGAAGAGCAGGACGCGCAAGCCGGGGATCGGTCGGGTCCCCCTCTGTGTGCTGTCGATCCTGTTGCCGCAACCCTCGCTCTGGTCCGATCTTAGACTGGGAATGAACTCCGTATACCTAAGCCAACCGAAGAAACGAGCGGGTGGACGGGCGGGCGGGCACTACGCCGGCCAGAGAAACGGGATGCGCAAGCCGTGGATCGATAGGGTGGTAGGTGGATTTACGCACATCTTCATATTTCTACATGCCAATGCCATTTTTATGGCTTGTAAATTCATACAATGGTCCCTTAAGCCTTCACGTGAAGTTTCATGGCAAGACGACTCATTTTCTATTTTTCACGATTTTTGAAACTTTTTACGGTTCGAGATTTTTTAAAATTTTTTCGGAAGGAGTTTTGGCCCCAAACTTGGTAGACGTGATCCTTGTATTTTTTTTTTGCCATGCACAAAAAAATTTCGCTAAAAGCTCGAAGTGTACAAGATTTTGTGACCATTTGAAAAAAGTGTCCCCATTTCAGACACTTTAATCGTTACTGGCAGCAAACCTGTAAAATCTCAAATGCACTTTAAGGGGGTGTGAGTTCTCGAGGTTTGATGAGGGTTAGGGGGCCAATATAAGGGCCAAGTACCAGCACCCAACGCAAATCATGTGCGTACACCCCCCCTCGGCCGCCCCGATCGCTGGAACCCCAATGCCGCCGGTCAGGTTCTCCGGCGATGCTCCGACGATGGTGCCCCGGTGAAGAAAAATACGACACCAGCACATGCCCGAGCCCAGCATGTGCTACCGCAACCCTCGTTCTGGTCTGATCTTGGACTGGGAATGAACTCCGTATGCTTAGACTGGGAATGAACTCCTTATTCCTATGTCAACCCACGAAACGAGCGTGCGGGCGTTCAGCCAGCCAGAGGGGCAGGATGCGTAAGTCAGGATTAGCCGGGTCCCCCTCTGCATGCTGCCAATCCTGCTGCCACAACCCTCAGTCGGATCCGATCTGAGACTGGGAGTGAACTCCATATGCCTAAGCCAACCAACGAAACGAGCGGGCAGGTTGGCGAGCGGCCACTATGCCGACCAGAGAGACGGGATGTGCAAGCCATGGATCGATAGGGTGGTAGGTGGGTTTAGGCACATCTTCTTATTTTTGTGTGCCAATGCCATTTTTTTGGCTTGTAAATTCATACAATGGTCCCGTAAGCCTTCACGTGAAGTTTCATGGCAAGACGACTCGTTTTCTATTTTTCACAATTTTCAAAACTTTTTACAGTTCAGGATTTTTTAAAATTTTTTTGGAAAGAGTTTTAGGCCTAAACTTGGTAGACGTGATCCTTGTTTATTTGTTGGCATGCACAAAAAAATTTAGCTAAAAACTCAAAGTGTACAAGATTTTGTGACCATTAGAAAAAAGTGTCCCCATTTCAGACACTTTAATGGCTACTGGAAGCAAACCTGTAAAATCTCAAATGCCGTTTAAGGGGTGTGAGTTCTCGAGGTTTGATGAGGGATAGGGGGCCAATATAAGGGCCAAGTACTAGCACCCATCACACATCATGTGCGCACACCCCCCGGCCCCTCCGATTGTCGGAACCCCAATGCCGCAAGTCAGGTTCTCCGGTGATGCTTCGATGATGGTGCCCCGACGAAGAAAAATGCGGCACCAGCACATGCTCGAGACCAGCATGTGCTACCGTAACCCTCGGTCCGGTCCGATCTAAGACTGGGAATGAACTCCGTATGCTTAGACTGGGAATGAACTCCGTACGCCTAAGTCAGCCCACGAAACGAGCGTTTAGGCGTTCAGTCGGCCAGAGGTGCGGGATGCGCAAGCCGGGGATCGGTCGGGTCCCCCTCTGCTTGCTGCCAATCCTGCTACTGCAAACCACGGTCCTGTCTGATCTTAGATTGGAATGAACTCCGTATGCCTAAGCCAACCGACGAAACGAGCGGACGGGCGGGCAAGCGGGTGGGCACTACGTCGACCAGAGAGATGGGACGCACAAGCCGTGGATCGATAGGGTGGTAGGTGGGTTTAGGCACATCTTCATATTTCTGCATGCCAATGCCATTTTTATGGCCTGTAAATTCATACAATGCTCCCTTAAGCCTTCACGTGAAGTTTCATGGCAAGACGACTCGTTTTCTATTTTTCACGATTTTCAAAACTTTTTACGGTTTGGAATTTTTTAAAATTTTTTCAGAAGGAGTTTCGGTCCTAAACTGGTAGACGTGATCCTTGTATTTTTTTTGGCATGCACAAGAAAATTCAGCTAAAAACTTGAAGTGTACAAGATTTTGTGACCATTTGAAAAAATTGTCCCCATTTCAGACACTTTAATGGCTACTGGAAGCAAACCTGTAAAATCTCAAATGCTCTTTAAGGGGGTGTGAGTTCTCGAGGTTTGATGAGTGATAGGGGGCCAATATAAGGGCCAAGTACTAGCACCCATCGCACATCATGTGCACACACCCCCCGGCCCCCCGATCGCCGGAACCCCAATGCCGCTGATCAAGTTCTCTGATGATGCTCCGACCATGGTGCCCCGGCGAAGAAAAATGCGGCACCAGCACATGCTCGCACCCAGCATGTGCTGCTGCAAGCCTTGATCTATTCTGATCTTAGACTGGGAATAAACTCCGTATGCTTAGACTGGGAATGAACTCCGTATGCCTAAGTCAACCCACGAAACAAGCGTGCAAGCGCTTAGCTGGCCAGAGGGGCGGGATGCGCAAGCTGGGATCGATCGGGTCCCCCTCTTTGTGCTACCGATCCTACTACCGTGACCCTCGGTCTGGTCCGATCTTAGACTAGGAATGAACTCCATATGCCTAAGCCAACCGACGAAACGAGCGGGCGGACGGGCGGGCGGGCACTATGTCGATCAGAGAGACGGAATGCGTAAGCCGTGGATCGATAGGGTGGTAGGTGGGTTTAGGCACATCTTCATATTTCTGCATGCCAATCCCATTTTTATGGCTTGTAAATTCATACATTGGTCCCTTAAGCCTTCACGTGAGGTTTCATGGCAAGATGACTCGTTTTCTATTTTTCACGATTTTCGAAACTTTGTTGGCATGCACAAAAAAATTCAGCTAAAAACTTGAAGTGTACAATATTTTGTGACCATTTGAAAAAAGTGTCCCCATTTCAGACACTTTAATGGCTACTAGCAGCAAGCCTATAAAATCTCAAATTCTCTTTAAAAGGGTGTGAGTTCTTGAGGTTTGATGAGGGATAGGGGGCCAATATAAGGGCCAAGTACTAGCACCCATCGCACATCCTGTGCGCACACCCCCCCGGCCCCCCGATCGTCGGAACCCTTATGCCACCGGTCAGGTTCTCCTACGATGCTCCGGCGATGGTGCCCCGGTGAAGAAAAATACGGCACCAACACGTTCCCAAGCCCAGCATGTGCTACCGCAACCCCTGGTCTGGTCTGATTTTAGATTGGGAATGAACTCCGTATGCTTAGTCTAGAAATGAACTTCGTATGCCTATGTCAACCCCCGAAACGAGCGTGCGGGTGCTCAGCCGGCCAGAGGGGTGGGATGCACAAGCCGGGGATTGGTCGCGTCCCCCTCTGCATGCTATCGATCCTGCTGCCACAACCCTCGGTCCGGTCTAATCTTAGACTGGGAATGAACTCTGTATGCCTAAGCCAACCGGCAAAACGAGCAGGCGGACGGGCGGGCGGGTACTACGCTGGCCAAAGAGACAGGTTGTGCAAGCCGTGGATCGATAAGGTGGTAGGTGGGTTTAGGCACATCTTCATATTTCTATGTGCCAATGCCATTTTTATGGCTTGTAAATTCATACAATGGTCCCTTAAGCCTTCACGTGAAGTTTCATGGCACGACGACTTGTTTTCTATTTTTCATGATTTTTGAAAATTTTTGTGTTTCAGGATTTTTTTAATTTTTTTTGATGGAGTTTTCACCCCAAACTTGGTAGACATGATCCTTGTATTTTTCTCGGCATGCACAAAAAAATTCAGCTAAAAACTTGAAGTGTAAAAGATTTTGTGACCATTTGAAAAAAGTGTCCCCATTTCAGACACTTTAATTGCTACTGGCAGCAAACCTGCAAAATCTCAAATGCACTTTAAGGGGGTGTGAGTTCTCGAGGTTTGATGAGGGATAGGGGGCCAATATTAAGGCCAAGTACCAGCACCCATCACACATCATGTGCGCACACCCCCCGGGCCTCCGATCGTCGAAACCCCAATACCGCCGGTAAGGTTCTCCGGCGATGCTACCCCGATGAAGAAAAACGCGGCACCAACACATGCTCGAGCCCAGCATGTGCTGCCGTAACCCTTGGTCCGGTCTGATCTTAGACTGGGAATGAACTCCGTATGCCTAAGTCAACCCACGAAACGAGCGTGCAGGTGCTCAGCCGGCCAGATGGGCAGGATGCGCAAGGGGGTGTGAGTTCTCAAATGTGCAAGGGGGTGATCCTTGTATTTTTGTTGGCATGCACAAAAAAATTCAGCTAAAAACTCGAAGTGTACAAGATTTTGTGACCATTTGAAAAAAGTGTCCCATTTCAAACACTTTAATGGCTACTGGCAGCAAACCTGTAAAATCTCAAATGCTCTTTAAGGGGGTGTGAGTTCTCAAGGTTTGATGAGGGATAGGGGGCCAATATAAGGGCCAAGTACCAGAACCCATCGCACATCATGTGCGCACACCACCCCGGCCCCTCGATCGTCGAAACCCCAATGCCACTGGTCAGGTTCTCCGACGATGCTTCGACGATGGTGCCCTGACGAAGAAAAACATGACACGAACACATGCCCGAGCCAAGCATATGTTGTTGCAACCTTTGGTCCGATCCGATCTTAGACTGGGAATGAACTCCGTATGCCTAAGTCGACCCACGAAACGAGCGTGCAGGTGCTCAACCGACCAGAGGGGCGGGATGCGCAAGCCAGGGATCGGTCAGGTCCCTCTCTGCATGCTGTCGATCCTGCTACTGCAACCCTCAGTCTGGTCCGATCTTAGACTGCGAAAGAACTCCGTATGCCTAAGCCAACCGACGAAATGAGTGGGCGGGAGGGCACTACGCCGGCCAGAGAGACGGGATGCGCAAGCCATGGATTGATAGGGTGGTAGGTGGGTTTAGGCACATCTTCATATTTCTGCGTGCCAATGCCATTTTTATGGCTTGTAAATTCATACAATGGTCCATTAAGCCTTCACGTGAAGTTTCATGGCAAGACGACTCGTTTTCTATTTTTCATGATTTTTGAAACTTTTTGCGGTTCGTGATTTTTTACAATTTTTTCGGAAGGAGTTTTGGCCCCAAACTTGGTAGACATGATCCTTTTATTTTTGTTGGCATGCACAAAAAAATTCAGCTAAGAACTCGAAGTGTACAAGATTTTGTGACCATTTGAAAAAAGTGTCCCCATTTCAGACACTTAATGGCTATTAGCAGCAAACCTGTAAAATCTCAAATGCTCTTTACGAGGGTGTGAGTTCTTGAGGTTTGATGAGGGATAGGGGGCCAATATAAGGGCCAAGTACCAGCACCCATCGCACATCTTGTGCGCCCACCCCCCGGCCCCCCCGATCACCGGAACCCTAATACCCCCGATCAAGTTCTCCGACGATGCTCCGACGATGGTGCCGCGGTGAAGAAAAATGCGGCACCAACACATGCCCGAGCCCAGTATGTGCTGCCGCAACCCTCGGTCTGGTTTGATCCGATCGTCGAAACCCCAATTCCGTCAGTTAGGTTCTCTGGCGATGCTCCGGTGATGGTGCCCCGACGAAGAAAAATACGGCACCAACACGTGCCCGAGCCCAAGATGTGCTACCGCAACCCTCGGTCCGGTCTGATCTTAGACTGGGAATGAACTCTGTATGCACACCCCCCGATCGTCGGAACCCCAATGCCACCGATCAGGTTCTCCGACGATGCTCCGGTGATGGTGCCCCGATAAAGAAAAATGTGGCACCAACACATGCCCGAGCCCAGCTTGTGCTGTCGTAACCGTCGGTTTCGTCCGATCTTAGACTGGGAATGAACTCCGTATGCTTAGACTGGGAATGAACTTCGTATGCCTAAGTCAACCCACAAAACGATTGTGCGGGTGCTGAGTCGGCAAAAGGGGGGGATGCGTCTAAGCCGGGGATCGGACCGGGTCCCCTCTGGCATTGCTGCCCAATCTCTGTTGCTGCAACCCTCGTCCGATCTGATCTTAGACTAGGGAATGAACTTTCGTATGCCTAAGTCCAACCCACGAAATGAGCAGTGCTAGGTGCTCAGCCGGCTGGTAAGGGCAGGATATGCAAGCCTGGGATCGGTCGCGGTCCCCCTCGCTGCGTGTGCGATCCTGTTGCCATAACCCTTCAGTCCGGTCCAATCTTAGACTAGGAATGAACTTTGTATGCCTAAGCCAACCGACCAAATTGAACGGCGTCGGCGGGCGGCCCACTACGCCGCCCAGAGAGACGGGTATGCGTAAGTCGTGGATCGAATAGGTGGTTGGTGGGTTTTAGGCACATCTTCATATTTCTACGTGCCAATGCCATTTTTATGGCTTGTAAATTCATACAATGGTCCCTTAAGCCTTCACGTGAAGTTTCATGGCAAGACGACTCGTTTTCTATTTTCCTCGATTTTTGAAACTTTTTGTGGTTCGAGATCTTTTTAAATTTTTTCAGAAGTAGTTTTGGCCCCAAACTTGGTAGACGTGATCCTTGTATATTTTGTTGGCATGCATAAAAAAATTCATCCAAAAACTCGAAGTGTACAAATTTTGTGACCATTTGAAAAAAGTGTCCCCATTTCAGACACCTTAATGGCTACTAGCAGCAAACCTATAAAATCTCAAATGCTCTTTAAGGGGGTGTGAGTTCTCGAGGTTTGATGAGGGATAGGGGGCCAATATAAGGGCCAGGTACCAGCACCCATCGCACATCATGTGCACGCACCACCCCCTGGCCCCCCCGATCTCCGGAACCCCAATGACGGAACCCCAATCCACCGGTCAGGTTCTCTGACGATGCTCTGGCGATGGTGCCCCGGTGGTGCCCGAGCCTAGCATGTGCTACCGTAACTGTCGGTCCTATCCAGTCTTAGACTGGGAATGAACTCCGTATGCACACTCCCCCGATCGTCGAAACCCCAATGCCGCCGGTCAGGTTCTCTAACGATGCTCCGACGATGGTGCCTTGGTGAAGAAAAATGTGGCACCAACACATGCCCGAGCCCAGCATGTGCTACCATAACCGTCGGTCTAGTTCGATCTTAGACTGGGAATGAACTCCGTACGCTTAGACTGGGAATGAACACCGTATGCCTAAGTCAACCCATAAAACGAGCGTGCGGGTGCTCAGTCGACCAAAAGGGCGGGATGCGCAACCCGGGGATCGATTGGGTCCCCCTCTGCGTGCTACTGATCCTGTCGTTGCAACCCTCGATCCGATCCGATCTTAGACTGGGAATGAACTCCGTATGCCTAAGTCAACCCATGAAATTAGCATGCGGGTGCTCAACCGACCAGAGGGGCGGGATGCGCAAGCCGGGGATCAATTGGGTCCCCTCTGCGTGCTGCCGATCCTACTATGGCAACCTTCGGTCCAGTCCGATCTTAGACTGGGAATGAACTCTGTATGCCTAAGCCAACCGACGAAACGAGCGGGCGGGCGGACGGGCGAGCACTACGCTGTCTAGGAGACGGGATGCGCAAGCCGTGGATCGATAGGGTGGTAGGTGGTAGGAGACGGGATGCGCAAGCCGTGGATCGATACGGAGATATGAACTCCGTATGCTTAGACTGGGAATGAACTCCGTATGCCTAAGTCAACCCATGAAACGAGCGCGCGAGTGCTCAGCTGACCAGAGGGGCTGGATGCGCAAGCCAGGGATCGACCGGGTCCCCCTCTACGTGCTATCGATCCTGCTGCCGTAACCCTCAGTTCGGTCCAATCTTAGACTGGGAATGAACTTCGTATGCCTAAGCCAACCGATGAAACGAGTGGGCGGACGGGCGGGCACTACACCGGCCAGAGAGACGAGATGCGCAAGCCGTGGATCGATAGGGCGATAGGTGGGTTTAGGCACATCTTTATATTTCTGCCTGCAAATGCCATTTTTATGGCTTGTAAATTCATACAGTAGTCCCTTAAGCCTTCACGTGAAGTTTCATGACAAGATGACTTGTTTTCTATTTTTCAAGATTTTTGAAACTTTTTGTGGCATAGGATTTTTGAAATTTTTTTCGGAAGGAGTTTTGGCCCCAAACTTGGTAGACGTGATCCTTGTATTTTTTTTGGCATGCACAAAAAAATTCAGCTAAAAAATCGAAGTGTACAAGATTTTGTGACCATTTGAAAAAAGTGTCCCCATTTTAGATACTTTAATGGCTACTAGCAGCAAACCTGTAAAATCTCAAATGCTCTTTAAGGGGGTGTGAGTTCTCAAGGTTTGAAGAGGGATAGGGGGACAATATAAGGGTCAAGTACCAGCACCCATCGCACATCATGTGCACACACCCCCCGGCCCCCCGATCGTCGAAACCCCAATGCCGCCGGTCAGGTTCTCCGGCGATGCTCCGACAATGGTGCCCCGACGAAGAAAAATACGGCACCAACACATGCTCGAGCCCAGCATGTGCTACCGCAATCCTCGGTCTGATCCGATCTTAGACTGGGAATGAACTCCGTATGCTTAGACTAGGAATGAACTCTGCATGTCTAAGTCAACCAACGAAACGAGCGTACGGGTGCTCAACCGACCAGAAGGGCAGGATGCACAAGCCGGGGATCGGCCAGGTCCCCCTCTTTGTGCTACCAATCCTGCTACTGTAACCCTCTATCAAATCTGATCTTAGACTGGGAATGAACTCCGTATGCCTAAGTCAACCGGTGAAACAAGCGGGCGGGCAGGCGGGCACTACACCGGCCAGAGAGACGAGATGCGCAAGCCGTGGATTTTTAGGGTGGTAGGTGGGTTTAGGCACATCTTCATATCTCTATGTGCCAATGCCACTTTTATGGCTTGTAAATTCATACAATGGTCCCTTAAGCCTTCACGTGAAGTTTCATGGCAAGACGACTCATTTTCTATTTTTCACGATTTTTGAAACTTTTTGTGCCTCAGGATTTTTTAAAATTTTTTCGAAAGGATTTTTGGCCCCAAACTTGGTGGATGTGATCCTTGTATTTTTATTGGCATGCACAAAAAAATTCAGCTAAAAACTCGAAGTATACAAGATTTTGTGACCATTTGAAAAAAGTGTCCCCATTTTCAGACACTTTAATGGCTACTGGCAGCAAACCCGTAAAACCTCAAATGCTCTTTAACGGGGTGTGAGTTCTCAAGGTTTGATGAGGGATAGGGGGCCAATATAAGGGCCAGGTAGCAGCACCCATCGCACATCATGTGCGTCCACCACCCCCCGGCCCCCCTGATCGTCAGAACCCCAATGCCGCCGGTCATGTTCTCCGATGATGCTCTAGCGATGGTGCCCCGGCGAAGAAAATGTGGCACCAACACATGCCCAAGCCCAACATGTGCTGTCGTAACCCTTGATCTGGTCTGATCTGAGACTGGGAATGAACTCCGTATGCTTAGACTGGGAATGAACTCCGTATGCCTAGGTAAACCCACGAAACGAGCGTACGGGTGCTCAGCCAACCAGAGGGGCTGGATGCGCAAGTCGAGAATCGGTCGGGTCCCCCTCCATGTGCTATCGATCCTGCTGTCGCAACCTTTAGTTCGTTCCGATCTTAGCCAACCGAGGAAACAAGCGGGTGGACGGGCGGGCACTACGCCGACCAGAGAGATAGGATGCACAAGCCGTGGATCGATAGGGTGGTAGGTGGGTTTAGGCACGTCTTCATATTTCTGCATGCCAATGCCATTTTTATGGCTTGTAAATTCATACAATGGTCCCTTAAACCTTCACGTGAAGTTTCATGGCAAGACGACTCATTTTCTATTTTTCATGATTTTTGAAACTTTTTACGGTTCGAGATATTTTAAAATTCTTTCGGAAGGCGTTTTGGCCCCATGGTAGACGTGATCCTTGTATTTTTGTTGGCATGCACAAAAGAATTCAGCTAAAAACTCG
>NW_019167849.1:1407380-1568397 GCF_002303985.1 Durio zibethinus | reverse complement strand
ACTCCGATGCCTAAGCCAACCGACGAACGAGCAGACGGCGGGCGGCGCGGGCACTACGCCGGCCAGAGAGACGGGATGCGTAAGTCGTGGATCGATACGGTGGTTGGTGGGTTTAGGCACATCTTCATATTTCTATGTTCCAATGCCATTTTTATGGCTTTTAAATTCATACAATGGTCCCTTAAGCCTTCACGTGAAGTTTCATGGCAAGACGACTCGTTTTCTATTTTTCATGATTTTTGAAACTTTTTACGGTTCGGGATTATTTAAAATTTTTTCGGAAGGAGTTTTGGCCCCAAACCTGGTAGACGTGATCCTTGTGTTTTTGTTGCCATGCACAAAAAAATTCAGCTAAAAACTCGAAGTGTACAAGATTTTGTAACCATTTGAAAAAAGTGTCCCCATTTGAGACACTTTAATGGCTACTGGCAGCAAAGCTGTAAAATCTCAAATGCTCTTTAAGGGAGTGTGAGTTCTCAAGGTTTAATGAGGGATAGGGGCTAATATAAGGGGGCAAGTACCAGCAACCCATCGGCACATCATGTGCGCACACCCCCCCGGCACCCCCCGATCGTCGGAACCCCAATGCCACGGTCAGGTTTCTTCCGACAGATGCTCTGGGCGATGGCACCCCGCGGTGAAGAAAAAATGCTGGCACCAACACATGCTCGAGCCCCAGCATGTGCTATCGAACCCTACGGTCTGTTCGATCTTTATACTGGGAATGAACTCTGTTATGCTAGACTGGAATGAACTCCGTAGTGCGCTAAGTCAACCACGAAACGAGCGTGCGTGTGCTCAGCCGGCCAGAGGTGCGGGATGCGCAGCCCGAGGTATCGGCGGGTCTCCCTCTATGTGCCTGCCGATTCTTGTACCACAACCGTCGGTTTGGTCTGATCTTAGACTGGGAGATGAACTCCCGTTATACCTAAGCCAACGGCCAAAACGAACGGGAGCGGGTGCGAGCGGCGTCACTACGCCAACCAGAAAGACGGCCATGCGCAAGCCGGCGGATCGATAGGGTGGTAGGTGGGTTTAAGCACATCTTCATATTTCTGTGTGCCAATGCCATTTTTATGGCTTGTAAATTCATACAATGGTCCCTTAAGCCTTCACGTGAAGTTTCAAGGGAAGACGAATCGTTTTCTATTTTTCATGATTTTTAAAACTTTTTGCGGTTCAGGATTTTTTAAAATTTTTTTGGAAGGATTTTTGGCCCTAAACTTGGTGGACGTGATCCTTGTATTTTTTTTTGGCATGCATAAAAAAATTCAACTAAAAACTCGAAGTGTGCTAGATTTTGTGACCATTTGATAAAAGTGTCCCCATTTCAGACACTTTAACGGCTACTGGCAGCAAACCTATAAAATCTCAAATGCTCTTTAAGGGGGAGTGAGTTCTTCAGGTTTGATGAGGGATAGGGGGCCAATACAAGGGCAAAGTACCAGCACCCATACCACATCATGTGCGCACACCCCCCCGGCACCCCGATTGTCGGAACCCCAATGCCGTCGGTCAGGTTGTCCGGTGATGCTCCGACGATGGTGCCCCGGCGAAGAAAAATGCGACACCAGTACATGCCTGAGCCCAGTATGTGCTGCTGGAACCCTCGGTCTGATACGATCTTAGACTGGGAATGAACTCCGTATGCCTAGGTTACCCTAATGAAATTAGCGTGCGGGTGCTCAGCCGGCCAGAAGGGTGGGATGCACAAGTCAAGGATCAGTCGGGTTCCCCTCTGCGTGCTACTGATCCTACTGCCATAACCCTCGATCCAGTCTGATCTTAGACTGGGAATGAACTCCGTATGCTTAAGCCAACCGACGAAACGAGCGGGCGGGCGGGTGGGCACTACACCGGCCAGAGAGACGGGATATGCAAGCCGTGGATCGATAGGGTGGTAGGTGGGTTTAGGCACATCTTCATATTTCTTTATACCAATGCCATTTTTATGGCTTGTAAATTCACACAATGGTCCCTTAAGCCTTCACGTGAAGTTTCATGGCAAGACGACTCATTTTCTATTTTTCATGATTTTTAAAACTTTTCGCATTTCGGGATTTTTTAAAATTTTTTCAGAAAGAACTTTGGCCCCAAACTTGGTAGACGTGATCCTTGTATTTTTGTTGGCATGCACAAAAAAATTCAGCTAAAAAATCGAAGTGTACAAGATTTTGTGACCATTTGAAAAAAGTGTCCCCATTTCAGACACTTTAATTGCTACTGGCAGCAAACCTATAAAATCTCAAATGCTCTTTAAGGGCGGGTGAGTTCTTAAGGTTTGATGAGGGATAGGGGGCCAATAGAATGGCCAAGTACCAGCACCCATCGCACATCATGTGCGCACACCCCCCGGCCCCTCGATCACCGGAACCCCAATGCCACCGGTCATGTTCTCCGGCGATGCTCCGACGATGGTGCCCCGACGAAAAAAAATGCGGCACCAGCACATACCCGAGCCCAGCATGTGCTGCCGTGGCCCTTGATTCGGTCCGATCTTAGACTGGAAATGAACTTCGTATGCTTAGGCTGGGAATGAACTCCATATCCCTAAGTCAACCCACGAAACGAGAGTGCGGGCGCTCAACCGGCCAGAGGGGCAGGACGCGCAAGATGGGGATCAACCCGATCCCCCTCTATGTGCTGTCAATCCTGCTGCCACAACCCTCGATCCAGTCTGATCTTAGACTGGGAATGAACTCCGTATGCCTAAGCCAACCGACGAAACGAG
The DNA here is from genome assembly GCF_002303985.1 of Durio zibethinus. Next base: position 1,565,666 of record NW_019167849.1, on the reverse strand, counting down.
CGGGCGGGCGTGCGGCAGGTGGGCATTATGCCGGCCAGAGAGACGGGATGCGCAAGTCGTGTATCGATAGGGTGGTAGGTGGGTTTAGGCACATCTTCATATTTCTGCATGCCAATGCCATTTTTATGGCTTGTAAATTGATACAATGGTCCCTTAAGCCTTCACGTGAAGTTTCATGGCAAGACGACTTATTTTATATTTTTTACAATTTTTGAAACTTTTTGCGGTTCGGATTTTTTAAAATTTTTTCGAAAGGAGTTTTGGCCCCAAACTTGGTAGACGTGATCCTTGTATTTTTGTTGGCATGCACAAAAAAATACAGCTAAAAACTCGGAGTGTAGAAGATTTTGTGACCATTTCAAAAAAGTGTCCCCATTTCAAACACTTTAGCGGCTACTGGCAGCAAACCTATAAAATCTCAAATGCTCTTTAAAGGGGTGTGAGTTCTCGAGGTTTGATGAGGGATAGGGGGCCAATATAAGGGCCAAGTACCAGCACCCATCGCACATCATGTGCGCACACCCCCCCGGCCCCCCCGATCGTCAGAACCCCAATGCCGCCGATCAGGTTCTCCGATGATGCTCTAGCGATGTTGCCCCGATGAAGAAAAATGCGGCACCATCACGTGCCCAAGCCCAGCATGTGCTGCCGTAACCCTCAATCCGGTCCAATCTTAGACTGGGAATGAACTCCGTATGCCTAAGCCAACCGACGAAACGAGCGGGCGGGTGGGCGAGCAGGCAGGCGGGCACTACGTCGGCCAGAGAGACGGGATGCGCAAGCCATGTATCGATAGGGTGGTAGGTGGGTTTAGGCACATCTTCATATTTCTGCATGCCAATGCCATTTTTATGGCTTGTAAATTCATACAATGGTCCCTTAAGCCTTCACGTGAAGTTTCATGGCAAGATGACTCGTTTTCTATTTATCACGATTTTCAAACCTTTTTACGGTTCGGGATTTTTTTAAATTTGTTCAGAATGCGTTTTGGCCCCAAACTTGGTAGACGTGATCCTTGTATTTTTGTTGGCATGCACAAAAAACTTCAGCTAAAAACTCGAAGTGTACAAGATTTTGTGACCGTTTGAAAAACGTGTCCCCATTTCAGACACTTTAATGTCTACTGGCAGCAAACCTATAAAATCTAAAATGCTCTTTAAGGGGTGTGAATTCTCGAGGTTTGATGAGGGATAGGGGGCCAATATAAGGGCCAAGTACCAGCACCGATCATACGTCATGTGCGCACACCCACCCAGCCCCCCGATCGTCAGAACCCCAATGCCGTCAGTTAGGTTCTCCGGCGATGCTCCGGCAATGGTGCCCCGGCGAAGAAAAATGCGGCACCAACACATGCCTGAGCGCAGCATGTGCTGCCGCAACCCTCGGTCTGGTCTGATCTTAGACTGGGAATGAACTCAGTATGCCTAAGTCAACCCATAAAACAAGCGTGCGAGCGCTCAGTCGGCCAGAGGGGTAGGATGCGTAAGCCGAGGATCGATCGGGTCCCCCTCTGCGTGATGTCGATCCTGCTGCCACAACCCTTGGTCTGGTCTAATCTTAGACTTGGAATGAACTCGTATGCCTAAGCCAACCGACAAAACGAGCGGGCGGGCGGGCACTATGTCGGCCAGAGAGACAGGATGCGCAAGCCGTGGATCGATAGGGTGGTAGGTGGGTTTAGGCACATCTTCATATTTCTGCATGCCAATGTGATTTTTATGGCTTGTAAATTCATACAACGGTCCCTTAAGCCTTCACGTGAAGTTTCATGGCAAGATGACTCGTTTTTTATTTTTCACGAATTTTGAAACTTTTTACGGTTCGGGATTTTTTAAAATTTTTTCAGAAAACGTTTCGGCCCCAAACTTGGTAGACGTGATCCTTGCATTTTTTTTGGCATGCACAAAAAAATTCAGCTAAAAACTCAAAGTGTACAAGATTTTGTGACCATTTGAAAAAAGTGTCCCCATTTCTAACACTTAAATGGCTACTGGCAGCAAACCTGTAAAATCTCAAATGCTCTTTAAGGGGGTGTGAGTTCTCAAGGTTTGATGAGGGATAGGGGGCCAATATAAGGGTGAAGTACCAGCACCCATCGCACATCATGTGAGCACACCCCCCCCGGACCCCCCGATCGCCGGAACCCCAATGCTACCGGTCAGGTTCCCCGGCGATGCTCCGATGATGGTGCCCCGACGAAGAAAAATACGGCACCAGCACATGCCCGAGCACAGCATGTGCTACCGCAACCCTCGGTCCAGTCCGATCTTACACTGGGAATGAACTCCGTATGCCTAAGTCAACCCACGAAATGAGCGTGTGGGCGCTCAGCCGGCCAGAGCGATGGGATGCGCAACCCGGGGATCGGTCGGGTCCCCCTCTGCGTGCTACTGATCCTGCTACCGCAACCCTCGGTCCTATCCAATCTTAGACAGGAATGAACTCTGTATGCCTAAGCCAACCGATGAAACGAGCAGGCGGGCGGGCGGGCGGGCACTACGCCGGTTAGAGAGGCGAGATGCGCAAGCTGGGGATCGATAGGGTGGTAGGTGGGTTTAGGCACATCTTCATATTTTTGCATGCCAATGCCATTTTTATGGCTTGTAAATTCATACAATGGTCCCTTAAGCCTTCACGTGAAGTTTCATGGCAAGACAACTCGTTTTTATTTTTCACGACTTTCAAAACTTTTTGCGGTTCGGGATTTTTAAAACTTTTTCAGAAGGATTTTTGGCCCCAAACTTTGTAGACGTGATCCTTGTATTTTTGTTGGCATGCATAAAAAAATTCAGCTAAAAACTCAAAGTGTACAAGATTTTGTGACCATTTGAAAAAAAGTGTGCCCATTTCAGACACTTTAATGGCTACTGGCAGCAAACCTGTAAAATCTCAAATGCTCTTTAAGGGGGTGTGAGTTCTCGAGGTTTGATGAGAGATAGGGGGCCAATATAAGGGCCAAGTACCAGCACACATTGCACATCATGTGCGCACACCCCCCCGACCCCCCGATCGCTGGAACCCCAATGCCGCCGGTCAGGTTCTCTGGCGATGCTCTGGTGATGGTGCTGCTGGAACCGTCGGTCCGATCCGATCTTAGACTGGGAATGAACTCCATATACTTAGACTGGGAATAAACTCTGTATGCCTAAGTCAACCCACGAAACGAGTGTACCGGTGCTCAGCCGACCAGAGGGGTGGGATGCGCTAGTCGGGGATCGAACGGGTCCTCCTCTATGTGCTGCCGATCCTGTTGCTATAACCCTCCATCCGGTCTGATCTTAGACTGGGAATGAACTCCGTATGCCTAAGCCAAACGACGAAATGAGCGGGCGGGTGGGCACTACGTCAGCCAGAGAGACGGGATGCGCAAGCCGTGGATCGATAGGGTGGTAGGTGTGTTTAGGCCTATCTTCATATTTCTGCATGCAAATGCCATTTTTATGGCTTCTAAATTCATACAATGGTCCCTTAAGCCTTCACGTTAAGTCTCATGGCAAGATGACTCGTTTTCCATTTTTCATGATTTTTGAAACTTTTTGCGGTTTGGGATTTTTTAAAATTTTTTCAAAAGGAGTTTTGGCCCCAAACTTGGTAGACATGATCCTTGTATTTTTTTTGGTATGCACAAAAAAATTCAGCTAAAAACTCAAAGTGTACAATATTTTGTGACCATTTGAAAAAAGTGTTCCCATTTCAGACACTTTAATGGCTACTGGCAGCAAACGTGTAAAATCTCAAATGCTCTTTAAGGGGGTGTGAGTTCTCAAGGTTTGATGAGGGATAGGGGGCCAATATAAGGGCCAAGTACCAGCACCCATCGTACGTCATGTGCACACCCCCCCGGCCCCCCCAATCGCTGGAACCCCAATACCGCTGGTCAGGTTCTCCGACGATGCTCCGACGATGGTGCCCTGACGAAGAAAAATGCGGCACCAGCACATGCCCAAGTCCAGCATGTGCTGCCGTAACCCTCGGTCCAGTCCGATCATAGACTGGGAATGAACTCCGTATGCTTAGACTGGGAATGAACTTCGTATGCCTAAGTCAACCCACGAAAGGAGCGTGCGGGCGCTCAGTCGGCCAGAGGGGTGGGATGCCCAAGCCGGGGATCGGTCGGGTTCCCCTTTGCGTGCTGTCGATCCTGGTCGGTCTGGTCTGATCTTAGACCAGGAATGAACTCCGTATGCTTGACTATGAATGAACTCTGTATGCCTAAGTCAACCCACGAAACGAGCATGCGGGCATTCAGCCGGCCAGAGGGGCGGGATGCGTAAGCCGAGCATCGATCGGGTCCCCTCTACGTGGTGCCGATCCTACTATCGTAAACCTCAGTCTGGTCTGATCTTAGACTGGGAATGAACTCCGTATGCCTAAGCCAATCGACGAAAGTAGTAGGCGGGCGGCCGGGCGGGCACTACGCCGGCCAGAGAGACGGGATGCGCAAGCCGTGGATCGATAGGGTGGTAGGTGGGTTTAGGCACATCTTCATATTTTTGCATGCCAATGCCATTTTTATGGCTTGTAAATTCATACAATGGTCCCTTAAGCCTTCACGTGAAGTTTCATGGCAAGACGACTCTTTTCTATTTTTCACAGTTTTTGAAACTTTTTACGGTTCGAGATTTTTTAAAATTTTTTCAGAAGGAGTTTTGCCCCAAACTTGGTTGATGTGATCCTTGTATTTTTGTTGGGATGCACAAAAATATTCAGCTAAAAACTCAAAGTGTACAAGATTTTGTGACCATTTGAAAAAAGTGTCCCCATTTCAGACACTTTAATGGCTACTAGTAGCAAACGTGTAAAATCTCAAATGCTCTTTAAGGGGGTGTGAGTTCTCGAGGTTTGATGAGGGATAGGGGGCCAATATAAAGGCCAAGCACCAGCACCCATTGCACATCATTTGCGCACCCCCGGGACCCCCCCAATCGTCGGAACGCAAACGCCGTCGGTCAGGTTCTCCGACAATGTTCCGGCGATGGTGCCCCTGCGAAGAAAAATGTGGCACTAGCACATGCCCGAGCCCAACATATGCTGCTGCAACCCTCGGTCTGGTTCAATCTTAGACTGGGAATGAACTCCGTATGCTTAGACTGGGAATAAAGTCCGTATGCCTAAGTCAACCCATGAAACGAGCGTGCGAGCGCTCAGCTGGCCAGAGGGGCAGGATGCGCAAGCCGAGGATCGACCGAGTCCCCCTGTGCGTGCTTCCGATCCTATTGCCGTAACCCTCGGTCTGGTCCAATCTTACACTGGGAATGAACTCCATATGCCTAAGCCAACCGACGAATCGAGCGGGTGGGCAGGCGGGCAGGCACTATGTCGGCCAGGGAGACGGGATGCGCAAGTCGTGGATCGATAGGGTGGTAGGTGGGTTTAGGGACATCTTTATATTTCTACATGCCAATGCCATTTTTATCACTTGTAAATTCATAAAATGGTCCCTTAAGACTTCACGTCAAGTTTCATGACAAGACGACTCATTTTCTATTTTTAACGATTTTTGAAACTTTTTATGATTCAAGATTTTTTAAAATTTTCTCGGAAGGAGTTTTGGCCCCAAACTTGGTAGACGTGATCCTTGTATTTTGTTTGGCATGCACAAAAAAATTCAACTAAAAACTCGTAGTGTACAAGATTTTGTGACCATTTGAAAAAAGTGTCCCCATTTCAGACACTTTAATGGCTACTAGTAGCAAACCTGTAAAATCTCAAATGCTCTTTAAGGGGGTGTGAGTTCTCGAGGTTTGATGAGGGATAGGGGGCCAATAGAAAGGCCAAGCAGCAGCACCCACCGCACATCATTTGCGCACACCCCCCGGCCCCCCCAATCACCAGAACCCTAATGCCGTTGGTCAGGTTCTCCGACGATGTTCCGGCGATGTTCCGACGATGGTGCCCCGATGAAGAAAAATGCGGCACCAACACATGCCCAAGCCCAGCATGTGCTGCCGCAACCCTCGGTCCGATCCGATCTTAGACTGAGAATGAACTCCGTATGCTTAGACTGGGAATGAACTCCGTATGCCTAAGTCAACACACGAAACGAGCGTGCGGGTGCTAAACCAGCCAGAGGGGCAAGATGCGCAAGCCGGGGATCGGTCGGGTTCCCCTTTGCGTGCTGTCGATCCTGCTTGATCTGGTTCGATCTTAGACGGGAATGAACTCCGTATGCTTAGACTGGGAATGAACTCCGTATGCCTAAATCAACCCACGAAACCAGCGTGCGAGCGCTCAGCCGGTCAGAGGGGTGGGATGCACAAGCCGGGGATCGGCCCGGACCCCTTCTGTGTGCTGTCGATCTTGCTACCTCAACCCTCAGTCCGGTCTGATCTTAGACTGGAAATGAACTCCGTATGCCTAAGCTAACCGATGAAACGAGCGGGCGGGCGGGTGGGCACTACGCCGGCCAGAGAGGCGAGATGCGCAAGCTATGGATCGATATGGTGGTAGGTGGGTTTAGGCACATCTTCATATTTCTGCATGCCAATGCCATTTTTATGGCTTGTAAATTCATACAACGGTCCCTTAAGCCTTCACGTGAAGTTTCATGGCAAGACGACTCGTTTTCTATTTTTCACGATTTTCAAAACTTTTTACAGTTCGAGATTTTTTAAAATTTTTTTGAAAGGAGTTTTGGTAACAAACTTGGTAGACGTGATTCTTGTATTTTTGTTGGCATGCACAAAAAAAATTCAGCTAAAAACTCGAAGTGTACAAGATTTGTGACCATTTGAAAAAATGTCCCCATTTCAGACACTTTAATGGTGCTACTGGCAACAAACCTATAAAATCTCAAACGCTCTTTAAGGGGTGTGAGTTCTCAAGGTTTGCTGAGGGATAGGGGGCCAATATAAGGGCCAAGTTCCAGCACCCATCGCACATCATGTGCACACACCCCCGATCGTCGGAACCCCAATGCCGCCGGTCAGGTTCTCTGGTGGTGGTGCCCCAACGAAGAAAAACTGTCGCACTAGCACATGCCTGAGCCCAGCATGTGCTGCCGCAACCCTCAGTCTGATCCGATCTTAGACTAGGAACGAACTCTGTATGCTCAGACTAGGAAAGAATTTCGTATGCCTAAGTCAACCCACGAAACGAGCGTGCGGGCGTTCAGCTCGCCAGAAGGGCGGGATGCGCAAGTCGGGGATCGATCGGGTCCCCCTCTGCGTGCTGCCGATCATTCTACCGCAACCCTCAGTTCGATCTGATCTTAGACTAGGAATGAACTCCGTATGCCTAAGCCAACCGATAAAACGAGCGGGCGGGCGGACGGGTACTACGTCGGCTAAAGAGGCGGGATGCGTAACCCGTGGATCGATAAGGTGGTAGGTGGGTTTAAGTACATCTTCATATTTCTATGTCCTAATGCCATTTTTATGGCTTGTAAATTCATACAATAGTCCCTTAAGCCTTCACGTCAAGTTTCATGGCAAGACGACTCGCTTTCTATTTTTCAAGATTTTTGAAACTTTTTACGGCTCGGGATTTTTTAAAATTTTTTCGAAAGGAGTTTCGCCCCCGAACTTGGTAGACCTGATCCTTGTATTTTTTTTGGCATGCAAAAAATTAATTCAGCTAAAAACTCGAAGTGTACAACATTTTTTGGACCATTTGAAAAAAGTGTCCCCATTTCAGACACTTTAATGGCTATTGGCAGCAAACCTGTAAAATCTCAAATGCTCTTCAAGGGCATGTGAGTTCTCGAGGTTTGATGAGGGATAGGGGGCCAATATAAGGGCCAAGTACCAGCACCCATCGCACATCATGTGCGCACACCCACCCGGCCCCCCCGATCGTCGGAACCCCAATGCCACCGGAAAGGTTCTCCGCGATGCTCCGACGATGGTGCCCTGGTGAAGAAAAATGTAGTACCAGCAAATGCCCGAGCCCAACATGTGCTACCACAACCCTCGGTCTGGTCCGATATTAGACTGGGAATGAACTCCGCATGCTTAGACTAGGAATGAACTCCGTATGCCTAAGTCAACCCATGAAATGAGCGTCCGGGCGCTCAGCCTGCCAAAGGGGCGGGATGCGCATGCTGGGGATCGGTCGGGTCCCCCTCTGCGTGCTGCCGATCCTGCTACCACAACCGTCAGTTCGGTCTGATCTTAGACTGGGAATGAACTTCGTATGCCTAAGCCAACCGACGAAAAGAGCGGGCGGGCGGGCGGGCGGGTGGGCACTACACGGGCCAGAGAGGTGGGATGCGCAAGCCGTGAATCGATAGGGTGGTAGGTGGGTTTAGGCATATCTCCATATTGCTGCGTTCCAATGCCATTTTTATGGCTTGTAAATTCATACAATGGTCCCTTAAGCCTTCACGTGAAGTTTCATGGCAAGACGACTCATTTTCTATTTTTCACGATTTTGAAACTTTTTAGGGTTCAAGATTTTTTAAAATTTTTTCGGAAGGAGTTTTGTCCCCGAACTTGGTAGACCTGATCCTTGTATTTTTTTTGGCATGCAAAAAATTAATTCAGCTAAAAACTCGAAGTGTATAAGATTTTGTGACCATTTGAAAAAAGTGTCCCCATTTCAGACACTTTAATGGCCATTGGCAGCAAACCTGTAAAATCTCAAATGCTCTTCAAGGGCATGTGAGTTCTCGAGGTTTGATGAGGGATAGGGGGCCAATATAAGGGCCAAGTACCAGCACCCATCACACATCATGTGCACACACCCCCCGGCCCCCCCGATCATCGGATCCTCAATGCCATCGGACAGGTTCTCCAACGATGCTCCGATGATGGTGCCCCGGTGAAGAAAAATACGGTACCAGCGCATGCCCGAGCCAAGCATGTGCTGTCGTAACCCTCGGTCCGGTCCGATATTAGACTGGGAATGAACTCCGTATGCTTAGACTAGGAATGAACTCCGTATGCCTAAGTCAACCCACGAAATGAGCGTGCGGGCACTCAGCCAACCAAAGGGGCGGGATGCGCATGCCGGGGGATTGATCGGGTCCCCCTCTGCGTGCTGCTGATCCTGCTACAACAACCATCAGTTTGGTCCGATCTTAGACTGGCAATGAACTCCGTATGCATAAGCCAACCGACGAAAAGAACAGGCGGGCGAGCGAGCGGGCGGGCACTACACGGGCAAGAGAGGCGGGATGCGCAAGCCGTGAATCGATAAGGTGGTAGGTGGGTTTAGGCACATCTCTATATTTCTACATGCCAATGCCATTTTTATGGCTTGTAAATTCATACAATGGTCCCTTAAGCCTTCACGTGAAGTTTCATGGCAAGACGACTCGTTTTCTATTTTTCACGATTTTTGAAACTTTTTAGGGTTCAAGATTTTTTAAAATTTTTTCGGAAGGAGTTTTGTCCCCGAACTTGGTAGACCTGATCCTTGTATTTTTTTTGGCATGCAAAAAATTAATTCAGCTAAAAACTCGAAGTGTATAAGATTTTGTGACCATTTGAAAAAAGTGTCCCCATTTCAGACACTTTAATGGCCATTGGCAGCAAACCTGTAAAATCTCAAATGCTCTTCAAGGGCGTGTGAGTTCTCGAGGTTTGATGAGGGATAGGGGGCCAATATAAGGGCCAAGTACCAGCACCCATCACACATCATGTGCACACACCCCCCGGCCCCCCCGATCGTCGGATCCTCAATGCCATCGGACAGGTTCTCCAACGATGCTCCGATGATGGTGCCCCGGTGAAGAAAAATACGGTACCAGCGCATGCTCGAGCCAAGCATGTGCTGCCGTAACCCTCGGTCCGGTCCGATATTAGACTGGGAATGAACTCCGTATGCTTAGACTAGGAATGAACTCCGTATGCCTAAGTCAACCCACGAAATGAGCGTGCGGGCACTCAGCCAACCAAAGGGGCGGGATGCGCATGCCGGGGATTGATCGGGTCCCCCTCTGCGTGCTGCTGATCCTGCTACAACAACCATCAGTTTGGTCCGATCTTAGACTGGCAATGAACTCCGTATGCATAAGCCAACCGACGAAAAGAACAGGCGGGCGAGCGAGCGGGCGGGCACTACACGGGCAAGAGAGGCGGGATGCGCAAGCCGTGAATCGATAAGGTGGTAGGTGGGTTTAGGCACATCTCTATATTTCTACATGCCAATGCCATTTTTATGGCTTGTAAATTCATACAATGGTCCCTTAAGCCTTCACCTGAAGTGTTATGGCAAGACGACCCGTTTTCTATTTTTCACGATTTTTGAAACTTTTTACGGTTCGAGATTTTTTAAGATTTTTTCGGAAAGAAGTTTTGGCCCAAAACCTGGTAGACATGATCCTTGTATTTTTGTTGGCATGCACAAAAAAAATCAGCTAAAAACTCGAAGTGTAGAAGATTTTGTGACCATTTGAAAAAAGTGTCCCCATTTTAGACACTTTACAGGCTACTGGCAGCAAACCTGTAAAATCTCAAATGCTCTTTAAGGGGGTGGGAGTTCTCGAGGTTTCATGAGGGATAGGGGGCCAATATAAGGGCCAAGTACCAGCACCCATCGCACATCATGTGCACACACCCCACCCCCGACCCCCTCGATCGTCGAAACCCCAATGCCACCGGTCAGGATCTACGGTGATGCTCCGGCGCTGGTGCCCTGGCGAAGAAAAGTGTGGCACCAGCACATGCCCGAGCCCAGTATCTGCTGCTGCAACCCTCGGTCTGGTCTGATTTTCGACTGGGAATGAACTCCGTATGCTTAGACCGGTAATGGACTCCGTATGCCTAAGTCAACCCACGAAACGAGCATACGGGCGCTCAACCGGCTAGAGGGGCGGGATATGCAAGTCGGGGATCGGTCGGGTCCCCCTCTGCGTGCTACCGATCCTGCTGTCGCAACCCTTAGTCTGGTCCATTCTTCAACTGGGAATGAACTCTGTATGCCTAAGCCAACCGACGGAACGAGCGGGCAGGCGGGCGGGCGGGCGGGCAGGCACTACGTCGGCCAGAGAGACGGGATGCGCAAGCCGTGGATCGATTGGGTGGTAGGTGGGTTTAGGTACATCTTCATATTTCTGCGTGCCAATGTCATTTTTATGGCTTGTAAATTCATACAATGGTCCCTTAAGCCTTCACGTGAAGTTTCATGGCAAGACGACTCATTTTCTATTTTTCACGATTTCCAAAACTTTTTACGGTTCGGGATTTTTTAAAATTTTTTCGAAAGGAGTTTTGGCCCCAAACTTGGTAGACGTGATCCTTGTATTTTTTTTGGCATGCACAACAACATTCAACTAAAAACTGGAAGTATACAAGATTTTGTGACCATTTTGGAAAAAGTGTCCCCATTTCAAACACTTTAATGGCTACTGGCAGTGAACCTGTAAAATCTCAAAGGCTCTTTAAGGGGGTGTGAGTTCTCAAGGTTTGATTAGGGATAGGGGGCCAATATATGGGCCAAGTACCAGCACCCATCGCACATCATGTGCGCACACCTCCCGATCGCCGGAACCCCAATACCGCCAGTCAAGTTCTCCGGCGATACATTGGCGATGGTGCCTCGATGAAGAAAAATACAGCACTAGCACATGCCCGAGCCTAGCATGTGCTATCGTAACCCTCGATCTGGTCTGATCTTAGATTGGGAATGAACTCCGTATGCTTAGATTAGGAATGAACTTCGTATGCCTAAGTCAACCAACGAAACAATCGTGTGGGTGCTCAGTCGGCCAGAGGGGTAGGATACGCAAGCCGGGGATCGGCCGGGTCCCCCTCTGCGTACTACGGTACTGCTGCCTCAACCCTCGGTCCGGTCTGATCTTAGACTAGGAATGAACTCTGTATGCTTAAGTCAACCCACGAAACGAGGGTGCTGGCGCTCAGTCGGCCAGACGGGCAGGATGCGCGAGTCGGGGATTGGTCAGGTCCCCCTTTGCGTGCTGTCGATCCTATTGCCGCAACCCTCGGTTCGATCCAATCTTAGAGTGGGAATGAACTCCGTATGCCTAAGCCAACTGAGGAAACGAGCGGATGGGTGGGCGGGCGGGCACTGCGTCGACCAGAGAGACGGGATGCGCAAGCCGTGGATCGATAGAGTGGTAAGTGGGTTTAGGCACATCTTCATAGAGCGGTTCGGGATTTTTTAAAATTTTTTCGGAAGGAGTTTTGGCCCCAAACTTGGTAGACGTGATCCTTGTATTTTTGTTGGCATGCACAAAAAATTCAGCTAAAAACTCGAAGTGTACAAGATTTTGTGATCATTTGAAAAAAGTGTCCCCATTTCAAACACTTTAATGGCTACTGGCAGCAAACCTAAAAAATCTCAAATGCTCTTTAAAGGGGTGCGAGTTCTTGAGGTTTGTTGAGGGATAGGGGGCCAATATAAGGGCCAAGTACCAGCACCATCGCACATCAAGTGGGCACACCCCCCGGCCCCCCGATCGCCGGAACGCCATAGCCGTCGGTCAGGTTCTCCGGCAATGCTCCGACGATGGTGCCCCAGCAAAGAAAAATACGACACCAGAACATGTCCGAGCCCAGCATGTGTTGGCGCAACCCTCTGTCCAGTCTGATCTTAGACTGGGAATGAACTCTGTATGCCTAAGCCAATCGACGAAACGAGCGGGCGGGCGAGCACTATGCCGGCTAGAGAGACGGGATGCGCAAGCCGTGGATTGATAGGGTGGTAGGTGGGTTTAGGCACATCTTCATATTTCTGCATGCCAATGCCATTTTTATGGCTTGTAAATTCATACAGTGGTCCCTTAAGCCTTCACGTGAAGTTTCATGGCAAGACCACTCGTTTTCTATTTTTCACGATTTTTAAAACTTTTTACGGTTCGAGATTTTTCAAAATTGTTTCGAAAAGAGTTTTGGCCCCAAACTTGGTAGACATGCTCCTTGTATTTTTGTTGGCATGCACAAAAAAATCAGTTAAAAACTCGAAGTGTACAAGATTTTGTGACCATTTGAAAAAAGTGTCCCCAAATCAAACACTTTAATGGCTACTGGCAACAAACCTATAAAATCTCAAATGCTCTTTAAGGGGGTGTGAGTTCTCGAGGTTTGATGAGGGATAGGAGGCCAATATAAGGGCCAAGTACCAGCACGCATCGCACACCATGTGCGCACACCCCCCGGCCCCCCGATCACCGGAACCATAATGCCGCTGGTCAAGTTCTCCGACGATGCTCTGGCGATGGTGCCCCGGGGAAGAAAAATACGACACCAGCACATGCCCGAGCCCAGCATGTGCTGCCGCAACCATCGGTCCAATCCGATCTTAGACTGGGAATGAACTTCGTATGCTTAGACTGGGAATGAACTCCGTATCCCTAAGTCAACCCACGAAACGAGCGTGCGGGCGCTCAGCCGGCCAGAGGGGCGAGATGCGCAAGCCAGGGATCTACCGGGTCCCCCTCTGCGTGCTACCGATCCTACTGCCGTAGCCCTCAGTTCGATTCAATCTTAGACTGGGAATGAACTCCGTATGCCTAAGCCAACCGGCGAAACGAGCGGGCGGGTGGGCACTGCGTCGGCCAGAGAGACGGGATGCGCAAGTCATGGATCGATAGGGTGGTAGCTGGGTTTAGGCACATCTTCCTATTTCTGCATGCCAATGCCATTTTTATGGCTTGTAAATTCATACAATGGTCCCTTAAGCCTTCACGTGAAGTTTCATGGAAAGACCACTCGTTTTCTATTTTTCACGATTTTTAAAACTTTTTACGGTTCGGGATTTTTCAAAATTGTTTCGAAAAGAGTTTTGGCCCCAAAATTGGTAGACATGCTCCTTGTATTTTTGTTGGCATGCACAAAAAAATTCAGCTAAAAACTCAAAGAGTACAAGATTTTGTGACCATTTGAAAAAAGTGTCCCCGTTTTAGACACTTTAATCGCTACTGGCAGCAAACCTGTAAAATCTCAAATGCTCTTTAAGGGGGTGTGATTCTCGAGGTTTGATGAGGGATAGGTGGACAATATAAGGGCCAAGTACCAACTCCCATCGCACATCATGTGCGCACACCCCTCCCGGCCCCCCCGATCGCCGGAACCCCAATGCCGCCCGTCAGGTTCTCCGGCGATGCTCTGGCAATGGTGCCCCGATGAAGAAAAATGTGACACCAGCACATGCTCGGGCCCAGCATATGCTGCCGTAACCCTCGGTCTAGTCCGATCTTAGACTGGGAAATGAACTCCGTATGCCTAAGCCAACCGACAAAACGAGCGGGCGGGCACTACGCCGGCCAGAGAGACAGGATGCGCAAGCCGTGGATTGATAGGGTGGTAAGTGTGTTTTGGCACATCTTCATATTTTTGCTTGCCAATGCCATTTTTATGGCTTGTAAATTCATACAATGGTCCCTTAAGCCTTCACGTGAAGTTTCATGGCAAGGCGACTTGTTTTCTATTTTTCATAATTTTTGAAACTTTTTACAGTTCGAGATTTTTTTAAATTTTTTCGGAAGGAGTTTTGGCCCCAAACTTGGTAGACGTGATCCTTGTAATTTTTTTGGCATGCACAAAACAAATCAGCTAAAAAATTGAAGTGTACAAGATTTTGTGACCATTTGAAAAAAGTGTCCCCATTTCAGACACTTTAATGGCTACTGGCAGCAAACCTGTAAAATCTCAAATGCTCTTTAGGGGTGAAGTACCAGCACCCATCGCACATCATGTACGCACACCCCCCGGCCCCCCGATCATCGGAACCCCAATGCCGTCGGTCAGGTTCTCCGACGATGCTCGGGCAATGGTGCCCCGATGAACAAAAATGCGGCACCAGCACATGCCCCGGCCCAGCATGTGCTACCGTAACCCTCGGTCTAGTCCGATCTTAGACTGGAAATGAACACCGTATGCCTAAGCCAACCGACGAAACGAGCGGGTAGGCACTACGTCGGCCAGAGAGACGGGATGCACAAGCCGTGGATCGATAGGATGGTAGGTGTGTTTAGGCATATCTTCATATTTCTGCATGCTAATGCCATTTTTATGGCTTGTAAATTCATACAATGGTCCCTTAAGCCTTCACGTGAATTTTCATGGCATGGTGACTCGTTTTCTATTTTTCACAATTTTTGAAACTTTTTACAGTTCGGGATTTTTTAAAATTTTTTCGAAAGGAGTTTTGGCCCCAAACTTGGTAGACGTGATCCTTGTAATTTTGTTGGCACGCACAAAACAAATCAGCTAAAAAATCAAAGTGTGCAAGATTTTGTGACCATTTGAAAAAAGTGTCCCCATTTCAAACACTTTAATGGCTACTGGCAGCAAACCTGTAAAATCTCAAATGCTCTTTAAGGGGGTGTAAGTTCTCGAGGTTTGATGAGGGATAGGGGGCCAATATAAGGGCCAAGTACCAACACCCATCGCACATCATTTGCGCACACCGCCTCGGGCCCCCTCGATCGTCGGAACACCAATGCCGCCGGTTAGGTTCTCTGGTGATGCTCCGACGATGGTGCCCCGATGAAGAAAAATGTGGTACCAGCACAAGCCCGAGCCCAGCATGTGCTACCGTAACCCTCAGCCTTGTCCGATCTTAGACTGGGAATGAACTCCGTATGCCTCAGTCAACCCATGAAACGAGCGTGCGGGCGCTCAGCAGGCCAGAAGGGCCGGATGCACAAGCCGAGGATCGACCGGGTCCCCTTCTACGTGTGGCCGATCCTATTGCTGCCACCCTCAGTCTGGTCTGATCTTAGACTGGGAATGAACTCCGTATACCTAAGCCAACCGATGAAACGAGCGAGCGGGCGAGCAGGCGGGCACTACGCTGGCCAGAGAGACGGGATGCGTAAGTCGTGGATCGATAGGGTGGTAGGTGGGTTTAGGCACATCTTCATATTTCTACGTGCCAATGCCAATTTTATGGCTTGTAAATTCATACATTGGTCCCTTAAGCCTTCATGTGAAGTTTCATGGGAAGATGACTCGTTTTCTATTTTTCATGATTTTTGAAACTCTTTGCGGTTCGGGATTTTTTAAACTTTTTCGAAAGGAGTTTTGCCCCCAAACTTGGTAGACGTGAACCTTGTATTTTTGTTGGCATGCAAAAAAAATTCAGCTAAAAACTCGAAGTGTACAAGATTTTGTGACCATTTGAAAAAAGTGTCCCCATTTCAGACACTTTAATGACTACTGGCAGCAAACCTGCAAAATCTCAAATGCTCTTTAAGGGGGTGTGAGTTCTCAAGGTTTGATGAGTTATAGGAGGCCAATATAAGGGCCAAGTACCAGCACCCATCGCACATCATGTGCGCACACCCGCCCTCGGCCCCCCCGATCACCGGAACCCTAATGCCGCCGGTCAAGTTCTCCGATGATGCTCCTGCGATGGTGCCCTGGGAAAGAAAAATGCAGCACCAGCACATGCCCGAGCCCAGCATGTGCTATCGCAACCCTCGGTTCGGTTCGATCTTAGACTGGGAATGAACTTCGTATGCTTAGGCTGGGAATGAACTCCGTATCCCTAAGTCAACCCACGAAATGAGCGTACGGGCGCTCAGCTGGCAAGAGGGGTAGGATGCGCAAGCCGGGGATCGATCGGGTCCCCCTCTACATGCTGTCGATCCTACTGCTGCCACCCTCAGTCTGGTCTGATCTTAGACTGGGAATGAACTCCGTATGCCTAAGCCAACCGATGAAACGAGCGGACGGGCGGACGGGCGGGCGGGCGCTACGCCGGCTTGAGAGACGAGATGTGCAAGCCGTGGATCAATAGGGTGGTAGGTGGGTTTAGGCACATCTTTATATTTCTACGTGCCAATGCCATTTTTATGGCTTGTAAATTCATACAATCGTCCCTTAAGCCTTCACGTGAAGTTTCATGGCAAGACGACTTGTTTTCTATTTTTCACAATTTTCAAAACTTTTAAAATTGTTTCAAAAGGAGTTTTGGCCCCAAACTTGGTAGACGTGATCCTTGTATTTTTGTTGGCATGCACAAAAAAAATATAGCTAAAAACTCGAAGTGTATAAGATTCTGTGACCATTTGAAAAAAGTGTCCCCATTTCAGACACTTTAATGGCTACTGGCAGCAAACCTGTAAAATCTCAAATGGTCTTTAAGGGGGTGTGAGTTCTCGAGGTTTGATGAGTTATAGGAGGCCAATATAAGGCCAAGTACCAACACCCATCGCACATCATGTGCGCACACCCCCCTCGGCCCCCCCGATCGTCGGAACCCTAATGCCGTCGGTCAAGTTCTCCGACGATGCTCCGGCGATGGTGGCCTGGGGAAGAAAAATATGGCACCAGCACATGCCCGAGCCCAGCATGTGCTGCCGCAACCCTCGGTTCGGTTCGATCTTAGACTAGGAATGAACTTCGTATGCTTAGACTGGGAATGAACTCCGTATCCCTAAGTCAACCCATGAAATGAGCGTGCGGGCGCTCAGTCGGCAAGAGGGGCAGGATGCGCAAGTCGGGGATCGACCGGGTCCCCCTCTGGGTGCTGTCGATCCTAGTGCTGCCTCCCTCAGTCTGGTCTGATCTTAGACTGGGAATGAACTCCGTATGCCTAAGCCAACCGATGAAACGAGTGGGCGGCGGGCGGGTGCTACGCCGGCTAGAGAGACAGGATGCGTAAGCCATGGATCAATAGGGTGGAAGGTGGGTTTAGGCACATCTTCATATTTCTATGTGCCAATGCCATTTTTATGGCTTGTAAATTCATACAATGGTCCCTTAAGCCTTCACGTGAAGTTTCATGGCAAGATGACTCGTTTTCTATTTTTCATGATTTTCAAAACTTTTTACGGTTCGGGATTTCAAAACTTTAATGGCTATTGGCAGCAAACCTGTAAAATCTCAAATGCTCTTTAAGGGGGTGTGAGTTCTCGAGGTTTGATGAGGGATAGGGGGCCAACATAAGGGCCAAGTACCAACACCCAATGCACATCATTTGCGCACACCCCCTCCGACGCCCCCGATCGCCGGAACACCAATGCCGTCGGTCAGGTTCTCTGGTGATGCTCCGATGATGGTGCCCCAACGAAGAAAAATGTGGCACCAGCACAAGCTCGAGCCCAACATGTGCTTCCGTAACCCTCAGCCTGGTCTGATCTTAGACTGGGAATGAACTCCGTATGCTTAGACTGGGAATGAACTCCGTATGCCTAAGTCAACCCACGAAACGAGCGTGCGGGCGCTCAGCCGGCCAGAGGGGCGAGATGCGTAAGCTGAGGATCGATCGGGTCCCCCTCTATGTGCTATCGATCCTGCTACCGTAACCCTCAGTCCGATCCCATCTTAGACTGGGAATAAACTCTGTATGCCTAAGCCAACTGACGAAATGAGCGGGCGGGAGGGCGGGCACTACGCCGACCAGATAGACGGGATGCGCAAGTCGTGGATCGATAGGGTAGTAGGTGGGTTTAGGCACATCTTCATATTTCTGCATGCCAATGCCATTTTTATGGCTTGTAAATAAATAACAACGGTCCCTTAAGCCTTCACGTAAAGTTTCATGGCAAGACGACACGTTTTCTATTTTTCACGATTTTCCAAACTTTTTGTGGTTTGGGATTTTTCAAAATTTTTTTGGAAGGATTTTTGGCCCCAAACTTGGTAGACGTGATCCTTGTATTTTTGTTGGCATGCACAAAAAAATTCAGCTAAAAACTCAAAGTGTACAAGATTTTGTGACCATTTGAAAAAAGTGTCCCCATTTCAAACACTTTAATGGCTACTGGCAGCAAACCTGTAAAATCTCAAATGCTCTTTAAGGGATTGTGAGTTCTCGAGGTTTGATGAGGGATAGGGGGCCAATATAAGGGCCAAGTACCAGCACCCATCGCACATCATGTGCGCACACCCCCTGGCCCCCCCGATCGTCGGAACCCCAATGCCGCCGGTCAAATTCTCCGGTGATGCTCCGACGATGGTGCCCCAGCGAAGAAAAATGTGGCACCAGCACATGCCTGAGCCTAGCATATGCTGCCGCAACCCTCGTTCTAGTCTGATCTTAGACTGGGAATGAACTCCATATGCTTAGACTGGGAATGAACTCTGTATCCCTAAGTCAACCCATGAAATGAGCGTGCAGGCGCTCAGCCGGCAAGAGGGGCAGGATGCGCAAGCCAGGGATCGGCCGGCCCATTCTGTGTGCTGCTGATCATGCTACCACAACCCTCGGTCCGGTCCAATCTTAGACTGGAAATGAGCATGTGGGCGGGTGGGCACTTCGTCGGCCAGAGAGACGGGATGCGCAAGCCGTGGATCGATAGGGTGGTAGGTGGGTTTAGGCACATCTTCATATTTCTGCATGCCAATGCCATTTTTATGGCTTGTAACTTCATACAATGGTCCCTTAAGCCTTCACGTGAAGTTTCATGGCAAGACGACTCATTTTCTATTTTTCATGATTTTTAAAACTTTTTACGGTTCGGGATTTTTAAAATTTTTTTGGAAGGCATTTTGGCCCCAAACTTGGTAGACGTGATCCCTCTATTTTTTTTTGGCGTGCACAAAAAATTTCAGCTAAAAACTCGAAGTGTACAAGATTTTGTCACCATTTGAAAAAAGTGTCCCCATTTCAAACACTTTAATGGCTACTGGCAGCAAACCTGTAACATCTCAAATGCTCTTTAAGGGGGTGTGAGTTCTTGAGGATTGATGAGGGATAGGGGGCCAATACAAGGGCCAAGTACCAGCACCCATCGGACATCATGTATGCACACCCCCGGCCCCCCCGATCGTCGAAAACCAAATGTCGTCCGACGATGGTGCCCCGATGAAGAAAAATGCGACACCGGCACATGCCCGAGCCCAGCATGTGCTGCCGCAACCCTCGGTCCATTCTGATCTTAGACTGGGAATGAACTCCGTATGCTTAGACTGGGAATGAACTCCGTATGCCTAAGTCAAGCGACGAAAAGAACGTGCGGGTGCTCAGTCGGCCAGAGGGGCGGGATGCACAAGCCGAGGACCGACCGGGTCCCCTTCTGCGTGCTGCCGATCCTGCTGCCGCAACCCATGGTCCGATCTGATCTTAGACTGGGAATGAACTCCGTATGCCTAAGCCAATCGACAAAATGAGCGGGCGGGTGGGCAGGCACTTCGCCGGCCAGAGAGACGGGATGGGCAAGCCGTGGATCGATAGGGTGGTAGCTGGGTTTAGGCACATCTTCATATTTCTGCATGCCAATGCCATTTTTATGGCTTGTAAATTCATAAAATGGTCCCTTAAGCCTTCACGTGAAGTTTCATGGCAAGACGACTCGTTTTCTATTTTTCATGATTTTCAAAACTTTTTACGGTTCGGGATTTCTTAAAATTTTTTCCGGAAACTAGTTTTGTCCCCAAACTAGGTAGACGTGATCCTTGTATTTTTGTTGGCATGCACAAAAAAATTCAGCTAAAAAATCAAAGTGTACAAGATTTTGTGACCATTTGAAGAAAGTGCCCCCATTTCAGACACTTTAATAACTACTAGCAGCAAACCTGTAAAATCTCAAATGCTCTTTAAGGGGGTGTGAGTTCTCGAGGTTTCATGAGGGATAGGGGGCCAATATAAGGGCCATGTACCAGCACCCATTGCACATCATGTGCGCACACCGCCCCGGCCCCCCCAATCGCCGGAACCCCAATGCCACCGGTCAGGTTCTCTGATGATGCTCTGGCGATGGTGCCCCGGCAAAGAAAAATGCGGCACCAGCACATGCCCGAGCCCAGCATGTGCTCCCGAAACCATCGGTTCGGTCCGATCTTAGACTGGGAATGAACTCCGTATGCTTAGACTGGCAATGAATTCCGTATGCCTAAGTCAACCCACGAAATGAGCGTGCGGGCGCTCAGTCGGCCAAAGGGGCGAGATGTGCAAGTCGGGGATCGGTCGGGTCCCCCTCTCCGTGCTGCCGATCCTGCAGCCACAATCCTCGGTTCGGTCTGATCTTAGACTGGGAATGAACTCCGTATGCCTAAGCCAACCGATGAAACGAGCGGGGCTGACGGGCGGGCGAGCACTACGTCGACCAGAGAGACGGGATGCGCAAGCCGTGGATCGATAGGTTGGTAGGTGGGTTTAGGCACATCTTCATATTTCTGCATGCCAATGCCATTTTCATGGCTTGTAAATTCATACAATGGTCCCTTAAGCCTTCACGTGAAGTTTCATGGCAAGATGACTCGTTTTCTATTTTTCACTATTTTTGAAACTTTTTACGGTTCGAGATTTTTTAAAGTTTTTTTGGAAGGAATTTTGGCTCCAAACTTGGTAGACGTGATCATTGTATTTTTGTTGGCATGCACAAAAAATTCAGCTAAAAACTCGAAGTGTAGAAGATTTTGTGACCATTTGAAAAAAAGTGTCCCCATTTCAAACACTTTAATGGCTACTGGCAGCAACCCTGTAAAATCTCAAATGCTCTTTAAGGGGGTGTGAGTTCTCAAGGTTTGATGAGGGATAGGGGGCCAATATAAGGGCCAAGTACTAGCACCCATCGCACATCATGTGCGAACACCCCCCGGCCCCCCCGATCGCCAAACCCCAATGCCGCCGTTCAGGTTCTCCGGTGATGCTTCGACGATGGTGCCCCGGTGAAGAAAAATGCGGCACCAGCACATGCCTGAGCCCAGCATGTGCTGCCGCAACCCTCGGTCTGGTACGATCTTAGACTGGGAATGAACTTCGTATGCTTACACTAGGAATAAACTCTGTATGCCTAAGTCAACCCACGAAACGAGCGTGCGGGCGCTCAACCGGCCAAAGGGGCAGGTTGTGCAAGCCGAGGATCAATCAAGTCCCCTCTACATGCTGCCGATCCTGCTACCACGACCCTTGGTCTGATCTGATCTTAGACTGGAAATCAACTCCGTATGCCTGAGCCAATCGACGAAACGCGCGGGCAGGCGGGCACTTCGCCGGCTAGAGAGACGGGATTCGCAAGCCGTGGATCGATAGGGTGGTAGGTGGGTTTAGGCACATCTTTGTATTTCTACGTGCCAATGCCATTTTTATGGCTTGTAAATTCATACAATGGTCCCTTAAGCCTTCACGTGAAGTTTCATGGCAAGACGACTCGTTTTCTATTTTTCACGATTTTCAAAACCTTTTACGGTTCGGGATTTTTTAAAATTTTTTCAGAAGGAGTTTTGGCCCCAAACTTGGTAGACGTGATCCTTGTATTTTTTTTGGCTTGCACAAAAAAATTCAGCTAAAAACTCGAAGTGTACAAGATTTTGTGACCATTTGAAAAAAGTGTCCCCATTTCAGACACTTTAATGGCTACTGGCAGTAAACCTGTAAAATCTCAAATGCTCTTTAAGGGGGTGTGAGTTCTCGAGGTTTAATGAGGGATAGGTGGCCAATATAAGGGCCAAGTACCAGCACCCATCGCACATCATGTGCGCACACCCCCCGACCCCCCGATCGTCGAAACCCCAATGCTGCCGGTCAGGTTCTCCAACGATGCTTCGGCGATGGTGCCCCGACGAAGAAAAATACGGCACCAGCACATGCCCGAGCCCAGCATGTGCTGACACAACCCTCGGTCTAGTCCGATCTTAGACTGGGAATGAATTCGTATGCTTAGGCTGGGAATCAACTCCATATGCCTAAGTCAACCCACGAAATGAGCGTACGGGTGCTCAGCCTGCCAGAGGGGCGGGATGCGCAAGCCGGGATCGGTCGGGTCCCCTTTTATGTGCTGCCAATCCTGCTACCGCAACCCTTGGTCTGGTCTGATCTTAGACTGGGAATGAACTCCGTATGCCTGAGCCAACCGATGAAACAAGCAGGCGGGCGGACGGGCACTACGTCCGGCCAGAGAGACGGGATGCGCAAGCCGTGTATCGATAGGGTGGTAGGAGGGTTTAGGAACACCTTCATATTTCTACATGCCAATGCAATTTTTATGGCTTGTAAATTCATACAATGGTCCCTTAAGCCTTCACGTGAAGTTTCATGGCAAGACGAATCGTTTTCTATTTTTCACGATTTTTGAAACTTTTTGAGTTTTGGCATTTTTTAAAATTTTTTTGGAAGGCTTTTTGGCCCCAAACTTGGAAGATGTGATCCTTGTATTTTTCTTGGCATGCCTAAAAAAATTCAGCTAAAAACTCGAAGTGTACAAGATTTTATGACCATTTGAAAAAAGTGTCCCCATTTAGACACTTTAATGGCTACTGGCAGCAAACCTGTAAAATCTCAAATGCTGTTTAAGGGGGTGTGAGTTCTCGAGGTTTGATGAGGGATAGGGGGCCAATATAAGGGCCAAGTACCAGCACCCATCGGACATCATGTGTGCACAACCCCCACGGCCGCCCCGATCCCCGGAACCCCAATGCCGCCGATCAGGTTCTCCGGTGATGCGCCGGCGATTGTGCCCCGGTGAAGAAAAATGCAGCTCCAGCACATGCCCAAGCCCAGTATGTGCTGTCGCAACCCTCGGTCCGATCCGATCTTAGACTGGGAATGAACTCCATATGCCTAAGTGAACCCACGAAACAAGCGTGCGGGCACTCAACCGGCCAGAGTGGCGGTATGCGCATGTCAGGGATAGGTCGGGTCCCCCTCTTCGTGCTGCCGATCTTGCTACTGCAACCCTCAATCCGGTCTGATCTTAGACTGGGAATGAACTCTATATGCCTTAACCAACCGACGAAACGAGCGGGCGGGTGGGCAGGCGGGCACTACGCCGGCCAGATAGACGGGATGCGCAAGCCGTGGATTTTTAGGGTGGTAGGTGGGTTTAGGCACATCTTAATATTTCTACATGCCAATGCCATTTTTATGGCTTGTAAATTCATACAATGGTCCCTTAAGCCTTCACGTGAAGTTTCATGGCAAGACGACTCGTTTTCTATTTTTCACGATTTTGAAAACTTTTTACGGTTCGAGATTTTTTAAAATTTTTTCGAAAGGAGTTTTGGCCCCAAACATGGTAGACGTGGTCCTTGTATTTTTGTTGGCATGCACAAAAAATTCAGCTAAAAACTCGAAGTGTACAAGATTTTGGGACCATTTGAAAAAAGTGTCCCCATTTCAGACACTTTAATGGCTACTGGCAGCAAACCTGTAAAATCTCAAATGCTCTTTAAGGGGGTGTGAGTTCTCGAGGTTTGACGAGGGATAGGGGGCCAATATAAGGGCCAAGTACCATCATGTCCGGTCCAATCTTAGACTGGGAATGAACTCCGTATGCTTAGACCAGGAATGAACTCTGTATGCCTAAGTCAAGCCACGAAACGAGCGTGCGGGTGCTCAGCCGGCCAGAGGGGTGGGATGCGTAAGTCGGGATCGACTGGGTCCCCCTCTATGTGCTACCGATCTTGCTGCCATAACCCTCGGTCTAGTCTGATCTTAGACTGGGAATGAACTCCGTATGCCTAAGCCAACCGACGAAACGAGCGGGCGGACGGGCGGGCACAACATCGGCCAGAGAGACGGGATACGCAAGCCGTGGATGGACAGGGCGGTAGTGGGTTTAGGCACATCTTCATATTTCTACGTGCCAATACCATTTTTATAGCTTGCAAATTCATACAACGGTCCCTTAAGCCTTCACGTGAAGTTTCATGGCAAGACGACTCGTTTTCTATTTTTCACGATTTTTGAAACTTTTTACGGCTCGAGATTTTTAAAAATTTTTTTTAAGAGTTTTGGCCCCAAACTTGGTAGACATGATCCCTGTATTTTTTTTTATCATGCACAAAAAAATTCAGCTAAAAACTCGAAGTGTACAAGATTTTGTGACCATTTGAAAAAAGTGTCCCCATTTTAGACACTTTAATTGCTACTGGCAGCAAACCTTTAAAATCTCAAATGCTCTTTAAGGGGGTGTGAGTTCTCGAGGTTTGATGAGGGATAGGAGGCCAATATAAGGGCCAAGTACCAGCACCCATCGCACATCATGTGCGCACACCCCTCCGGCCCCCCTGATCGCCGGAACCCCAATGCCGCCAGTCAGGTTCTCTGGCGATGATCCGACGGTGGTGCCTCTGGCGAAGAAAAATGCGACACCAGCAAATGTCCGAGCCCAGCATGTGCTGCCACAACCCTCTGTCTAGTTTGATCTTAGGCTGGGAATGAACTCCGTATGCTTAGACTGGGAATGAACTCCGTATGCCTAAGTCAACCCACGAAACGAGCGTGCGGGCGTTTATCCACCAGAGGGGTGGGGTGCGCAAGCCGGGGATCGATCGGGTCCCCCTTTACGTGCTGCCCATCTTGCTGCCGCAACCCTTGGTCCGATCTGATCTTAGATTGGGAATGAACTCCGTTTGCCTAAGCCAACCGATGAAACAAACGGATGGGCGGGCGGGCACTACGTCGGCCAGAGAGACGGGATGCGCAAGCCATGGATCGATAGGGTGGTAAGTGGGTTTAGGCAGATCTTCATATTTCTATGTGCCAATACCATTTTTATGGCTTGCAAATTCATACAATGGTCCCTTAAGCCTTCACGTGAAGTTTCATGGCAAGACGACTCGTTTTCTATTTTTCACGATTTTTGAAACTTTTTATGGCTCGAGATTTTTTAAAATTTTTTTAGAAGGAGTTTTGGCCCCAAACTTAGTAGACATGATCCCTGTATTTTTTTTGGCATGCATAAAAAAATTCAGCTAAAAACTCGAAGTGTACAAGATTTTGTGACCATTTGAAAAAAGTGTCCACATTTCAGACACTTTAATGGCTACTGGCAGCAAACCTGTAAAATCTCAAATGCTCTTTAGGGGGGTGTGAGTTCTTAAGGTTTGACAAGGGATAGGGGGCCAATATAAGGGCCAAGTACCAGCACCCTTCCCACATCCTATGCGCACACCCCTCCCAGCCCCCCCGATCGCCGGAACCGCAATGCCGCCGGTCAGGTTCCACGGCAATACTCCGACGATAGTGCCCCGACGAAGAAAAATGCAGCACCAACACATGCCTGAGCCTAGAATGTGCTACCGCAACCCTCGGTCCGGTCCGATCTTAGACTGGGAGTGAGCTCCGTATGCCTAAGTCAACCCACGAAATGAGTGTGCCGACGTTGAGCCAGCCAGAGGGGCGAGATGCGTAAGTCGGGGATCGATCGGGTCCCCCTCTATGTGTTGTCGATCCTGCTGCCGTAACCCATGGTCCAGTCTGATCTTTGCTGGGAATGAACTCTGTATGCCTAAGCCAACCGACGAAACGTGCGAGCAGGCGGACGGGCGGGCACTATGCTGGCCAGAGAGACGGGATGCGTATGTCGTGGATCGATTGGGTGGTAGGTGGGTTTAGGCACATCTTCATATTTCTGTATGCCAATGCCATTTTTATGGCTTGTAAATTCATACAATGGTCCCTTAAGCCTTCACGTGAAGTTTCATGGCAAGATGAGTCGTTTTCTATTTTTCACGATTTTTCAAACTTTTTGCGGTTCGGTATTTTTTAAAATTTTTTCAAAAGGCGTTTTGGCCGCAAACTTGGTAGACGTGATCCTTGTAATTTTTTTGGCATGCACAAAAAAATTCAATTAAAAACTCGAAGTGTAAAAGATTTTGTGACCAATTCAAAAAAAGTCTCCCCATTTCAGACACATTAATGGCTACTGGCAGCAAACTTGTAAAATCTCAAATGCTCTGTAAGGGGTTGTGAGTTCTCAAAGTTTCTTGAGGGATAGGGGGCCAATATAAGGGCCAAGTACCAGCACCCATCGCACATCATGTGCGCACACCCCCCTGGCCCCCCTATCGCTGAAACCCCAATGACGTCGGTCAGGTTCTTTGATGATGCTCCGGCGATGGTGCCCCAGCGAAGAAAAATATGGCACCCGCACATGCCTGAGCCCAGCATGTGCTGCCACAACCCTGGGTGCGATGCGATCTTAGACTGGGAATGAACTCCGTATGCCTAAGCCAACCGACGAAACTAGCGAGCGGGCGGGCGGGCAAGCGCTTCGTCGGCCAGAGAGATAGGATGCGCAAGCCGTGGATCGATAGGGTGGTAGGTGAGTTTAGGCACATCTTCATATTTCTACATGCCAATGCCATTTTTATGGCTTGTAAATTCATACAATGGTCCCTTAAGCCTTCACGTGAAGTTTCATGGCAAGATGACTCGTTTTCTATTTTTCACGATTTTTGAAACTTTTTGCGGTTCGGGATTTTTTAAAATTTTTTCGAAAGGTGTTTTGGTCCCAAACTTGGTAGACATGATCCTTGTATTTTGTTGGCATGCGCAAAAATATTCAGCTAAAAACTCGAAGTGTACAAGATTTTGTGACCATTTGAAAAAAGTGTCCCCATTTCAGACACATTAATGGCTACTGGCAGCAATCCTGTAAAATCTGAAATGCTCTTTAAGGGGGTGTGAGTTCTCGAGGTTTGATGAGGGATAGGGGGCCAATATAAGGGCCAAGTACCAGCACCCATCACACATCATGTGCGCACACCCTTACCCGGCCCCCTTGATCGTCGGAACCCCAAAGTCGCTGGTCAGGTTCTCCGGTGATGGTACCCTGATGAAGAAAAATGTGGTACCAGCACATGCCCGAGCCCAGCATGTGCTGTCGGAACCCTCGGTCTGGTCTAATCTTAGACTGGGAATGAACTCCGTATGCTTAGACTGGGAATGAACTCCGTTTGGTTAGACTGGGAATGAACTCCGTATGCCAAGTCAACCCACGAAACGAGCGTGCAGGCGCTCAGTCGGCCAAAGGGGTGGGATGCGCAAGCCGGGGATCGGCCGGGTCCCCCTCTACGTGCTACCAATCCTGCTACCATAACCCTCAGTCCAGTCCGATCTTAGACTAGGAATGAACTCCGCATGCCTAAGCCAACCGACGAAACGCGCGGGCGGGCAGGCGGGCACTACGCCGGCCAGAGAGACGGGATGCGCAAGCCGTGGATCGATAGGGTGGTAGGTGGGTTTAGGCACATCTTCATATTTCTACGTGCTGATACCATTTTTATGGCTTGTAAATTCACACAATGGTCCTTTAAGCCTTCACGTGAAGTTTCGTGGCAAGACGACTCATTTTCTATTTTTCACGATCTTTAAAACTTTTTACGGTTCGGGATTTTTTAAAATTTTTTCGAAAGTAGTTTTGGCCCCAAACTTGGTAGACATGATCCTTGTATTCTTGTTGGCATGCACAAAAAAATTCAGCTAAAAACTCGAAGTGTACAAGATTTTGTGACCATTTGAAAAAAGTGTCCCCATTTCAGACACTTTAATAACTACTGGCAGCAAACCTGTAAAATCTCAAATGCTCTTTAAGGAGTGTGAGTTCTCGAGGTTTGATGAGGGATAGGAGGCCAATATAAGGGCCAACTACCAGCACCCATCACACATCATGTGCGCACACCACCCCCCGGCCCACCCGATCGCCGGAACCCCAATGCCGTCGGTCAGGTTCTCCGATGATGCTCCGACGATGGTGCCCCGGCATTAAAAAATGCGGCACCAGCACATGCCCGAGCGCAACATGTGCTGCCACAACCCTCGATCCAGTCTGATCTTAGACTGGGAATGAACTCCGTATGCTTGACTGGGAATGAAGTCTGTATGCCTAAGTCAACCCACGAAACGAGCGTGCGGGCGCTTAACCTGCCAGAGGGGCGGCATGCACCAGCCGAGGATCGGTCGGGTCCCCTTTGTGTGCTGCCAATCCTACTGCCGTAACCCTCGATCTGATTCGATCTTAGACTGGGAATGAACTCCGTATGCCTAAGCCAACCAATTAAAACGAGCGGGCAGGCGGGCGGGCAGGCACCACGCCGGCCAGAGAGACGGGATGCGCAAGCCGTGGATTGATAGGGTGCTAGGTGGGTTTAACCACATCTTCATATTTCTATGTGCCAATGCCATTTTTATGGCTTGTAAATTCATACAATGGTCCGTTAAGCCTTCACGTGAAGTTTCATGGCAAGACAACTCGTTTTCTATTTTTCACGATTTTTGAAACATTTTGCGGTTCGGGATTTTTTAAAATTTTTTCGAATGGATTTTTGTCCCCAAACTTGGTAGACATGATTCTTGTATTTTTATTGGCATGCACAAAAAAATTCAGCTAAAAAATCGAAGTGTACAAGATTTTGTGACCATTTGAATAAAGTGTCGCCATTTCAGACACTTTAATGGCTACTGGCAGCAAACCTGTAAAATCTCAAATGCTCTTTAAGGGGGTGTGATTTCTATAGGTTTGATGAGGGATAGGGGGTTAATATAAGGGCCAAGTACCAGCACGCATCGCACATCATGTGGGCACAACCCCTCGACCCCCCCGACCACTGGAACTTCAATGCCATCGGTCAGGTTCTTCGGTGATGCTCCGGCAATGGCGCCCCTACGAAGAAAAATACGGCACCAGCACATGCCCGAGACCAGCATGTGCTGCCGTAAACCTCTTTCCGGTCCGATCTTAGGCTGGGAATGAACTCCGTATGCCTAAGTCAACCCATGAAATGAGCGTGCGGGCGCTCAGTCGGCCAGAGGGGCGGGATGCGCAAGCCGAGGATCGGCCGGGTCCCCCTCTACGTGCTGCCGATCCTACTGCTGCAACCCTCGATCCGGTTCAATCCTAGACTTGGAATGAACTCCGTATGCCTAAGCCAATCGACGAAATGAGCGAGCTGGCCGACGGGCACTACGTCGGCCAGAGAGACGGGATGCGCAAGCTGTGGATCGATAGGGTGGTAGGTGGGTTTAGGCACATCTTCATATTTTTAATGCCAATGCCATTTATATGGCTTGTAAATTCATACAATGGTCCCTTAAGCCTTCACGGGAAGTTTCATGGCAAGACGACTCATTTTCTATTTTTCATGATTTTTGAAACTTTTTGCAGTTTATGATTTTTTAAAATTTTTTTGGAAGGAGTTTTGGCTCCAAACTTAGTAGACGTGATCCTTTTATTTTTGTTGGCATGCACAAAAAATTTCAGCTAAAAACTAGAAGTGTACAAGATTTTGTGACCATTTGGAAAAAGTGTCCCCATTTCAGACACTTTAATGGCTACTGGCAGCAAACCTGTAAAATCTCAAATGCTTTTTAAGGGGGTGTGAGTTCTCGAGGTTTGACGAGGGATAGGGGGCCAATATGAGGGCCAAGTACCAGCATCCATCGCACATCATGTGCACACACCTCCCGGCCCCCCCGATCATCGGAACCTCAATGCCGCCGATCTGATTCTCCGACAATGCTCTGGCGATGGTGCCCCGACGAAGAAAAATACGGCACCAGCACATGCCCGAGCCCAGCATGTGCTGCCGTAACCCTCTGTCCGGTCCGATCTTAGACTGGGAGTGAACTCCGTATGCCTAAGTCAACCCACGAAACGAGCTTGCGGGAGCTCAACCGGCCAGAGGGGCAAGATGCGCAAGCCGGGGATCGATCGGGTCCCCCTCTACGTACTGTCGATCCTGCTGCAGCAACCCTCGGTCCAGTCCATTCTTAGACTGTGAAAGAACTCCGTATGCCTAAGCCAACCGACGAAACTAGCGGGCGGGCGGACGGGCACTATGTCGGCAAGAGAGACGGGCTGCGCAAGCCGTGGATCGATAGGGTGGTAGGTGGGTTTAGGCACATCTTCATATCTCTGCATGCCAATGCCATTTTTCTGGCTTGTAAATTCATACAATGGCCCCTTAAGCCTTCACGTGATGGTTCATGGCAAGATGACTCATTTTCTATTTTTCATGATTTTTGAAACTTTTTGCGGTTCGGGATTTTTTAAAATTTTTTCGGAAACAGTTTTGGCCCCAAACCTAGTAGACATGATCCTTGTATTTTTTTTTTGCATGCAAAAAAAAATTCAGCTAAAAACTCGAAGTGTACAAGATTTTGTGACCATTTGAAAAAAGTGTCCTCAATTTGGACACTTTAATGGCTACTGGAAGCAAACCTGTAAAATCTCAAATGCTCTTTAAGGGGGTGTGAGTTCTCGAGGTTTGATGAGGGATAGGGGCCCAATATAAGGGCCAAGTACCAGCACTCATCGCACATCATTTGCACACACCCCCCGACCCCCCGATCGTCGGAACCCCAATGCCGCCGGTCAGGTTCTGCAGCGATGGTGCCCGGCGAAGAAAAATGCTGCACCAGCACATGCCCGAGCCCAGCATATGCTGCCGCAACCCTCGGTCCGGTCCGATCTTTGACTGGGAATGAACTCTGTATGCTTAGACTGGGAATGAACTCCGTATGCCTAAGTCAACCCACGAAAAAAGCATGTGCGCGCTCAGCCGGCCAGAGGGGTTGGATGCGCAAGCCAAGGATCGATCGGGTCCCCCTCTGCATGCTGCCAATCCTGCTGGTACAACCCTTGGTCCAGTTCAATCTTAGACTGGAAATGAATTCCGTATGCCTAAGCCAACCGACGAAACGAGCGGGCAGACGGGCGGGCGGGTGGGCACTACACTGGCCAGAGAGACGGGATGCACAAGCCATGGATCGATAGCGTGGTAGGTGGGTTTAGGTACATCTTCATATTTCTGTATGCCAATGCCATTTTTATGGCTTTGTAAATTCATACAATGGTCCCTTAAGCCTTCACGGGAAGTTTCATGGCAAGACGACTCGTTTTCTATTTTTCATGATTTTTGAAACTTTTTGCAGTTCGGGATTTTTTTAAATTTTTTTGGAAGGAGTTTTGGCCCCAAACTTGGTAGACGTGATCCTTGTATTTTTTTTGTTATGCATAAAAAAATTCAGCTAAAAACTCGAGGTGTACAAGATTTTGTGACCATTTGAAAAAAGTGTCCCCATTTCAGACACTTTAATGGCTACTGGCAGCAAACTTGTAAAATCTCAAATGCTCTTTAAGGGGCTGTGAGTTCTTGAGGTTTGATGAGGGATAGGGGGCCAATATAAGGGCCAAGTACTAGCACCCATCGAACATCATGTGCGCACACCCTCCGGCCCCCCGACCGCCAAAACACCAATGCCACCGGTCAGGTTCTCTGACAATGCTCCTGTAATGGTGCCTCGGTGAAGAAAAATGCGGCACCAGCACATGCCTGAGCCAAGCATGTGCTGTCGCAACCCTCGGTATGGTCCAATCTTAGACTACGAATGAACTTCGTATGCTTAGACTGGGAATGAACTCCGTATGCCTAAGTCATCTCACAAAACGAGCGTGCGGGTGCTCAGTCAGCCAGAGTGGCGGGATGTGGAAGCCGTGGATCAGTCGGGTCCCCCTCTGCATGCTGTCGATCATGTTGCCACAATGCTCGGCCCGGTCCAATCTTAGACTGGGAATGAACTCTGTATGCCTAAGCCAACTGACGAAACGAGCGGCGGGCGGGCAGGCGGGCAGGCGGGCACTACGCTGGCCAGAGAGAGAAGATGCACAAGCCGTGGATCGATAGGTTGGTAGGTGGGTTTAGCCACACCTTCATATTTCTATGTGCCAATGCCATTTTTTTGGCTTGTAAATTCATACAATGGTCCCTTAAGCCTTCACGTGAAGTTTCATGAGAAGACTACTCATTTTCTATTTTTCACAATTTTCAAAACATTTTACGGTTCGAGATTTTTTAAAATTTTTTCGGAAGGAGTTTTGGCCCCAAACTTGGTAGACATGATCCTTGTATTTTTTTTGGCAAGCACAAAATAATTCAGCTAAAAACTCGAAGTGTACAAGATTTTGGGACCATTTGAAAAAAGTGTCCCCATTTCAGACACTTTAATGGCTACTAGCAGGAAACCTGTAAAATCTCAAATGATCTTTAAGGGGGTATGAGTTCTTGAGGTTTGATGAGGGATAGGGGGCCAATATAAGGGCCAAGTACCAGCACCCATCGCACATCATGTGCGCACACCCCCCCGATCGTCGGAACCCTAATGCCACCGGTCAGGTTCTCCGGCGATAGTCCGGTCAGGTTCCCCGACGGAGAAAAATTCGGCACCAGCACATGCCCGAGCCTAGAATGTGCTACTGCAACCCTCGGTCCGAGTCCGATCTTAGACTGGGAGTGAACTCCGTATGCTTAGACTGGGAATGAACTCCGTATGCCTAAGTCTACCCACGAAACGAGCGTATGGGCGCTCAACTGGCCAAAGGGGCGAGATGTACAAGCCGGGGATCAGCTTGGTCCCCCTCTGCATGCTACCGATCTTGCTCCCGTAACCCTCGATCCAGTCTGATCTTAGACTGGGTATTAACACCGTATGCCTAAGCCAACCGACGAAACGAGCGAGCAGGTGGGCAGGCTCTATGCCGGCCAGAGAGACGGGATGCGCAAGCCGTGGATCGATATAGTGGTAGGTGGGTTTAGGCAAATCTTCATATTTTTTTGCGCCAATGCCATTTTTATGGCTTGTAAATTCATACAATGGTCCCTTAAGCCTTCACGTGAAGTTTCATGGCAAGACGACTCGTTTTCAATTTTTAATGATTTTCAAAACTTTTCCCGGTTCGGGATTTTTTAAAATTTTTTCAGAAGGAGTTTTGGCCCCAAACTTGGTATACATGATCTTAGACTGGGAATGAATTTCGTATGCTTAGATTGGGAATGAACTCAGTATGCCTAAGTCAACCCACGAAATGAGCGTGTAGGCACTCAACCGGCCAGAGGGGTAGGATGCGCAAGTCAGGGATCGATCAGATCCCCTTCTGCGTGCTGCCAATCCTGCTACCGCAACCCTCAGTCCGGTCTGATCTTAGACTAGGAATGAACTTCGTATGCCTAGGCCAACCGACGAAACGAGCGGGCGGGCACTACAAGATTTTGTGACCATTTGAAAAAAGTGTCCCTATTTCAGAGACTTTAGTGGCTACTGGCAGCAAAACTGTAAAATCTTAAATGCTCTTTAAGGGGTGTGAGTTCACCAGGTTTGATGAGGGATAAGGGGCCAATATAAGGGCCAAGTCCTAGCACCCATCGCACATCATGTGCGCACACCCCCCAATGCCGTCGGTCAGGTTCTCTGGCGATGCTCTGGCGATGGTTCGCCGGCGAAGAAAAATGCAGCACCAGCACATGCCCGAGCCCAGCATGTGCTGCCGTAACCCTCGGTCTGGTCTGATCTTAGACTGGGAATGATCTTTGTATGCTTTGACTAGGAAAGAACTCCGTATGCCTAAGTCAACCCACGAAACGAGCGTGCAGGCGCTTAGCCGGCCAGAGGGGTGAGATGTGTAAGCTGGGGATCGACCGGGTCTCCCTCTGCATGCTGCCGATCCTACTGCCGCAACCCTTGATCCGGTCCGATCTTAGACTGGGAATGAACTCCGTATGCCTAAGCCAACTGACGAAACGAGCAGGCGGGCGGGCGGGCGGGCACTACGCCGGCCAGAGAGACGAGATGCGTAAGTCGTGGATCGATAAGGTGGTAGGTTGGTTTAGGCACATCTTCATATTTCTGCATCCCAATGCCATTTTTATGGCTTGGAAATTCATACAATGGTCCCTTAAGCCTTAACGTGAAGTTTCATGGCAAGACAACTTGTTTTCTATTTTTCATGATTTTCAAAACTTTTTACGGTTCGAGATTTTTTAAAATTTTTTAGGAAGGAGTTTTGGCCCCAAACTTGGTAGACATGATCCTTGTATTTTTTTTTTGCAAGCACAAAAAAATTCAGCTAAAAACACGAAGTGTACAAAACTTTGTGACCATTTGAAAAAAGTGTCCCCATTTCAGACACTTTAATGGCTGCTGGTAGCAAACCTTTAAAATCTCAAATGCTCTTTATGGGGGTGTGAGTTCTCGAGGTTTGATGAGGGATAGGGGGTCAATATAAGGGCCAAGTACCAGCAGCCATTGCACAACATGTGCGCACACCCCCCGGCCCCCCCGATCACCGGAACCCAATGCCGTCGGTCAGGTTCTTCGGTGATGCTTCGATGATGGTGCCCCAACGAAGAAAAATGTGGCACTAGTACATGCCCGAGCCCAGCATGTGCTCCGCAGCCCTCGGTTTGGTCTGATCTTAGACTAGGAATGAACTCCGTATGCTTAGACTGGGAATGAACTCCGTAGGCCTAAGTCAACGCACGAAACGAACGTGTGGGCGCTCAACCGGCTAGAGGAGCAGGATGCACAAGCTGGGGATCAGCCGAGTCCCCCTCCACGTGTTGGCGATCCTGCTGCTGCAACCATCAGTTCGGTCTGATCTTAGACTGGGAATGAACTCCGAATGCCTAAGCCAACCGACGAAACGAGCGGGCGGGCGGGCGGGCACTATGTCGACCAGAGAGACGGGATGCGCAAGCCGTGGATCGATTGGGTGCTAGGTGGGTTTAGGCACATCTTCATATTTCTGCATGCCAATGCCATTTTTATGGCTTGTAAATTCATACAATGGTCCCTTAAGCCTTCACGTAAAGTTTCATGGCAAGACGACTCGTTTTCTATTTTTCACGATTTTCGAAACTTTTTGTGGTTCGGGATTTTTTAAATATTTTTTTGGAAGCAGTTTTGGCCCAAAACTTGGTAGACATCATCCTTGCATTTTTTTTGGCATGCACAAAAAAATTCAGCTAAAAACTCAAAGTGTACAAGATTTTGTGACCATTTGAAAAAAATGTCCCCATTTCAGACACTTTAATGGCTACTGGCAGCAAACCTGTAAAATCTCAAATGCTCTTTAAGGGGGTGTGAGTTCTCAAGGTTTGATGAGGGATAGGGGGCCAATATAAGGGCCAAGTACCAGCACCCATCGTACATCTTGTGCGCACACCCTCCGGCCCCCCCGATTGCCGAAACCCCAATGCCATCGGTCAGGTTCTCCGACGATGCTCCGACGATGGTGCCCCGGTGAAGAAAAATGCAGCACCAGCACATGCCCGAGCCCAGCATGTGCTGCCCCAACCCTCAGTCTGGTCCGATCTTAGACTGGGAATGAACTCCATATGCCTAAGTCAACCCACGAAGCGAGCGTGCGGGCGCTCAGCCGGCTAGAGGGGTGGGATGCACAAGCCGGGGATCGATCGGGTCCCCCTATGCGTGCTACCGATCTTGCTGCCACAACCCTCGGTTCGGTTTGATCTTAGACTGGGAATGAACTCCGTATGCCTAAGCCAACCGACCAAACAAGCGGGCGGGCGGGCAGGCGGGCACTACGCCGGCCAGAGAGGTAGGATGTGCAAGCCGTGGATCGATAGGGTGGTAGGTGGGTTTCAGCACATCTTCATATTTCTACGTGCCAATGCCGTTTTGATGGCTTGTAAATTTCTGACAATGGTCTCT
Source organism: Durio zibethinus (assembly GCF_002303985.1). The sequence continues at coordinate 1,529,639 of NW_019167849.1, read as the reverse complement.
TAAGCCTTCACGTGAAGTTTCATGGCAAGACAACTTGTTTTCTATTTTTCACGATTTTTGAAACTTTTTACGGTTCAAGATCTTTTAAAATTTTTTCGAAAGGAGTTTTGGCCCCAAGGTTGGTAGACGTGATCCTTGTATTTTTGTTGGCATACACAAAAAAATTCAGCTAAAACCTCAAAGTGTACAAGATTTTTTGACCATTTGAAAAAAGTGCCCCCATTCCAGACACTTTAATGGCTACTGGCAGCAAACCTGTAAAATCTCAAATGCTCTTTAAGGGGGTGTGAGTTCTTGAGGTTTGATGAGGGATAGGGGGCCAATATAAGGGCCAAGTACCAGCATCTATCGCCCATCTTGTACGCACACCCCCGACCCCCCATCGTCGAAACCCCAATGCACCGATCAGGTTCTCCGATGATGCTCCGACGATGGTGCCCTGGCGAAGAAAAATACGGCACCAGCACATGCTCGAGCCCAGCATGTGCTGCCGTAAACCTCGGTCCGGTCCAATCTTAGACTGGGAATGAATTCCATATGCTTTGACTGGGAATGAACTCCGTATGCCTAAGTGAACCCACGAAACAAGCGTACGGGCGCTCAGCCGGCCAGAGGGGCGGGATGCACAAGCCGGGGATAGTCGGGTCCCCATTTGCATGCTGCCGATCCTGCTGCCACAACCCTCGATCCAGTCTGATCTTAGACTGGGAATGAACTCTGTATGCCTAAGCCAACCGACAAAACGAACGGGCGGGCGGGCGGTCGAGCACTACGTCGGCCAGAGATACAGGATATGTAAGCTGGGGATCGGTCGGGTCCCCCTCTGTATGCTACCGATCTTGCTATCGGAACCTTCGGTCTGGTCTGATCTTAGACTGGGAATGAACTCCGTATGCCTAAGCCAACCGACAAAATGAGCGGGCAGGCGATCGGGCACTACGCCTACCAGAGAGACGGGATGCACAAGACGTGGATTGATAGGGCAGTAGGTGGGTTTAGGCACATCATCATATTTCTGTGTGCCAATGCCATTTTTATGGCTTGTAAATTCATACAATGGTCCCTTAAGCCTTCACGTGAAGTTTCATGGCAAGACGACTCGTTTTCTATTTTTCATAATTTTTGAAACTTTCTGGGGTTTGAGATTTTTTAAAATTTTTTCGGAAGGAGTTTTGGCCCCAAACTTGGTAGACGTGATCCTTGTATTTTTGTTGGCATGCACAAAAAAATTCAGCTAAAAACTCGAAGTGTACAAGATTTTGTGACCATTTGAAAAAAGTGTCCCCATTTCAGACACTCTAATCGCTATGGCAGCAAACCTATAAAATCTCAAATGCTCTTTAAGGGGGTGTGAGTTCTCAAGGTTTGATGAGGGATAATGGGCCAATATAAGGGCCAAGTACCAGCACCCATCGCACATCATGTGCGCACACCCCCCGGCCCCCCCGATCGTTAGAACCCCAATGCCGCCGGTCAGGTTCTCCGGTGATGCTCCGACGATGGTGCCCCGGTGAAGAAAAATGTGGCACCAGCACATGTCCGAGCCCAGCAGGTGCTATTGCAACCCTCAGTCTGGTCCGATCTTAGACTGGGAATGAACTCCGTATGTTTAGACTGGGAATGAACTCCGTATGCCTAAGTGAACCCACGAAACAAGCGTACGGGCGCTCAGCCGGCCAGAGGGGCGGGATGCGCAAGCCGGGGATAGTCGGGTCCCCATTTGCATGCTACCGATCTTGCTGCTACAACTCTCGATCCAGTCTGATCTTAGACTGGGAATGAACTCCGTATGCCTAAGCCAACCGACCAAACGAGCGGGCGGACGGGCGGTCGGGCACTATGCGGCCAGAGATACGGGATGCACAAGACGTGGATTGATAGGGTGGCAGGTGGGTTTAGGCACATCTTCATATTTCTACGTGCCAATGCCATTTTTATGGCTTGTAAATTCATACAATGGTCCCTTAAGCCTTCACGTGAGTTTCATGGAAAGACGACTCGTTTTCTCTTTTTCACGATTTTTGAAACTTTTTATGGTTCGAGATTTTTTGAAATTTTTTCGGAAGCAGTTTTGGCCCCAAACTTTGTAGACGTGATCCTTGTATTTTTGTTGGCATGCATAAAAAAATTCAGGTAAAAGCTCAAAGTTTACAAGATTTGTGACCATTTGAAAAAAGTGTCCCCATTTCAGACACTTTAATGGCTATGGCAGCAAACCTATAAAATCTCAAATGCTCTTTAAGGGGGTGTGAGTTCTTGAGGTTTGATGAGGGATAGGGGGCCCAGTATAAGGGCCAAGTACTAGCACCCATTGCACATCATGTGCGCACACCCCCCCGCCCCCGATTGTCGGAACCCTAATGCCACCGGTCAGGTTCTCCGATGATGCTCCGACGATGGTGCCCCGACGAAGAAAAATGCGGCACCAGCACATGCCTGAGCCCAAGATGTGCTACCGCAACCATCAGTCCGGTTTGATCTTAGACTGGGAATGACCTCCGTATGCTTAGACTGGGAATGAACTCCGTATGCCTAAGTCATCCCACGAAACGAGCGTGCGGGCGCTCAGCCGACCAGAGGGGTAAGATGCGTAGGCCGGGGATCGGCCGGGTCCCCCTCTACGTGCTGTCGATCCTGCTGCCGCAACCCTTGGTTTGGTCCAATCTTAGATTGGGAATGAACTCCGTATGCCTAAGCCAACCGATGAAACGAGCGGCAGGCAGGTGGGCGGGCACTACGCCAGTCAGAGAGACAAGATGTGCAAGCCGTAGATTGAAAGGGTGGTAGGTGGGTTTAGGCACATCTTCATATTTCTGCGTGCCAATGCCAATTTTATGGCTTTTAAATTCATACAATGGTCCCTTAAGCCTTCACGTGAAGTTTCATGGCAAGATGACTCGTTTTCTATTTTTCACGATTTTCAAAACTTTTTGCGGTTTGGGATTTTTTAAAATTTTTTCGGAAGGATTTTTGGCCCCAAACTTGGTAGACGTGATCCTTCTATTTTTGTTGGCATGCACAAAAAAATTCAGCTAAAAACTCGAAGTGTACAAGATTTTGTGACCATTTGAAAAAAGTGTCCCCATTTCAGACACTTTAATGGCTATGGTAGCAAAGCTGTAAAATCTCAAATGCTCTTTAAGGGGGTGTGAGTTCTCAAGCTTTGATCAGGGATAGGGGGCCAATATAAGGGCCAACTACCAGCACCCATCGCACATCATGTGCGCACACCCCCCCGGGCCCCCTGATCGTCGGAACCCCAATGCCGCCGGTCAGGTTCTCCGGCGATGCTTCGGTGACGGTGCCTCGACGAAGAAAAATATGGCACTAGCACATGCCCGAGCCCAGCATGTGCTGTCGCAACCCTCAGTTCGGTCTGATCTTAGACTGGGAATGAACTCCATATGCTTAGACTGGGAATGAACTCCGTATGCCTAAGTCAAACCACGAAACGAGCGTGCGGGTGCTCAGTTGGCCAGAAAGGCAGGATGCGCAACTCGGGGGTCGGCCAGGTCCCCCTCTATGTGCTGCTGATCTTGCTGTCGTAACTCTCGGTTTGGTCCAATCTTAGACTGGGAATGAACTCCGTATGCCTAAGCCAACCGATGAAACGAGCGGGACGAACGGGCGGACGAGCGGGCGGGCACTATGTCGGCCAGAAGATGGGATGCGTAAGCCATGGATCGATAGGGTGGTAGGTGGGTTTAGGCACAACTTCATATTTCTGCATGCCAATGCCATTTTTATGGCTTGTAAATTCATACAATGGTCCCTTAAGCCTTCACGTGAAGTTTCATGGCAAGACGACTCGTTTTCTATTTTTCAAGATTTTTTAAACTTTGTGCGGTTGGAGATTTTTTAAACTTTGTGCGGTTGGAGATTTTTTAAAATTTTTTCGGAAGGAGTTTTGGCCCCAAACCTGGTAGACGTGATCCTTGTATTTTTGTTGGCATGGACAAAAAAATTCAGCTAAAAACTCGAAGTGTACAAGATTTTGTGACAATTTGAAAAAAGTGTCCCCATTTTAGACACTTTAATGGCTACTGGCAGCAAACCTGTAAAATCTCAAATGCTCTTTAAGGGGGTGTGAGTTCTCGAGGTTTGATGAGGGATATGGGGACAATATAAGGGTCAAGTACCAGCACCCATCACACATCATGTGCACACACCCCCCGGCCCACCCGATCATCGGAACCCCAATGTCACCGGTCAGGTTCTCCGGCGATGCTTCGGTGATGGTGCCCCGACGAAGAAAAATGTGGCACCAGCACATGTCCGAGCCCAGCATGTGCTGCCGTAACCCTCGGTCTGATACGATCTTAGACTGGGAATGAACTCCGTATGCTTAGACTGGGAATGAACTCCGTATGCCTAAGTTAACCCACAAAACGAGCGTGCGGGCGCTCAGCCGGCCAGAAGGGCAGGATGCGCAAGCCAGGGATCGGCCGGGTCCCCCTCTGCGTGCTGCCGATCTTGCTACTGTAACCCTCAGTCTGGTCTGATCTTAGACTGGGAATGAACTCCGTATGCCTAAGCCAACCGACGAAACGAGCATGCGAGCGGGCGGGCGGGCGGGCACTATGCCGGCCAGAGAGATGGGATGCGTAAGCCATGGATCGATAGGGTGGTAGGTGGGTTTAGGCACAACTTCATATTTCTGCATGCCAATGCCATTTTTATGGCTTGTAAATTGATACAACGGTCCCTTAAGCCTTCACGTGAAGTTTCATGGCAAGACGACTCATTTTCTATTTTTCACGATTTTTGAAACTTTTTGCGGTTCGAGATTTTTGAAAATTTTTTTGGAAGGAGTTTTGACGCCAAACTTGGTAGACGTGATCCTTGTATTTTTACGGGCGGGCGGGCACTACGCCGGGCAGAGAGACAGAATGCGCAAGCCATAGATCGATAGGGTGGTAGGTGGGTTTAGGCACATCTTCATGTTTCTGCATGCCAATGGTATTTTTATGGCTTGTAAATTCAAACAATGGTCCCGTAAGCCTTCACGTGAAGTTTCATGGCAAGATGACTCGTTTTCTATTTTTCACTATTTTTGAAACTTTTTACAGTTCGGGATTTTTTAAAATTTTTTTGGAAGGATTTTTGGCCCCAAACTTGGTAGACGTGATCCTTGTATTTATATTGGCATGCACAAAAAAATTCAGCTAAAAACTTGAAGTGTACAAGATTTTGTTACCATTTGAAAAAAGTGTCCCCATTTCAGACACTTTAATGGCTTTTGGCAGCAACCTGTAAAATCTCAAATGCTCTTTAACGAGGTGTGAGTTCTCGAGGTTTGATGAGGGATAGGGGGCCAATATAAGGGCCAACTACCAGCACCCATCATACATCATGTGCGCACACCCCCCCGGCCCCCCCGATCGTCAGAACCCCAATGCCGCCGGTCAGGTTCTCCGGCGATGCTCCGGTGATGGTGCTCGACAAGGAAAAATATGGCACCAGCCCATGGCCGAGCCCAGCATGTGCTGTCGTAACCCTTCGTGTAATACGATCTTAGACTAGGAATGAACTCTGTATGCCTAAGTCAACCCACGAAACGAGCGTGCGGGCGCTCAGCCGGCCAGAAGGGCGGGATGTGTAAGCCGGGGATCGGTCGGGTCCCCCTCTGCGTGCTGTCGATCTTGCTGCCGTAACCCTCAGCCTGGTCCGATCTTAGACTGGGAATGAACTCCGTATGCCTAAGCCAACCGATGAAACGAACGAGCGAACGGGCGGGCGAGCGGGCAGGCACTATGCCGGCCAGAGAGATGGGATGCGTAAGCCATGGATCGATAGGGTGGTAGGTGGGTTTAGGTGCAACTTCATATTTCTGCATGCCAATGCCATTTTTATGGCTTGTAAATTCATACAATGGTCCCTTAAGCCTTCATGTGAAGTTTCATGGCAAGACGACTCATTTTCTATTTTTCAAGATTTTTCAAACTTTTTACGGTTCAAGATTTTTTAAAATTTTTTCAGAAGGAGTTTTGGCCCCAAACCTGGTAGACGTGATCCTTGTATTTTTGTTGGCATGCACAAAAACATTCAGCTAAAAACTCGAAGTGTACAAGATTTTGTGATAATTTGAAAAAAGTGTCCCCATTTTAAACACTTTAATGGCTACTAGCAGCAAACCTGTAAAATCTCAAATGCTCTTTAAGGGGGTGTGAGTTCTCAAGGTTTGATGAGGGATAAGGGGCCAATATAAGGGTCAAGTACCAGCACCCATCACACATCATGTGCGCACACCCCCCTGGCCCACCCAATCGTCGGAACCCCAATGCCGTCGGTCAGGTTCTCCAACGATGCTCCGGTATGTGCTATTGTAACCCTTGGTCCAGTCCGATCATAGACTGGGAATGAACTCCGTATGCCTAAGTCAACCCATGAAACGAGCGTACGGGCGCTCAGTCGGCCAGAGGGGCGAGATGCGCAAGTCGGGGATCAGTCGGGTCCCCCTCTACGTGTTGTTGATCTTGTTGCCGTAACCCTCGGTCCGGTCCGATCTTAGACTGGGAATGAACTCCATATGCCTAAGACAACCGACGAAATGAACGGGGGTTCAGGATTTTTTAAAATTTTTTTGGAAGGATTTTTGGCCCCAAACTTGGTAGAAGTGATCCTTGTATTTTTGTTGGCTTGCATAAAAAAATTCAGCTAAAAACTCGAAGTGTACAAGATTTTGTGACCTTTTGAAAAAAGTGTCCCCATTTTAGACACTTTAATGGCTACTGGCAGCAAACCTATAAAATCTCAAATGCTCTTTAAGGGGGTGTGACTTCACGAGGTTTCACGAGGGATAGGGGGCCAATATAAGGGCCAAATACCAGCAACCATCGCACATCATGTGCGCACACCCTCCCGACCCCTCCGATTGTCAGAACCCTAATGCCACCGGTCAGGTTCTCCGATGATTCTCCGGCGATGGTGCCCCGACGAAGAAAAATATGGCAATAGCACATACCCGAGCCCAGCATGTGCTACCGTAACCCTCGGTTTGATCTGATCTTAGACTGGGAATAAACTCTGTTTGCTTAGACTGGGAATGAACTCTGTATGCCTAAGTCAACCCATGAAATGAACGTGCAGGCGCTCAACCGGCCAAAGGGGTGGGATACGCAAGCCGGGGATCGGCCGAGTCCCTCTCTGCGTGCTGCCGATCCTACTGCCGCAACCTCGATTGGCCTGAGCTTAAACTGGGAATGAACTCCATATGCCTAAGTCAACCCACGAAGCGAGCGTACGTGCGGGCGGGCGGGCACTACGCCAGCCAGAGAAACGGGATGCGCAGGCCGTGGATCGATAGCGTGGTAGGTGGGTTTAGGCACATCTTCATATTTCTACGTGCCAATGCCATTTTTATGGCTTGTAAATTCATACAATGGTCCCTTAAGCCTTCACGTGAAGTTTCATGGCAAGACGACTAGTTTTCTATTTTTCGTGATTTTTGAAACTTTTTGTGGTTCGGGATTTTTTAAAATTTTTTCGGAAGGAGTTTTGGCCCCAAACTTGGTAGACGTGGTCCTTGTATTTCTGTTGGCATGCACAAAACAATTTAGCTAAAAAACTCGAAGTGTACAAGATTTTGTGACCATTTGAAAAAAGTGTCCCCATTTCAGACACTTTAATGGCTACTGGCAGCAAACCTGTAAAATCTCAAAAACTCTTTAAGGGGGTATGAGTTCTCGAGGTTTGATAAGGGATAAGGGGCCAATTTAAGTGCCAAGTACCAGCACCCATCGCACATCATGTTGCGCACAACCCCCCGCCGGCCCCCCCGATCGTCGGAACTCCAATGCCGTCGGTCAGGTTCTCCGGTGATGCTCCGGCAATGGTGCCCTGGCAAAGAAAAATGCGGCACCAGCACATGCCCGAGCCCACCATGTGCTGCCGCAACCTTCGGTCTAGTCTGATCTTAGACTAGGAATGAACTCTGTATGCTTAGACTGAGAATGAACTCCGAATGCCTAAGTCAACCCACGAAACAAGCGTGCGGGCGCTCAGCCGGCCAGAGGAGTGAGATGCACAAGCCAGGGATCGGTCGGGTCCCCCTTTACGTGCCACCGATCCTGCTGTTGCAATGCTCAGTCGGGTCAGATCTTAGACTGGGAATGAACTCCATATGCCTAAGCCAACCGACGAACCAAAGGGGTGAACGGGCGGGCGGGCACTACGCCAAACAGAGAGACGGGATGCGCAAGCCGTGGATTGATAGGGTGGTAGGTGGTTTAGGCACATCTTCATATTTCTGCATGCCAATGCCATTTTAATGGCTTGTAAATTCATACAATGGTCCTTTAAGCCTTCACGTGAAGTTTCATGGCAATTCATTTTCTATTTTTCACGATTTTAGAAACTTTTTGCGATTCGAGATTTTTGAAAATTTTTTCAGAAGGGGTTTTGACCCCAAACTTGGTAGACGTGATCCTTGTATTTTTGTTGGCATGCAAAAAACAATTCAACTAAAAACTCGAAGTGTACAAGATTTTGTGACCATTTGAAAAAAGTGTCCCCATTTCAAATACTTTAATGGCTACTGGCAGCAAACCTATAAAATCTCAAATGCTCTTTAAGGGGGTGTGAGTTCTCGAGGTTTGATGAGGGATAGGGGGCCAATATAAGGGCCAAGTACCAGCACCCATCGCACATCATGTGCGCACCCCCCGACCCCCCCGATCGCCAGAACCCCAATTCCGTCGGTCAGTTTCTCCGACGATGCTCCGACGATGGTGCCTCGGTGAAGAAAAATGCAGCACCAACACATGCCCGAGCCCAGCATGTGCTACCGTAACCCTCGGTCTGGTACGATCTTATACTGGGAATGAACTCCGTATGCTTAGACTGGGAATAAACTCTTTATGCCTAAGTCAACCCACGAAAACGAGCGTGTGGGCACTCAACCGGCCAGAGGGGTGCGATGCACAAGCTGGGGTTCAACCGGGTCCCCCTCAACGTGCTGCCAATCCTGCTGTCGTAACCCTTGGTTCGGTCCGATCTTAGACTGGGAATGAACTCCGTATGCCTAAGCCAACCAAAGAAACGAGCAGGCGGGCGGGCGGGCGGGCACTATGCCGACCAAGAGACGAGATGCGCAAGCCGTGGATCGATAGGGTGGTAGGTGGGTTTAGGCACATCTTCATATTTCTGCATGGAAATGCCATTTTGTTGGCTTGTAAATTCATATAGTGGTCCCTTAAGCCTTCACGTGAAGTTTCATGGCAAGATGACTCGTTTTCTATTTTTCACGATTTTTGAAACTTTTTACGGTTTGGGATTTTTAAAAATGTTTCAGAACGATTTTTGGTCCCAAACTTGGTGGATGTAATCCTTGTATTTTTGTTGACATGCACAAAAAAATTCAGCTAAAAACTCGAAGTGTACAAGATTTTGTGACCATTTGAAAAAAGTGTCCCCATTTCAGACACTTTAATTGCTACTGGCCGCAAACCTGTAAAATCTCAAATGCTCTTTAAGGGGGTGTGAGTTCCCGAGGTTTGATGAGGGATAGGGGGCCAATATAAGGGCCAAGTACCAGCACCCTTCGCACATCATGTGCGCACACCCGCCCGGCCCCAGGATCGTCGGAACCCCAATACCGCAGGTCAGGTTCTCCGACGATGGTGCCCCGGTGAAGAAAAATACGGCACGAGCACATGCCCATGCCCAGCATGTGCTGCCGCAACCCTCGGTCCGATCCGATCATAGACTGGGAATGAACTTCGTATGCTTAGACTGGAATGAACACCGTATGCCTAAGTCAACCCACGAAATGAGCGTGTGGGCGCTCAACCGGCCAGAGGGGCGAGATGCACAAGCCGGGGATCGGTCGGGTCCCCCTCTGCATGCTGTCGATCCTACTATCGCAACCCTCAGTCCGGTCCAATCTTAGACTGGGAATGAACTCCATATGCCTAAGTCAACCGACGAAATGAGCGGGCGGGCGGCCGAGCGGGAACTACCCCGACCAGAGAGGCGGGATGCGCAAGCCGTGGATCGATAGGGTGGTAGGTGGGTTTAGGCACATCTTCATATTTTTGCATGCCAATGCCACTTTTATGGCTTGTAAATTCGTACAATGGTCCCTTAAGCCTTCACGTGAAGTTTCATGGCAAGACGACTCATTTTTTATTTTTCACGATTTTGGAAACTTTTTGCGGTTTGGGATTTTTTAAAATTTTTTTGGAAGGAGTTTTTCTCCCAAACAAGGTAGACATGATCCTTGTATTTTTTTTGGCATGCAAAAAACAATTCGGCTAAAACCTCAAAGTGTACAAGATTTTGTGACCGTTTGAAAAAAGTGTCCCCATTTCGGACACTTTAATTGCTACTGGCAGCAAACCTGTAAAATCTCAAATGCTCTTGAAGGGGGTGTGAGTTCTCGAGGTTTCATGAGGGAAAGGGGGCCAATATAAGGGCCAAGACCAGCACCCATCACACATCATGTGCACACACCCCCCCCGGCCCCCCCGATCGCCGGAACCCCAATGCCGTCGGTCAGGTTCTCCGGCGATGCTCCGGTGATGGTACCCCGACGAAGAAAAATGCGGCACCAGCACATGCCCAAGCCCAGCATGTGCTGCCGCAACCCTCGGTCCGGTCCGATCTTAGACTGGGAATGAACTCCATATGGTTAGACTAGGAATGAACTTCATATGCTTAGACTGGGAATGAACTCCGTATGCCTAACTCAACCCACGACACGAGCGTACGGGTGCTCAACCGGCTAGAGGGGTGGACGCGCAAGTCGGCGATCGGTCGGGTCTCCTTCTGAGCGCTGCCAATCTTGCTGCCATAACCCTCGGTCCGGTCTGATCTTAGACTGGGAATGAACTCCGTATGCCTAAGCCAACCGACGAAACGAGAGGGCGGGCGGACGGGAGGGCACTACGTCTGCCAGAGAGACGGGATGTGCAAGCCGTGGATCGATAGGGTGGTAGGTGGGTTTTGGCACATCTTCATATTACTGTGTGCCAATGCCATTTTTATGGCTTGTAAATTCATATAATGGTCCCTTAAGCCTTCACATGAAGTTTCATGGCAAGACGATTTGTTTTTTATTTTTCACGATTTTTGAAACTTTTTGCGATTCGAGATTTTTTAAAATTTTTTGGAAGGAGTTTTGCCCCAAACTTGGTAGACATGATCCTTCTATTTTTGTTGGCATGCACAAAAACATTCAGCTAAAAACTCGAAGTGTACAAGATTTTGTGACCATTTGAAAAAAGTGTCCCCATTTTAGACACTTTAATGGCTACTGGCAGCAAACCTATAAAATCTCAAATGCTCTTTAAGGGGGTGTGATTTCTCGAGGTTTGATGAGGGATAGGGGGCCAATATAAGGGCCAAGTACCAGCACCCATCGTACATCACATGCGCGCACCCCCCCGGCCCCCCCGATCGTTGGAACCCCAATGCCGCCGGTCAGGTTCTCCGACGATGCTCCGGCAATGGTGCCCCGACGAAGAAAAATACGGCACCAGCACATGCTCAAGCCCAGCATGTTCTGCCGCAACCCTCGGTCTGGTCCGATCTTACACAGGGAATGAACTTCGTATGCTTAGACTGGGAATGAACTCCGTATGCCCAACTCAACCCACGGAATGAGCGTACGGGCGCTCAACCGGCCAGAAGTGTGGGATACGTAAGTCGGGGATCGGCCGGGTCCCCCTCTACGTGCTGTCGATCTTTCTATCGTAACCCTCAGTCTGGTCCAATCTTAGACTGGGAATGAACTCCGTATGCCTAAGCCAATCGACGAAACGCGCGGGCGGGCGGGCGAGCACTAGACCGGCCAAAGAGACGGATGCGCAAGCCGTGGATCGATAGGGTGGTAGGTGGGTTTAGGCACATCTTCATATTTCTGCATGCCAATGCCATTTTTGTGGCTTGTAAATTCATACAGTGGTCCCTTAAGCCTTCACGTGATGTTTCATGGTAAGACGACTTCTTTTCTATTTTTAACGATTTTTGAAACTTTTTGCAGTTCGGGATTTTTTAAAATTTTTTGGAAGGTGTTTTGGCCCAAACTTGGTAGACATGATCCTTGTATTTTTGTTGGCATGCACAAAAAACTTCAGCTAAAAACTCGAAGTGTACAAGATTTTGTGACCATTTGAAATATGTGTCCCCATTTCAGACACTTTAATTGCTACTGGCAGCAAACCTGTAAAATCTCAAATGCTCTTTAAGGGGGCGTGAGTTCTCAAGGTTTGATGAGTGACAGGGGGCCAATATAAGGGCCAAGTACCAGCACCCATCGTACATCATGTGCGCACACCCCCCCGGCCCCCCCGATCGTCGGAACCCTAATGCCGCCGGTGAGGTTCTCCGGTGATGGTGCCCGACGAAGAAAAATACGACAGCAGCACGTCGGCCAGAGAGACGGGATACGCAAGCTGTGAATGATAGGCTGGTAGGTGGGTTTAGGCACATCTTCATATTTCTACCTGCCAATGTCGTTTTTATGGCTTGTAAATTCATACAATGGTCCCTTAAGCCTTCACGTGAAGTTTCATGGCAAGATGACTCGTTTTATATTTTTTACTATTTTTTAAACTTTTTGCTGTTCAAGATTTTTTAAAATTTTTTTCGAAAGGAGTTTTGGCCCCAAACTTGGTAGACATGATGCTTGTATTTTTTTTGGCATGCACAGAAAAATTCAGCTAAACACTCGAAGTGTACAAGATTTTGTGACCATTTGAAAAAAGTGTCCCCATTTCAGACACTTTAATGGCCACTGGCAGCAAACCTGTAAAATCTCAAATGCTCTTTAAGGGGGTGTGAGTTCTCAAGGTTTGATGAGGGATAGGGGGTCAATATAAGGGCAAAGTACCAACACCCATCGCATCCTGTGTGCACACCCCCTGGCCCCCCCAATCGTCGGAACCCCAATGCTGCTGGTCAGGTTCTCCTGCGATGCTCCGGTGATAGTGCCCCGACGAAGAAAATTATGGCACCAGCACATGGCCGAGCCCAATATGTGCTGCCGTAACCCTCGGTCCGGTCCGATCTTAGACTGCGAATGAACTCTGTATGCCTAAGTCAACCCACGAAACGAGCGTGCGGGTGCTCAGTCAGCCAGTGGGGCGGGATGCGCACGTCGGGGATTGGCCGGGTCCCCCTCTACTGTGGCCGATCCAGATGCCACAACCCTTGGTCTGATCCTATCTTAGACTGGGAATGAACTCCGTATGCCTAAGCCAACCGATTAAACGAGCGGGCGGGCACTGCGCCGGCCAAAGAAACGGGATGCACAAGCCGTGGATCGATAGGGTGGTAGGTGGGTTTAGGCACATCTTCATATTTTTGTGTGCCAATGTGATTTTTATGGCTTGTAAATTCATACAATGGTCCCTTAACCCTTCACATGAAGTTTCATGGCCAGAAGACTCGTTTTCTATTTTTCACGATTTTTGAAACTTTTTATGGTTCGGGATTTTTTAAAACTTTTTCGGAAGGAGTTTTGGCCCCAAACTTGGTAGACGCGATCCTTGTACTTTTGTTGGCATGCACAAAAAAATTCAGCTAAAAACTCGAAGTGTACAAGATTTTGTGACCATTTGAAAAAAGTGTCCCCATTTCAGACACTTTAATGGCTACTAGCAGCAGACCTGTAAAATCTCAAAAGCTCTTTAAGGGGGTGTGAGTTCTCGAGGTTTGATGAGGGATAGGGGGCCAATATAAGGGCCAAGTATGAGCACCTATCGTACATCATGTGCGCACACCCCCCCGGCCCCCCGATCGCCAGAACGCCAATGCCTCCCTTTAGGTTCTCCGGCGATAGTGCCCTGGCGAAGAGAAATGCGGCACCAGCACATGCCCGAGCCTAGCATGTGCTGCCACAACCCTCAGTCCGGTCCGATCTCAGACTACGAATGAACTTTGTACGCTTAGACTGGGAATGAACTCCGTATGCCTAATTCAAACCATGAAATGAGCGTGCGGGTGCTCAGCAGGCCAGAAGGGCAGAATGTGCAAGCCGAGGATCGGTCGGGTCCCCCTCTATGTGCTGTCGATCCTGCTGCCACCACCCTCGATCCGATCCTATCTTAGACTGGGAATAAACTCTGTATGCCTAAGCCAACCGACGAAACGAGCGGGCGGGCACTACGCTAGCCAGAGATACGGGATGCGAAAGCCGTGGATCGATAGGGTGGTAGGTGGGTTTAGGCACATCTTCATATTTCTACGTGCCAATGCCATTTTTATGGCTTGTAAATTCATACAATGGTCCCTTAAGTTTTCACGTGAAGTTTGATGGCAAGATGACTCGTTTTCTCTTTTTCACGATCTTCGAAACTTTTTGAGGTTCAGATTTTTTAAAATTTTTTTGAAAGGAGTTTTGGCCCCAAACTTGGTAGACGTGATCCTTGTATTTTTGTTGGCATGCACAAAAAAATTCAAGCAAAAACTCGAAGTGTACAAGATTTTGGGACCATTTGAAAAAAGTGTCCCAATTTCAGACACTTTATTGGCTACTGGCAGCAAACCTGTAAAATCTCAAATGCTCTTTAAGGGGGTGTGAGTTCTCGAGGTTTGATGAGGGATAGGGGGCCAATATAAGGGCCAAGTACCAGCACCCATTGCACATTATGTGCGCACACCCCCCGACCCCCCCGATCGCAGGAACCCCATTGCCGTCGGTCAGGTTCTTCGACGATGCTCCGACGATGGTGCCTCGGCGATGAAAAATGCGGCACCAGCACATGCCCGAGCCCAGCATGTGTTGTCGTAACCCTCGGTCTGATCCCATCTTAGACTGGGAATGAACTACGTATGCTTAGACTGGGAATGAACTCCGTATGCCTAAGTCAACCCACAAAACGAGCGTGTGGGCGCTCAGCCAACTAGAGGGGCGGGATGCGCAAGTCGAGGATCGGCCGGGTCCTCATTTGTGTGCTGCCAATCCTGCTACCGTAACCCTCGGTCCGATCTGATCCTAGACTGGGAATGAAAACCGTATGCCTGAGCCAACCGATGAAACGAGCGGGTAGGCAGGCGGGCGGGCAGGCAAGCTTAGACTGGGAATGAATTCCGTATGCCTAAGTCAACCCACGAAATGAGCGTGCGGGCGCTCAGCCTGCCAGAGGGGCTGGATGTGTAAGTCAGGGATTGGCCGGGTCATCCTCTGTATGCTATCGATCTTGCTACCACAATCCTCAGTCTGGTCCGATTTTAGACTAGGAATGAACTCCGTATGCCTAAGCCAACCGACGAAACGAGCGGGCGGGCAGACGGGCGGGCACTACGCCGACCAGACAAACGGGATGCGCAAGCCATGGATCGATAGGGTGGTAGGTGGGTTTAGGCACATCTTCATATTTCTACGTGCCAGTGCCATTTTTATGGCTTGTAAATTCATACAATGGTCCTTTAAGCCTTCACATGAAGTTTCATGGCAAGACGACTCCTTTTCCATTTTTCATGATTTTCAAAACTTTTCACGGTTCGAGATTTCTTAAAATATTTTCGAAAGGAGTTTTGGCCCCAAACTTGATCGACGTGATCCTTGTATTTTTGTTGGCATGCACAAAAACATTCAGCTAAAAACTCGAAGTGTACAAGATTTTGTGACCATTTGAAAAAAGTGTCCCCATTTCAGCCACTTTAATGGCTACTGGCAACAAACCTGTAAAATCTCAAATGCTCTTTAAAGAGGTGTGAGTTCTCGAAGTTTGATGAAGGATAGGGGGCCAATATAAGGGCCAAGTACCTGCACCCATCGCACATCATGTGTGCACAGCCCCCCGGCCCCCTCTATCGTCGAAACCCCAATGCCGCCGGTCAGGTTCTCCGACGAAGATCTAGTGATGGTGCCTTAGTGAAGAAAAATGCGGCACCAGCACATGCCTGAGCCCAGCATGTGCTGCCGCATCGCTCGATCCGATCCGATTTTAGACTGGGAATGAACTCCGTATGCTTAGACTTGGAATGAACTCCATATGACTAAGTCAACCCACGAAACAGGCGTGCGGGCGCTCAGCCGGCCAAAGGGGCAGGATGCGTAAGCCGGGGATCGGTCGGGTCCCCTTCTGTGTGCTGCCAATCTTGCTACCACAACCCTCGGTCTGGCCTGATCTTAGACTGGGAATGAACTTCGTATGCCTAAGCCAACCGACGAAACGAGCGGCCGGGCGGACGGGCGGGCAGTACGCCGGCCAGAGAGACAGGATGCGCAAGCCGTGGTTCGATAGGGTGGTTGGTGGGTTTAGGCACATCTTTGTATTTCTGCATGCCAATGTAATTTTTATGGCTTGTAAATTAATACAATGGTCCCTTAAGCATTCACGTGAAGTTTCATGGCATGACGACTCGTTTTCTATTTTTCACGATTTTTGAAACTTTTTGCAGTTTGAGATTTTTTAAAATTTTTTCGGAAAGAGTTTTGGCATCAAACTTGGTAGACATGATCCTTGCATTTTTGTTCGCATGCATAAAAAAATTCAGCTAAAAACTCGAACTGTACATGATTTGGTGACCATTTGAAAAAGGTGTCCCCATTTCAGACACTTTAATGGCTATTGGCAGCAAACCTGTAAAATCTCAAATGCTCTTTAAGGGGGTGTGAGTTCTCCAGGTTTGATGAGGGATAGGGGGCCAATATATGGGCCAAGTACCAGCACCCATCACACATCATGTGCGCACACCCCCCCGGCCCCCCCGATCATCGGAACCCCAATGGCATCGGTCAAGTTCTCCGATGATGCTCCGACGATGGTGCCCTGGCAAAGAACAATGCGGCACCAGCACCAGCCCGAGCCCAGCATGTGCTACCGCAACCCTCGGTCTAGTCCGATCTTAGACTGGGATTGAACTCTGTATGCTTAGGCTGGGAATGAACTCTGTATGCCTAAGTCAACCCATGAAACGAACGTGCGGGCGCTCAGCCGGCCAGAGGGGCGGGATGAGCAAGTCGGGGATCGGCTGGGACCCCCTTTGCATGCTACAAATCTTGCTACTGCAACACTCTGTCCGATCTAATCTTAGACTGGGAATAACTCCGTATGCCTGAGCTAACCGATGAAATGAGCACGCAGGCGGGCGGGCACTACGCCGGCCAGAGAGACAGGATGTGCAAGCCGTGGATCGATAGGGTTGTAGGTGGGTTTAGGCACATCTTCATATTTCTGCATGCCAATGCAATTTTTATGGCTTGTAAATTCATACAAAGGTCCCTGAAGCATTCACGTGAAGTTTCATGCCAAGTGGACTCGTTTTGTATTTTTCACGATTTTCGAAACTTTTTCCAGTTTGAGAGTTTTTAAAATTTTTTCGGAAAGAGTTTTGGCATCAAACTTGGTAGACATGATCCTTGCATTTTTGTTCGCATGCATAAAAAAATTCAGCTAAAAACTCGAACTGTACATGATTTGGTGACCATTTGAAAAAGGTGTCCCCATTTCAGACACTTTAATGGCTATTGGCAGCAAACCTGTAAAATCTCAAATGCTCTTTAAGGGGGTGTGAGTTCTTCAAGTTTGATGAGGGATAGGGGGCCAATATAAGGGCCAAGTACCAGTACCCATCGCACATCATGTGCGCACACCCCCTGGCTCCCCCAATCGTCGGAACCTCAATGCCGCCGGTCAGGTTCTCCGATGATGCTCCGACGATGGTGCCCTGACGAAGAAAAATGCGACACCAGCACATGCCTGAGCCCAGCATGTGCTGCCACAACCCTCGGTCCGATCCCATCTTAGACTGGCAATGAACTCCGTATGCTTAGACTGGGAATGAACTCTGTATGCCTAAGCCAACCGACGGAACGAGAGGGCAGGGGGCGGGCGGGCACTACGCCGGCCAGAGAGAAGGGATGCGCAAGTCATGGATCGATAGGGTGGTGGGGGGTTTAGGCACATCTTCATATTTCTGTGTGGCAATGCCATTTTTATGGTTTGTAAATTCATACAATGGTCCCTTAAGCCGTCACGTGAAGTTTCATGGCAAGATGACTCGTTTTCTATTTTTCATGATTTTTGAAACTTTTTACTGTTCGGGACATTTAAAAATTTTTTTGAAAGGAGTTTTGGCCCGAAACTTCGTAGACATGATCCTTGTATTTTTGTTGGCATGCACAAAACAATTCAGCTAAAAACTCGAAGTGTACAAGATTTTGTGACCATTTGAAAAAAGTGTCCCCATTTCAGACACTTTAATGGCTACTAGCAGCAGACCTGTAAAATCTCAAAAGCTCTTTAAGGGGGTGTGAGTTCTCAAGGTTTGATGAGGGATAGGGGGCCAATATAAGGGCCAAGTACCAGCACCCATCGCACATCATGTGCGCACACCCCCTGGCTCCCCCAATCGTCGGAACCTCAATGCCATCGGTCAGGTTCTCCAGCGATGCTCTGGCGATGGTGCACCGGTGAAGAAAAATGTGGCACCAGCATATGCCCGAGCCCAGCATGTGCTGTCGCAACCCTTGGTCCAGTCCCATCTTACACTGGGAATGAACTCCATACGCTTAGACTGGGAATGAACCCCGTATGCCTACATCAACCAACGAAATGAGCGTGCGGGCGCTCAACCGGTGAAAGGGGCGGGATACGCAAGCTGGGGATCGATCGGGTCCCCCTCTGCGTGCTACCGATCTTGCTGCCACAACCCTCGGTCCATCCTGATCTTAGACTGGGAATGAACTCCGTATGCCTAAGCCAACCCACGAAACGAGTGGGCGAGCACTACGCCGGCCAGAGAGACGGGATGCACAAGCCGCGGATCGATAGGGTGGTAGGTGGCTTTAGGCACATCTTCATATTTCTGCATGCCAATGCCATTTTTATTTCTTGTAAATTCATACAATGGTCCCTTAAGCCTTCACGTGAAGTTTCATGAAAAGACGACTCATTTTCTATTTTTCATGATTTTTAATACTTTTTGCGGTTTGAGATTTTTTAAAATTTTTTTGGAAGGAGTTTTGTCCCCAAACTTTGTAGACATGATCCTTGCACTTTTGTTGGCATGCACAAAAAAATTCAGCTACAAATTTAAAGTGTACAAGATTTTCTGACCATTTGAAAAAAGTGCCCCCATTTTAGACACTTTAATGGCTACTGGCAGCAAACCTGTAAAATCTCAAATGCTCTTTAAGGGGGTGTGAGTTCTCAAGGTTTGATGAGGGATAGGGGGCCAAAATAAGGGCCAAGTACCAGCACCCATCGCACATCATGTACGCGCACCCCCCGGCCCCCCCGATCGTCGAACCCCAATGCCGTCGGTCAGGTTCTCCGGCGATGCTCCGGCGATGGTGCCCCGACGAAGAAAAATGCAGCACCAGCACATCCTCGAGCGCAGCATGTGCTGCCGCAACCCTTGGTCAGGTCAGATCTTAGACTGGGAATGAACTCTGTATGCTTAGACTGGGAATGAACTCCGTATGCCTAAGTCAATCGACGAAATGAGCATGCGGGTGCTCATCCTACCATAAGTGCGGGATGTGCAAGCCGGGGATTGGTCGGGTCTCCCTCTACATGTTGCCGATCCTACTACAACAACCCTCGATCTGGTCTGATCTTAGACTGGGAATGAACTTCGTATGCCTAAGCCAACCGATGAAACGAGCGTGTGTGCGGACGGGCGGGCACTACACCGGCCAGAGAGACGGGATACGCAAGCCGTGGATCGATAGGGTGGTAGGTGGGTTTAGGCACATCTTCATATTTCTGCATGCCAATGCCATTTTTATGGCTTGTAAATTCATACAATGGTCCCTTAAGCCTTCACGTGAAGTTTCATGGCAAGACAACTCGTTTTCTATTTTTCACGATTTTTGAAACTTTTTATGGTTCGAGATTTTTTAAAATTTTTCGGAAAGAGTTTTGGCATCAAACTTGGTAGACGTGATCCTTGTATTTTTGTTGGCATTCACAAAAAAATTCAGCTAAAAACTCGAAGTGTACAAGATTTTGTGACCATTTAAAAAAAGTGTCCCCATTTCAGACACTTTAATGGCTACTGGCAGCAAACCTGTAAAATCTCAAATGCTCTTTAAGGGGTTGTGGGTGCTCGAGGTTTGATGAGGGATAGGGGGCCAATATAATAGCCAAGTACCACCACCCATCTTACATCATGTGCGCACAACCCCTCCCGACCCCACCGATCGTCGGAACCCCAATACCACCAGTCAGGTTCTCTGGCGACGGTTCGACGATGGTGCCCCGGTGAAGAAAAATACGGCACAAGCACATGCCCGAGCCTAGCATGTGCTGCTGTAACCCTCGATCCGATTCGATCTTAGATTGGGAATGAACTTTGTATCCTTAGACTGGGAATGAACTCCGAATGCCCAAGTCAACCCACGAAACGAGCGTGGAGGCGCTCAACCGGCCAGAGGGGCGGGATGCGCAAGCCGGGGATCGGTCGAGGTCGTGCTGCCGATCCTACTACCGCAACCCTCAGTTCGATTCGATCTTAGACTGGGAATGAACTCCGTATGCCTAAGCCAACCAACGAAACGAGCGGGCGGATGGGTGGGCGGGCGTGCGAGCACTACACCGGCTAGAGAGACGGGATGCGCAAGCCGTGGATCGATAGGGTGGTAGGTGGGTTTAGGCACATCTTCATATTTCTGCATGCCAATGCCATTTTTAGGGCTTGTAAATTCATACAATGGTCCCTTAAGCCTTCATGTGAAGTTTCATGGCAAGACTACTCGTTTTCTATTTTAAACGATTTTTGAAACTTTTTGTGGTTCGGGATTTTTTAAAATTTTTTCAGAAGGATTTTTGGCCCCAAACTTGGTAGACGTGATCCTTGTATTTTTGTTGGCATGCACAAAAATATTCAGCTAAAAACTTGAAGTGTACAAGATTTTGTGACCATTTGAAAAAGTGTCCCCATTTCAGACACTTTAATGGCTATTGGCAGCAAACCTATAAAATCTCAAATGCTCTTTAAGGGGGTGCGAGTTCTCAAGGTTTGATGAGGGATAGGGGGCCAATATAAGGGCCAAGTACCAGCGCCCATCCCACATCATGTGCGCACACCCCCCCGGCCCTCCCGATCGCCGGAACCCTAATGCCGTCGGTCAGGTTCTCCGGTGATGCTCCGGTGATGGTGCCCCGACGAAGAAAAATGTGGCACCAGCACATGCTCGAGCCCAGCATGTGCTACGGCAACCCTCGGTCTGGTCCGATCATAGACTGGGAATGAACTCCGTATGCCTAAGTCAACCCATGAAACGAGCGTGCGGGAGCTTAGCCAGCTAGAAGGGCGGGATGTGCAAGCTGGGTCCCCCTCTACGTGCTGTTGATCCTGCTACCGCAACCCTTGGTTCGGTTCAATCTTAGACTGGGAATGAACTTCGTATGCCTACGCCAACTGACAAAACGAGCGAGCAGGCGAGCGGGCACTACGCCGGCCAGAGACACGAGATGCACAAGCCATGGATCGATAGGGTGGTAGGTGGGTTTAGGCACATCCTCATATTCCTATGTGCCAATGCCATTTTTATGGCTTGTAAATTCATACAATGGCCCTTAACCCTTCACGTGAAGTTTCATGGAAAGATGACTCGTTCTCTATTTTTCATAATTTTTGAAACTTTTTGCAGTTCAAGATTTTTTAAAATTTTTTCGGAAGGCGTTTTGGCCCCAAACCTGGTAGACATGATCCTTGTATTTTTGTTGGCATGCATAAAAAAATTCAGCTAAAAACTTGAAGTGTACAAGATTTTGTGACCATTTGAAAAAAGTGTCCCCATTTCAGACACTTTAATGGCTACTAGCAGCAAACGTCTAAAATCTCAAATGCTCTTTAAGGGGGTGTGAGTTCTCGAGGTTTGACGAGGGATAAGGGGCCAATATAAGGGCCAAGTACCCGCACCCATCGCACATCATGTGCGCACACCCCCCCGGCACCCTCGATCGCTGGAACCCCAATGCCGCCGGCCAGGTTCTCCAGCGATGCTCCGACGATGGTGCCCCGACGAAGAAAAATGCGGCACCAGCACATGCCCGGGCCCAGCATGTGCTACTGTAACCCTCGGTCCGGTCCGATCTTAGACTAGGATTGAACTCCGTATGCTTAGACTAGGAATAAACTTCGTATGCCTAAGCAAACCCACGAAACGAACGTGCGGGCGCTCAGCCGGCCAGAGGGGCGGAATGCGCAAGCTGGGTCCCCCTTTGCGTGCTGTCGATCCTGCTGCTGCAACCCTCGGTCCAGTCTAATCTTAGACTGGAAATGAACTCCGTATGCCTAAGCCAACCGACGAAACGAGCGGGCGGGCGGGCGGGCGGGCACTACGTCAGCCAGAGAGACGGGATGCGCAAGCCGTGGATCGATAGGGTGGTAGGTGGGTTTAGGCACATCTTCATATTTCTACGTGCCAATGCCTTTTTTATGTCTTGTAAATTGATACAATGGTTCCTTAAGCCTTCACGTGAAGTTTCATGGCAAGACGACTTGTTTTCTATTTTTCATGATTTTCAAAACTTTTAGCATTTCGAGATTTTTTTAAATTTTTTTGGAAGGATTTTTGGCCCCAAACTTGGTAGACGTGATCCTTGTATTTTTTTTAGCATGCACAAAAAAATTCAGCTAAAAAATAAAAGTGTACAAGATTTTGTGACCATTTGAAAAAAGTGTCCCCATTTCAGACACTTTAATGGCCACTGGCAGCAAACCTGTAAAATCTCAAATGCTCTTTAACGGGGTGTGAGTTCTAGAGGTTTGATGAGGGATAGGGGGCCAATATAAGGGCCAAGTTCCAGCACCCATCGCACATCATGTGCGCACACCCCCCCGGGCCCCCCCGATCGTCGGAACCCCAATGCCGTCGGTCACCATGTGCTGCTGTAACCCTCGGTCTAGTTCGATCTTAGACTGGGAATGATCTCCGTACGCTTAGACTGGGAATGAATTTCGTATGCCTAAGTCAACCCACGAAATGAGCGTGCGGGCGCTCAGCGGGCCAGAAGGGTGAGATGCACAAGCCGAGTCCCCCTTTACGTGCTGTCGATCCTGCTGTCGCAACCCTCGGTGCAGTGTAATGTTAGACTGGGAATGAACTCAGTATGCCTAAGCCAACCGACTAAACGAGCGGGCGGGTGGGCGGGCACTATGTCGGCTAGAGAGACGGGATGCATAAGCCATTGATCGATAGGGTGGTAGGTGGGTTTAGGCACATCTTCATGTTTCTGCATGCCAATTCCATTTTTATGGCTTGTAAACTCATACAATGGTCCCTTAAGCCTTCACGTGAAGTTTCATGGCAAGATGACTCGTTTTTTATGTTTCACGATTTTCAAAAATTTTTATGGTACGAGATTTTTTAAAATTTTTTCGAAAGGAGTTTTGGCCCCAAACTTGGTAGATGAGATCCTTGTATTTTTTTTTGGCATGCACAAAAAAATTCACCTAAAAACTCGAAGTGTACAAGATTTTGTGACCATTTGAAAAAAGTGTCCCCATTTCAGACACTTTAATGGCTACTAGCAGCAAACCTGTAAAATCTCAAATGCTCTTTAAGGGGTGTGAGTTCTTATGGTTTGATGAGGGATAGGGGGCCAATAGAAGGGCCAAGTACCAGCATCCATCGCACATCATGTGTGCACACCCCCCCCGTCCCCCCGATCTCCAGAACCCCAATGCCGCCGGTCAGGTTCTCCGACGATGCTCTGACGATGGTGCCCCGACGAAGAAAAATGCTGCACCAGCACATGCCCGAGCCCAGCATGTGCTGTCGCAACCCTTGGTCCAGTCCGATCTTAGACTGGGAATGAACTCCGTATGCTTAGACTGGGAATGAACTCCGTATCCCTAAGTCAACCCACGAAACGAGCGTGCGGGTGCTCAGTCGGCCAGAGGGGCAGAACGCACAAGCTGGGGATCAATCGGGTCCCCCTCTGCGTGCTATCGATCCTGCTATCGAAACCCTCAATCCGGTCTGATCTTAGACTGGGAATGAACTCCATATGCCTAAGCCAACTAACGAAACGGGCGGGCGGGTACTACGCTAGCCAGAGAGACAGGATGCGCAAGTCATGGATCGATAGGGTGGTAGGTGGGTTTAGGTACATCTTCATATTTCTGCATGCCAATGCCATTTTTATGGCTTGTAAATTCATACAATGGTCCTTTAAGCCTTCACGTGAAGTTTCATGGCAAGACAACTCATTTTTTATTTTTCATGATTTTTGAAACTTTTTGTGGTTCGGGATTTTTAAAATTTTTTCGGAAGGATTTTTAGCCCCAAACTTGGTAGAGGTGATCCTTTTATTTTTGTTGGCATGCAAAAAAAAATTCAGCTAAAAACTCAAAGTATACAAGATTTTGTGACCAATTGAAAAAAGTGTCCCCATTTCAGACACTTTAATGCCTACTGGTAGCAAACCTGTAAAATCTTAAATGCTCTTTAAGGGGGTGTGAGTTCTCAAGGTTTGATGAGGGATAGGGGGCCAATATAATGGCCAAGTACCAGCACCCATCGCACATCATGTGCGCACAACCCCCCGACCCCCCCGATCGCCGGAACCCCAATGCCGCCGGTCAGGTTCTCTGACGATGCTCCGGTGATGGTGCCCCGACGAAGAAAAATGCGGCACCAGCACATGCCCGAGCCTAGCATGTGCTACCGTAACCCTCAGTTCGGTCCGATCTTAGATTGGGAATGAACTCCGTATGCCTAAGTCAACCCACGAAATGGGCTTACGGGCGTTCAGCCGACCAGACAGGCGGGATGCGCAAGCCAGGGATCGGTCGGGTCCTCCTCTACGTGCTGCCGATCCTACTATTGCAACCCTCGGTCTGGTCCAATCTTAGACTGTGAATGAACTCCGTATGCCTAAGCCAACCGATGAAACGAGCGGGTGAGCGGGCGGGCACTATGCCGACCAGAGAGACGGGATGCGCAAGCCGTGGATCGATAGGGTGGTAGGTGGGTTTAGGCACATCTTCATATTTCTACGTGCCAATGCCATTTTTATGGCTTGTAAATTCATACAATGGTCCTTTAAGCCTTCACGTGAAGTTTAAGGGCAAGACGACTCATTTTCTATTTTTCATGATTTTCAAAACTTTTCACGGTTCGAGATTTTTTAAAATTCTTTTGGAATGGGTTTTGGCCCCAAACTTAGTCGACATCATCCTTGTATTTTTGTTGGCATGCACAAAAAAATTCAGCTAAAAACGCAAAGTGTACAAGATTTTGTGACCATTTGAAAAAAGTGTCCCATTTCAGACACTTTAATGGCTACTGACAGCAAACCTGTAAAATCTCAAATGCCGTTTTTATGGCTTGTAAATTCATACAATGGTCCCTTAAGCCTTCACGTGAAGTTTCATGGCAAGACGATTCATTTTCTATTTTTCACGATTTTTGAAACTTTTTACGGTTCAGGATTTTTTAAAATTTTTTCGGAAGGATTTTTACCCCAAACTTGGTAGACGTGATGCTTGTATTTTTGTTGGCATGCATAAAAAAATTCAGCTAAAAACTCGAAGTGTACAAGATTTTCTGACCATTTGAAAAAAGTGTCCCCATTTCAGACACTTTAATGGCTACTGGCAGCAAACCTGTAAAATCTCAAATGCTCTTTAAGGGGGTGTGAGTACTCGAGGTTTGATGAGGGATAGGGGCCAATATAAGGGCCAAGTTCCAGCACCCATCGCACATCATGTGCGCACACCCCCCGGGGCCCCCCCGATCGTCGGAACCCCAATGCCGTCGGTCACCATGTGCTACTGTAACCCTCGGTCTAGTTCGATCTTAGACTGGGAATGATCTCCGTACGTTTAGACTGGGAATGAATTTCATATGCCTAAGTCAACCCATGAAATGAGCGTGCGGGCGCTCAGCTGGCCAGAAGGGTGGGATGCACAAGCCGAGTCCCCCTTTGCGTGCTGCCGATCCTGCTATCGCAACCCTCGGTCCAGTCTAATGTTAGACTGGGAATGAACTCAGTATGCCTAAGCCAACCGACTAAACGAGCGGGCGGGTGGGCGGGCACTATGTCGGCTAGAGAGACGAGATGCATAAGCCATTGATCGATATGGTGGTAGGTGGGTTTAGGCACATCTTCATGTTTCTGCATGCCAATGCCATTTTTATGGCTTGTAAACTCATACAATGGTCCCTTAAGCCTTCACGTGAAGTTTCATGGCAAGATGACTCGTTTTTTATGTTTCACGATTTTCAAAAATTTTTATGGTACGAGATTTTTTTAAATTTTTTCGAAAGGAGTTTTGGCCCCAAACTTGGTAGATGTGATCCTTGTATTTTGTTTTTGCATGCACAAAAAAATTCACCTAAAAACTCGAAGTGTACAAGATTTTGTGACCATTTGAAAAAAGTGTCCCCATTTCAGACACTTTAATGGCTACTAGCAGCAAACCTATAAAATCTCAAATGCTCTTTAAAGGGTGTGAGTTCTTATGGTTTGATGAGGGATAGGGGGCCAATAGAAGGGCCAAGTACCAGCACCCATCGCACATCATGTGTGCACACCCCCCCCGTCCCCCCGATCGCCAGAACCCCAATGCCGCCGGTCAGGTTCTCCGACGATGCTCTGACGATGGTGCCCCGACGAAGAAAAATGCTACACCAGCACATGCTCGAGCCCAGCATGTGCTGTCGCAACCCTTGGTCCAGTCCGATCTTAGATTAGGAATGAACTCCATGTGCTTAGACTGGGAATGAACTCCGCATCCCTAAGTCAACCCACGAAACGAGCGTGCGGGTGCTCAGTCGGCCAGAGGGGCAGAACGCACAAGCTGGGGATCAACCGGGTCCCCCTCTGTGTGCTATCGATCCTGCTACCGAAACCCTCGATCTGGTCTGATCTTAGACTGGGAATGAACTCCGTATGCCTAAGCCAACTAACGAAACGGGCGGGCGGGTACTATGCTAGCTAGAGAGACAGGATGCGCAAGTCATGGATCGATAGGGTGGTAGGTGGGTTTAGGCACATCTTCATATTTCTGCGTGCCAATGCCATTTTTATGGCTTGTAAATTCATACAATGGTCCTTTAAGCCTTCACGTGAAGTTTCATGGCAAGACAACTCATTTTTTATTTTTCATGATTTTTGAAACTTTTTGTGGTTCGGGATTTTTAAAATTTTTTCGGAAGGATTTTTAGCCCCAAACTTGGTAGAGGTGATCCTTTTTTTTTGTTGGCATGCAAAAAAAAAATTCAGCTAAAAACTCAAAGTATACAAGATTTTGTGACCAATTGAAAAAAGTGTCCCCATTTCAGACACTTTAATGCCTACTGGCAGCAAACCTGTAAAATCTTAAATGCTCTTTAAGGGGGTGTGAGTTCTCAAGGTTTGATGAGGGATAGGGGGCCAATATAATGGCCAAGTACCAGCACCCTTCGCACATCATGTGCGCACAACCCCCCGACCTCCCCGATCGCAGGAACCCCAATGCCGCCGGTCAGGTTCTCTGACGATGCTCCGCGATGGTGCCCCGACGAAGAAAAATGCGGCACCAGCACATGCCCGAGCCCAGCATGTGCTACCGTAACCCTCAGTTCGGTTCGATCTTAGACTGGGAATGAACTCTGTATGCCTACGTCAACCCACGAAATGAGCTTACGGGCGTTCAGCCGACCAGAGAGGCGGGATGCGCAAGCCAGGGATCGATCGGGTCCCCTTTACATGCTGCCGATCCTACTATTGCAACCCTCGGTCTGGTCCAATCTTAGACTGTGAATGAACTCCGTATGCCTAAGCCAACCGATGAGATGGGATGCGCAAGCCGTGGATCGATAGGGTGGTAGGGGGGTTTAGGCACATCTTCATATTTCTACGTGCCAATGCCATTTCACGTGAAGTTTCATGGCAAGACGACTCCTTTTCTATTTTTCATGATTTTCAAAACTTTTCACGGTTCGAGATTTTTAAAAATTTTTTTGGAATGGGTTTTGGTCCCAAACTTAGTCGACGTCATCCTTGTATTTTTGTTGGCATGCACAAAAAAATTCAGCTAAAAACGCGAAGTGTACAAGATTTTGTGACCATTTGAAAAAAGTGTCCCCATTTCAGACACTTTAATGGCTACTGACAGCAAACCTATAAAATCTCAAATGCCCTTTAAGGGGGTGTGACTTCTCGAGGTTTGATGCGGGATAGTGGGCCAATATAAGGGCCAAGTACCAGCACCCATCGCACATCATGTGCGCACACCCCCCGGCCCCCCGATCGTCGGAACCTCATTGCAGCCGGTCAGGTTGTCCGACGATGCTCTGACGATGGTGTCCCGACGAAGAAAAATACGGCACCAGCACATGCCCGAGCCTAGAATGTGCTGCCACAACCCTCGGTCCGGTCCGATCTTAGACTGGGAATGAACTACGTATGCGTAACCCAACCGACGAAACGAGCGAGCAGGCGAGAACTATGTCGGCCAGAGAGACTGGATGCGCAAGCCGTGGATCGATAGGGTGGTAGGTGGGTTTAGGCACATCTTCATATTTCTGCATTCCAATGCCATTTTTATGTCTTGTAAATTCATACAATGGTCCCTTAAGCATTCACATGAAGTTTAATGGCAAGACGACTCGTTTTCTATTTTTCACAATTTTTGAAACTTTTTGCGGTTCGGGATTTTTTAAAATTTTTTCAGAACAAGTTTTGGTCCCAAACTTGGTAGACGTGATCCTTGTATTTTTGTTGGCACGCAAAAAAAAATTCAGCTAAAAACTCGAAGTGTACAAGATTTTGTGACCATTTGAAAAAAGTGTCCCCATTTCAGACACTTTAATGGCTATTGGCAGCAAACCTGTAAAATCTCAAATGCTCTTTAAGGGGGTGTGAGTTCTCGAGGTTTGATGAGGGAGAGGGGGCCAAGATAAGGGCCAAGTACCAGCACCCATCGTACATCATGTGCGCACACCCCCCGGCCCCCCCGATCGTCGGAACCCCATTGCAGCCGGTCAGGTTCTCAGGCGATGCTCCGGCGATGGTGTCTCGGTGAAGAAAAATGCGGCACCAGCACATGCCCGAGCCCAGAATGTGCTGCCACAACCCTCGGTCTGGTCCGATCTTAGACTGGGAATGAACTGCGTATGCATAAGCCAACCGACGAAACGAGCGAGCAGGCGGGAACTACGCCGGCCAGAGAGACTGGATGCGCAAGCCGTGGATCGATAGGGTGGTAGGTGGGTTTAATCACATCTTCATACTTCTACTTGCCAATGTCATTTTTATGGCTTGTAAATTCATACAATGGTCCCTTAAGCCTTCACGTGAAGTTTCATGGCAAGACGACTCATTTTCTATTTTTCACGATTTTTGAAACTTTTTACGGTTCAGGATTTTTTAAAATTTTTTCGGAAGGATTTTTACCCCAAACTTGGTAGACGTGATGCTTGTATTTTTGTTGGCATGCATAAAAAAATTCAACTAAAAACTCGAAGTGTACAAGATTTTGTGACCATTTGAAAAAAGTGTCCCCATTTCAGACACTTTAATGGCTACTGGCAGCAAACCTGTAAAATCTCAAATGCTCTTTAAGGGGGTGTGAGTTCTCGAGGTTTGATGAGGGATAGGGGCCAATATAAGGGCCAAGTTCCAGCACCCATCACACATCATGTGTGCACACCACCCCCGGCCCCCTGATCACCGGAACCCCAATGCCGTCGGTCAGGTTCTCCGACAATGCTCCGACGATGGTGCCCCGACGAAGAAAAATGTAGCACCAGCACATGCCCGAGCCCAGCATCTGCTACCACAACACTCGATCCTATCTGATCTTAGGCTGGGAATGAACTTCGTATGCTTAGACTGGGAATGAACGCCGTATGCCTAAGCCGACAGACGAAACGAGCGGGCGGGCGGACGGGCGGGCACTACGCCGACCAGAGAGACGGGATGCGCAAGTCGTGGATCGATAGGGTGGTGGTAGGTGGGTTTGGGCACATCTTCATATTTCTGCATGCCAATGCCATTTTTATGGCTTGTAAATTCATACAATGGTCCCTTAAGCCTGCACGTGAAGTTTCATGGCAAGACGACTCATTTGCTATTTTTCACGATTTTTGAAACTTTTTAAGCTTCGTGATTTTTTAAAATTTTTTCGGAAGGAGTTTTGTCACCAAACTTGGTAGACGTGATCCTTGTATTTTTGTTGGCATGCACAAAAAAATTGAGCTAAAAACACAAAGTGTACAAGATTTTGTGATCATTTAAAAAAAGTGACCCCATTTCAAACACTTTAATAGCTACTGGCAGCAAACCTGCAAAATCTCAAACACTCTTTAAGGGGGTGTCAGTTCTTGAGGTTTGATGAGGGATAGGGGGCCAATATAAGGGCCAAGTACCAGCACCCACCGCACATCATGTGTGCACACCCCCACCGGCCCCCCGATCACTGGAACCTCAATGCCGCCGGTCAGGTTCTCCGACGATGCTCCGACGATGGTCCCCCGACGAAGAAAAATGCAGCACCAGCACATGCCCGAGCCCAGCATGTGCTGCCGTAACCCTCGGTCCGGTTCGATCTTAGACTGAGATGAACTCTGTATGCTTAGACTGGGAATGAACTCTGTATGCCTAAGTCAACCCACAAAACGAGCGTGCGGGCCCTCAGCCGGCCAGAGGGGCGGGATGCACAAGGCAGGGATCAGTCGGGTCACCCTCTGTGTGCTATCATTCCTGCTACCGCAACCCTTGGTTTGGTCCGATCTTAGACTGGGAATGAACTCCGTATGGCTAAGCCAACCGACGAAACGAGCGCGCGGGCAGACGGGCGGGCAGTACACTGACCAGTGAGACGGGATGCGCAAGCCATGGATCGATAAGGTGGTAGGTGGGTTTAGGCACATCTTCATATTTCTACGTGCCAATGCTATTTTTTGGCTTGTAAATTCATACAATGGTCCCTTAGGCCTTCACGTGATGTTTCATGGCAAGACGACTCCTTTTCTATTTTTCATGATTTTTGAAACTTTTTATGGTTTGGGATTTTTTAAAATTTTTTCGCAAGGAGTTTTGGCCCCAAACTTGGTAGATGTGGTCCTTGTATTTTTTTTGGCATCCACAAAAAAATTCAACTAAAAACTCAAAGTGTACAAGATATTGTGATCATTTAAAAAAAGTGACCCCATTTCAGACACTTTATTGGCTACTGGCAGCAAACCTGTAAAATCTCAAATGCTGTTTAAGGGGGTGTGAGTTCTTGAGGTTTGATGAGGGATAGGGGCCCATATATGGGCCAAGTACCAGCACCCATCACACATCATGTGTGCACACCACCCTCGGCCCCCCCGATCACGGAACCCCAATGCCGCCGGTCAGGTTCTTCGACAATGCTCCAGCGTGGTGCCCCGGCGAAGAAAAATACAGCACCAGCACATGCCCGAGCCCAGCATGTGTTGCCACAACACTCGATCCGGTCTGATCTTAGACTGGGAATAAACTCCGTATGCCTAAGTCAACCCACGAAACGAGCATGCGGGCGTTCAGCCTGCCAGAGGGGCGGGATGCGCAAGCTAGGGATCGACCGGGTACCCCTCTGCGTGCTACGATCCTACTGTTGCAACCCTCGGTCCGGTCTGATCTTAGACTGGGAATGAACTCTGTATGCCTAAGCCAACTGACGAAACGAACGGGCGGACGGGTGGGCGGGCACTACGTCGACTAGAGAGACGAGATGCGCAAGCCGTGGATCGATAGGGTGGTAGGTGGGTTTAGGCACATCTTCATATTTCTACATGCCAATGCCATTTTTATGGCTTGTAAATTCATACGATGGTCCCTTAAGCCTTCACGTGAAGTTTCATGGCAAGACGACTCATTTTTTATTTTTCACGATTTTTGAAACTTTTTGTGGTTCCAGATTTTTTAAAATTTTTTTAGAAGGAGTTTTGGCCCCAAACATGATAGATGTGATCCTTGTATTTTTGTTGGCATGCACAAAAAAAATCAACTAAAAACTCGAAGTGTACAAGATTTTGTGACCATTTGAAAAAGTGTCCCCATTTCAGACACTTTAATGGCTACTGGCAGCAAACCTGTAAAATCTCAAATGCTCTTTAAAGGGGTGTGAGTTCTCGAGGTTTGATGAGGGATAGGAGCCAATATAAGGGCCAAGTACCAGCACCCATCGCACATCATGTGCGCACACCCCCCGGCCCCCTCGATCGTCGGAACCCCAATGCAACCAGTCAGGTTCTCCGGTGATGCTCCGGCGATCGTGCCCCGACAAAGAAAAATACGGCACCAGCACATGCCCGATCCTAGCATGTGCTACCACAACCCTCGGTCTGATCCGATCTTAGACTGGGAATGAACTCCGTATGCCTAAGTCAACCCACGAAATGAGCGTGCGAGCGCTCAGCCGGCCAGAGCGGCGGGATACGCAAGTCGGGGATCGGTCGGGTCCCCCTCTCCGTGCTACCGATCTTGCTACCGCAACCCTCGGTCTGGTCTGATCTTAGACTGGGAATGAACTTTGTATGCCTAAGCCAGCCGATGAAATGAGCGGGCGGGCGGGCGTGTGGGCACTACGCCGGCCAGAGTGACGGGATGTGGAAGCCGTGGATCGATAGGGTGGTAGGTGGGTTTAGGCACATCTTCATATTTCTGCGTGCCAATGCCATTTTTATGGCTTGTAAATTCATACAATGGCCACTTAAGCCTTCACTTGAAGTTTTATGGCAAGACGACTCGTTTTCTTTTTTTTACGATTTTCAAAGCTTTTTGCGGTTCGAGATTTTTTATAATTTTTTCAGAAGGAGTTTTGGCCCCAAACTTGGTAGTCATGATCCTTGTATTTTTGTTGTAATGCACAAAAAAAGTTAGCAAAAAACTAGAAGTGTACAAGATTTTGTGACCATTTGAAAAAAGTGTCCCCATTTCAGACACTTTAATGGCTACTGGCAGCAAACTTGTAAAATCTCAAATGCTCTTTAAGGGGGTGTGAGTTCTCGAGGTTTGATGAGGGATAGGGGCCAATATAAGGGCCAAGTACCAACACTCATCGCACATCATGTGTGCACACCCCCGGCCCCCCCGATCATCGGAACCCCAATGCCACCAATCAGGTTCTCCGGCGATGCTCCGGTGATCATGCCCCGATGAAGAAAAATGCGACACCAGCACATGCCCGATCCTAGCATGTGCTGCCACAACCCTCGGTCTGATCCGATCTTAGACTGGGAATGAATTCCGTATGCCTAAGTCAACCCACGAAACGAGCGTGTGGGCGCTCAACCGGCCAGAGGGTCGGGAAGCACAAGCTGGTGATCGGCGGGTCCCCCTCTACATGCTGCCGATCCTAATACCGCAACCCTCGGTCCAATCCGATCTTAGACTGGAATGAACTCCGTATGCCTAAGCCAACCGATGAAACGAGTGGGCGGGCGGGCGGCGGGCACTACGCTGACAAAAGAGACGGGATGCGCAAGCCGTTGATCAAGAGGGTGGTGGTAGGTGGGTTTAGGCACATCTTCATATTTTTGCATGCCAATGCCATTTTTATGGCTTGTAAAATTCCTACAATGGTCCCTAAAGCCTTCACGTGAAGTTTCATGGCAAGACGACTAGTTTGCTGTTTTTCATAATTTTTGAAACTTTTTACGGTTCGAGATTTTTCAAAATTTTTTCAGAAAGAGTTTTAGCCCCGAACTTTGTAGACATGATCCTTGTATTTTTTTTGGCATGCACTAAAAAATTCAACTAAAAACTCGACGTGTACAAGATTTTGTGACCATTTGAAAAATGTGTCCCCATTTCAGACACTTTAATGGCTACTAGCAGCAAACCTGTAAAATCTCAAATGCTGTTTAAGGAGGTGTGAGTTCTCGAGGTTTGATGAGGGATAGGGGGCCAATATAAGGGCCAAGTACCGGCACCCATCGCACATCATGTGCGTACACCCCCCCCCGCCCCTATCGTCGGAACCCCAATGTCGTCGGTTAGGATCTCCGGTGATGCTCCGACGATGGTGCCCCGGCAAAGAAAAATACGGCACCAGCACATGCTCGAGCCCAGCATGTGCTGCCGCAACCCTCGGTCTGGTCCGATCTTAGATCAGGAATGAGCTCCATATGCTTAGACTGGAAATGAACTCCGTATGCCTAAGCTAACAGACGGGCGGGCGGCCGGGCACTACGCCGACCAGAGAGACGGGATGAGGAAGCTGTGGATCGATAGGGTGGTGGTAGGTGGGTTTAAGGACATCTTCATATTTCTGTGTGCCAATGCCATTTGTATGGCTTTTAAATTCCTACAATGGTCCCTAAAGCCTTCACGTGAAGTTTCATGGCAAGACGACTCGTTTTCTATTTTTCATGATTTTCAAAACTTTTTACGATTCGAGATTTTTTAAAATTTTATTGGAAAGAGTTTTAGCCCAAACTTGGTAGACGTGATCCTTGTATTTTTTTGGCATGCATAAAAAAATTCAGCTAAAAACTTGACGTGTACAAGATTTTGTGACCATTTGAAAAAAGTGTCCCCATTTCAGAGACTTTAATGGCTACTGGCAGCAAACCTGTAAAATCTCGAATGCTCTTTAAGGGGGTGTGAGTTCTCGAGGTTTGATGAGGTATAGGGGGCCAATATAAGGGCCAAGTACCAGCACCAATCGCACATCATGTGCGCACACTCCCCGGCCCCCCCGATCGTCGAAACCCCAATGCCGCCGGTCAGGTTCTCCGACGATGCTCCGACGATGGTGCCCCGACGAAGAAAAATGTGGCACCAGCACATGCCCAAGCCCAGCATGTGCTGCCGTAACCCTCAGTCCGGTCCGATCTTCGACTGGGAATGAACTCCGTATGCTTAGACTGGGAATGAACACCGTATGCCTAAGTTAACGCACAAAATGAGCGTGCGGGCACTCAGCGGGCCAGAGGGGTGGGATGCGCAAGCCGGGGATCGGTCGGGTCCCCCTCTGCATGCTATCGATCCTACTACTGCAACCTTCAGTCCGAGCTGATCTTAGACTGGGAATGAACTCTGTATGCCTAAGCCAACCGATGAAACGAGTGGGCGGGCGGACGGGCGGGCGGGCACTACGCCGACCAGAGAGACGGGATGTACAAGCCGCGGATCGATAGGGTTGTAGGTGGGTTTAGGCATATCTTCATATTTCTGCATGCCAATGCCGTTTTTATGGCTTGTAAATTCATACAATGGTCCCTTAAGCCTTCACGTGAAGTTTCATGGCGAGACGACTCGTTTTTTATTTTTCACAATTTTTGAAACTTTTTACGGTTCGGGAATTTTTTAAAATTTTTTTGGAAGGAGTTTTGGCCCCAAACTTGGTAGACATGATCCTTCTATTTTTGTTGAAATGCACAAAAAAATTCAGCTAAAAACTCGTAGTGTACAAAATTTTGTGACCATTTAAAAAAGTGACCCCATTTCAGACACTTTAATGGCTACTGGCAGCAAACCTGTAAAATCTCAAATGCTCTTTAAGGGGGTGTCAGTTCTCGAGGTTTGATGAGGGATATGGGGCCAATATAAGGGCCAAGTACTAGTACCCATCGCAAATCATGTGCGCACACCCCCACGGCCCCCTCGATCGTCGGAACCCCAATGCCGTCGTTCAGATTCTCCGACGATGCTCCGACGATGGTGCCCCAGCGAAGAAAAATGTGACACCAGCACAAGCCCGAGCCCAGCATGTGCTATCGCAACCCTCGGTCCGGTCCGATCTTTGACTGGGAATGAACTACGTATGCTTAGACTAGGAATGAACTCCGTATGCCTAAGTGAACCCACGAAACGAGCGTGCGGGCGCTCAGCCGACCAGAGGGGCGAGATGCGCAAGCCGGGGATCGACCGAGTCCCCCTCTACGTTTTGCTGATCCTGCTGTCGCAACCCTCGGTCTGGTCTGATCTTAGACTAGGAATGAACTCCGTATGCTTAGACTGGGAATGAACACCATATGCCTAAGTCAACCCACAAAACGAGCGTGCGGGCACTCAGTGGGCCAGAGGGGCAGGATGCACAAGCCGGGGATCGGTCGGGTCCCCCTCTGCGTGCTATCGATCCTACTACTGCAACCTTCAGTCTGATCTGATCTTAGACTGGGAATGAACTCCGTATGCCTAAGCCAGCCGATGAAACGAGCGGGCGGACGGGTGGGCGGGCACTACGCCGACCAGAGAGACGGGATGCGCAAGCCGTGGATCGATAAGGTGGTAGGTGGGTTTAGGCACATCTTCATATTTTTGCAAGCCAATGCCATTTTTATGGCTTGTAAATTCATACAATGGTCCCTTAAGCCTTCACGTAAAGTTTCTTGGCAAGACGACTCATTTTCTATTTTTCACAATTTTTTGAAATTTTTACGATTCGGGATTTTTTAAAATTTTTTCGAAAGCAGTTTTGACCCCAAACTTGGTAGACGTGATCCTTGTATTTTTGTTGGCATGCACAAAACAATTCAGCTAAAAACTTGAAGTGTACAAGATTTTGTGACCATTTGAAAAAAGTGTCCCCATTTCAGCCACTTTAATGGCTACTGACAGCAAACCTGTAAAATCTCAAATGCCCTTTAAGGGGTTGTGAGTTCTCAAGGTTTAAAGAGGGATAGGGGGCTGATATAAGGGCCAAGTACCAGCACCCATCGCACATCATCTGCGCACCCCCCGGCCCCCCCGATCGTCGGAACCCCAATGCCGACGGTCAGGTTCTCCGACGATGCTTCGGCGATGGTGCCCCGACAAAGAAAAATGCGACACCAGCATATGCCCGAGCCCAGCATGTGCTGCCGTAACCCTCGGTCCGGTCCGATCTTAGATTGGGAATGAACTCCGTATGCTTAGACTGGGAATGAACTCCGTATCCCTAAGTCAATAACGAAACGAGCGTGCGGGCGCTCAGCCGGCCAGAGGGGCGGGATGCGCAAGTCAGGGATCGACCGAGTCCCCCTCTACGTGCTACCGATCTTGCTGCCACAACCCTCGGTCTGGTCTGATCTTAGACTGAGAATGAACTTCGTATGCCTAAGCCAACTGACGAACGAGGGGGCGGGCGGGCACTACGCCGGCTAGAGAGACGGGATCCGCAAGCCGTGGATCGATAGGGTGGTAGGTGGGTTTAGGCACATCTTTATATTTCTGTGTGGCAATGCCATTTTTATGGCTTGTAAATTCATACAATGGTCACTTAAACCTTCACGTGAAGTTTCATGGCAAAATGACTCGTTTTCTATTTTTCATGATTTTTGAAACCTTTTACGATTCAAGATTTTTTAAAATTTTTTTGGAAGTTGTTTTGGCCCCAATCTAATTAGACGTGATCCTTGTACTTTTTTTGGCATCCACAAAAAAATTCAGCTAAAAACTCGAAGTGTACAAGATTTTGTGACCATTTGAAAAAAGTGTCCCCATTTCAGACACTTTAATGGCTATTGGCAGCAAACCTGTAAAATCTCAAATGCTCTTTAAGGGGGTGTGAGTTCTCAAGGTTTGATGAGGGATAGGGGGCCAATATAAGGGCTAAGTACCAGCACCCATCGCACATCATGTGTGCACAACCGCCCCGGCCCCCTTGATCGTTGGAACCCTAATGTCACCGATCAGGTTCTCTGGCGATGCTCCGACGATGGTGCCCCGTCGAAGAAAAATGCGGTACCAGCACATGATCGAGCCCAGCATGTGCTGCCGCAACCCTTTGTCTGGTCCGATCTTAGACTGGGAATGAACTCCGTATGCCTAAGCAACCCACGAAACGAGCGTGCGGGTGCTCAGTCGGCCAGAGGGGCGAGATGCACAAGCCGGGGATCGGCAAGGTCCCCCTCTGCATGCTGTCGATCCTGCTAACGCAACCCTCAATCTGGTCTGAACTTAGACTGGGAATGAAGTCCGTATGCCTAAGCTAACCGACGAAACGAGCAGGCGGGCGGGCGGGCAGGCACTACGCTGGCCGGAGAGACGGGATGCGCAAGCCACTGATCAATAGGGTGGTATGTGGGTTTAGGCACATCTTCATATTTCTACGTGCCAATGCCATTTTTATGGCTTGTAAATTCATACAATGGTCCCTTAAACCTTCACGTGAAGTTTCATGGCAATGCGAATCGTTTTCTATTTTTCATGATTTTTGAAAATTTTGCGGTTCGAGATTTTTTAAAATTTTTTGGAAAGGATTTTTGGCCCCAAACTTGGTATCGTTATCCTTGTATTTTTGTTGGCATGTATAAAAAAATTCAGCTAAAAACTCGAAGTGTACAAGATTTTTCAACCATTTGAAAAAAGTGTCCCCATTTCAGACACTTTAATGGCTACTGGCCGCAAACCTGTAAAATCTCAAATGCTCTTTAAGGGGGTGTGGGTTCTCGAGTTTGATGAGGGATAGCGGGCCAAAATAAGGGCCAAGTACCAGCACCCATCGTACATCATGTGCGCACACCCCCCCGGCCCCCAGATCATCGAAACCCCAATGCCGCCGGTCAGGTTCTCCGGCGATGGTGCCTCGATGAAGAAAATTACGGCACTAGAACATGCCCGAGCCCAGCATGTGCTATCGCAACCCTCGGACTGGTCCAATCTTAGACTGGGAATGAACTCCGTATGCCTAAGCCAACCGACGAAACGAGCTGGCGGGTGGGCGGGCGGGCACTACGTTGGCCAGAAAGACGGGATGCGCAAGCCGTGGATCGATAGGTTGGTAGGTGGGTTTAGGCACATCTTCATATTTCTACGTGCCAATGCCATTTTTATGCCTTGCAAATTCATACAATGGTCCCTTAAGCCTTCACGTCAAGTTTCATGGCAAGACGACTCGTTTTCTGTTTTTCACGATTTTTGAAACTTTTTACGGTTCAGGATTTTTTAAAATTTTTTCGGAAGGAGTTTTGTCCCCAAACTTGGTAGACATGATCCTTGCATTTTTTTGGCATGAAAAAAAAAATTCAGCTAAAAACTCGAAGTGTTCAAGATTTTGTGACCATTTGAAAAAAATATCCCTATTTCAGACACTTTAATGGCTACTGGCAGCAAACCTGTAAAATCTCAAATGCTCTTTAAGGGGGTGTGAGTTCTCGAGGTTTGAAGAGGGATAGGGGGCCAATATAAGGGCCAAGTACCAGCACCCATCACACATCGTGTGCGCACACCCCCCCGGCCCCCCCGATCACCGAACCCCAATGCCGTCGGTCAGGTTCTCCGACGCTGCTCCGGCGATGGTGCCTCGATGAAGAAAAATGCGGCACCAGCACATGCCCGAGGCCAGCATGTGTTGCCGCAACCCTCGGTCCGGTCCGTTCTTAGACTGGGAATGAACTCCATATGCTTAGACTAGGAATGAACTCCGTATGCCTAAGTCAACCCAGGAAACGAGCGCGCAGGCGCTCAGCCGGCCAGAGGGGCGGGATGCGCAAACTAGGGATCGATCGGGTCCCCCTCTGTGTGCTATCGATCCTGCTGCCGCAACCCTCGTTCTGGTCTGATCTTAGACTGGGAATGAACTCCGTATGCCTAAGCCAACCAACGAAACGAGTGGGCGGGCGGGCCGACGATCACTACACCGACCAGAGAGATGGGATAAGCAAGCCGTGGATCGATAGGGTGGTAGGTGGGTTTAGGCACATCTTCATATTTCTGCATGCCAATGCCATTTTTAAGGCAGGTAAATTCAAATAATGGTCCCTTAAGCCTTCACGTGAAGTTTCATGGAAAGATGACTCATTTTATATTTTTCACGATTTTTGAAACTTTTTGCGGTTCAGGATTTTTTTAAATTTTTTCAGAAGGAGTTTTGGCCCCAAACTTGGTAGACGTGATCCTTGTATTTTTATTGGCATGCAAAAAAAAATTAAGCTAAAAACTCAAAGTGTACAAGATTTTGTGACCATTTGAAAAAAGTGTCCCCATTTCAGATACTTTAATGCCTACTGGCAGCAAACCTGTAAAATCTCAAATGTTTTTTAAGGGGGTGTGAGTTCTCGAGGTTTGATGAGGGATAGGGGGCCAATATAAGGGCCAAGTACCAGCACCCATAGCACATCATGCGCGCACACCCCCCCGCTCCCCTATCGCCGGAACCCCAATGTCGTCGATCAGGTTCTCCGTCGATGGTCTGACGATGGTGCCTTGGTGAAGAAAAAAGTGGCACCAGCACATGCCCAAGCCCAGCATATGCTGCCGCAACCCTCGGACTGGTCCGATCTTAGACTGGGAATGAACTCCGTATGCTTACATTGGGAATGAACTCCGTATGCCTAAGTCAACCCACGAAACGAGCGTACGGGGCGCTCAGTCGGCCAGAGGGGCGGGATGCGCAAACTAGGGATCGACCGGGTCCCCCTCTGTGTGCTATCGATCCTGCTACCACAACCCTCATTCTGGTCTGATCTTAGACTGGGAATGAACTCCGTATGCCTAAGCCAACTAACGAAACGAGCGGGCGGGCGGGCCGACGATCACTACACCGACCAGAGAGATGGGATAAGCAAGCCGTGGATCGATAGGGTGGTAGGTGGGTTTAGGCACATCTTCATATTTCTGGGTGCCAATGCCATTTTTATGGCTTGGAAATTCACACAATGGTCCCTTAAGCCTTCACGTGAAGTTTCATGGCAAGACGACTCGTTTTCTATTTTTCACGATTTTTGAAACTTTTTGTGGTTCGGGATTTTTTAAAATTGTTTTGGAAGGATTTTTGGCCCCAAACTTGGTAGACGTGATCCTTGTATTTTTGTTGGCATGCACAAAAAAATTTAGCTAAAAACTCGAAGTGTACAAGATTTCAAACACTTTAGTGTCTACTGGCAACAAACCTGTAAAATCTCAAATGCTCTTTAATGGGGTGTGAGTTCTCAAGGTCTGATGAGGGATAGGGGGCCAATATAATGGCCAAGTACCAGCACCCATCGCACATCATGTGGACACGCCCCCCCGGCCCCCCCGATCGCCGGAACACCAATGCCGCCGGTTAGGTTCTCCGACGATGCTCCGACGATGGGGCCCTGGCGAAGAAAAATGCGGCACCAGTACATGGCTGAGCCCAGCATGTGCTGCGGCAACCCTCGGTCTGGTCTGATCCGATCTTAGACTGCGAATGAACTCCGTATGCCTAAGTCAACCCACGAAACGAGTGTGCGGGTGCTCAATCGGCCAGAGGGGTAGGAAGCGCAAGCCGAGGATCGATAGTGTCCCCCTCTGCAAGCTACCGATCCTGCTGCCGTAACCCTCGGTCCGGTTTGATCTTAGACTAGGAATGAACTCCGTATGCCTAAGCCAATCGATGAAATGAGCGGGCAGACGGGCGGGCACTACGCCGGCCAAAGAGACGGGAAGGGCAAGCCGTGGATTGATAGGGTGGTAGGTGGGTTTAGGCACATCTTCATATTTCTACGTGCCAATGCCATTTTTATGGCTTGTAAATTCATAAAATGGTCCCTTAAGCCTTCACGTGAAGTTTCATGGGAAGACGACTCGTTTTCTATTTTTCACGATTTTCAAAACGTTTTGTGGTTCAGGATTTTTTAAAATTTTTTCGGAAGGAGTTTTGGCCCCAAACTTGGTAGACGTGATCCTTGTATTT
The DNA here is from genome assembly GCF_002303985.1 of Durio zibethinus. The sequence goes on along the minus strand of NW_019167849.1, from coordinate 1,488,188 downwards.
TTTTTGGGATGCACAAAAAAATTCAGCTAAAAACTCGAAGTGTACAAGATTTTGTGACCATTTGAAAAAGGTGTACCCATTTCAGACACTTTAATTGCTACTGGCAGCAAACCTGTAAAATCTCAAATGCTCTTTAAGGGGGTGTGAGTTCTCAAGGTTTGATGAGGGATAGGAGGCCAATATAGGGGCCAAGTACCAGCACCCATTGCACATCATGTGCGTACACCCCCCCGACCCCCCGATCGTCGGAACCCCAATGCTGTCGACCAAGTTCTCCGACGATGCTCCGGCGATGATGCCCCAGTGAAGAAAAATGTGGCACCAGCACATGCCCGAGCCCAGCATGTGCTGCCGCAACCGTCAGTCTGATCCGATCCGATCTTAGACTTGGAATGAACTCCGTATGCTTAGACTGGGAATGAACTCCGTATGCCTAAGTCAACCCACGAAACGAGCCTGTGGGTGCTCAACCGGCCATAAGGGCAGGAAGCGCAAGCCGGGATCGGTCGGGTCCCCCTCTGTGTGCTCCCGATCCTACTACCGCAACCCTCAGTCTGGTCCGATCTTAGACTTGGAATGAACTCCGTCTGCCTAAGCCAACCGACGAAACAAGCAGGCGGGCGGGCACTACGCCGGCCAGAGAGACGGGATGTGCAAGCCGTGGATCGATAGGGTGGTAGGTGGGTTTAGTCACATCTTCATATTTCTACATGCCAATGCAATTTTTATGGCTTATAAATTCATACAATGGTCCCTTAAGCCTTCACGTGAAGTTTCATGGGAAGACGACTCGTTTTCTATTTTTCACGATTTTCAAAACTTTTTGCAGTTCAAGATTTTTTAAAATTTTTTCAAAAGTAGTTTTGACATCAAACTCGGTAGACATGATCCTTGTATTATTGTTGGCATGCACAAAAAAATTCAGCTAAAAACTCGAACTGTACATGATTTTGTGACCATTTGAAAAAGGTGTCCCCATTTCAAATGCTTTAATGGCTACTAGCAGCAAACCTGTAAAATCTCAAATGCTCTTTAAGGGGGTGTGAGTTCTCGAGGTTTGATGAGGGATAGGGGGCCAATATAAGGGCCAAGTACCAGCACCCATCGCACATCATGTGCGCACACCCCCCGGCCCCCCCGATCGTCGAAACCTCAATGGCGCCGGCCAGGTTCTCCGACGATGCTCCGGTGATGGTGCCCTGACGAAGAAAAATGCGGCACCAGCACCAGCCCGAGCCCAGCATGTGCTGCCGCAACCCTTGGTCCGGTTCGATCTTAGACTGGGAATGAACTCTATATGCTTAGACTGGGAATGAACTCTGTATGCCTAAGTCAACCCATGAAACAAGCGTGCGGGCACTCAGCCTGCCAGAGGGGCGGGATGCGCAAGCCGGGATCGGCCGGGTCCCCTTTTGCGTGCTACAGATCCTACTACTGCAACCCTCTGTCCGGTCCAATCGATGAACTGAGCGGTCGGGCGGGCGGGCGGGCTTTACCCCGACCAAAGAGACGGGATGCGCAAGCCATGTATCGATAAGGTGGTAGGTGGGTTTGACGTGCAAATGCAATTTTTATGGCTTTTAAATTCATACAATGGTCCCTTAAGCCTTCACGTGAAGTTTTCTGGCAAGATGACTCATTTTTTATTTTTCATGATTTTTGAAACTTTTTGTGGTTCGAGATTTTTTTAAATTTTTTGGAAGGAGTTTTGGCATCAAACTTGGCAGACGTGATCCTTGTATTTTTGTTGGCATGCACAAAAAAATTCAGCTAAAAACTCGAAGTATACAAGATTTTGTGACCATTTGAAAAAAGTGTCCCCATTTTAGACACTTTAACGGCTACTAGCAGCAAACCTGTAAAATCTCAAATGCTCTTTAATGGGGTGTGAGTTCTCGAGGTTTGATGAGGGATAGGGGGCCAATATAAGGGCCAAGTACCAGCACCCATCGCACATCATGTGCGCACACCCCCCATCCTCCCCGACTACCGGAACCCCAATGCCGTCGATCAGGTTCTCTGGCGATGGTGCCCCGATGAAGAAAAATACGGCACCAGCACATGCCCGAGCCCAGCATGTGCTGCCGTAACTCTCGGTCTGGTCCGATCTTAGACTGGGAATGAACTCCGTATGCTTAGACTAGGAATGAACTTTGTATGCCTAAGTCAACCCACGAAACGAGCGTGCGGGCGCTCAGTCGGCCAGAGGGGCGGGCAGGATGCACAAGATGGGGATCGGTCGAGTCCCCTTCGACGTGCTACCAATCCTGCTGCCATAACCCTCGGTCTGGTCTGATCTTAGACTGGGAATGAACTCCGAATGCCTAAGCCAACCGACGAAACGAGCGGGCGGGAGGGCGGGCGGGCACTACACTAGCCAGAGAGACGGGATGCGCAAGCCGTGGATCGATAGGGTGGTAGGTGGGTTTAGGCAGATCTTCATATTTCTATTTGCCAATGCCATTTATATGGCTTGAAAATTCATACAACGGTCCCTTAAGCCTTCACGTGAAGTTTCATGACAAGACGACTCGTTTTTTATTTTTCATGATTTTTGAAACATTTTATGGTTCGGGATTTTTTAAAATTTTTTCAGAAGGAGTTTTGGCCCCAAACTAGGTAGACGTGATTCTTGTATTTTTTTTGGCATGCACAAAAAAATACAGCTAAAAACTCGAAGTGTACAAGATTTTGTGACCATTTGAAAAAAGTGTCCCCATTTCAAACACTTTAGTGGCTACTGGCAGCAAACCTGTAAAATCTCAAATGCTCTTTAAGGGGGTGTGAGTTCTTGAGGTTTGATGAGGGATAGGGGGCCAATATAAGGGCCAAGTACCAGCAACCCATAGGACATCATGTGCGCACACCCCCCGGCCCCCCCGATCGTTGGAACCCCAATGCCACCGGTCAGGTTCTCCGGCGATGGTCCGACGATGGTGCCCTGGTGAAGAAAAATGCGGCACCAGCACATGCCCGAGCCCAGCAAGTGCTGCCGGAACCCTCGATCGGAGCTCATCTTAGACTGGGAATGAACTCCGTATGCCTAAGCCAACCGACGAAACGAGCGGGCGGGCGGGCGGGCACTACATCGGCCAGAGAGATGGGATGCGCAAGCCGTGGATCGATAGGGTGGTAGGTGGGTTTAGGCACATCTTTATATTTCTGCATGCCAATGCCATTTTTATGGCTTGTAAATTAATACAATGGTCCCTTAAGCCTTCACGTGAAGTTTCATGGCAAGACGACTCGTTTTCTATTTTCACGATTTTTGAAACTTTTTGCAGTTCGAGATTTTTTAAAATTTTTTTGGAAGGAGTTTTGGCCCCAAACATGGTAGATGGGATCCTTGTATTTTTGTTGGCATACACAAAAAAATTCAGCTAAAAACTCGAAGTGTACAAGATTTTGTGACCATTTGAAAAAATGTCCCCATTTCAGACACTTTAATGGCTACTGGCAGCAAGCCTGTAAAATCTCAAATGCTCTTTAAGGGGGTGTGAGTTCTCGAGCTTTAATGATGGATAGGGGGCCAATATAAGGGCCAAGTACCAGCACCCATCACACATCATGTGCGCACAACTCCCCGGCCCCCCGATCGCCAGAACCCTAATGCCGTCGGTCATGTTGTCCGGCGATGCTCCGGTGATGGTGCCCCGACGTCGAAAAATGCGGCACCAGCACATGCCCGGGCCCAGCATGTGCTGCCGCAACCCTCGATCTGGTCCGATCATAGACTAGGAATGAACCCCGTATACTTCGACTGGGAATGAACTCCGTATGCCTAAGTCAACGCAAGAAACAAACGTGCGGGCGCTCAGCCGACCAGAGGGGCAGGATGCATAAGCCGAGGATCGACCGAGTCCCCCTCTGCATGCTGTCGATCCTACTGCCACAACCATCGGTCTAGTCTGATCTTAGACTGGGAATGAAGTCCGTATGCCTAAGCCAACCGACAAAACGAGCGGGCAGGCGGGCGGGCAGGCACTACACCGGCCAGAGAGACGGGATGCACAAGCCATGGATCGATAGGGTGGTAGGTGGGTTTAGGCACATCTTGATATTTCTGCATGCCAATACCATTTTTATGGCTTGTAATTTCATACAATGGTCCCTTAAGCCTTCACATGAAGTTTCATGGCAAGACGACTCATTTTCTATTTTTCATGATTTTTGAAACTTTTTATGGTTCGGGATTTTTTAAAATTTTTTCGGAAGGATTTTTGGCCCCAAACCTGGTAGACGTGATCCTTGTATTTTTGTTGGCATGCACAAAAAAATTCAGCTAAAAACTCGAAGTGTACAAGATTTTGTGACCATTTGAAAATAGTGTCCCCATTTAAGACACTTTAATGGCTACTGGCAGCAAACCTGTAAAATCTCAAATGCTCTTTAAGGGGGTGTGAGTTCTCGAGGTTTGATGAAGGATACAGGGCCAATATAAGGGCCAAGTACTAGCAGCCACCGCACATCATGTGCGCACACCACCCCGGCCCCCCGATTGCCGGAACCCCAATGCCGCCGGTTAGGTTCTCCGGCGATGCTCCGACGATGGTGCCCCGACGAAGAAAAATGCGGCACCAGCACATGCTTGAGCCCAGCATGTGCTGCGCAACCCTCGATCCATTCCGATCTTAGACTAGGAATGAACTCCGTATGCTTAGACTGGGAATGAACTCCGTATGCCTAAGTCAACCCACGAAACGAGCGTGCGGGCGCTCAGCCAACCAGAGGGGCAGGACGCCTAAGCCGGGGATCGGCCGGGTCACCCTCTGTGTGCTGTCGATCCTGCTACCGTATCCCCTGGTCTGGTCCGATCTTAGGCTGGGAATGAACTCCGTATGCCTAAGCCAACCGACGAAACGAGCGGGCAGGCACAACGTGGGCCAGAGAAATGGGATTTGCAAGCCATGGATCGATAGGGTGGTAGTTGGGTTTAGGCACATCTTCATATTTCTGCATGCCAATGCCATTTTTATGGCTTGTAAATTCAAACAATGGTCCCTTAAGACTTCACGTGAAGTTTCATGGCAAGACAACTTGTTTTCTATTTTTCAAGATTTTCAAAACTTTTTGCGGTTCGGGATTTTTTAAAATTTTTTTGGAAGGAGTTTTGGCCCCAAACTTGGTAGACGTGATCCTTGTATTTTTGTTGGCATGCACAAAAAAATTCAGCTAAAAAATGGAAGTGTACAAGATTTTGTGACCATTTGAAAAAATTGTCCCCATTTTAGATACTTTAATGGCTATTGGCAGCAAACCTGTAAAATCTTAAATGCTCTTTAAGGGGGTGTGAGTTCTCGAGGTTTGATGAGGGATAGGGGGCCAATATAAGGGCCAAGTACTAGCACCCATCGCACATCATGTGCGCACACCCCCCGGCCCCCCCGATCGTCAGAACCCTAATGCCGCCGGTCAGGTTCTCCAACGATGGTGCCCCGACGAAGAAAAATGCAACACCAACACATGCCCGAGTCCAGCATGTGCTGTCGCAACCCTCAGTCCGGTCTGATCTTAGACTGGGAATGAACTTCGTATGCTTAGACTGGGAATGAACTCGTATGCCTAAGTCAACCCACGAAACGAGCGTACGGGTGCTCAGCCGACCAGAGGGGCGGGATGCGCAAGCCGAGGATCAGTCGGTCCCCCTCTGTGTGCTGTCGATCCTACTACAAGGACCCTCGATCTGGTCTGATCTTAGACTGGGAATGAACTTCGCATGCCTAAGCCAACCGACGAAATGAGCGGGCGGGCGGGCAAGCGGGCACTACGTCGGCCAGAGAGACGAGATGCGCAAGCCGTGGATAGATAGGGTGGTAGGTGGGTTTAGGCGCATCTTCATATTGCTGCGTGCCAATGCCCGAGCCCAGCATGTGTTGTCGTAACCTTCGGTCCGGTCTGATCTTAGACTGGGAATGAACTCCATATGCTTAGACTGGGAATGAACTTCGTATGCCTAAGTCAACCCACGAAACGAGCGTGCGGGCACTCAGCCGGCCTGAGGGGTGGGATGCGTAAGCCGGGGATCAGTCGGGTCCCCTTCTGCATGCTATCGATCTTGCTACCGAACCGTCGATCTGGTTCGATCTTAGACTGGGACTGAACTCCGTATGCCTAAGCCAACGGACGAAACGAACGGGCGGACGAGCGGACCGGCACTACGCCGGCCAGAGAGATGGGATGCGTAAGCCGTGGATCGATAGGGTGGTAGGTGGGTTTAGGCACATCTCCATATTTCTATGTGGCTAAGCCATTTTTATGGCTTGTAAATTCATACAATGGTCCCTTAAGCCTTCACATGAAGTTTCATGGCAAGACGACTCGTTTTCTATTTTTCACGATTTTTGAAACTTTTTACGGTTTGAGATTTTTTAAAATTTTTTCGGATGGAGTTTTGGCCCCTTACTTGGTAGACGTGATCCTTGTATTTTTGTTGGCATGCAAAAAAAATTCAGCTAAAAACTTGAAGTGTACAAGATTTTGTGACCATTTGAAAAAAGTGTCCCCATTTCAGACACTTTAATGGCTACTGGCAGCAAACCTGTAAAATCTCAAATGCTCTTTAAGGGGGTGTGAGTTCTCGAGGTTTGATGAGGGATAGGGGGCCAATATAAGGGCCAAGTACCAGCACCCATCACACATCACGTGCGCCCACCCCCCACGACCCCCCCGATCGTCGGAACCCCAATGCTGCCGGTCAGGTTCTCCGGCAATGCTCCGGCGATGGTGCCCCGACGAAGAAAAATACGACACCAGGACATGCCTGAGCCCAGAATGTGCTGCCCCAACCCTCGGTCTGGTCCGATCGTAGACTGAGAATGAACTTCGTATGCTTAGACTGGGAACAAACTCTGTATGCCTAAGTCAACCCACGAAACGAGCGTACAGGGGCTCAGCCGGCCAGAAGGGCGGGATGCGCAAGCCAGGGATCGAGCGGGTCCCCCTCTCCGTGCTGTCAATCCTATTGCCACAACCTTCAGACCGGTCCGATCTTAGACTAGGAATGAACTCCGTATGCTTAAGCCAATCGACGAAACAAACGGGCGGGCGGGCACTACGCCGGCCAAAGAGACGGGATGCGCAAGCCGTGGATCGATAGGGTGGTAGGTGGGCTTCAACACATCATCATATTTCTATGTGCCAATGCCATTTTTATGGCTTGTAAATTCATACAATGGTCCCTTAAGCCTTCACGTGAAGTTTCAAGGCAAGACGACTCGTTTTCTAATTTTGAAACTTTTGCGGTTTGGGATTTTTTTAAATTTTTTCGGAAGGAGTTTTGGCCCCAAACTTGGTAGACATGATCCTTGTATTTTTGTTGGCATGCACAAAAAACTTCAGTTAAAAACTCGAAGTGTACAAGATTTTGTGACCATTTGAAAAAAAATGTCCCCATTTCAGACACTTTAATTGCAACTGACAGCAAACCTGTAAAATCTCAAATGCTCTAAGGGGGTGTGAGTTCTCAAGGTTTGATGAGGGATAGGAGGCCAATATAAGGGCCAAGTACCAGCACCGATCACACATCATGTGCGCACACCCCCAGCCCCCCCGATCATCGGAAGCCTAATGCCGCCAGTTAGGTTCTCCGACGATGCTCCGCCGATGGTGCCCCGGCAAAGAAAAATGTGGCACCAGCACATGCCCGAGCCCAGCATGTGCTGCCGCAACCCTCAGTCCGGTCTGATCTTAGACTGGGAATGAACTCCGTATGCTTAGACTAGGAATGAACTCCGTATGCCTAAGTCAACCCATGAAACGAACGTGCGGGTGCTCAGCCTGCCAGTGGGGCGGGATGCGCAAGCCGGGGATCGGTCGGGTCCCCCTCTACGTGCTACCAATCCTGCTACCATGACGCTCGGTCCAGTCCAACCTTAGACTGGGAATGAACTCCGTATGCCTAAGCCAACCGACGAAACGAGCTGGCGGGCGGGCGGGTGGGCACTACACCGGCCAGAGAGAAGGGATGCGCAAGCTGTGGATCGATAGGGTGGTAGGTAGGTTTAGGCAAATATTCATATTTCTGCATGCCAATGCCACTTTTATGGCTTGTAAATTCATACAATGGTCCCTTAAGCCTTCACGTGAAGTTTCATGGCAAGACGACTCGTTTTCTATTTTTAATGATTTTTGAAACTTTTTGCGGTTCAGGATTTTTTAAAATTTTTTCAGAAGTATTTTTGGCCCCAAACTTGGAAGATGTGATCCTTGTATTTTTATTGGCATGCACAAAAAAAATCAGCTAAAAACTCGAAGTGTACAAGATTTTGTGACCATTTGAAAAAAAGGTCCCCATTTTAGACACTTTAATAGCTACTGGCAGCAAACCTGTAAAATCTCAAATGCTCTTTAAGGGGGTGTGAGTTCTCGAGGTTTGATGAGGGATAGGGGCCCAATATAAGGGCCAAGTACCAGCACCCATCGCACATCATGTGCGCACACCCCCTCGGCCCCCTTGATCGTCTGAACCCCAATGCCGCCGGTCAGGTTCTCTGGCGATGCTCCGATGATGGTGCCCCAGTGAAGAAAAATGCGGCACCAGCACATGCCCGAGCCTAGTATGTGCTGCTGCAAACCTCGGTCCGATCTGATCTTAGACTGGGAATGAACTCTGTATGCATAGACTGGGACTGAACTCCGTATGCCTAAGTCAACCCATGAAACGAGCGTGTGGGTGCTCAGCCGACCAGAGGGGCGGGATGTGCAAGCCGGGGACCGATCGGGTCCCCCTCTGTGTGCTGTCGATCCTGCTCTCGCAACCCTCAGTCCGGTCCGATCTTAGACTGGGAATGAACTCCGTATGCCTAAGCCAACCGATGAAACGAGTGGGCAGGCGGGCGGGCAGGCAGTACATCGGCCAGAAAGATGGGATGCGCAAGCCGCGGATCGATAGGGTGGTAGGTGGGTTTAGGCACATCTTCATATTTCTACGTGCCAATGCCATTTTTATGGCTTGTAAATTCATACAATGGTCCCTTAAGCCTTCACGTGAAGTTTAATGGCAAGACGACTCGTTTTCTATTTTTCATAATTTTTGAAACTTTTTACGGTTAGGGATTTTTTAAAATTTTTTCGGAAGGATTTTTGGCCCTAAACTTGGTAGACGTGATCCTTGTTTTTATGTTGGCATGCACAAAAAAATCAGCTAAAAACTGGAAGCGTACAAGATTTTGTGACCACTTGAAAAAAGTGTCCCTATTTCAGACAATTTAATGGCTACTGGCAGCAAACCTGTAAAATCTCAAAGGCTCTTTAAGGGGGTGTGAGTTCTCGAGGTTTGATGAGGGATAGGGGCCCAATATAAGGGCCAAGTACCAGCACCCATCCCACATCATGTGCGCACACCCCCCTCGGCACCCCCGATCGTCGGAACCCCAATGCCGCCGGTCAGGTTCTCTGGCGATGCTCCGATGATGGTGCCCCGATGAAGAAAAATGCGGCACCAGCACATGCCCGAGCCCAACATGTGCTGCCACAACCCTCGGTCCAATCTGATTTTAGACTAGGAATGAACTTCGTATGCATAGACTGGGACTGAACTCCGTATGCCTAAGTCAACCCACGAAACGAGCGTGCGGGCGCTCAGTCAGCCAGAGGGGCGAGATGCGCAAGCCAAGGATTGGTCGGGTCCCCCTCTACGTGCTACCGATCCTCCTACCACAACCCTCGGTTTGGTCCAATCTTAGACTGGGAATGAACTCCATATGCCTAAGCCAATCGATGAAACAAGCGGGTGGGCAGGCAGGCGGGCACTACGCCGGCCAGAGAGACGGGATGCGCAAGCCGTGGATCGATAGGGTGGTAGGTGGGTTTAGGCACATCTTCATATTTTTATGGCTTGCAAATTCATACAATGGTCCCTTAAGCCTTCACGTGAAGTTTCATGGCAAGACGACTCGTTTTCTATTTTTCAAGATTTTCAAAACTTTTTGGGGTTCGGGATTTTTTTAAAATTTTTTCAGAAGGAGTTTTGGCCCCAAAGTTGGTAGACGTGTTGCTTGTATATTTCTTGGCATCCACAAAAACATTCAGCTAAAAACTCAAAGTGTACAGGATTTTGTGACTATTTGAAGAAAGTGTCCCCATTTCAGACACTTTCATGGCTACTGGCAGCAAACCTGTAAAATCTCAAATGCACTTTAAGGGGGTGTGAGTTCTCGAGGTATGATGAGGGATAGGGGGCCAATATAAGGGCCAAGTACCAGCACAAATTGCACATCATGTGCGCTCACCCCTCAGCCCCCCGATCGTCGGAACGCCAATGCCGCCGGTCAGGTTCTCCGACGATGCTCAAGCGATAGTGCCCCGACAAAGAAAAATGCAGCACCAGCACATGCCTGAGCCCAGCATGTGCTACTGCAACTCTCAGTCCGGTCTGATCTTAGACTGGGAATGAACTCCGTATGCTTAGACTGGGAATGAGCTCTGTATGCCTAAGTTAACCCACGAAACGAGCGTGCGGGCGCTCAGCCGGCTAGAGGGGCGGGATGTGCAAGCCGGGGATCAACCGGGTCCCCCTCTGTGTGCTGCAGATGTTGCTGCCGCAACCCTCGATCCGATCCAATCTTAGACTGGGAATGAACTTCGTATTTCTAAGCCAACCGACAAAACAAGCGGGCAGGCAGAAAAGCACTACGCCGGCCAGAGAGACGGGATGTGCAAGCCGTCGATCGATAGGGTGGTAGGTGGGTTTAGGCACATCTTCATATTTCTGCATGCCAATGCCATTTTTATGGCTTGTCAATTCATACAATGGTCCCATAAGCCTTCACGTGAAGTTTCATGGCAGGGCGACTCGTTTTCTATTTTTCACAATTTTCAAAACTTTTTATGGTTCGGGATTTTTTAAAATTTTTTTAGAAGGAGTTTTGGCCCCAAACTTGGTAGACGTGATCCTTGTATTTTTGTTGGCATGCACAAAACAATTCAGCTAAAAACTCGTAGTGTACAAGATTTTGTGACCATTAGAAAAAAATGTCCCCATTTTAGACACTTTAAAGTCTACTGGCAGCAAACCTGTAAAATTTCAAATGCTCTTTACGGGGGTGTGAGTTCTCGAGGTTTGATGAGGGATAGGGGGCCAATATAAGGGCCAAGTACCAGCACCAATCGTACATTATGTGCGCACACCCCCCAGCACCCCAGTCACCGAAACCCCAATGCTGTCGATCAGGTTCTCCGACGTTGCTCCGGCAATGGTGCCCTGATGAAGAAAAATTTGGCACCAGCACATGCTCGAGCCCAGCATGTCCTATCACAGCCCTCGGTCTGATTCGATCTTAGATTGGGAATGAACTCCGTATGCCTAAGTCAACCCACGAAACGAGCGTGCGGGCGCTCAGCCGGCCAGAGGGGCGGGATGTGCAAGCCCGGGATTGGTCGGGTCCCCCTCTGCGTGCTGTCGATCCTGCTACCGTAACCCTCGGTCTGGTCCAATCTTAGACTGGGAATGAAGTCGGAATACCTAAGCCAACTGACGAAACGAGTGGGAGGGTGGGTGGGCGGGCACGACGCTGGCCAAAGAGACGGGATGCCCAAGCCATGGATCAATAGGGTGGTAGGTGGGTTTAGGCACATCTTCATATCTCTACATGCCAATGCCATTTTTATGGCTTGTAAATTCATACAATGGTCCCTTAAGCCTTCACATGAAGTTTCATGGCAAGACGACTCGTTTTCTTTTTTTCACGATTTTCAAACCTTTCTGCGGTTCAGGATTTTTTAAAATTTTTTTGGATGGAGTTTTGGCCCCAAGCTTCTTAGATGTGATACTTGTAATTTTGTTGGCATGCACAAAAAAATTCAGCTAAAACCTCGAAATGTACAAGATTTTGTGACCATCTGAAAAAAGTGTCCTCATTTTAGACACTTTAATTGCGACTGGCAGCAAACTTGTAAAATCTCAAATGCTCTTTAATGTGGTGTGAGTTCTTGAGATTTGATGAGGGATAGGTGGCCAATATAAGGGCCAAGTACCAGCACCAATTGCACATCATGTGCGCACACCCCCAGCCCCTCCGGTAACCGAAACCCCAATGCCGTCGGTCAGGTTCTCCGGCGATGGTGCCCCGACGAAGAAAAATACGGCACTAGCACATGCTCGAGCCCAGCATGTGCTGTCGTAACCCTCCATCCAGTCTGATCTTAGACTGGGAATGAACTCCGTATGCCTAAGTCAACCCACGAAACGAGCATACGGGCGCTCAGCCGACCAGAGAGGCGGGATGTGCAAGTCGGGTATCGGTCGGGTCCCACTCTGCGTGCTACCGATGCTGTTATCGCAACCCTCGCTCCGGTCTGATCTTAGACTGGGAATGAACTCTGTATGCCTAAGCCAACCGACGAAATGAGCAATCGGGTGGACGGGCGGGCACTATGCCGGCCAGAAAGACGGGATGCGCAAGCCGTGGATCGATACGGTGGTAGGTGGGTTTGGGCACATCTTCATATTTCTGCATGTCAATGCCATTTTTATGGCTTGTAAATTCATCCAATGGTCCCTTAAGCCTTCCCGCGAAGTTTCATGGCAAGACGATTCGTTTTCTATTTTTCATGATTTTTGAAACTTTTTGCGGTTCGGGATTTTTTAAAATTTTTTCGAAAGGAGTTTTGGCCCCAAACTTGGTAGACGTGATCCTTGTATTTTTGTTGGCATGCACAAAAAAATTCAGCTAAAAAATCGAGTGTACAAGATTTTGTGACCATTTGAAAATAGTGTCCCCATTTCAGACACTTTAATGGCTACTGGCAGCAAACCTGTAAAATCTCAAATGCTCTTTAAGGGGGTGTGAGTTCTCGAGGTTTGTTGAGGGATAGGGGGCCAATATAAGGGCCAAGTACCAGCACCCATCGTACATCATGTGCGGACACCCCCCAGTCCCCCCGATCATCGAACCCCAATGCCGTCGGTCAGGTTCTCCGGCGATGCTCCAGCGATGGTGCCCCGACGAAGAAAAATACGGCACCAGCAAATGCCCGAGCCCAGCATGTGCTACCGCAAGCCTCGGTCTGGTCCAATCTTAGACTGGGAATGAACTCCATATTCTTAGACTGGGAATGAACTCCGTATGCCTAAGTCAACCCACGAAATGAGTGTGCGGGCGCTCAGCCGGCCAGAAGGATTGGTTGCGTAAGCCAGGGATCGGTCGGGTCACCCTCTAAGTGCTATCGATCCTGCTGCTGCAACCCTTAGTCCAGTCTGATCTTAGACTGGGAATGAACTCCATATGGCTAAGCCAACTGACGAAACAAGTGGGCAGGCGGGCACTACGTCGGCTAGAGAGACGGGATGCGCAAGCAGTGGATCGATATGGTGGTAGGTGGGTTTAGGCACATCTTCATATTTCTATATGCCAATGCCTTTTTTATGGCTTGTAAATTCATACAATGGTCCCTTAAGCCTTCACGTGAAGTTTCATGGCAAGATGACTCGTTTTCTATTTTTCACGATTTTTTAAACTTTTTGGGGTTCAGATTTTTTAAAATTTTTTCGGTAGGAGTTTTGGCCCCAAACTTGGTAGACGTGATCCTTGTATTTTGTTGGCATGCATCAAAAAAATTCAGCCAAAAACTCAAAATGTACAAGATTTTGTGACCATTTGAATAAAGTGTCCCCATTATAGACACTTTAATGGCTACTGGCAGCAAACCAGTAAAATCTCAATTGCTCTATAAAGGGCTGTGAGTTCTCGAGGTTTGATGAGGGATAGGGGGCCAATATAAGGGCCAAGTACCAGCACCCATCGCACATCATGTGCGCACACCCCCAGCCCCCCGATCGCCGGAACCCCAATGCCGTCGGTCAGGTTCTTCAGCGATGCTACGGCGATGGTGCCCCGGTGAAGAAAAAAATGGCACCAGCATATGCCCGAGTCCAGCATCTGCTGCCGCAACCCGTGGTCGAATCCGGTCTTAGACTGGGAATGAACTCCGTATGCCTAAGTCAACACACGAAACGAGCATACGGGCGCTCAGCCGACCAGAGGGCGGGATGCATAAGCCGGGGATCGGTCGGGTCCCCCTCTGCGTGCTGCCGATCCTACTGCTGCAACCCTTGGTCTGGTCCAATGTTAGACTGGCAATGAACTCCGTATGCCTAAGCCAACCGACAAAATGAGTGCGCGGGCGGGCGGGCGGGCGGGCACTACGCCGGCTAGAGAGACGGGATGCGCAAGCCGTGGATCGATAGGCTAGTAGGTGGGTTTAGGCACATCTTCATATTTCTGCATGCCAATGCCATTTTTATGGCTTGTAAATTCATACAATGGTCCCTTAAGCCTTCACGAGAAGTTTCATGGCAAGACGACTCATTTTTTATTTTTCATGATTTTCAAAAATTTTTGCGGTTCGAGATTTTTTACATTTTTTTTGAAAGGAGTTTTGGCCCCAAACTTGTTAGACGTGATCCTTGTATTTTTGTTGGCATGCACAAAAAAATTCAGCTACAAAGTCAAAGTGTACAAGATTTTGTGACCATTTAAAAAAAGTGTCCCCATTTCAGACACTTTAATGGCTACTGGCAACAAACCTGTAAAATCTCATATGCTCTTTAAGGGGGTGTGAGTTCTTGAGGTTTGATGAGGGATAGGGGGCCATTATAAGGGCCAAGTACCTGTACCCATCGCACATCATGTGCGGATACCCCCCGGCCCCCCCGATCGTCGAAACCCCATTGCCGCCGGTCAGGTTCTCCAGCGATGCTCCGGCGATGGGCCCCAGGCGAAGAAAAATGCGGCACCAGCACATGCTCGAGGCCAGCATGTGCTGCCACAACCCTCGGACTGATCTGATCTTATACTGGGAATGAACTCCGTATGCCTAAGTCAACCCACGAAACGAGCGTGCGGGTGCTCAGCCGGCCAGAGGGGCGGGATGCGCAAGTCGGGGATAGGCCGGGTCCCCCTCTACGTGCTGTCGATCCTACTGCTGCAACCCTCGGTCCGGTCCGATCTTAGACTAGCAATGAACTCTGTATGCCTAAGCTAACCGACAAAACGAGCGAGCGGGGCGGGCGAGCGGGCACTACGCCTGGTAGAGAGACGGGATGCGCAAGCCGTGGATCGATAGGCTGGTAGGTGGGTTTAGGCACATCTTCATATTTCTGCATGCCAATGCCGTTTTTATGGCTTGTAAATTCATACAATGGTCCCTTAAGCCTTCACGAGAAGTTTCATGGCAAGACGACTCGTTTTCTATTTTTCACGATTTTCAACAATTTTTAGGGTTCGAGATTTTTTAAAATTTTATCGGAAGGAGTTTTGGCTCCAAACAAAGAAAAATCAGCTGAAAACTCGAAGTGTACAAGATTTTGTGACCATTTGAAAAAAGTGTCCCCATTTCAGACACTTTAATGGCTTACTGGCAGCAAACCGGTAAAATCTCAAATGCTCTTTAAGGGGGTGTGAGCTCTCAAGGCTTGATGAGGGATAGGGGGCCAATATAAGGGCCAAGTACCAGCACCCATCGCACATCATGTGCGCACACCCCCCCGACTCCCTCGATCGTCGGAACCCCAATGCCGCCGGTCAAGTTCTCCGACGATGCTCTAGCGATGGTGCCCCAACGAAGAAAAATACAGCACCAGCACATGCCTGAGCCTAGGATTTGCTGCCACAACCCTATGTCCAATCCGATCTTAGACTGGAAATTAACTCCGTATGCTTAGACTGGTAATGAACTCCGTATGCCTAAGTCAACCCATGAAACGAGCGTGCGGGCGCCCAGCCTGCCAGAGGGGAGGGATGCACAAGCCAGGGATCGGCCAGGTCCTCCTCTACGTGCTACCGATCCTACTACCGCAACCCTTAGTCAGGTCTGATCTTAGACTGAGAATGAACTCCGTATGCCTTAGCCAACAGATGAAATGAGCTGGCGGGCTGGCGTGCGACCACTACGCTGGCCAGAGAGACGGGATGCACAAGCCGTGGATCGATAGGGTGGTAGGTGGGTTTAGGCACAACTTCATATTTCTGCATGCCAATGCCATTTTTATGACTTGTAAATTCATACAATGGTCCCTTAAGCCTTCACGTGAAGTTTCTTGGCAAGACGACTCGTTTTTTATTTTTCACGTTTTTTGAAACTTTTTACGGTTCGGGATTTTTTTAAATTTTTTCGGAAGGATTTTTTTCCCCAAGCTTAGTAGATGTGATCCTTGTATTTTTGTTGGCATGCACAAAAAAATTCAGCTAAAAACTCGAAGTGTACAAGATTTTGTGACCATTTGAAAAAAGTGTCCCCATTATAGATACTTTAATGGCTACTGGCAGCAAACCTGTAAAATCTCAAATGCTCTTTAAGGGGGTGTGAGTTCTCGAGGTTTGACGAAGGATAGGGGGCCAATATAAGGGCCAAGTACCAGCATCCATCGAACATCATGTGCGCACACCCCCTGGCCCCCCAATCGTCGAAACCCCAATGCCGTCGGTTAGGTTCTTCGACGATGCTCCGACGATGGTGCCTCGGGGAAGAAAAATGCGGCACCAGCACATGCTCGAACACAGCATGTGCTGCTGCAACCCTCGGTCTGGTTCGATCTTAGATTGGGAATGAACTCCGTATGCCTAAGTCAACCCACGAAACGAGCGTGTGGGCGCTCGGTCGGCCAGAAGGGCGGGATGCGCAAGCCGGGGATCGATCGGGTCCCCCTCTGCGCGCTGCCAATCCTGCTGCCATAGCCCTCAGTCTGGTCTGATCTTAGACTGGGAATGAACTCCGTATGCCTAAGCCAGCTGACAAAACGAGCGAGCGGGCGCGCACTACACCGGCCAGGGAGACGGGATGCGCAAGCCGTGGATCGATAGGGTGGTAGGTGGGTTTAGGCACATCTTCATATTTTTGCATTCCAATGCCATTTTTATGGCTTGTAAATTCGTACAATGATCCCCTAAGCCTTCTCGTGAAGTTTCATGGCAAGACGACTCGTTTTCTATTTTTCATGATTTTTGAAACTTTTTGCGGTTCGGGATTTTTTAAAATTTTTTCGGAAGGAGTTTTGGCCCCAGACTTGGTAGATGTGATCCTTGTATTTTTGTTGGCATGCACAAAACAATTCAGCTAAAAACTCAAAGTGTACAAGATTTTGTGATTATTTGAAAAAAGTGTCCCTATTTCAGACACTTTAATGGCTACTGACAGCAAACTTGTAAAATCTAAAATGCTCTTTAAGGGGGTGTGAGTTCTCAAGGTTTGATGAGGGATAGGGGGCCAATATAAGGGCCGAGTACCAGCAGCAATCGCACATCATGTGCGCACACCCCCCGACCCCCCCGATCATCGGAACCCCAATGTCGCTGGTCAGGTTCTCCGGCAATGCTCCGACAATGGTGTCCCGACGAAGAAAAGTGTGACACCAGCACTTGCCTGAGCCCAGCATGTGCTGTCGTAACCCCGATCCGATCCGATCTTAGACTAAGAATGAACTTCCGTACGCCTAAGTCAACCCACGAAACGAGCGTGTGGACGTTCAGCCAGCCAGAGGGGCAGGATGTGCAAGCCAGGGATCGGTCGGGTCCCCCTCTGCATGTTGTCGATCCTGCTGTCGCAACCCTCAGTCCAGTCCAATCTTAGACTGGGAATGAGCTCCGTATGCCTAAGCCAACCGACGAAACGAGCGGGCGGGCAGGCGAACAGGCGGGCGGGCACTACGCCGGCCAAAGAGACAGGATGCGCAAGCCATGGATCGATAGGGTGGTAGGTGGGTTTAGGCACATCTTCATATTTCTACACGCCAATGCCATTTTTATGGCTTGTAAATTCATACAATGGCCCCTTAAGCTTTCATGGTAAGACGACTGATTATCTAACATGCCTAAGTCAACCCACGAAAACGAGCTTGCGTGTGCTCAACCGACCAGAGGGGCGGGATGCGCAAGCTGCGGATCGACTGGGCCCCCCTCTGCGTGCTGTCGATCCTACTACCACAACCTTCGATCTGATCCGATCTTAGACTGGGAATGAACTCCGTATGCCTAAGCCAATCGACAAAACGAGCGGGCAGGTGGGCGGACAGGCACTACGTCGATCGGAGTGACGGGATGTGCAAGCCGTGGATCGATAGGGTGGTAGGTGGGTTTAGGCACATATTCATATTTCTATGTGCCAATGCCATTTTTATGGCTTGTAAATTCATACAATGGTCCCTTAAGCCTTCACGTGAAGTTTCATGGCAAGACGATTCGTTTTCTATTTTTCATGATTTTTGAAACTTTTTGCGGTTCGGGATTTTTTAAAATTTTTTCGGAAGGAGTTTTGGTCCAAGACTTGGTAGACGTGATCCTTGTATTTTTGTTGGCCTGCTTAAAAAAATTCAGCCAAAAATTCGAAGTGTACAAGATTTTGTGACCATTTGAAAAAAGTGTCCCCATTTCAGACACTTTAATGGCTACTGGCAGCAAACCTATAAAATCTCAAATGCTCTTTAAGCGGGTGTGAGTTCTTGAGGTTTGATTAGGGATAGGGGGCCAATATAAGGGCCAAGTACCAGCACCTATTGCACATCTTGTGCGCACACCCCCTGGCCCCCACGATCGTCGGAACCCGAATGTCGCCAGTCAGGTTCTCCGACGATGGTGCCCCGGTGAAGAAAAATGTGGTACCAGCACATGCCCGAGCCCAGCATGTGCTACCGCAACCCTCGGTCCGATCGGATCTTGGACTGGGAACGAACTCCATATCCTTAGACTGGGAATGAACTCCGTATGCCTAAGTCAACCCACGAAACGAGCGTGCGGGCGCTCAGCCGGCCAGAGGGGTGGGATGCGCCAGTCGGGGATCGATCGGGTCACCCTCTACGTGCTGCCAATCTTAGACTGGGAATGAACTCCGTATGCCTAAGCCAACTGACGAAACGAGCGGACGGGCGAGCAGGCGGGCACTACGTCGGCCAGAGAGACGGGATGCGCAAGCCGTGGATCGATAGGTGGTAGGTGGATTTAGGCACATTTTCATATTTCTGCATGCCAATGCCATTTTTATGGCTTGTAAATTCATACAATGGTCCCTTAAGCCTTCACGTGAAGTTTCATGGCAAGACGACTCATTTTCTATTTTTCATGATTTTTGAAACTTTTTGCGTTTGGGATTTTTTTAAATTTTTTTGGGAAGGAGTTTTGCCCCAAACTTGGTAGAAGTGATCCTTGTTATTTTTTGTGTGGCATGCACAAAAAAAATTTAGCTAAAAGCTCAGAGTATACAAGATTTGTGACCATTTGAAAAAGTGTCCCCATTTCAGACACTTTTTAATGCTACTAGCAGCAAACCTGCAAATCTCAAATGCTCTTTAAGGGGGTGTGAGTCTCAAGGTTTGATGAGGGATAGGGGGCCAATATAAGGGCCAAGTACCAGCACCCATCGCACATCATGTGCGCACACCCCCCGGCCCCCTGATCATCGGAACCACAATGCCGTCGGTCAGGTTCTCCGGCGATGCTCTAACGATGGTGCCCCGACGAAGAAAAATATGGCACCAGCACATGCCCAAGCCCCGCATGTGCTACCGCAACCCTTGGTCCAATCCGATCTTAGACTGGGAATGAACTCCGTATGCCTAAGCCAACCGACGAAATGAGCGGGCAGGCGGGCAGGCGGGCACTACACTGGCCAGAGAGACGGGATGCGCAAGTCGTGGATCGGTAGGGTGGTAGGTGGGTTTAAGCACATCTTCATATTTCTGCAATCCAGGGCCATTTTTATGGCTTGTAAATTCATACAATGGTCCCTTAAGCCTTCACGTGCAGTTTCATGGTAAGACGACTCATTTTCTATTTTTCACGATTTTTGAAACTTTTTGTAGTTCGGGATTTTTTAAAAATTTTTTGGAAGGACTTTTGGCCCCACACTTTTTAGACGTGATCCTTGTATTCTTGTTGGCATGCACAAAAAAAATCAGCTAAAAACTCGAAGTGTACAAGATTTTGTGACCATTTGAAAAAACTGTCCCCATTTTGAGACACTTTAATGGCTACTGACAGCAAACCTGTAAAATCTTAAATGCTCTTTAAGGGGGTGTGAGTTCTCAAGGTTTGATGAGGGATAGGGGACCAATATAAGGGCCAAGTGCCAACACCCATCGCACATCATGTGCGCACACCCCCCCGGCCCCCCGATCATCGGAACCCTAATGCCACTCGTCAAGTTCTCCGACAATGCTCCGGTGATGGTGCCTCGGGGAAGAAAAATGCGGCACCAGCACATGCCCAAGCCCAACATGTGCTGCTGCAACCCTTGGTCTGGTCTGATTTTAGACTGGAATGAACTTCGTATGCCTAAGCCAACCGACAAAATGAGCGGGCGGGCGGGCACTACGCCGGCCAGAGAGACGGGATGCGCAAGCCATAAATCGATAGGGTGGTCGGTGGGTTTAGGCACATTTTCATATTTCTGCATGCCAATGCCATTTTTATGGCTTGTAAATTCATACAATGGTCCCTTAGGGCTTCACGTGAAATTTCATGGCAAGACGACTCGTTTTCTATTTTTCATGATTTTCAAAACTTTTTATAGTTCGAGATTTTTTAAAACTTTTTCGGAAGGAGTTTTGGCCCCAAACTTGGTAGACGTGATCCTTGTATTTATGTTGGCACGCACAAAAAAAATCAGCTAAAAACTCGAAGTGTACAAGATTTTGTGACCATTTGAAAAAAGTGTCCCCATTTTTAGACACTTTAATAGCTAATGGCAACAAACCTGTAAAATCTCAAATGCTCTTTAAGGGGGTGTGAGTTCTCAAGGTTTGATGAGGGATAGGGGGCCAATATAAGGGCCAAGTACCAGCACCCATCGCACATCATGTGCGCACACCCCCTCGGCCCCCCCGATCGTTGGAACCCTAATGCCGCCCATCAAGTTCCCGGCGATGGTGCCCCGGGGAAGAAAAATACGGCACCAGCACATGCCCAGCTCAGCATGTGCTGCTGCAACCATCGGTCTGGTCTGATTTTAGACTGGGAATGAACTACGTACGCCTAAGCCAACCGACGAAACGAGGGGGCGGGCGGGCGGACGGGCACTACGTCGACCAGAGAGACGGGATGCGCAACCCGTGGATCTATAGAGTGGTACATGGGTTTAGGCACATCTTCATATTTTTGAATGCCAATGCCATTTTTATGGCTTGTAAATTCATACAATGGTCCATTAACCCTTCACGTGAAGTTTCATGGCAAGACGACTCGTTTTCTATTTTTCACGATTTTTGAAACTTTTTACGATTCAGGATTTTTTAAAATTTTTTCAGAAGGAGTTTCGCCGCAAACTTGGTAGATGTGATCCTTGTATTTTTATTCGCATGCACAAAAAAATTCAGCTAAAAGCTCGAAGTGTACAAGATTTTGTGACCATTTGAAAAAAGTGTCCCCATTTCAGACACTTTAATGGCTACTGGCAGCAAACCTGTAAAATCTCAAATGCTTTTTAAGGGGGTGTGAGTTCTTGAGGTTTGATGAGGGATAGGGGGCCAATATAAAGTACCAGCACCCATCGGCATATCATGTGCGCACACCTACCCCGACCCCCCCGATCGTCGGAACCCCAATGCCGTCGGTCAGGTTCTCCGGTGATGCTCCGACGATAGTGCCCCATTGAAGAAAAATGCAGCACCAGCACATGCCTGAGCCCAACATCTGCTGTCACAACCCTCGGTCTGATCCGATCTTAGACTGGGAATGAACTCTGTATGCTTAGACCAGGAATGAACTCCGTATGCCTAAGTGAACCCACAAAATGAGCGTACGGGCGCTTAGTCGGCCAGAGGGACGGGATGCGCAAGCTGGGGATCGATCGAGTCCCCCTCGTGTGCTACCGATCTTGCTGCGACAACCCTTGGGGCAGTCTAATCTTAGATTGGGAATGAACTACGTATGCCTAAGCCAACTGATGAAACGAGCGGGTGGGCGAGCGGGCACTACTCCGGCCAGAGAGACGGCATGCGCATGTTGTGGATGGATAGGCTGGTTGGTGGGTTTAGGCACATCTTCATATTGCTGAGTGCCAATGCCATTTTTATGGCTTGTAAATTCATACAATGGTCCCTTAAGCCTTCACATGAAGTTTCATGGCAAGACGACTCGTTTTCTATTTTTCATGATTTTTGAAACATTTTACGGTTCGTGATTTTTTAAAATTTTTTCGGAAGGATTTTTGGCTCCAAACTTGGTAGACGTGATCCTTGTATTATTTTTGGCATGCACAAAAAAATTCAGCTAAAAAATCGAAGTGTACAAGATTTTGTGGACCATTTGAAAAAAAGTGTCCCTATTTCAGACATTTTAATGGCTACTGGCAGCAAACCTGTAAACTCTCAAATGCTCTTTAAGGGGGTGTGAGTTGTCAAGGTTTGATGAAGGATAGGGGGCCAATATAAGGGCCAGGTACCAGCACCCATCACACATCATGTGCGCACAGCCGTCGGCCCCACCGATCATCGTAACCCTAATGCTACCGGTCAAGTTCTCCGATGATGCTCCGGTGATGGTGCCCCGGGAAGAAAAATGCGACACCAGCACATGCCCGAGCCCAGCATGTGCTGCCGCAACCCTTGGTCCAGTCCAATCTTAGAATGGGAATGAACTCCGTATGCTTAGACTAGGAATGAACTCCGTATGCCAAAGTCAACCCATGAAACGAGTGAGCGGGGGATCAGTCGGCCAGAGGGGCGGGATGCACAAGCCGAGGATCGGCCTGGTCCCCCTCTACGTGCTGCTGATCCTACTGTCACAACCCTCATCTGGTCTGATCTTAGATTGGGAATGAACTCCGTATGCCCAAGCCAACCGACGAAACGAACGGGCGGACGGACGGGTGGGCTCTATGCTGGCCAGAAAGACGGGATGCGTAAGCCGTGGATCAATAGGGTGGTCGGTGGGTTTAGGCACATCTTTATATTTCTGCATGCCAATGCCATTTTATGGCTTGTAAATTCATACAATAGTCCCTTAAGCCTTCACGTGAAGTTTCATGGCAAGACGACTTGTTTTCTATTTTTCATGATTTTCGAAACTTTTTGCAGTTGGGGATTTTTTAAATTTTTTTTCGAAAGGGGTTTTGGCCCCAAACTTGGTAGACGTGATCCTTGTATTTTTGTTGGCATGCACAAAAAAAATCAGCTAAAAACTCGAAGTGTACAAGATTTTTGTGACCATTTGAAAAAAGTGTCCCCATTTCAGACACTTTAATGGCTACTGGCAGCAAACCGTAAAATCTCAAATGCTTTTTAAGGGGGGGTGAGTTCTCGAGGTTTGATGAGGGATAGGGGGCCAATAGAAGGGCCAAGTACCAGCACCCATCGAACATCATGTGCGCACACGCCCCCCGGCCCCCCCGATCGCCGCAACCATAATGCCGTCGGTCAGGTTCTCCGGCGATGCTCCGACGATGGTACCCCGGTGAAGAAAAATATGGCACCAACACATGCCCGAGCCCAGAATGTGCTACCACAACTCAGTCCGGTCTGATCTTAGACTGGGAATGAACTCCGTATGCTTAGACTGGGAATGAACTCCGTATGCCTAAGTCCACCCACGAAAAAAGTATACGGACGCTCAGCCAGCCAGAGGGGTGGGATGGACAAGTCGGGGATCAGTCGGGTCCCCCTCTGCGTGCTGCCAATCCGGCTACCACAACTCAGTTTGGTCTGATCTTAGACTGCGAATGAACTCCGTATGCCTAAGCCAACCGACGAAACGAGCGGACGGGCGGGCGGGCACTACACCGGCCAGAGAGACGGGATGCGTAAGCCGTGGATCGATAGGGTGGTTGGTGGGTTTAGGCACATCTTCATATTTCTACGTGCCAATGCCATTTTTATAGCTTGTAAATTCATACAATGGTCCCTTAAGCCTTCACGTGAAGTTTCATGGCAAGATGACTCGTTTTCTATTTTTCATGATTTTTTAAACTTTTTATGGCTCGATATTTTTTAAACTTTTTTGGAAGGAGTTTTGGCGCCAAACTTGGTAGACGTAATCCTTGTATTTTTTTGGCATGCACAAAAAAATTCATCTAAAAACTCAAAGTGTACAAGATTTTGTGACCATTTGAAAAAAGTGTCCACATTCCAAACACTTTAATGGCTACTGGCAGCAAACCTGTAAAATCTCAAATGCTCTTTAAGGGAGCGTGATTTCTCGAGGTTTGATGAGGTATAGGGGGCCAATATAAGGGCAAGTACCAGCACCCATCGCACATCATGTGCGCACACCTCTCCCAGGCCCCCAGATCGTCGGAACCCCAATGCCGTCGGCCAGGTTCTCCGGCAATGCTCCGACGATGGTGCCCCAGCAAAGAAAAATGTGGCACCAGCACATGCCTGAGCCCAGCATGTGCTGTCGCAACCCTCGGTCTGGTCCGATCTTAGACTGGGAATGAACTCCGTATGCTTAGATTGGGAATGAACTCCGTATGCCTAAGTCCACCCACGAAACAAGCGTACGGACGCTCAGTCGGCCAGAGGGGCGGGATGCGCAAGTCGTGGATTGATCGAGTCCCCCTTTGCGTGCTACCGATCCTGCGGCCACAACCCTCAGTTTGGTCTGATCTTAGACTGGGAATGAACTCTGTATGCCTAAGCCAACCGTCAAAACGAGCGGGCGGGACTACGCTGGCCAGAGAGACGGGATGCATAAGCCGTGGATCGATAGGGTGGTAGGTGGGTTTAGGCACATATTCATATTGCTGCATGCCAATGCCATTTTTATGGCTTGGAAATTCATACAATGGTCCGTTAACCCTTCACGTGAAGTTTCATGGCAAGACGACTTGTTTTCTATTTTTCACGATTTTTGAAACTTTTTGCGGTTAGAGATTTTTTAAAATTTTTTCGAAAAGAGTTTGGCCCCAAACTTGTAGACGTGATCCTTGTATTTTTGTTGGCATGCACAAAAATATTCAGTTAAAAACTCGAAGTGAACAAGATTTTTGTGACCATTTGAAAAAAGTGTCCCCATTTCAGACACTTTAATGGCTACTGGCAGCAAACCGTAAAATCTTAAATGCTTTTTAAGGGGGGGTGAGTTCTCGAGGTTTGATGAGGGATAGGGGGCCAATAGAAGGGCCAAGTACCAGCACCCATCGCACATCATGTGCGCACACCTCTCCCAGGCCCCCAGATCATCGGAACCCCAATGCCGTCGGCCAGGTTCTCCGGCAATGCTCCGACGATGCTGCCCCAGCAAAGAAAAATGTGGCACCAGCACATGCCTGAGCCCAGCATGTGCTGTCGCAACCCTCGGTCTGGTCCGATCTTAGACTGGGAATGAACTCCGTATGCTTAGATTGGGAATGAACTCCGTATGCCTAAGTCCACCCACGAAACAAGCGTACGGACGCTCAGTCGGCCAGAGGGGCGGGATGCGCAAGTCGTGGATTGATCGAGTCCCCCTTTGCGTGCTACCGATCCTGCGGCCACAACCCTCAGTTTGGTCTGATCTTAGACTGGGAATGAACTCTGTATGCCTAAGCCAACCGTCAAAACGAGCGGGCGGGACTACGCTGGCCAGAGAGACGGGATGCATAAGCCGTGGATCGATAGGGTGGTAGGTGGGTTTAGGCACATATTCATATTGCTGCATGCCAATGCCATTTTTATGGCTTGGAAATTCATACAATGGTCCGTTAAGCCTTCACGTGAAGTTTCATGGCAAGACGACTTGTTTTCTATTTTTCACGATTATCGAAACTTTTTACGGTTCAAGATTTTTTAAAATTTTTTCGAAAGGACTTTTGGCCCCAAACTTGGTAGACGTGATCCTTGTATTTTTGTTGGAATGCACAAAACAATTCAGCTAAAAACTCGAAGTGTACAAGATTTTGTGACCATTTCAAAAAAGTGTCCCCATTTCAAACACTTTAATGGCTATTGGCAGCAAACCTGTAAAATCTCAAATGCTCTTTAAGGGGGTGTGAGTTCTTGAGGTTTGATGAGGGATAGGGGGGCCAATATAAGGGCCAAGTACCAACACCCATCGCACATCATGTGTGCACACCCCCCCGGCCCCTCCGATCGTCGAAACCCCAATGCCGCTGGTCATGTTCTCCGACGATGCTCGGATGATGGTGCCCCGGCGAAGAAAAATGTGACACCAGCACATGCCCAAGCCCAACATGTGCTGCCACAACCCTCGGTTCAGTCTGAGCTTAGACTGGGAATGAACTCCGTATGCCTAAGTCAACCAACGAAACGAGCGTGTGGGCGCTCAGCCGACCAGAAGGGCGGGATGCGCAAGTCGTGGATCGGCCGGGTCCCCCTCTACGTGCTACCAATCCTGCTACTACAACCCTAAGTCTGGTCCGATTTTAGACTGGGAATGAACTCCGTATGCCTAAGCCAACCGTCGAAACGAGCGGGCGGGCGGGCACTACGCCGGCCAGAGAGTCAGGATGCGTAAGCCGTGGATCGATAGGGTGGTAGGTGGGTTTAGGCACATCTTCATATTTCTGCATGCCAATGCCATTTTTATGGCTTGGAAATTCATACAATGGTCCGCTAAGCCTTCACGTGAAGTTTCATGGCAAGACGGCTCGTTTTCTATTTTTCACGATTTTTGAAACTTTTTGCGGTTAGAGATTTTTTAAAATTTTTTCGAAAAGAGTTTGGCCCCAAACTTGTAGACGTGATCCTTGTATTTTTGTTGGCATGCACAAAAATATTCAGCTAAAAACTCGAAGTGTACAAGATTTTGTGACCATTTGAAAAAAGTGTCCCTATTCTAGACACTTTAATGGCTACTGGCAGCAAACCTGTAAAATCTCAAATGCTTTTTAAGCGAGCGTCAGTTCTCGAGGTTTGATGAGGGATAGGGGGCCAATATAAAGGCCAAGTACCAGCACCCATCGCATATCATGGGCGCACACCCCCTCGACCTCCCAGATCGCTGGAACCCCAAAGCCGTCGGCCAGGTTCTCCGACGATGGTGCCCTAGCAAAGAAAAATGTGGCTCCAGCACATGCCCGAGCCCAGCATGTCCTGCTGCAACCCTCGGTCTGGTCTGATCTTAGACTGGGAATGAACTACGTATGCTTAGACTGGGAATGAACTCCGTATGCCTAAGTCAACCAACGAAACGAGCGTGCGGGCACTCAACCGGCCAGAGGGGCGGGATGCGCAAGTCGTGGATCGATCGAGTCCCCCTCTGCGTGCTACCGATCCTGCGGCCACAACCCTCAGTTTGGTCTGATCTTAGACTGGGAATGAACTCTGTATGCCTAAGCCAACCGTCGAAACGAGCGGGCGGGACTACGCTGGCCAGAGAGACGGGATACATAAGCCGTGGATCGATAGGGTGGTAGGTGGGTTTAGGCACATATTCATATTGCTGCATGCCAATGCCATTTTTATGGCTTGGAAATTCATACAATGGTCCGTTAAGCCTTCACGTGAAGTTTCATGGCAAGACGACTTGTTTTCTATTTTTCACGATTATCGAAACTTTTTACGGTTCAAGATTTTTTAAAATTTTTTCGAAAGGACTTTTGGCCCCAAACTTGGTAGACGTGATCCTTGTATTTTTGTTGGAATGCACAAAACAATTCAGCTAAAAACTCGAAGTGTACAAGATTTTGTGACCATTTCAAAAAAGTGTCCCCATTTCAAACACTTTAATGGCTATTGGCAGCAAACCTGTAAAATCTCAAATGCTCTTTAAGGGGGTGTGAGTTCTCGAGGTTTGATGAGGGATAGGGGGCCAATATAAGGTCCAAATACCAACACCCATCGCACATCATGTGCGCACACCCACCTGGCCCCCCCGATCGCCGGAACCCCAATGCCGTCGGTTAGGTTCTCCGACGATGCTCCGACGATGGTGCCCCGGCGAAGAAAAATGCGGCACCAGCACATGCTGGAGCCCAACATGTGCTGCCACAACCCTCAGTTCAGTCTGAGCTTAGACTGGGAATGAAATCCGTATGCTTAGACTGGAATGAACTCCGTATGCCTTAGTCCACCCACGAAACAAGCGTACGGACGCTCAGTCGGCCAAAGGGGCAGAATGCGCAAGTCGGGGATCGATCGGGTACCCCTCTACATGTTGTCGATCCTGCTGTCTCAACCCTCAATCCCGTTGATCTTAGACTGAGAATGAACTCCGTATGCCTAAGCCAACCGACGAAACAAAGCGGGCGGACGGGCAGGCGAGCACTACACCGGCCAGAGAGACCGTATGCGCAAGCCATGGATCGATAGGGTGGTAGGTGGGTTTAGGAACATCTTCATATTTCAGCATGCCAATGCCATTTTTATGCCTTGTCAATTCATACAATGGTCCCTTAAGCCTTCACGTGAAGTTTCATGGCAAGACGACTCGTTTTCTATTTTTCACAATTTTCAAAACATTTTACGGTCTAGAATTTTTTAAAATTTTTTCGAAAGGATTTTTGGACCCAAACTTGGTAGACGTGATCCTTATATTTTTTTTGGCATGCAAAAAAAAATTCAGCTAAAAACTTGAAGTGTACAAGATTTTGTGACCATTTGAAAAAAGTGTCCCCATTTCAAACACTTTATTGGCTACTGGCAGCAATCCTGTAAAATCTCAAATGCTCTTTCAGGGGGGTGTGAGTTGTCGAGGTTTGATGAGGGATAGGGGGCAAATATAAGGGCCAAGTACCAGCACCTATTGCACATCATGTGTGCACACCCCCCGGCCCCCCGATCGCTAGAACCCCAATGCCGTCGGTCAGGTTCTCCGACGATGCTCTGGCGATGGTGCCCCGGTGAAGAAAAATGTGGCACCAGCACATGCCCGAGCCCAGCATGTGCTGTCGCAACCCTCGGTCTGGTCCGATCATAGACTGGAAATGAACTCCGTATGCTTAGACTGGGAATGAACTCCGTATGCCTAAGTCAACCAACGAAACGAGCGTACGGGCGCTCAGCCGACCAGAGGGTGGGATGCGCAAGCTGTGGATCGGTCGGGTTCCCCTCTACATGCTGCCGATCTTGCTGCCGCAACCCTCAGTCTGGTCTGATCTTAGACTGGGAATGAACTCCATATGCCTAAGCCAACCGTCGAAACGAGCGGGTGGGCAGGCACTACGCTGGCCAGAGAGACAGGATGCGTAAGCCGTGGATCGATAGGGTGGTAGGTGGGTTTAGGCACATCTTCATATTTTTGCATGCCAACACCATTTTTATGGCTTGGAAATTCATACAATGGTCCGTTAAGCCTTCACCTGAAGTTTCATGGCAAGACGACTCGTTTTCTATTTTTCACGATTTTTGAAACTTTTTGCGGTTAGAGATTTTTTTAAATTTTTTCGAAAGGAGTTTGGCCCCAAACATGGTAGACATGATCCTTGTATTTTTGTTGGCATGCACAAAAATATTCAGCTAAAAACTCGAAGTGTACAAGATTTTGTGACCATTTGAAAAAAATGTCCCCATTCCAGACACTTTAATGGCTACTGGCAGCAAACCTGTAAAATCTCAAATGCTCTTTAAGCGAGCGTGAGTTCTCGAGGTTTGATGAGGGATAGGGGGCCAATATAAGGGCCAAGTACTAGCACCCATCACACACCATGTGCGTACACCCCCCTCCCCCGACCCCCCAGATCACTGGAACCCTAATGCCGTCGGCCAGGTTCTCCGACGATGCTCCGACGATGGTGCCCCAACAAAGAAAAATACGGCACCAGCACATGCCCAAGCCTAGCATGTGCTGTCGCAACCCTCGGTCTGGTCCGATCTTAGACTGGGCATGAACTCCGTATGCTTAGACTGGGAATGAACTCCGTATGCCTAAGTCAACCAACGAAATGAGCGTGTGGGTGCTCAGCCGACCAGAGGGGCGAGATGTGCAATCCGTGGATCGGTCGGGTCCCCCTCTGTGTGCTACCGATCCTGCTGCCGTAACCCTCAGTCCAGTCCGATCTTAGACTGAGAGTGAACTCCGTATGCCTAAGCCAACCGTCGAAACAAGCGGGCGGGCCGGCGGTCAGGCACTACGCCGACTAGAGAGACGGGATGCGTAAGCCGTGGATCGATAGGGTGGTAGGTGGGTTTAGGCACATCTTCATATTTCTGCATGCCAATGCCATTTTTATGGCTTGGAAATTCATACAATGGTCCGTTAAGCCTTCACGTGAAGTTTCATGGCAAGATGACTTGTTTTCTGTTTTTCACGATTTTCGAAACTTTTTGCGGTTTGAGATTTTTTAAAATTTTTTCGGAAGGAGTTTGGCCCCAAACTTGGTAGACGTGATCCTTGTATTTTTGTTGGCATGCACAAAAAAATTCAGCTAAAAACTCGAAGTGTACAAGATTTTGTGGCCATTTGAAAAAAGTGTCCCTTTTCCAGACACTTTAATGGCTACTGGCAGCAAACCTGTAAAATCTCAAATGCTCTTTAAGTGAGCATGAGTTCTAGAGGTTTGATGAGAGATAGGGGGCCAATATAAGGGCCAAGTACCAGCACCCATTGCACAACATGTGCGCACACCCCCCCCGGCCCACCAGATCGTCGGAACCCTAATACCGTCGGCCAGGTTCTCCGGCGATGCTCCGACGATGGTGCCCCAGCAAAGAAAAATGTGGCACCAGTACATGCTCGAGCCCAGCATGTGCTACCACAATCATCGATCTGGTCTGATCTTTGACTGGGAATAAACTCCGTATGCTTAAACTGGGAATGAACTCCGTATGCCTAAGTCAACCAACGAAACGAGCGTACGGGCGCTCAGCCGGCCAGAGAGGCGGGATGCGCAAGCCGTGGATCAATCGGGTCCGCCTCTGCATGCTGCCTATCCTGCTATCACAACCCTCAGTCCGGTTCGATCATAGACTGGGAATGAACTCCGTATGCCTAAGCCAACCGTCGAAATGAGCTAGTGGGCGGGCGGGTGGGTACTATGCCGACCAGAGAGACGGGATGCGTAAGCCATGGATCAATAGGGTGGTAGGTGGGTTTAGGCACATCTTCATAGTTCTTCATGCCAATGCCATTTTTATGGCTTGTAAATTCATACAATGGTCCTTTAAGCCTTCACGTGAAGTTTCATGGCAAGAAGACTCGTTTTTTATTTTTCACAATTTTTAAAACTTTTTACAGTTCAGGATTTTTTAAACTTTTTTTGGAATGAGTTTTGGTGCCAAACTTGGTAGACGTGATCCTTGTATTTTTGTTGGCATGCACAAAAAAATTCAGCTAAAAACTCGAAGTGTACAAGATTTTGTGACCATTTGAAAAAAATGTCCCCATTTCGAACACTTTAATGGCTACTGGCAGCAAACCTGTAAAATCTCAAATGCTCTTTAAGGGAGCGTGAGTTCTCAAGGTTTGATGAGGGATAAGGGGCCAATATAAGGGCCAAGTACTAGCACCCATCGCACATCATGTGCACACACCGCCCCGGCCCCCCAGATCACCGGAACCCCAATACCATCGGCCAAGTTCTCCGATGACGCTCCGACTATGGTGCCCTAGCAAAGAAAAATGCAGCACCAGCACAGGCCCGAGCCCAACATGTGCTACCGCAACCCTCGGTTCGGTCTGAACTTAGACTGAGAATGAACTCCGTATGCCTAAGTCCACCCACGAAACAAGCATACGGACGCTCAGTCGGCCAGAGGGGTGGGATGTGCAAGTCGGGGATCGGCCGTGTCCCCCTCTGCGTGCTGTCGATCCTGCTACCGCAACCTTCGGTCCTGTCCGATCTTAGACTGAGAATGAACTCCGTATGCCTAAACCAACTGACGAAACAAGCGGGTGGGCGGGCGGGCGGGCATTACACCGGCCAGAGAGATGGGATGCGCAAGCCGTGGATCGATAGGGTGGTAGGTGGGTTTAGGCACATCTTCATATTTTGGCGTGCCAATGCCATTTTTATGGCTTGTAAATTCATACAATGGTCCCTTAAGCCTTCATGTGAAGTTTCATGGCAAGATGACTCGATTTTTATTTTTCATGATTTTCAAAACTTTTTACGGTTCAGAATTTTTTTAAATTTTTTCGGAAGGAGTTTTGGCCTGAAACTTGGTAGACGTGATCCTTATATTTTTTTTTGGCGTGCACAAAAAAATTCAGCTAAAAGCTCGAAGTGTACAAGATTTTGTGACCATTTGAAGAAAGTGTCCCAATTTTAAACACTTTAATGGCTACTGGCAGCAAACCTGTAAAATCTCAAATGCTCTTTAAGGGGGTGTGAGTTCTTGAGGTTTGATGAGGGATAGGGGGCCAATAGAAGGGCTAAGTACCAGCACCCATCGCACATCATGTGTGCACACCCCCACGGCCCCCCCGATCGTCGAAACCCCAATGCCACCTGTCAGGTTCTCCGATGATGCTCCGGTGATGGTGCCCCGACGAAGAAAAATGCAGCAGCAGCCCATGCTCGAGCCCAGCATGTGCTGCCGAAACCCTTGTTCTGATTCGATCTTAGATTGGGAATGAACTCCGTATGCTTAGACTGGGAATGAACTCCGTATCCCAAAGTCAACTCACGAAACGAGCGTGCGGGCGCTTAGTTGGCCAGAGGGGCGGGATGCGCAAGCCAGGGATCAATTGGGTCCCCCTCTGCATGCTCTCGATCCAGCTGCTGCAACCCTCGGTCTGATCTGATCTTAGACTGGGAATGAACTCCGTATGCCTAAGCCAACCGACGAAACGAGTGGGTAGGCGGGCGGGGGGGCACTACGCCGGCTAGAGAGACGGGATGTGCAAGCCGTGGATCGATAGGGTGGTAGGTGGGTTTAGGCACATCCTCATATTTCTGCATGCCAATACCATTTTTATGGCTTGTAAATTCATACAATGGTCCCTTAAGCCTTCACGTGAAGTTTCATGGCAAGAAGACTCGTTTTCTATTTTTCATGATTTTTGAAACTTTTTACAGTTCAGGATTTTTTAAAATTTTTTTGGAAGGAGTTTTGGTTCCAAACTTGTTAAACGAGATCCTTGTATTTTTGTTGGCATGCACAAAAAAATTCAGCTAAAAAAATCGATGTGTACAAGATTTTGTGACCATTGAAAAAGTTTCTTTCAGACATTACGGATACTACATCCTGTACAATCTAAAGCTCGACTGCTGAGGTTGATAGGGATAGCTCACCATATAAGGGCGTACCCCGTTTTCATCCCAACCCCGATCTATCGCCCCGAAGCTCGTGGTCAGGTTTCTTAGGATACAGGGGCCCAGTATAAGCAGGTACCAGCCAATGGCACACATGTGCTGCACCCTCCGTCCGGTCCGATCTTCGGACTATCCCCATCAGCGGAGCCTCCGTATGCTAAGTCCCTGAGAAACATTATGCGGGCATCAGGCCAGAGCCACAAGCCGAGTCCCACTTGCGATGTGCGATCTGTATCGCAACCCTGTTGCTGGTCCGATCTTGATGAATGAAAACTCCATATGCCTAAGCCAACCGACGAACGATCGAGCAGGCAGCGGGCGGCGGCCACTACGCGGCCAGAGAGCACGGGATGCGAAAGCATGGATTATAGCTGTGGTAGGTGGGTTTAGGCACCATCTTCATATTTCTGCATGCCAATGCCATTTTTATGGCTTGTAAATTCATATAATGGTCCCTTAAGACTTCACGTGAAGTTTCATGGCAAGATGACTCGTTTTCTATTTTTCATGATTTTTGAAACTTTTTACGGTTTGAGATTTTTAAAAATTTTTTCGGATGGAGTTTTGGCTCAAACTCGGTAGACGTGATCCTTGTATTTTGTTTGGCATGCACAAAAAAATTCAGCTAAAAACTCGAAGTATACAAGATTTTGTGACCATTTGAAAAAAGTGTCCCCATTTCAGACACTTTAATGGCTACTAGCAGCAAACCTGTAAAATCTCAAATGCTTTTTAAGGGGGTGTGAGTTCTCGAGGTTTGATGAGGGATAGGGGGCTAATATAAGGGCCAAGCACCAGCAGCCATCGCACATCATGTGCGCCCACCCCCCGACCCCCCGATCGTCGGAACCCTAATGCCACTGGTCAGGTTCTCCGACGATGCTCCGACGATGGTGCCCCGATGAAGAAAAATTTGGCACCAGCACATGCCCGAACCCAGCATGTGCTACCACAACCCTCGGTCTGGTTCGATCTTAGACTGGGAATGAACTCTGTATGTTTAGACTGGGAATGAACTCCGTATGCCTAAGTCAACCCATGAAATGAGCGTGTGGGCACTCAACCGGCCAGAGGGGTGGAATGCGCAAGCCGAGGACCAGCCAGGTCCCCCTCTGCGTGCTACCGATCCTGCTTTCGTAACTCGGTTTGGTCCGATCTAAGATTGGGGATGAACTCCGTATGCCTAAGCCAACCGATGAAACGAGGAGGCGGGCGGGCGGGCGGGCACTACGCCGGCCAGAGAGGTGGGATGCGCAAGCCGTGGATCGATAGGGTGGTTGGTGGGTTTAGGCACATCTTCATATTTCTATGTGCCAATGCCATTTATATGGCTTGTAAATTCATACAATGGTCCCGTAAGCCTTCACGTGCAGTTTCATGGCAATACAACTCATTTTTTATTTTTCATGATTTTTGAAACTTTTTACGGTTCAGGATTTTTTAAACTTTTTTTCGAAGGAGTTTTGGTGCCAAACTTGGTAGACATGATCCTTGTATTTTTGTTGGCATGCACAAAAAAATTCAGCTACAAACTCGAAGTGTACAAGATTTTGTGACCATTTGAAAAAAGTGTCCCCATTCTAGACACTTTAATGGCTACAGCAACAAACCTGTAAAATCTCTAATGCTCTTTAAGGGAGCGTGTGTTCTCGAGGTTCGATGAGGAATAGGGGGCCAAAATAAGGGCCAAGTACCAGCACCCATCGCACATCATGTGCGCACAGCCCCCCCGACCCCCCAGATCGTCGGAACCCCAATGCCGTCGGCCAGGTTCTCCGACGATACTCCGACGATGGTACCCCAGCAAAGAAAAATACGGCACCAGCACATGCCCGAGCCCAGCATGTGCTTCCACAACCCTCGGTCTGGTTCGATCTTTGACTGGGAATGAACTCCGTATGCTTAGACTGGGAATGAACTTCATATGCCTAAGTCAACCAACGAAACGAGCGTGCGGGCGCTCAGTCGGCCAGAGGGGCGGGATGCGCAAGCCATGGATCGACCGGGTCCCCATCTACATGCTGCCAATCCTGCTACCGTAACCCTCAGTCCGGTCCGATCTTAGATTGGGAATGAACTCTGTATGCCTAAGCCAACCGTAGAAACGAGCGGGCGGGCGGGCACTACGCCGGCCAGAGAGACGGGAAGCGTAAGCCGTGGATCGATAGGGTGGTAGGTGGGTTTAGGTACATCTTCATATTTTTGTGTGCCAATGCCATTTTTATGGCTTGGAAATTCATACAATGGTCCGTTAAGCCTTCACGTGAAGTTTCATGGCAAGATAACTCGTTTTTTATTTTTCACGATTTTCAAAACTTTTACAGTTCGGGATTTTTTAAAATTTTTTTGAAAGGACTTTTGGCCCCAAACTTGGTAGACGTGATCCTTGTATTTTTTTTGGCATGCACAAAAAAATTCAGCTAAAAACTCGAAGTGTACAAGATTTTGTGACCATTTGAAAAAAGTGTCCCCATTGTAAACACTTTAATGGCTATGGCCAGCAAACCTGTAAAATCTCAAATGCTCTTTAAGGGGGTGTGAGTTCTTGAGGTTTGATGAGGGATAGGGGGCCAATATAAGGGCCAAGCGCCAGCACCCATTACACATCATGTGCGCACACCCCCCAGCCCCATCGATCGTCGAAACCCCAATGTCGCCGGTCAGGTTCTCC
The DNA here is from genome assembly GCF_002303985.1 of Durio zibethinus. The sequence goes on along the minus strand of NW_019167849.1, from coordinate 1,452,460 downwards.
AGCGATGCTCTGACGATGGTGCCCCAACGAAGAAAAATGCGGCACCAACACATGCCTAAGGCCAACATGTGCTGTCGCAACCCTAGGTTCGGTCTGATCTTAGACTGGGAATGAACTCCGTATGCTTAGACTGGGAATGAACTCCGTATGCCTAAGTCAACCCATGTAACAAGCGTGTGGGCACACAGCGGGCCAAAGGGGCGGGATGCTCAAGCTGCGGATCGACCGGGTGCCCCTCTATGTGCTGTCGATCCTATTTTTGTGACCCTCAATCCAGTCTGATCTGAGACTAGGAATGAACTTCGTATGCCTAAGCCAACCGATAAAATGAGCGAGCGGGCGGGCGGACCGGCACTACACCGGCTAGAGAGACGGGATGCGCAAGCCGTGGATCGATAGGGTGGTAGGTGGGTTTAGGCACATCTTCATATTGCTGTGTTCCAATGCCATTTTTATGGCTTGTAAATTCATACAATGGTCCCCTAAGCCTTCACATGAAGTTTCATGGCAAGACGACTCGTTTTCTATTTTTCATGATTTTTGAAACTTTTTAGGGTTCGGGATTTTTTAAAATTTTTTTGGAAAGATTTTTGGCCCCAAACTTGGTAGACGTGATCCTTGTATTTTTGTTGGCATGCACAAAAAAATTCAGCTAAAAACTCGAAGTGTACAAGATTTTGTGACCATTTGAAAAAAGTGTCCCCATTTCAAACACTTTAATGGATACTGGCAGCAAACTTGTAAAATCTCAAATGCTCTTTAAGGGGGTGTGAGTTCCCAAGGTTTGATGTGGGATACGGGGCCAATATAAGGGCCAAGTACCAGCACCCATCGCACATCATGTGCGCACACCCCCTCGGCCCCCCGATCACCGGAACCCCAATGCCGTCGGTCAGGTTCTTCGATGATGCTCTGGTGATGGTGCCCCGACGAAGAAAAATATGGCACCAGTACATTCCAGAGCCCAGCACGTGCTACCGCAACCCTCGGTCCGGTCCGATCTTAGACTGGGAATGAACTCCGTATGCTTAGACTGGGAGTGAACTCCGTATGCCTAAGTCAACCTACGAAACGAGCGTGCGGGCGCTCAGCCGGCCAGAGGGGCGGGATGCGTAAGCCAAGGATCGGTCGGGTCCCCCTCTGCGTGCTACCGATCCTGCTGCCGCAACCCTCGATCTGGTCTGATCTTAGACTGGGAATGAACTCCATATGCCTAAGCCAACCGACGAAATGAGCGGGCGGGTGGGCACTATACCGGTCGGAGAGGAGGGATGCGCAAGCCGTGGATCGATAGGGTGGTAGGTAGGTTTAGGCACATCTTCATATTTCTGTGTGCCAATGCCATTTTTATGGTTTGTAAATTCATACAATGGTCCCTTAAGCCTTCACGTTAAGTTTAATGGAAAGACGACTCGTTTTCTATTTTTCACGATTTTTGAAACTTTTTAAGGTTCGGGATTTTTTAAAATTTTTTTGAAAGGAGTATTGGCCCCAAACTTGGTAGACGTGATCCTTGTATTTTTGTTGGCATGCACAAAAAAATTCAGCTAAAAACTCAAAGTGTACAAGATTTTTTGACCATTTGAAAAAAGTGTCCCCATTTCAAACACTTTAGTCGCTACTGGCAGCAAACCTGTAAAATCTCAAATGCTCTTTAAGGGGGTGTGAGTTCTTGAGGTTTGATGAAGGATAGGAGGCCATTATAAGAACCAAGTACCAGCACCCATCGCACATCATGTGCGCACACCCCCCCGACCGCCCCGATCACCGGAACCCTAACGCCGCCGGTCAGGTTCTTTGGCGATGCTCCGGTGATGGTGGCTCGATGAAGAAAAATGCGGCAGCAGCACATGCCTGAGCCCAGCATGTGCTGTCGCAACCCTTGGTCCGGTCCGATCTTAGACTGAGAATGAACTCCATATGCTTAGACTGGGAATGAACTCCGTATCCCAAAGTCAACCCACGAAACGAGCGTGCAGGCGCTCAGCCGGCCAGAGGGGCGAGACGCACAAGCCGAGGATCGGCCAGTCAGGTTCTCCGACGATGCTCCGACAAAGAAAAATGTGGCACCAGCACACGTCTGAGCCAAGCATGTGCTGCCGGAACCCTTGGTCCGATCCAATCTTAGCCTGGGAATGAACTCCGTATGCTTACACTGGGAATGAACTCCGTATCCCTAAGTCAGCGAATGAAATGAGCGTGCGGGCGCTCAGCCGGCCAGAGGGACGGGATGAGTAAGTCAGGGATCAGTCGGGTCCCCCTCTGCGTGCTACCGATCCTGCTGCCGCAACCCTCAGTCCGGTCTGATCTTAGACTAGGAATAAACTCCGTATGCTTAAGCCAACCGACAAAATGAGCAGACGGGCGGGCGGGCACTACGTCGGCCAGAGAGACGGGATGCGCAAGTTGTGGATCGATAGGGTGGTAGGTGGGTTTAGGCACATCTTCATATTTTTGCATGCCAATGTCATTTTTATGGCTTCTAAATTCATACAATGGTCCTTGAAGCCTTCACATGAAGTTTCATGGCAAGACGACTCGTTTTCTATTTTTCATGATTTTTGAAACTTTTTGCGGTTCGGGATTTTTTAAAAATTTTTTCAAAGGGGTTTTGGCCCCAAACTTCGTAGACATGATCCTTGTATTTTTGTTGGCATGCACAAAAAAATTCAGCTAAAAACTCGAAGTGTACAAGATTTTGTGACCATTTGAAAAAAGTGTCCCCATTTCAGACACTTTAATGGCTACTGGCAGCAAACCTGTAAAATCTCAATTGCTCTTTAAGGGGGTGTGAGTTCTCGAGGTTTGATGAGGGATAGGGGGCCAATATAAGGGCCAAGTACCAGCACCCATCGCACATCATGTGCACACACCCCCCGGCCCCCCGATCGTCGGAACCCCAATGCCGTCAGTTTGGTTCTCCGGTGATGCCCCGACAAAGAAAAATGCGGCACCAGCACATGCTTGGGCCCAGCATGTGCTGCCGCAACCGTTGGTCCGATCCGATCTTAGACTGGGAATGAACTCCATATGCTTAGACTAGGAATGAACTCCGTATCCCTAAGTCAACCCACGAAACGAGCGTGCGGGCGCTCAGTCGGCTAGAGGGGTGGGACGCGCAAGCCGGGGATCGACCTGGTCCCCCTCTGCGTGCTGCCGATCCTGCTGCCACAACCCTCGGTCCGGTCAGATCTTAAACTGGCAATGAACTCCGTATGCCTAAGCCAACCGATGAAACAAGCGGGCGGGCGGGCAGGCGGCGGGCACTACGTCGGCCAGAAAGACGGGATGCGCAAGCCGTGGATCGATAGGGTGTAGGTGGGTTTAGGCGCATCTTCATATTTCTGCACGCCAATGCCATTTTTATGGCTTGTAAATTCATACAATGGTCCTTTAAGCCTTCACATGAAGTTTCATAGCGAGACGACTTGTTTTCTATTTTTCATGATTTTTGAAACTTTTTGCGGTTCGAGATTTTTTAAAATTTTTTCGGAAGGAGTTTTGGCCCCAAACTAGGTAGACGTGCTCATTGTATTTTTGTTGGCATGAACAAAAAAATTCAACTAAAAACTCACAGTGTACAAGATTTTGTGACCATTTGAAAAAAGTGTCTCCATTCAAGACACTTTAATTGCTACTGGCAGCAAACCTGTAAAATCTCAAATGCTCTTTAAGAGGGTGTGAGATCTTGAGGTTTGATCAGGGATAAGGGGCCAATATGAGGGCCAAGTACCAGCACTCATCGCACATCTTGTGTGCACACACCCCTCGGCCCCCCGATCGTCGGAACCCCAATACCGTTGGTCAGGTTCTCCGACGATGGTGCCCCGACGAAGAAAAATACAGCACCAGCACATGCCTGAGCCCAGCATGTGCCACCGTAACCCTTGATCCGGTCTGATCTTACACTTGGAATGAACTCCGTATGCTTAGACTGGGAATGAACTCCGTATGCCTAAGTCAACCCATGAAACGAGCATGCGAGCGCTCAGTCGGGCAGAGGGGCGGGATACGCCAGCCGAGGATCGGTCGGGTCCCCCTCTGCGTGCTACCAATCCTGTTGCCACAACTTGGTTTGGTCTGATCTTAGACTGGGAATGAACTCCGTATGCCTAAGCCAACCGACGAAACGAGCGGGCGGGCACTACGCTGATCAGAGAGGCGGGATGCGCAAGCCGTGGATCGATAGGGTGGTAGGTGAGTTTAGGCACATCTTCATATTTCTGTGTGCCAATGCCATTTTTATGGCTTGTAAATTCGTACAACGGTCCCTTAAGCCTTCACGTGAAGTTTCATGGCAAGACGACTTGTTTTCTATTTTTCACGATTTTTAAAACTTTTTACGGTTCGGGATTTTTTTAAATTTTTTCGGAAGGAGTTTTGGCCCCAAACTTGGTAGACATGATCCTTGTATTTTTGTTCGCATGCATAAAAAAATTCATCTAAAAACCTCAAAGTGTACATGATTTTGTGACCATTTGAAAAAAGTGTCCCCATTTCAGACACTTTAATTGCTACTTGCAGCAAACCTGTAAAATCTCAAATGCTCTCTAAGGGGGTGTGAGTTCTCGAGGTTTGATAAGGGATAGGGGGCCAATATAACGGCCAAAAAGATGGAATGCGCAAGCTGTGGATCGATAGGGTGGTAGGTGGGTTTAGGCACATATTCATATTTCTACGTGCCAATACCATTTTTATGGCTTCTAAATTCATACAACGGTCCTTTAAGCCTTCACATAATGTTTCATGGCAAGACGACTCGTTTTCTATTTTTCATGATTTTTGAAACTTTTTACGGTTTGGGATTTTTTAAAATTCTTTCGGAAGGAGTTTTGGCCCCAAACTAGGTAGACGTGCTCATTGTATTTTTGTTGGCATGCACAAAAAAATTCAGCTAAAAACTCGCAGTGTACAAGATTTTGTGACCATTTGAAAAAAGTGTCCTCATTTCAGACACTTTAATTGCTACTGGCAGCAAACCTGTAAAATCTCAAATGCTCTCTAAGGGGGTGTGAGTTCCTGAGGTTTGATAAGGGATAGAGGGCCAATATAAGGGCCAAGTACCAGCACCCATCGCACATCATGTGTGCGCACCCCCCGACCCCCTTGATCACCAGAACCCCAATGCCGTCAGTTAGGTTATCCGGCAATGCTCCGGCGAAGAAAAATGCGACACCAGCACATGCTTGAGCCAAGCATGTGCTGCAGCAACCCTTGGTCTGGTCCGATTTTAGACTGGGAATGAACTCCGTACGCTTAGACTGGGAATGAACTCTGTATGCCTAAGTCAACCCACGAAACAAGCTTGCGAGCGCTCAGCCAGCCAGAGCGACGGGATGCGCAAGCTGGGGATCGATCGGGTCCTCCTCTACGTGCTGTCGATCTCGTGCTGCAACCCTCAATCTGGTCTAATCTTAGGCTAGGAATAAACTCCGTATGCCTAAGCCAACCGACGAAACAGGCAGGCGGGTAGGCGGGCGGGCACTACGCCGGCCAGAGAGACGGGATGCGCAAGCCGTGGATCGATAGGGTGGTAGGTGGGTTTAGGCACATCTTCATATTTCTGCATGCCAATGCCATTTTTATGGCTTGTAAATTCATTCAATGGTCCCTTAAGACTTCACGTGAAGTTTCATGGCAAGACAACTCGTTTTCTATTTTTCATGATTTTTGAAACTTTTTACGGTTTGAGATTTTTTAAAATTTTTTCGGAAGGAGTTTTGGCCCAAACTGGCTAGACGTGATCCTTGTATTTTGTTTGGCATGCACAAAAAAATTCAGCTAAAAACTCGAAGTATACAAGATTTTGTGACCATTTGAAAAAAATGTCCCCATTTCAGACACTTTAATGGCTACTAGCAGCAAACCTGTAAAATCTCAAATGCTCTTTAAGGGGGTGTGAGTTCTCGAGGTTTGATGAGGGATAGGGGCCAATATAAGGGCCAAGCACCAGCAGCCATCGCACATCATGTGCGCACACCCCCCGGCCCCCCTGATCGTCGGAACCCAATGCCACTGGTCAGGTTCTCCGCTGATGCTCCGGCGATGGTGCCCCGACGAAGAAAAATGCGGCACCAGCACATGCTCGAGCCCAGCATTTGCTGTCGCAACCCTAGGTCCTGTGTAATCTTAGACTGGGAATGAACTCCGTATGCCTAAATCAACCCACGAAATGAACGTGCGAGCTATCAGCCATTCAGAGGGGCGGGATGCGCAAGCCGGGGATCGGCCGGGTCCCCCTCTGTGTGTTGTCGATCCTGCTGCCATAACCTTCGGTCTGGTCCGATCTTAGACTGGGAATGAACTCCGTATGCCTAAGCCAACCGATGAAACGAGTGGGCGGGCGGGCACTACGTCGGCCAGAGAGACGGGATGCGCAAGTCGTGGATCGATAGGGTGGTAGGTGGGTTTAGTCACATCATCATATTTCTATGTGCCAATGCCATTTTTATGGCTTGTAAATTCATACAATGGTCCCTTAAGCCTTCACGTGAAGTTTCATGGCAAGACGACTCGTTTTCTATTTTTCATGATTTTTGAAACTTTTTACGGTTCGGGATTTTTTAAAATTTTTTCGGAAGGATTTTTGGCCTCAAACTTGATAGACGTGATCCTTGCATTTTTGTTGGCATGCACAAAAAAATTCAGCTAAAAACTCGAAGTGTACAAGATTTTGTGACCATTTGAAAAAAGTGTCCCCATTTCAGACACTTTAATGGCTACTGGCAGCAAACCTGTAAAATCTCAAATGCTCTTTAAAGGGGTGTGAGATCTCAAGGTTTGATGAGGGATAGGGGCCCAATATAAGGGCCAAGTACCAGCACCCATCGCACATTATGTGCGCACACCCCTCCCGACCCCCCGATCGTCGGAACCCCAATGCCACCAGTCAGGTTCTCCGACGAAGCTCCGACGATGGTGCCCCGACGAAGAAAAATGTGACACCAGCACGTGCCCGAGCCTAGCATGTGCGGTCGCACCCCTCGGTCTAATCCGATCTTAGACTGGGAATGAACTCCGTATGCTTAGACTGAGAATGAACTTCGTACGCTTAGACTGGGAATGAACTTCGTACGCTTGGACTGGAATGAACTCCGTATGCCTAAGTCAGCCCACGAAACGAGCATGCGGGTGCTCAGCCGGCCAGAGGGGTGGGATGCGTAAGCCGGGGATCGGCCGGGTCCCCCTCTACGTGCTGCCGATCTTGCTGCCAGAACCCTCGCTCTGGTCCGATCTTAGTCTAGGAATGAACTTCGTATGCCTAAGCCAACTGACGAAACGAGCAGGCGGGCGGGCGGGCACTACGTTTGCCAGAGAGACGGGATGTGCAAGCCGTGGATCGATAGGGTGGTAGGTGGGTTTAGGCACATCTTCATATTTCTGCATGCCAATGCCATTTTTATGGCTTGTAAATTCATACAATGGTCCCTTAATCCTTCACGTGAAGTTTCATGGCAAGACGACTCGTTTTCTATTTTTCACGATTTTCAAAACTTTTTGTAGTTCGAGATTTTTTTAAATTTTTTTGGATGGAGTTTTGGCCCCAAACTTGGTAGATGTGATCCTTGTATTTTTGTTGGCATGCACAAAAAAATTCAGCTAAAAACTTGAAGTGTACAATATTTTGTGACCATTTGAAAAAAGTGTCCCCATTTTAGACACTTTAATGGCTACTGGCATAAAACCTATAAAATCTCAAATGCTCTTTAAGGGGGTGTGAGTTCTCGAGGTTTGATGAGGGATAGGGGGCCAATATAAGGGCCAAGTACCAGCACCCATCGCACATCACGTGCGCACACCCCCCGTGGCCCTCCCGATCGTCGGAACCCTAATGTCGTTGGTCAGGTTCTCTGGCGATGCTCCGACGATGGTGCCCCGATGAAGAAAAATACGGCACCAGCACATGCCCGAGCCCAGCATGTGCTGCCGCAACCCTTGGTCTGATCTGATCTTAGACTGGGAATGAACTCTGTATGCCTAAGTCAACCCATGAAACGAGCTTGCGGGCACTCAGTCGGCCAGAGGGGTGGGATGCACAAGCCGGGGATCAGCCGGGTCCCCCTCTGTGTGCTGCCGATCCTGCTACCGTAACCTTCAGTCCAGTCTGATCTTAGACTAGGAATGAACTCCGTATGCCTAAGCCAACCGATAAAACGAGCGAGCGGGCGGGCGGGCACTACACCGGCCAGAGAGGCGGGATGCGCAAGCCGTGGATCGATAGGGTGGTAGGTGGGTTTAGTCACATCATCATATGTGACCATTTGAAAAAAGTGTCCCCATTTCAACACTTTAATGGCTACTAGCAGCAAACCTGTAAAATCTCAAATGCTCTTTAAGGGGGTGTGAGTTCTTGAGGTTTGATGAGGGATAGGGGGCCAATATAAGGGCCAAGTACCAGTACCCATCACACATCATGTGCGCACGCACCCCCTCTGCGTGCTACCGATCCCGTGCTACAACCCTCGGTCCGCTCTGATCTTAGACTAGGAATGAACTCCGTATGCCTAAGCCAACCGACAAAACGAGCGGGCGGGGAGGCGGGCCAGGACTACGCCGGCCAGAGAGACGGGATGCGTAAGCCGTGGATCGATAGGGTGGTAGGTGGGTTTAGGCACATCTTCAAATTTCTGCATGCCAGTGCCATTTTTATGGCTTGTAAATTCATACAATGGTCCCTGAAGCCTTCACGTGTTGGTTCATGGCAGGACGACTCGTTTTCTATTTTCATGATTTTTGAAACTTTTTGCTGTTCGGAATTTTTTAAAATTTTTTTGGAAGGAGTTTGGGCCCCAAACTTCATAAACGTGATCGTTATATTTTTTTTGGCATGCAAAAAAAAATTCAGCTAAAAACTCAAAGTGTACAAGATTTGTGACCATTTGAAAAAAGTGTCCCCATTTCGAACACTTTAATAGCTACTAGCGGCAAACCTATAAAATCTCAAATGCTCTTTAAGGGGGTGTGAGTTCTTGAGGTTTGATGAGGGATAGGGGGCCAATATAAGGGCCAAGTACCAGCACCCATCGCACATCATGTGCGCACACCCTCCCCGACCCCTCGATCACCGAAACCCCAATGCTGCCGGTCAGATTCTCCGGTAATGCTCTGACGATGGTGCCCCGGCGAAGAGAAATACGGCACCAGCACATGCTCGAGCCCAGCATGTGCTACCGCAATGCTAGGTCTGGTCTGATCTTAGACTGGGAATGAACTCCATATGCTTAGACTGGGAATGAACTCCGTATGCCTAAGTCAACCCATGAAACAAGCGTGCGAGCGCTCAGTCGGCCAGAGGGGTGGGATGCGCAAGCCGGGGATCAGCCGGGTCCCCCTCTGTGTGCTGCCGATCCTGCTACCGTAACCTTCAGTCCGGTCTGATCTTAGACTAGGAATGAACTCCGTATGCCTAAGCCAACCGATGAAACGAGCGAGCGGGCGGGCGGGCACTACACCGGCCAGAGAGGCGGGATGCGCAAGCCGTGGATCGATAGGGTGGTAGGTGGGTTTAGTCACATCATCATATGTGACCATTTGAAAAAAGTGTCCCCATTTCAAACACCTTAATGGCTACTAGCAGCAAACCTGTAAAATCTCAAATGCTCTTTAAGGGGGTGTGAGTTCTTGAGGTTTGATGAGGGATAGGGGGCCAATATAAGGGCCAAGTACCAGTACCCATCACACATCATGTGCGCACGCACCCCCTCGGCCCCCCCGATCACTGGAACCCCAATGCCGCAGGTCAGGTTCTCCGACGATGCTCCGACGATGCTGCCCCGACGAAGAAAAATACGACACCAGCACATGCCCGATCTCAGCATGTGCTACCGCAACCCTCGGTCTGGTCCGATCATAGATGGGAATGAACTCTGTATGCTTAGACTGGGAATGAACTCTGTATGCCTAAGTCAACCCACGAAATGAGCATGCGGACGGGCGGGTGGGCACTACGTCGGCCAGAGAGACGGGATGCATAAGCCGTGGATCGAGTCTGTGTGTCAATGCCATTTTTATGGCTTGTAAATTAATACAATGGTCCCTTAAGCCTTCACGTGAAGTTTCATGGCAAGACGACTCGTTTTCTATTTTTCATGATTTTCGAAACTTTTTGCAGTTCGGGATTTTTTAAAATTTTTTCGAAAGCATTTTTGGCCCCAAACTTGATAGACGTGATCCTTGTATTTTTGTTGGCATGCGCAAAAACATTTAGCTAAAAAATCAAAGTGTACAAGATTTTGTGACCATTTGAAAAAAGTGTCCCCATTTCAGACACTTTAATGGCTACTGGCAGCAAACCTGTAAAATCTCAAATGCTCTTTAAAGGGGTGTGAGATCTCAAGGTTTGATAAGGGATAGGGGGCTAATATAAGGGCCAAGTACCAGCACCCATCGCACATCATGTGCGCACACCCTCCCCGACCCCTCGATCACCGAAACCCCAATGCTGCCGGTCAGGTTCTCCGGTAATGCTCTGACGATGGTGCCCCGACGAAGAAAAATACGGCACCAGCACATGCTCGAGCCCAGCATGTGCTACCGCAATGCTAGGTCTGGTCTGATCTTAGACTGGGAATGAACTCCATATGCTTAGACTGGGAATGAACTCCGTATGCCTAAGTCAACCCACGAAATGAGCAAACGGGTGCTCAGCCGGCCAGAGGGGCAGGATGTGCAAGTCGGGAATCGGTTGGGTCCCCTCTGCGTGCTGTCGATCCTACTGCCGCAACCCTTGGTCCGGTCCGATCTTAGACTGGGAATGAACTTCGTATGCCTAAGCCAACCGACGAAACGAGCGGGCGGGCGGACGGTCGGGCACTACGTCGGCCAGAGAGACGGGATGCGCAGGTCGGGTGGTAGGTGGGTTTAGGCACATCTTCATATTTTTGTGTGCCAATGCCATTTTTATGGCTTGTAAATTCATACAATGGTCCCTTAAGCCTTCACGTGAAGTTTCATGGCAAGACGACTCATTTTATATTTTTCACGATTTTTGAAACTTTTTGCGGTTCGAGACTTTTTAAAATTTTTTCGGAAGGGGTTTTGGCCCCAAACTTGGTAGACGTGATCCTTGTATTTTTGTTGGCATGCACAAAAACAATCAGCCAAAAACTCGAATGGCTACTGGCAACAACCTTGTATTTGAAAAAAGTGTCCCCATTTCAGACACTTTAATGGCTACTGGCAACAACCCTGTAAAATCTCAAATGCTCTTTAAGGGGGTGTGAGTTCTCAAGGTTTGATGAGGGATAGGGGGCCAATATAAGGGCCAAGTAACAGCACCCATCACACATTATGTGCGCACACCCCCCCGACCCCCCCGGTCATCGAAACCCCAATGTCGTCGGTCAGGTTCTCCAGCAATGCTCTGGCAATGGTGCCCCGACGAAGAAAATGGCACCAGCACATGCCCGAGCCCAGCATGTATTACTGTAACCCTCGGTCCGAGTCGATCTTAGATTAGGAATGATCTTGTATGCTTAGACTAGGAATGAACTCCGTATGCGAGCCAAGTACCAGCGCCCATCGCACATCCTGTACGCACACCCCCTCGGCCTCCCCAATGGCCGAAACCCCAATCCCGTCGGTCAGGTTCTCCTGCAATGCTCCGGCGATGGCACCCCGAAAAAAGAAAAATGCGACACCAGCACATGCGCGAGCCGAGCATGTGCTACCGTAAACCTCGGTCCGATCCGATCTTAGACTGGGAATGAACTCCGTATGCTTAGACTGGTAATGAACTCCGTATGCCTAAGTCAACCCATGAAACGAGGGTGCGGGTGCTCAGTCGGCCAGAGGGGTGGGATGCGCAAGTCGGTGATCGACTGGGTCCCCCTCTGCGTGCTGTCGATCCTGCTACTGCAACCCTCGGTCTGGTCCAATCTAAGACTGGGAATCAACTCCGTACGCCTAAGCCAACTGATGAAACGAGCGGGCAGGCGGGCGGGCGATACGTCGGCCAGAGAGACGGGATGTGCAAGTCGTGGATCGATATGGTGGTAGGTGGGTTTAGGCACATCTTCATATTTCTGCATGCCAATGCCATTTTTATGGCTTGTAAATTCATACAATGGTCCTTTAAGCCTTCACGTGAAGTTTCATGGCAAGACGACCCGTTTTCTATTTTTCACGATTTTTAAAACTTTTTGCGTTCCAGGATTTTTTAAAATTTTTTCAGAAGGAGTTTTGGCCCCAAACTTGGTAGACTTGATCCTTGTATTTTTGTTGGCATGCAGAAAACAATTCAGCTAAAAACTCAAAGTCTACAAGATTTTGTGACCATTTGAAACAAGTGTCCCCATTTCAGACACTTTAATGGCTACTAGCAGCAAACCTGTAAAATCTCAAATGCTTTTAAAGGGGTGTGAGATCTCAAGGTTTGATGAGGGATAGGGGGCCAATATAAGGGCCAAGTACCAGCACCCATCGCACATCATGTGCGTACACCCCTCCCGGCCCCCATCACCGAAACCCCAATGCCACCGGTCAGGTTCTCCGATGATGCTTTGACAATGGTGCCCCGACGAAGAAAAATGCGACACCAGCACATGCTCGAGCCCAGCATCGTGGCCGCAACCCTCGGTCTGATCCGATCTTAGACTGGGAATGAACTCCGTATGCTTAGACCGAGAATGAACTCCGTATGCCTAACTCAACCCAGAAACGAGCAAACGAGCGCTCAGCTGGCCAGAGGGGCGGGATGCGTAAGCCGGGGATTGGTCGGGTCCCCCTCTGCGTGCTGTCGATCCTGCTGCCGCAACCCTCGGTCTGGTCCGATCTTAGACTGGGAATGAACTTTGTATGCTTAAGCCAACCGACGAAACGAGCGGGCGGGCGGGCACTACGTCGGCCAAAGAGACGGGATGCACAGGCCGTGGATCGATATGGTGGTAGGTGGTTTAGGCACATCTTCATATTTCTGCATGCCAATGCCATTTTTATGGCTTGTAAATTCATACAATGGTCCCTTAAGCCTTCACGTGAAGTTTCATGGCAAGACGACTCGTTTTCTATTTTTTATGATTTTCAAAACTTTTTGTGTTTCAGGATTTTTTAAAATTATTTCAGAAGGAGTTTTGGCCCCAAACTTGGTAGACGTGATCCTTGTATTTTTGTTGGCATGCAAAAAAAAATTCAGCTAAAAACTCAAAGTGTACAAGATTTTGTGACCATTTGAAAAAAGTGTCCCCATTTCAGACACTTTAATTGCTACTGGCTGCAAACCTGAAAAATCTCAAATGCTCTTTAAGGGGGTGTGAGTTCTCGAGGTTTGATGAGGGATAGGGGGCCAATATAAGCACCAAGTACCAGCATCCATCGCACATCATGTGCGCACACCCCCCGGCCCCCCCGATCATCGAAACCCCAATGCCGCCGATCAGGTTCTCCGGCAATGCTCCGACGATGGATGGTACCCCGACGAAGAAAAATGCGACACCAGCACATGCCTGAGCCTAGCATGTGCTGCGGCAACCCTCGGTCTGATCCGATATTAGATTGGGAATGAACTACGTATACTTAGACAGGGAATAAACTCCGTATGCCTAACTCAACCCATGAAATGAGCATGCGAGCGCTCAGTCGGCCAGAGGGGCGGGATGCGCAAGCTGGGGATCAACCGGGTCCCCCTCTGTGTGCTACCGATCCTATTGTAGCAACCCTCGGTCTGATCCGATCTTAGACTGGGAATGAACTCTATATGCCTAAGCCAACCAACGAAACGAGCGGGCGGTCGGGCGGGCGGGAACTACGCCGGCCAGATAGACGGGATGCGCAAGCCGTGGATCGATAGGGTGGTAGGTGGGTTTAGGCACATCTTCATATTTCTTCATGCCAATGCCATTTTTATTGGTTGTAAATTCATACAATGGTCCCTTAAGCCTTCACGTGAATTTTCATGGCAAGACGACTCGTTTTCTATTTTTCATGATTTTCAAAACTTTTTACAGTTCAGGATTTTTTAAAATTGTTTCGGAAGGAGTTTTGGCCCCAAACTTGGTAGACGTGATCCTTGTATTTTTGTTGGCATGCAAACCTATAAAATCTCAAATGCTCTATAAGGGGGTGTGAGTTCTCGAGGTATGATGAGGGATAGGGGGCCAATATAAGGGCCAAGTACCAGCACCCTTCGTACATCAAGTGCGCACACCCCCGGCCCCCCGATCATCGGAACCCCAATGCCGTCGGTCAGGTTCTCCGACGATGCTCTGGCGATGGTGCCCCGACTAAGAAAAATACGGCACCAGCACATGCCCGAGCCCAGCATGTGCTGCCCCAACCCTCTGTCCGATCTGATCTTAGAGTGGGAATGAACTCCGTATGGCTAAGCGAATGGACGAAATAATCGGGTGGGCAGGCAGGCTGGCACTACGCCGGCCAGAGAGACGGGATGCGCAAGCCGTGGATCGATATGGTGGTAGGTGGGTTTAGGCACATCTTCATATTTCTGCATGCCAATGCCATTTTTAATGCTTGTAAATTCATACAATGGTCCCTTAAGCCTTCACGTGAAGTTTCATGGCAAGACGACTCGTTTTTAATTTTTCATGATTTTTGAAACATTTTACGGTTCAGGATTTTTTAAAATTTTTTTGCAAGGAGATTTGCGCCCAAACTTGGTAGACGTGATCCTTGTATTTGTTTTTGGCATGCATAAAAAAATTCAGCTAAAAACTCAAAGTGTACAAGATTTTGTGACCATTTGAAAAAAGTGTCCCCATTTCAGACACTTTAATTGCTACTGGCAGCAAACCTGTAAAATCTCAAATGTTCTTTAAGAAGGTGTGAGTTCTTGAGGTTTGATGAGGGATAGGGGGCCAACATAAGGGCCAAGAGCCAGCACCCATCGCACATCATGTGCGCACACCCCCCGGCCCCCCCAATCATCGGAACCCCAATGCCGTCAGTTAGGTTCTCCGACGATGCTCCGACGATGGTGTCCTGACGAAGAAAATGCGGCACCAGCACATGCCCGGGCCCAGCATGTGCTGTCGCAACCCTCCGTTCGATCTGATCTTAGACTGGCAATGAACTCCGTATGCTTAGACTGGGAGTGAACTCTGTATGCCTAAGTCAACCCACGAAACGAGCGTGCGGGTGCTCAGCCAGCCAGAGGGGTCGGATGCGTAAGCCGAGGATCGGTCGAGTCCCCCTCTGCATGCTGCCGATCGTACTACCACAACACTCGATCCAGTCTGATCTTAGACTGGGAATGAACTCCATATGTCTAAGCCAACCGACAAAACGAGCGGGCGGGCGGGCACTACGCCGGCCAGAGAGACGGGATGCGCAAGCCGTGGATCGACAGGGTGGTAGGTGGGTTTAGGCACATCTTCATATTTCTGCATGCAAATGCCATTTTTATGGCTTGTAAATTCATACAATGGTCCCTTAAGCTTCACGTGAAGTTTCATGGCAAGATGACTCGTTTTCTATTTTTCACGATTTTTGAAACTTTTTGCAGTTTGAGATTTTTTAAATTTTTTTCGGAAGGAGTTTTGGCCCCAAACTTGGTAGACATGATCCTTGTATTTTTGTTGGCAAGCCCAAAAAAAAATCAGCTGAAAAGTCGAAGTGTACAAGACTTTGTGACCATTTGAAAAAAGTGTCCCCATTTTAGACACTTTAATGGCTACTGGCAGCAAACCTGTAAAATCTCATATGCTCTTTAAGGGGGTGTGAGTTCTTGAGGTTTGATGAGGGATAGGGGGCCAATATAAGGGCCAAGTACCAGCACCTATCGCACATCATGTGCGCACACCCCCCCGGCCCCCCGATCGCCGGAACCCCATTGCCGTCGGTCAGGTTCTCCGGCGATGCTCCGACGATGGTGCCCCGATGAAGAAAAATGCAGCACCAGCACATGGCTGAGCCCAGTATGTGCTACCACAACCCTCGGTCTGCTCTGATCTTAGACTGGGAATGAACTCCGTAAGTTTAGACTGGGAATGAACTATGTATGCCTAAGTCAAGCCACGAAACGAGCGTGCGGGCGTTCAGTCGGCCAGAGGGGAAGGATGCGCAAGCCGTAGATCAGTTGGGTCCCCCTCTGCGTGCTGCAGATCCTATTGCCACAACCCTCGGTCTGGTCCAATCTTAGACTGGGAATGAACTCCGTATGCCTATGCCAACCGACGAAACGAGCGGGCGGGCGGGCGGGGGGCACTACGCCGACCAGAGAGACGGGATTCGCAAGCCGTGGATCGATAGGGTGGTAGCTGGGTTTAGGCACATCTTCATATTTTTGCGTGCCAATGCCATTTTTATGGCTTTTAAATTCATACAATGGTCCCTTAAGCCTTCACGTGAAGTTTCATGGCAAGACAACTCATTTTCTATTTTTCATGATTTTTGAAACTTTTTGTGATTCAGGATTTTTTAAAATTTTTTTGGAAGGAGTTTTGGCCCCAAACTTGGTAGACATGATCCTCTTATTTTTGTTGGCATGCACAAAAAACTTCAGCTAAAAAATTGAAGTGTACAAGATTTTGTGACCATTTGAAAAAAACTGTCCCCATTTCAGACACTTTAATGGCTACTAGCAGCAAACCTGTAAAATCTCAAATGTACTTTAAGGGGTTGTGAGTTCTCGAGGTTTGATGAGTGATAGAGGGCCAATATAAGGGCCAAGTACCAGCACCCATCGCACATCATGTGCGCACACCCCCTCGCCCCCCCGATCGTCGGAACCCCAATGCCGCCGGTCAGGTTCTCCGGTGATGCCCCGATGAAGAAAAAAGTGGCACCAGCACATGCCCGAGCCCAGCATGCGCTGCCGCAACCCTCTGTCCCATCTGATCTTAGACTGGGAATGAACTTCGTATGCTTAGACTGGGAATGAACTCCGTATGCCTAAGTCAACCCATGAAATGAGCGCGCGGGCGCTCAGTCGGCCAAAGGGACGAGATGCACAAGCCGGGGATCGGTCGGGTCCTCCTTTGCGTGCTGCCGATCCTGCTACCGTAACCCTCAGTCCAGTTTGATCTTAGACTGGGAATGAACTCCGTATGACTAAGCCAACCGGCGAAACGAGCGGACGGGCGGGCGGGCACTATGCCGGCCAGAGAGACGAGATGCGTAAGCCGTGGATCGATAGGGTGGTAGGTGGGTTTAGGCACATCTTCATATTGCTGCATGCCAATGCCATTTTTATGGCTTGTAAATTCATGCAATGGTCCCTTAAGCCTTCACGTGAAGTTTCATGGCAAGACGACTCGTTTTCTATTTTTCATGATTTTTGAAACTTTTTGCGGTTCAGGATTTTTTAAAATTTTTTCGAAAGGATTTTTGGCCCCAAACTTGGTAGACGTGATCCTTGTATTTTTGTTGGCATGCACAAAAAAATTCAGCCAAAAACTCGAAGTGTACAAGATTTTGTGACCTTTTGAAAAAAAGGTCCCCATTTCAGACACTTTAATGGCTACTGGCAGCAAACCTGTAAAATCTCAAATGCACTTTAAGGGGTTGTGAGTTCTCGAGGTTTGATGCGGGATAGGGGGCCAATATATGGGCCAAGTAGCAGCACCCATCTCACATCATGTGCGCACACCCCCCCGGCCACCCCGATCGCCGGAACCCCAATGCCGTCAATCAGGTTCTCCGGTGATGCGCCGGTGATGGTGCTCCGGTGAAGAAATATGTGGCACCAGCACATGCCCAAGCCCAGCATGTGCTGCCGTAACCCTTGCTCCGATCTGATCTTAGACTGGGAATGAATTCCGTATGCTTAGACTGGGAATGAACTCCGTATGCCTAAGTTAACCCACGAAATTAGCGTGCGGGCACTCAGCCGGCCAGAGGGGCGGGATGCGCAAGCCGAGGATTGGTCGAGGCCGATCCTGCTACCATAACCCTCAGTCCGGTCTGATCTTAGACTGGGAATGAACTCCGTATGCCTAAGCCAACCGACAAAACGAGTGGGCGGGCGGGAGGGGGGGCACCACGCCGCCAGAGAGACGGGATTCGCAAGCCGTTCATCGATAGGGTGGTAGGTGGGTTTAGGCACATCTTCATATTTCTTCATGCCAATGCCATTTTTATGGCTTGTAAATTCATACAATGGTCCCTTAAGCCTTCACGTGAAGTTTCATGGCAAGACAACCCGTTTTCTATCTTCCACGATTTTTAAAACTTTTTTTGGTTTGAGATTTTTTAAAATTTTTTTGGAAGGAGTTTTGGCCCCAAACTTGGTAGACGTGATCCCTGTATTTTTATTGGCACGCACAAAAAAATTCAGCTAAAAACTCGAAGTGTATAAGATTTTGTGACCATTTGAAAAAAGTGTCCCTATTTCAAACACTTTAATGGCTATTGGCAGCAAACTTGTAAAATCTCAATTGCTCTTTAAGGGGTGTGAGTTCTTGAGTTTTGATGAGGGATAGGGGGCCAATATAAGGGCCAAGTACCAGCACGCATCGCACATCATGTGCGCACACCCCCCGGCCCCCCCATCGTCGGAACCCTAATGCCGCCGGTCAGGTTCTCCGGTGATGCTCCCGTAATGGTGCCCGACGAAGAAAAATGCGGCACCAGCACATGCCCGACCCTAGTATGTGCTACCACAACCCTCAGTTCACTCCGATCCTAGACTGGGAATGAACTCCGTATGCCTAGGCCAATCGACGAAATGAGCGGGCGGGCGGGCACTACGTCGGCTAGAGAGACGGGATGCGCAAGTCGTGTATCAATAGGGTGGTAGGTGGGTTTAGACACATCTTCATATTTCTGCATGCCATTGCCATTTTTATAGCTTGTAAATTCATACAATGATCCCTTAAGCCTTCACGTGACGTTTCATGGCAAGACGACTTGTTTTCTATTTTTCATGATTTTTGAAACTTTTTGCGATTCAGGATTTTTTAAAATTTTTTCAGAAGGAGTTTTCACCCTGAACTTGGTAGATGTGATCCTTGTATTTTTGTTGGCATGCACAAAAAAATTCAGCTAAAAACTCGAAGTGTACAGGATTTTGTGACCATTTGAAAAAAGTGTCCCCATTTCAAACACTTTAATTGCTACAGGCAGCAAACCTGTAAAATCTCAAATGCTCTTTAAGGGGGTGTGAGCTCTTGAAGTTTGATGGGGGATAGGCCACCAATATAAGGGCCAAGTACCACCACCCATCGCACATCATGTGCGCACACCCCCCGGCCCCCCGATCGTCGGAACCCCAATGCCGCCGGTCAGGTTCTCCGATGATGCTCTGGCGATGGTGCCTTGACGAAGAAAAATGCGGCACCAGCACATGCCCGAGCCTAGCATGTGCTGCCGTAACCCTCGGTCTGGTCCGATCTTAGACTGGGAATGAACTCTGTATGGTTAAATTGGGAATTAACTTCGTATGCCCAATTCAACCCATGAAACGAGCGTGCGGGCGCTCAGCTGGCCAAAGGGGCAAGATGTGTAAGCCGGGGACTGACTGGGTCCCCCTCTGTGTGCTATCGATCCTACTACCACAACCCTCAGTCCGGTCTGATCTTAGACTGGGAATGAACTCCGTATGCCTAAGCCAACCGACAAAACGAGCGGGCGGCAAGGTGGGCGGGAACTACGTCGACCAGAGAGACAGGATGCGCAAGCCGTGGATCGATAGGGTGGTAGTTGGGTTTAGGCACATCTTCATATTTCTGTGTGCCGATGCCATTTTTATGGCTTGTAAATTCATACAATGGTCCCTTAAGCCTTCACGTGAAGTTTCAGGACAAGACGACTCATTTTCTATTTTCCATGATTTTTGAAACTTTTTACGGTTTAGGAATTTTTAAAATTTTTTCGGAAGGCGTTTTGGCCCCAAACTTGTTAGATTTGATCCCTGTATTTTTGTTCGCATGCACAAAAAAATTCAGCTAAAAACTCGAAGTGTACAAGATTTTGTGACCATTTGAAAAAAGTGTCCCCATTTCAGACACTTTAATGGCTACTGGCAGCAAACCGGTAAAATCTCAAATGCTCTTTAAGGGGGCATTAGTTCTCGAGGTTTGATGAGGGATAGGGGGCCAATATAAGGGCCAAATACCAGCACCCATCACACATCATGTGCGAACACCCCTTGGCCCCCCGATCGTTGGAACCCCAATGCCACCGGTCAGGTTCTCCGGTGATGCTCCGGCGATGGTGCCCCGACGAAGAAAAATCCGGCACCAGCACATGCTCGAGCCTAGCATGTGTATCGAAACCCACGGTCCGGTCTGATCTTAGACTGGGAATGAACTCCGTATGCTTAGACTGGGTATGAACTCTATATGCCTAAGACAACCCACGAAACGAGCGTGCGGGCGCTCAGTCGGCCAGAAAGGTGGGATGTGCAAGCTAGGGATCGGCCGGGTCCCACTCTGTGTGCTACCGATCCTGCTTTCACAACCCTCGGTCCGGTCTGATCTTAGACTTTGAACAAACTCCATATGTCTAAGCCAATCGACAAAACGAGTAGGAGGGCGGGCGGGTGGGGACTACGCCGGCCAGAGAGACGGGATGCGCAAGCCGTGGATCGAATGGGTGGTAGGTGGGTTTAGGCACATCTTCTTATTTCAATGTGCCAATGCCATTTTTATGGCTTGTAAATTCATACAATGGTCCTTTAAGCCTTCACGTGAAGTTTCATGGCAAGACGACTCGTTTTCTATTTTCCATGATTTTTGAAACTTTTTGCGGTTCAGGAATTTTTAAAATTTTTTCGGAAGGATTTTTCACCCCAATCTTGGTAGACATGATCCTTGTATTTTTTTTTGGCATGCACAAAAAAAATCAGGTAAAAACTCGAAGTTTACAAGATTTTGTGACCATTTGAAAAAAGTGTCCCCATTTCAGACACTTTAATGGCTACTGGCAGCAAACTTGTAAAATCTCAAATGCTTTTTAAAGGGGTGTGAGTTCTCGAGGTTTGATGAGGGATAGGGGGCCAATATAAGGGCCAAGTACCAGCACCAATCGCACATCATGTGTGCACACCCCCCGGCACCCCCGATCGTCGGAACCCCAATGCCGCTGGTCAAGTTCTACGGCGATGCTTTGACGATGGTGCCCCGACGAAAAAAAATGCGGCACCAGCACATGCCCGAGCCCAGCATGTGCTCTCACAACCCTCGATCTGGTCTGATCTTAGGCTGGGAATGAACTCCTATGCCTAAGGCAACCGACGAAACAAGCGGGCGGGCGGGCGGGCAGTCACTACGCCTGTCAGAGAGACAGGA
Organism: Durio zibethinus; assembly: GCF_002303985.1. The sequence continues at coordinate 1,431,278 of NW_019167849.1, read as the reverse complement.
TGTGCAAGCCATGGATCGATAGGGTGGTAGGTGGGTTTAGGCACATCTTCATATTTTTACCTGCCAATGCCATTTTTGTAGCTTGTAAATTCATACAATGGTCCCTTAAGCCTTCACGTGAAGTTTAATGGCACGATGACTCGTTTTCTATTTTTCATGACTTTTGAAACTTTTTATGGTTCGAGATTTTTTAAAATTTTTTCAGAAGGAGTTTTGGCCCCAAACTTGGTAGACATGATCCTTTTATTTTTGTTGGCATGCATAAAATAGTTCAACTAAAAACTCGAAGTGTACAAGATTTTGTGACTATTTGAAAAAAGTGTCCCCATTTCAAACACTTTAATGGCTACTGGCAGCAAACTTGTCAAATCTCAAATGCTCTTTAAGGGGGTGTGAGTTCTCGAGGTTTGATGAGGGATAGGGGGCCAATATAAAGGCCAAGTACCAGCACCCATCGCACATCATGGGCACACACCCCCAGCCCCCCCGATCGCCAAAACCCCAATGCCGTCGATCAAGTTCTCCGGCGATGCTCTGACGATGGTGCCTCGACGAAGAAAAATGCAGCACCAACACATGCCTGAGCCTAGCAAGCGGGGGATCGATCGGGTCCCCTTCTGCATGCTACCGATCCTGCTACCACAACCCTCGGTCCATTTCAATCTTAGACTGGGAATGAACTCCGTATGCCTAAGCGAACCAACGAAACGAGCAGGCGGACGGGCGGGCGGGCACTACGCCGGCCAGAGAGACGGGATGTGCAAGCCATGAATCGATAGGGTGGTAGGTGGGTTTAGGCACATCTTCATATTTCTACGTGCCAATGCCATTTTTATGGCTTGTAAATTCATACAATGGTCCCTTAAGCCTTCACGTGAAGTTTCATGGCAAGACGACTCATTTTCTATTTTTCACGTTTTTTGAAACTTTTTATGGTTCAAGATTTTTTAAAATTTTTTCGGAAGGAGTTTTGGCCCCAAACATGGTAGACGTGATCCTTGTATTTTTATTGGCATGCACAAAAAAATTCAACTAAAAACTCGAAGAGTACAAGATTTTGTGACCATTTGAAAAAAGTGTCCCCATTTAAGACACTTTAATGGCTACTGGCAGCAAACCTGTAAAATCTCAAATGCTCTTTAAGGGGGTGTGAGTTCTCGAGGTTTGATGAGGGATAGGGGGCCAATATAAGGGCCAAGTACCAGCACCCATCGCACACGATGTGCGCACACCCCCCGGCCCCCTCGATCGTCGGAACCCCAATGCCGCCGGTCAGGTTCTCTAGCGATGCTCTGGCGATGGTGCCCCGACGAAGAAAAATGCGGCCCCAACACATGCCCGAGCCCAGCATGTGCTACCGCAATCCTCGGTCCGGTCTGATCTTAGACTGGGAATGAACTCCGTATCCTTAGACTGGGAATGAACTCCGCATGCCTAATTAACCCATGAAACAAGCGTGCGCGCGCTCAGTCAGCCAGAGGGGTGGGATGTGCAAGCCGGGGATCAGTCGGGTCCCCTTCTACGTGCTGCCATTCCTGCTACCGCAACCCTCGATTCGGTCTGATCTTAGACTGAGAATGAACTCTGTATGCCTAAGCCAACTATTGAAACGAGCGATCGGGCGGACGGGATGCGCAAGCCGTGGATCGATAGGGTGGTATGTGGGTTAGAAGCATCTTCATATTTTTGCATGCCAATGCCATTTTTATGGCTTGTAAATTCATACAATGGTCCCTTAAGCCTTCACATGAAGTTTCATGGCAAGATGACTCGTTTTCTATTTTTCACGATTTTCAAAAATTTTTACGGTTCAAGATTTTTTAAAATATTTTCGAAAGGTTTTTTGGCCCCAAACACGGTGTCCATGATCCTTGTATTTTTGTTGGCATGCACAAAAAAATTCAGCTAAAAACTCGAAGTGTGAAAGATTTTGTGACCATTTGAAAAAAGTGTCCCCATTTCAGGCACTTTAATGGCTGCTGGTAGCAAACCTGTAAAATCTCAAATGCTCTTTAAGGGGGGCTGAGTTCTCAAGGTTTGATGAGGGATAGGGAGCCAATATAAGGGCCAAGTAGCAGCACACTTCTCACATCATGTGCGCACACCCCCCGGCCCCCCCGATCGCTGGAACCTTAATGTCGCTGGTCAGGTTCTCCGGCGATGCTCCGATGATGGTGTCCCGGTGAAGAAAAATGCGGCACCAGCACATGCCCGAGCCCAGCATGTGCTGCCGCAACCCTCGGTCCGGTCTGATCTTAGACTGGGAATGAACTCCGTATGCTTAGACTGGGAATGAACTCCATACGCCTAAGTCAACCCACGAAACGAGCGTGCGGGCGCTCAGTCGGCCAGAGGGGCGGGATGCGCAAGTCGGGGATCGACCAGGTCCCCCGTTGTGTGCTGTCGATCTTGCTACCACAACCCTTGGTCCGGTCTGATCTTAGACTGGGAATGAACTCCGTATGCCTAAGCCAACCGACGAAACGAGCGAGTGGGCGGGCGGGCACTACGTCGGCTAGAGAGACAGGATGCGTAGGCCGTGGATCGATAGGGTGGTATGTGGGTTTAGGTACATCTTCATCTTTCTACATGCTAATGCTATTTTTATGGATTGTAAATTCATACAATGGTCCCTTAAGCCTTCACGTGAAGTTTCATGGCAAGACAACTCGTTTTCTATTTTTCACAATTTTCAAAACTTTTTACGGTTTGGGATTTTTTAAAATTTTTCAAAAGGATTTTTGGGCCCAAACTTGGTAGACGTGGTCCTTGTATTTTTGTTGGCATGCATAAAAAAATTCAGCTAAAAACTCAAAGTGTACAAGATTTTGTGATCATTTGAAAAAACTGTCCCCATTTCAGACACTTTAATGGCTACTGGTAGCAAACCTGTAAAATCTCAAATGCTCTTTAAGGGGTTGTGAGTTCTCAAGGTTTGATGATGGATAGGGGACCAATATAAGGGCCATGTACCAGCACCCATCGCACATCATGTGCGCACACCCCCCCGGATCGTCGGAACCCCAATGCCGTTGGTCAGGTTCTCCAGCGATGCTCTAGCGATGGTGCCCCGACGTAGAAAAATGCGGCACATCACATGCCTGAGCCCAGCATGTGCTACCGCAACCCTCAGTCTGGTCTGATCTTAGACTGGGAATGAACTCTGTATGCCTAAGTCAACCCACGAAACGAGCGTGTGGGCACTTAGTTGGCCAGAGGGGCAGGATGCGCAAGTCGGGGATCGGTCGGGTCCCCTTCTGCATGCTGTCGGTCCTGCTACCGCAACCCTCAGTCCAGTCTGATCTTAGACAGGGAATGAACTCTGTATGCCTAAGCCAACCGACGAAATGAGCAGGCGGGCGGGCACTACATCGGCCAGAGAGACGGGATGCGCAAGCCATGGATCGATAGGGTGGTAGGTGGGTTTAGGCACATCTTCATATTTCTATGTGCCAATGCCATTTTTATGGCTTGTAAATTCATACAATGGTCCCTTAAGCCTTCACGTGAAGTTTCATGGCAAGACGACTCGTTTTCTATTTTTCACTATTTTCAAAACTTTTTACGGTTCGGGATTTTTTAAAATTTTTTCGGAAGAAGTTTTGGCCCCAAACTTTATAGACGTGATCCTTGTATTTTTGTTGGCATGCACAAAACAAATCAGGTAAAAACTCAAAGTGTACAAGATTTTGTGATCATTTGAAAAAAGTTTCCCCATTACAGACACTTTAATGGCTACTGGCAAAAAACTGTAAAATCTCAAATGCTCTTTAAAGGGGTGTGAGTTCTCGAGGTTTGATGAGGGATAGGGGGCCGATATAAGGGCCAAGTACCAGCACCAATCGCACATCATGTGCGCACATCCCCCAGCACCCCCGAACGTCGGAACCCCAATGTCGTTGGTCAGGTTCTCCGGCGATGCTCCGGCGATGGTGACCTGACGAAGAAAAATGTGGCACCAGCACATGCCCCAGCCCAGCATGTGCTGTTGCAACCCTCGATCCGGTCCGATCTTAGACTGGGAATGATCTCCGTACACTTAGACTCAGAATGAACTCCGTATGCCTAAGTCAACCCATGAAATGAGCGTGCGGGCGCTCAGTCGGCTAGAGGGGCAGGATGCGCAAGGCGAAGATCGACCGGGTCCCCCTCTGCATGCTGCCGATCCTGCTACCGCAACCCTCAGTCTGGTCTGATCTTAGATTGGGAATGAACTCCGTATGCCTAAGCCAACCGACAAAACGAGCGGGCGGGCGGGCACTACGCCGGCCAGAGAGACGGGATGCGAAAGTCGTGGATCGATACGGTGGTAGGTGGGTTTAGACACATCTTCATATTTTTACATGCCAATGCCATTTTTATGGCTTGTAAAGCCTCCACGTGAAGTTTCATGGCAAGACGACTCGTTTTCTATTTTTCATGATTTTTGAAACTTTTCGCGGTTCGGGATTTTTTAAAATTTTTTTGGAAGGTGTTTTGTCCCCAAACTTGGTAGACATGATCCTTGTATTTTTGTTGGCATGCACAAAACAATTCAGCTAAAAACTCGAAGTGTACAAGATTTTGTGACCATTTGAAAAAAGTGTCCCCATTTCAGACACTTTAATTGCTACTGGCAGCAAACCTGTAAAATCTCAAATGCTCTTTCAGGGGGTGTGAGTTCTCGAGGTTTAATGAGGGATAGGGGGCCAATATAAGGGCCAAGTACCAGCACCCATCGCACATCATGTGCGCACAACCCCTCCAATCGTCGAAACCCCAATGCCGGTCAGGTTCTCCTGATGCTACGAGTTGGTGCCCCGATGAAGAAAAATGCGGCACCAGCACATGCCCAAGCCCAGCATGTGCTGTCGCAACCCTTGAATCGGTGTGATCTTAGACTGGGAATGAACTCTGTATGCTTAGACTGGGAATGAACTCTGTATCTCTAAGTCAACCCACGAAACGAGCGTGCAGGCGCTCAGCCGGCCAGAGGGGCTGGATGCATAAACCGGGGATCGTTCAGGTCCCCCTCTATGTGCTGCCGATCCTGCTGCCGTAACCCTTGGTCCAGCCCGATCTTGGACTGGGAATGAACTTCGTATGGGTAAGCCAACCGACGAAACGAACGGGTGGACGGGCGGGCAGGCACTACGTCGGCCAGAGAGACAGGATGCGCAAGCCGTGGATCGATATGGTGGTAGGTGGGTTTAGGCACATCTTCATATTTCTACATGCCAATGCTATTTTTATGGCTTGTAAATTCATACAATGGTCCCTTAAGCCTTCACGGGAAGTTTCATGGCAAGACAACTCGTTTTCTATTTTTCACGATTTTTGAAACTTTCTGCGGTTTGGGATTTTTAAAAATTTTTTCGGAAGGTGTTTTGGCACCAAAATTGTTAAACATGATCCTTGTATTTTTGTTGGCATGCACAAAAAAATTCAGCTAAAAACTCGAAGTGTACAAGATTTTGTGACCATTTGAAAAAAGTGTCCCCATTTCAGACACTTTAATGGCTACTGGCAGCAAACTTGTAAAATCTCAAATGCTCTTTAAGGGGGTGTGACTTCTCAAGGTTTGATGAGGGATAGGGGGCCAATATAAGGGCCAAGTACCGGCACCCATCGCACATCATGTGTGCACACCCGCTCGGCTCCCCCGATCGTCGAAACCCCAATGCCGCCGGTCAGGTTTTTGGTGATGCTCCAGTGATGGTGCCCTGGCGAAGAAAAATGCATCACCAGCATATGCCCGAGCCTAGCATGTGGTGCCGCAACCCTCGGTCCGGTCCGATCCTAGATTGGAATGAACTTCGGATGCTTAGACTGGGAATGAACTTCGTATGCCTAAGTCAACCCATGAAACGAGCATGCGTGCGCTCAGTCGACCAGAGGGGCTGGATGCGCAAGCCAGGGATCGATCGGGTCCCCCTCTGCGTGCTGCCGATCCTGCTATCGCAACCCTCAATCTGGTCTGATAGACGTGTTCCTTGTATATTTGTGGGCATGCACAAAAGAATTCAGCAGAAAACTCGAAGTGTACAAGATTTTTTGACTATTTGAAAAAAATGTCCCCATTTCAGACACTTTAATGGCTACTGGCAGCAAACCAGTACCCATCGTACATCATGTGCACACGTACCCCCCGGCCCCCCCGATCGCTGGAACCCCAATGCCGCCGGTCAGGTTCTCCGACGATGCTCCGGCGATGGTGCCCCGACGAAGAAAAATGCAACACCAGCACATGCCCGAGCTCAGCATGTGCTGCCGCAACCCTCGGTCTGCTTTGATCATAGACTAGGAATGAACTCTGTATGCTTAGACTGGGAATGAACTCCGTATGCCTAAGTCAACCCATGAAACAACCGTGCGGGTGGGCGGGCGGGCACTACGTCGGCCAGAGAGACGGGATGTGTAAACCGTGGATCGATAGGGTGGTTGGTGGGTTTAGGCACATCTTCATATTTCTGCATGCCAATGCCATTTTTATGGCTTGTAAATTCGTACAATGGTCCCTTAAGCCTTCACATGAAGTTTCATGGCAAGACGACTCGTTTTCTATTTTTCATGATTTTCAAACCTTTTTGCGGTTCAGGATTTTTTAAAATTTTTTCGGATGGAGTTTTGGCCCCAAACTTGGTAGACGTGATCCTTGTATTTTTGTTGTTATTCACAAAACAATTCAGCTAAAAACTCGAAGTGTACAAGATTTTGTGACCATTTCAAAAAAGTGTCCCCAGTTTAGACACTTTAAAGGCTACTGGCAGCAAACCTGTAAAATCTCAAATGTTCTTTAAGAGGGTGTGAGTTCTCAAGGTTTGATGAGGGATAGGGGGCCAATATAAGGGCCAGGTACCCACATCAATCATACATCATGTGTACACACCCCCCGACCACCCCGATCGTAGAAACCCCAATGCCGTCGGTCAGGTTCTCCGGCGATGCTCCGGCGATGGTGCCCCGACGAAGAAAAATGCGGCACCAACACATGCCTGAGCCTAGCATGTGCTGCCGCAACCCTCGGTCCGGTCTGATCTTAGACTGGGAATGAACTCCGTATGCTTAGACTGGGAATAAACTTCGTATGCCAAAGTCAACCCATGACACGAGCGTGCGGGCGCTCAGCCGGCAAGAGCGGTGGGATGTGCAAGCTGGGGATCGGTCGGGTCCCCCTCTACGTGCTACCAATCCCACTGCCGCAACCCTCAGTCTGGTCTGATCTTAGACTGGGAATGAACTCTGTATGCCTAAGCCAACCGACGAAACGAGTGGGCGAGCGGATGGGCTGGCACTACGTCGCCAGAGAGATGGGATACGCAAGCCGTGGATCGATAGGGTGGTAGGTGGGTTTAGGCATATCTTCATATTTCTGCGTGCCAATGCCATTTTTATGGCTTGTAAATTCATACAATGGTCCCTTAACCCTTCACGTGAAGTTTCATGGCAAGACGACTCATTTTCTTTTTTCTTTATTTTCAAACCTTTTTACGGTTCGAGATTTTTTAAAATTTTTTCGGATGGATTTTTGGCCCCAAACTTGGTAGACGTAATCCTTGTATTTTTGTTGGCATGCATAAAACATTCAGCTAAACACTCGAAGTGTACAAGATTTGGTCACCATTTGAAAAAAGTGTCTCCATTCCAGACACTTTAATCGCTACTGGCAGCAAACTTGTAGAATCTCAAATGCTCTTTAAGGGGGTGTGAGTTCTCGAGGTTCGATGAGGGATATGGGGCCAATATAAGGGCCAAGTACCAGCACCCATCACACATCATGTGCGTACACCGCCCCGGCCCCCTTGATCGCCCGAACCCCAATGCCGCCGATAAAGTTCTCCGACGATGCTCCGACGATGGTGCCCCGGTGATGAAAAATATGGCACCAGCAAATGCCCGAGCCCAGCATGTGCTACCGTAACCCTCGGTCTGATTTGATCTTAGATTGGAAATGAACTCCGTATGCTTAGACTGGGAATGAACTCTGTATGCCTAAGTCAACACACGAAACGAGTGTGCGGGCGCTCAGCCGACCAGAGGGGCGGGATGCGCGAGCCAGGGATTGGTCGGGTCCCCCTCTGCATGCAGCTGATCCTGCTACCGCAACCCTCGATCCAGTCCGATCTTAGACTGGGAATGAACTCCGTATGCCCAAGCCAACCAACGGAACGAGCGGACGGGCGGGCACTACGTCGGCCAGAGAGACGGGATGCGCAAGTCGTGGATCTATAGCGTGGTAGGTGGGTTTAGGCACATCTTCATATTTCACCGTGCCAATGCCATTTTTATGGCTTGTAAATTCATACAATGGTCCCTTAAGACTTCACGTGAAGTTTCATGGCAAGACGACTCGTTTTCTATTTTTCACGAGTTTCAAAACTTTTTGTGGTTCGGCATTTTTTAAAATTTTTTCGGATGGAGTTTTGGCCTCAAACTTGGTAGACGTGATCCTTGTATTTTTGTTGGCATGCATAAAAAAAATCACCTAAAAACACGAAGTGTACAAGATTTTGTGATCATTTGAAAAAAGTGTCCCCATTTCAGACACTTTAATGGCTACTGGCAGCAAACCTGTAAAATCTCAAATGCTCTTCAAGGGGGTGTGAATTCTCCAGGTTTGATGAGGGATAGGGGCCCAATATAAGGGCCAAGCACCGGCACCCATCGCACATCATGTGCGCACACCCCCCCAACCCCCCCGATCGCTGGAACCCCAATGCCGTCGGTCAGGTTCTCAGGCGATGCTCTGACGATGGTGCCCCGTTGAAGAAAAATACGGTACCAGGACATGCTCGAGCCCAACATGTACTGCCGTAACCCTCGGTCGGGTTCGATCTTAGACTGGGAATGAACTCCGTATGCTTAAACTGGGAATGAACTCCGTATGCCTAAGTCAACCCACGAAACGAATGTGCGGGCGCTCAGCCGGCCAGAGGGGCGGGATGCGCAAGTCGGGATCAGCTAGGTCCCCCTCTATGTGCTGCCGATCCTGTTGCCACAACCCTTGGTCTGGTCTGGTCTGGTCTTAGATTTGGAATGAACTCCGTCTGCCTAAGCCAACCGACGAAAAGAGCAGGCGGGCGGACGGGCGGACGGGCGGGCGGGCACTACGCCGACCAGAGAGACGGGATTCGCAAGCTGTGGATCGATAGGGTGGTAGGTGGTTTTGGCACATCTTCATACTTCTGCGTGCCAATGCCATTTTTATTTCTTGTAAATTCATATAATGGTCCCTTAACCTTCACGTGAAGTTTCATGGCAAGACGACTCGTTTTCTATTTTTCACAATTTTCAAAACTTTTTGCGGTTCGGGATTTTTTAAAATTTTTTGAAAGGAGTTTTGGCCCCAAACTTGGTAGACGTGATCCTTGTATTTTTGTTGGCATGCCCAAAAAAATTCAGCTAAAAACTCAAAGTTTACAAGATTTTGTGACCATTTGAAGAAAATGTCCCCATTTCAGACACTTTAATGGCTACTGGCAGCAAACCTGTAAAATCTCAAATGCTCTTTAAGGGGGTGTGAGTTCTCAAGGTTTGATGAGGGATAGGCGGCCAATATAAGGGCCAAGTACCAGCATCCATCGCACATCATGTGCGCACACCCCCCGGCCCCTCGATCGCCGGAACCCTAATGCCGCAGGTCAGGTTCTCCGACGATGGTGCCCCGACGAAGAAAAATGCGGCACCAGCACATGCCCGAGCCCAACATGTGCTACCGTAACCCTCGGTCTAATCCAAACTTAGACTGGGGATGAACTCCGTATGCTTAGACTGGGAATTAACTCCGTATGCCTAAGTCAACCCACGAAACGAGTGTGCGGGTGCTCAACCAGCCAGAGGGCCAGAATATGCAAGCCTGGAATCGACCGGGTCCCCCTCGGTGTGCTGTCGATCCTGCTACCTCAACCTTCGATCTGATCCGATTTTAGATTTTGAATAAACTCTGTATGCCTACGCCAACCGACAAAACAGGCGGGCTGGCGAGCGGGCACTACGCCGGCTAGAGAGGCAGGATGCGTAAGCTGTGGATCGATAGGGTGGTAGGTGGGTTTAGGCACATCTTGCGGTTTGATGAGGGATAAGGGGCCAATATAAGGGCCAAGTACCAGCACCCATCGCTCATCATTTGCACACACCCCCCGGCCCCCCGATCGTTAGAACCCCAATGCCGCCAGTCAGGTTCTCCGACGATGCTCCGACGATGGTGCCCCGACAAAGAAAAATGCGGCACCAGCACATGCCCGAGCCCAGCATGTGCTACCGCAACCCTCAGTCCGATCCGATCTTAGACTGGGAATGAACTCCATATGCTTAGACTGGGAATGAACTTCGTATACCTAAGTCAACCCATGAAACAAGCGTGCAGGCGCTCAGCCAGCCAGAGGGGCGGGATGCGCAAGCCTAGGATCGACCGGGTCCCTCTCTGCGTGCTGTCGATCCTACTACCACAACCCTCAGTCCGGTCTGATCTTAGACTGGGAATGAACTCCATATGCTTAGACTGGGAATGAACTTCGTATACCTAATTCAACCCATGAAACGAGTGTACGGGCACTCAACCGGCCAGAGGGGCGGGATGCGCAAGCCTGGGATCGGTTGGGTCCCCCTCTGCGTGCTGCTGATCCTGCTACCACAACCTTCTATCGATCCGATCTTAGACTGGGAATGAACTTCGTATGCCAAAGCCAACCGATGAAATGAGCGGGCGGGCAGGCAGGCGGGCACTACGTCGGCCAGAGAGACGGGCTGCGCAAGCCGTGGATCGATATGGTGGTAGGTGGGTTTAGGCACATCTTCATATTTCTGCATGCCAGTGCCATTTTTATGGCCTGTAAATTCACAGAATGGTCCCTTAAGCCTTCACGTGAAGTTTCATGGGAAGATGACACGTTTTCTATTTTTCACGACTTTCGAAACTTTTTACGGTTCAGGATTTTTTAAAATTTTTTCGGAAGGAGTTTTGGCCCCAAACTTGGTAGATATGATCCTTGTATTTTTTTTTGGCATGCACAAAAAAATTCAATTAAAAAGTCGAAGTGTACAAGATTTTGTGACCATTTGAAAAAAGTGTCCCCATTTCAGACACTTTAATTGCTACTGGCAGTAAACCTGTAAAACCTCAAATGCTCTTTAAGGGGGTGTGAGTTCCTGAGGTTTGATGAGGGATAGAGGGCCAATATAAGGGCCAAGTACCAGCATCCATCGCACATCATGTGCGCACAACCCCCTCGGCCCCCCCGATCACCGAAACGCCAATGCCGCCGGTCAGGTTCTCTGGTGATGCTCCGACGATGGCACCCATGAAGAAAAATGCAGCACCAGCACATGCACGAGCCCAGATGTGCTGTCGCAACCCTTGGTCCGGCCCAATCTTAGATTGGGAATGAACTCCGTATGTTTAGATTGGGAATGAACTCCGTATGCCTAAGTCAACCCGCGAAACAAGCATGCGGGCGCTCAGCCGGCCAGAGGGGCGGGAAGCGCAAGCCGGGGATCGGCTGGGTCCCCCTCTGCGTGCTACCGATCCTGTTGCTGCAACCCTCGGTCCAGTCCAATCTTAGACTGGGAATGAACTCTGTATGCCTAAGCCAACCGACGAAACGAGCGGGTGGGCGGGCGGGCGGGCACTACATCGGCCAGAGAGGCGGGATGCGCAAGCCGTGGATCGATAGGGTGGTAGGTGGGTTTAGGCACATCTTCATATTTTTGTGTGCCAATGCCATTTTTTTGGCTTGTAAATTCATACAATGGTCCCTTAAGCCTTCACGTGAAGTTTCATGGCAAGACGACTCGTTTTCTATTTTTCATGACTTTCAAAACTTTTTACGGTTCGGGATTTTTTAAAATTTTTTCAGAAGGTGTTTTGGCCCTGAACTTGGTAGATGTGATCCTTGTATTTTTTTTGGCATGCACAAAAAAATTCAGCTAAAAACTCGAAGTGTACAAGATTTTGTGACCATTTGAAAAAAGTGTCCCCATTTCAGACACTTTAATGGCTACTGGCAGCAAACCTGTAAAATCTCAAATGCTCTTTAAGGGGGTGTGAGTTCTCGAGGTTTGATGAGGGATACGGGCCCAATATAGGGGCCAAGTACCAGCACCCATCGCACATCATGTGTGCACACCCCCCCCCGGCCCCTTCGATCGTCGGAACCCTAATGCCGTTGCTCAGGTTCTCTAACGATGCTTCAGCAATGGTGCCCCGGTGAAGAAAAATGTGGCACTAGCACAAGCCCGAGCCCAACATGTGCTGCCGCAACCTTCGGTCCGGTCCGATCTTAGACTGGGAATGAACTCCGTATGCTTAGATTGGGAATGAACTTCGTATGCCTAAGTCAACCCACGAAACGAGCGTGTGGGCACTCAGTCGGCCAGAGGGGCAGAATGCGCAAGCCGGGGATCGACCGGGTCCCCCTCTATGTGCTGCCTATCCTATTGTCGCAACCCTTGGTCCGGTCTAATATTAGACTCGGAATGAACTCCGTATGCTTAGGCCAATCGACGAAACGAGCAAGCGGGCGAACGGGCAAGCACTACGCCGGCCAGAGAGACGGGATGCGCAAGCCGTGGATAGATCGGGTGGTAGGTGGGTTTAGGCACATCTTCATATTTTTGCATGCCAATGCCATTTTTATGGATTGTAAATTCATACAATGGTCCCTTAAGCTTTCACGCGAAGTTTCATAGCAAGACGACTCGTTTTCTATTTTTCATGATTTTCAAAACTTTTTACGATTCGGCATTTTTTAAAATTTTTTCAGAAGGAGTTTTGGCTGCAAACTTGGTATATGTGATCCTTGTATTTTTGTTGGCATGCACAAAACAATTTCGTAAAAAACTCGAAGTGTACAAGATTTTGTGACCATTTGAAAAAAGTGTCCCCATTTCAGACACTTTAATGGCTACTGGCAGCAAACCTGTAAAATCTCAAATGCTCTTTAAGGGGGTGTGAGTTCTTGAGGTTTGATGAGGGATAGGGGCCCAATATATGGGCCAAGTACCAGCGCCCATCACACATCATTTGCCACACCCCCCCGGCCCCTCCGATCGTCGGAACCCCAATGCCGTCGGTCAGGTTCTCCGACGATGCTTCGACAATGGTGCCCCGGCGAAGAAAAATACGGCACCAGCACATGCCCCAGCCCAACATGTGCTGCCGCAACCCTCGATCTAGTCCGATATTAGACTGGGAATGAACTCCATATGCTTAAGTCAACCCACGAAACGAGCATGCGGGCGCTCAGTCGGCCAGAGGGATGGGATGCACAAATCGGAGATCGGTCGGGTCCCCCTTTGCATGCTGCCAATGCTGCTGTAGCAACCCTTGGTTTGATCTATTCTTAGGCTGGGAATGAACTCCGTATGCCTAAGCCAACTGACGAAATGAGCGGGCGGGCGGGCGGGCACTCTGTCGACCAGAGAGACGGGATGCGCAAGCCGTGGATAGATCGGGTGGTAGGTGGGTTTAGGCACATCTTCATATTTTTGCATGCCAATGCCATTTTTATGGCTTGTAAATTCATACAATGGTCCCTTAAGTCTTCATGTGAAGTTTCATGGCAAGACGACTCGTTTTCTATTTTTGCGGTTGAGGATTTTTGAAAATTTTTTTGGAAGGATTTTTGGCCCCAAACTTGGTAGACGTGATCCTTTTATTTTTTGGCATGCACAAAAAAATCAGCTAAAAACTCGAAGTGTACAAGATTTTGTGACCATTTGAAAAAAGTGTCCCCATTTCAGACACTTTAATGGCTACTGGCAGCAAACCTGTAAAATCTCAAAAGCTCTTTAAGGGGGTGTGAGTTCTCGAGGTTTGATGAGGGATAGGGGCCCAATATAAGGGCCAAGTACCAGCACCCATCGCACATCATGTGCGTACACCCCACGGCCCCCCCGATCGTCGGAACCCTAATGCCGTCGGTCAGGTTCTCCGACGATGCTCCAACGATGGTGCCCCGATGAAGAAAAATGCGGCACCAGCACATGCCCGAGCCCAGCATGTGCTACCGCAACCTTGGGTCCAGTCGGATCTTAGACTCCGTATCCCTAAGTCAACCCACGAAACAAGCATGCGGGGCTCAGTCAGCCAGAGAGGCGGGAATCGCAAGCTGGGGATCGGTTGGGTCCCCCTCTGTGTCCTGCCGATCCTACTACCGTAGCCATCGGTCTGGTCTGATCTTAGACTAGGAATGAACTCCGTATGCCTAAGCCAACCGACGAAACGAGCGGGCGGGCGTACGGGCGGGCACTACGTCGGCCAGAGAGACGGGATGCGTAAGTCGTGGATCGATAGGGTGGTACATGGGTTTAGGCACATCTTCATATTTCTGCATGCCAATGCCATTTTTATGGCTTGTAAATTCATACAATGGTCCCTTAAGCCTTCACGTGAAGTTTCATGGCAAGACGACTCGTTTTCTATTATTCACGATTTTTGAAACTTTTTACGGTTCGGGATTTTTTAAAATTTTTTGGAAGGCGTTTTGGCCCCAAACTTGGTAGACGTGATCCTTGAATTTTTTTGGCATGCACAAAAAAATTCAGCTAAAAACTCGAAGTGTACAAGATTTTGTGACCATTTAAAAAAAGTGTCCTGATTTCAGACACTTTAATGGCTACTGGCAGCAAACCTGTAAAATCTCAAATGCTCTTTAAGGTGGTGTGAGTTCTCAAGGCTTGATGAGGGATAGGGGCCAATATAAGGGCCAAGTACCAGTACCCATCACACATCGTGTGCGCACACCCCCCCCGGCCCCCCCGATCGTCGAAACCCCAATGCCGTCAGTCAGGTTCTCCAACGATGCTCCGGTGATGGTGCCCCGACGAAGAAAAATACGGCACCAGCACATGCTCGAGCCCAGGATTTGCTGCCGCAACCCTCGGTCTGATCCGATCATAGACTGGGAATGAACTCCGTATGCCTAAGTCAACCCACGAAACAAGCGTGCGGGCGCTTAACCGGCCAGAGGGGTGGGATGCACAAGCCGAGGATCGGTCGGGTCCCTCTCCGCGTGTCGTCGATCCTGCTGCAGCAACCCTCGGTCCAGACTGATCTTAGACTGGGAATGAACTCTGTATGCCTAAGCCAACCAACGAAACGTGCGGGCAGATGGGTGGGCATTATGCCGGCCAGAGAGACTGGATGCGCAAGCCGTGGATCGATAGGGTGGTAGGTGGGTTTAGGCACATCTTCATATTCTTACATGCCAATGCCATTTTTATGGCTTGTAAATTCATACAATGGTCCCTTAACCCTTCACGTGAAGTTTCAAGGCAAGACGACTCGTTTTCTATTTTTCACGATTTTTGAAACGTTTTGCGATTTAGGATTTTTTAAAATTTTTTCGGAAGGCATTTTGGCCCCAAACTTGGTAGACATGATCCTTGTATTTTTGTTGGCATGAACAAAAATCTGTCAAATCTCAAAAGCTCTTTAAGGGGGTGTGAGTTCTCGAGGTTTGATGAGGGATAGGGGGCCAATATAAGGGCCAAGTACCAACACCCACGCACATCATGTGTGCACACCCCCCCGACCCCCCGATCGCTAGAACCCTAATGCTGCCGGTCAGGTTCTCCAGCAATGCTTCAGAGATCGTGCCCCGACGAAGAAAAATGTGACACCAGCACATGCCCGAGCCCAGCATGTGCTGTCGTAACCCTCGGTCAGGTCCAATCTTAGACTGCGAATGAACTCCGTATGCTTGGACTGGGAATGAACTTTGTATGCCTAAGTCAACCCATGAAACGAGCGTTTGGTCACTCAACTGGCCAGAGGGGCGGGATGCGCAAGTCGGGGATCGGCTGGGTCCCCCTCTGCAGGGTGCCGATCCTACTACCGCAACCCTCGGTTTGGTCTGATCTTAGACTGGGAATGAACTCCGTATGCCAAAGCCAATCGATGAAATGAGAAGGCGGACGGGCGGGCGAGCACTACGTCGGCCAGAGAGACGGGATACGCAAGCCGTTGATCGATAGGGTGGTACGTGGGTTTAGGCACATCTTCATATTTCTGCATGCCAATGCCATTTTTATGGCTTGTAAATTCATACAGTGGTCCCTTAAGCCTCCACGTGAAGTTTCATGGCAAGACAACTCATTTTCTATTTTTCACGATTTTCAAAATTTTTACGGTTCGGGATTTTTTAAAATTTTTTTGGAAGGAGTTTTGGTCCCAAACTTGGTAGACATGATCCTTGTATTTTTCTTGGTACGCAAAAAAAAAGTCAGCTAAAAACTCAAAGTGTACAAGATTTTGTGACCATTTGAAAAAAGTGTCCCCATTTCAGACACTTTAATGGCTACTGGCAGCAAACCTATAAAATCTCAAATGCTCTTTAAGGGGGTGTGAGTTTTCGAGGTTTGATGAGGGATAGGGGGCCAGTATAAGGGCCAAGTAGCCGCACCCATCGCACATCATGTGCGCACACCCCCGACCCCCAATCGTCGGAACCCCAATGCCGCCGGTCAAGTTCTCCGGCGATGGTGCCCTGGCGAAGAAAAATGCAGCACCAACAAATGCCCGAGCCTAGAATGTGCTGTCGCAACCCTTGGTCTGGTCTGATCTTAGACTGTGAATGAACTCAGTATGCTTAGATTGGGAATGAACTCCGTATGCCTAAGTCAACCCACGAAACAAGCATGCGGGGCTCAGTCAGCCAGAGAGGCGGGAATCGCAAGCTGGGGATCGGTTGGGTCCCCCTCTGTGTCCTGCCGATCCTACTACCGTAGCCATCGGTCTGGTCTGATCTTAGACTAGGAATGAACTCCGTATGCCTAAGCCAACCGACGAAACGAGCGGGCGGGCGTACGGGCGGGCACTACGTCGGCCAGAGAGACGGGATGCGTAAGTCGTGGATCGATAGGGTGGTACATGGGTTTAGGCACATCTTCATATTTCTGCATGCCAATGCCATTTTTATGGCTTGTAAATTCATACAATTGTCCCTTAAGCCTTCACGTGAAGTTTCATGGCAAGATGACTCATTTTCTATTTTTCATGATTTTTGAAACTTTTAGCGGTTTGGGATTTTTTAAAATTTTTTCAGAAGGAGTATTGGCCCCAAACTTGGTAGACGTGATCCTTGTATTTTTGTTCGCATGCAAAAAAAAATCAGCTAAAAACTCGAAGTGAACAAGCTTTTGTGACCATTTCAACAAAGTGTCCTCATTTCAGACACTTTAATGTTTACTGGCAGCAAACCTGTAAAATCTCAAATGCTCTTTAAGGGGGTTTGAGTTCTCGAGGTTTGATGAGGGATAGGGGGCCTATATAACGACCAAGTACCAGCACCCATCACAAATCATGTGCGCACACCCCCCCTCGGCCCCCCGATTGTTGTAACCCCAATTCCGCCTATCAGGTTCTCCGACGATGCTCCGGTGATGGTGCCCCGACGAAGAAAAATGTGGCACCAGCACATGCTCAAACCCAGCATGTGCTGCCGCAACCCTCGGTCCGTTCCGATCTTAGATTGGGAATGAACTCCGTATGCCTAAGTCAACCCGCGAAACGAGCGTGCGGGCGCTTAACCGGCCAAAGGGGCGGGATGCGCAAGCCGGGGATCGGTCGGGTCCCTCTCTACATGCTGCCGATCCTGCTGCCGCAACCCTCAGTACAGTCCAATCTTAGACTGGGAATGAACTTCGTATGCCTAAGCCAATCGACGAAACGAACAGGCGGGTGGGCGGGTAGTACGCCGACCAGAGAGAGGGGATGCGCAAGCCGTGGATCGATAGGGTGGCAGGTTGGTTTAGGCACATCTTCATATTTCTGCATGCCAATGCCATTTTTATGGCTTGTAAATTCATACAATGGTCCCTTAAGCCTTCATGTGTAGTTTCATGGCAAGACGACTCGTTTTCTATTTTTCATGATTTTTGAAACTTTTTGCGGTTCGAAATTTTTTAAAATTTTTTCGAAGAAAGTTTTGGCCCCAAACTTGGTAGACATGATCCTTTTATTTTTTCTGGCATGCGTAAAAAAAATCAGCTAAAAACTCGAAGTGTACAAGATTTTGTGACCATTTGAAAAAGTGTGTCCCCATTTCAAACATTTTAATGGCTACTGGCAGCAAACCTGTAAAATCTCAAATGCTCTTTAAGGGGGTGTGAGTTCTCGAGGTTTGATGAGGGATAGGGGGCCAATATAAGGGCCAAGTACCAGCACCCATCACACATCATGTGCGCACACCCCCCAGCCCCCCTGATCGTCGAAACCCCAATGCCGCCGGTCAGGTTCTCCAGCGATGCTCCGTCGATGGTGCCTCGACAAAGAGAAATGCGGGACCAGCACATGCCCAAGCCTAGCATGTGCTGCCGCAACCCTCAGTCTGATCGATCTTAGATTGAGAATGAACTCCGTATGCTTAGACTGGGAATTAACTCCATTTGCCTAAGTCAACCCACGAAAAGAGCGTACAGGTGCTCAGTCGGCCAGAGGTAGGGATGCACAAGCTGGGGATCGGGCAGGTCCTCCTCTGTGTGCTGCCGACCCTACTACCGCAACCTTCATTTCGGTCTAATCTTAGATTGGGAACGAACTCTGTATGCCTAAGCTGACTGACAAAACGAGCGGGCGGGCGGGCGGGCGGGCACTACGTCGGCCAGAGAGAAAGGATGCGCAAGCCGTGGATTGATAGAGAGGTAGGTGGGTTTAGGCACACCTTCATATTTCTGCATGCCAATTATATTTTTATGGCTTGTAAATTCATACAACGGTCCCTTAAGCCTTCACGTGAAGTTTCAAGGCAAGACGACTCGTTTTCTATTTTTCATGATTTTCAAAACTTTTTGCGGTTCGGGATTTTTTAAAATTTTTTTGGAAGGATTTTTGGCCCCAAAATTGGTAGACGTGATCCTTGTATTTTTTTTGGCATGCACAAAAAAATTCAGCTAAAAACTCGAAGTGTACAAGATTTTGTGACCATTTGAAAAAAGTGTCCCCATTTCAGACACTTTAATTGCTACTGGCAGCAAACCTGTAAAATCTCAAATGCTCTTTAAGGAGGTGTGAGTTCTTGAGGTTTGATGAGGGATAGGGGGCCAATATAAGGGCCAAGTACAAGCACCCATCGCACATCATGTGCGCACACCCCCCCCGGCCCCCCCAATCGCCGGAACCCCAATGCCGCCGGTCAGGTTCTCCGGCGATGCTCCGACGATGGCGCCCCGACAAAGAAAAATACGGCACCAGCACATGCTCGAGCCCAGCATCCGCTGCCGCAACCCTCGGTCCGGTCCGGTCTTAGACTGGGAATGAACTTTGTATGCCTAAGTCAACCCGCGAAACGAGCGTGTGGGCGCTCAGCTGGCCAGAGGGGCGGGATGCGCAAGCCGAGGATCGGTTGGGTCCCCCTCTACATGCTGCTGATCCTGCTGCTGTATACCTCAGTCCGGTCCGATCTTAGATTGGGAATGAACTCCATATGCCTAAGCCAACCGATGAAATGAGCGGGCGGGCACTACGCCGGCCAGAGAGACGCGATGCGCAAGCCATGGGTCGATTGGGTAGTAGGTGGGTTTCGGCACATCTTCATTTTTCTGCATGCCAATGCCATTTTTATGGCTTGTAAATTTATACAATGGTCCCTTAAGCCTTCACGTGAAGTTTCATGGCAAGAGGACTCGTTTTCTATTTTTCACGATTTTCAAAACTTTTTACGGTTCGAGATTTTCTAAAATTTTTTCAGAAGGAGTTTCGGCCCCAAACTTGGTAGACGTTATCCTTGTATTTTTGTTGGCATGCACAAAAACATTCAGCTAAAAACTCGAAGTGTACAAGATTTTGTGACCATTTGAAAAAAGTGTCCCAATTTCAGACACTTTAATGGCTACTGGCAGCAAGCCTTTAAAATCTCAAATGCTCTTTAAGGGGGTGTGAGTTCTCGAGGTTAGATGAGGGATAGGGGGCCAATATAAGGGCCAAGTACCAGCACCCATCGCACATCATGTGCGCACACCCCCCCGGCCCCCCGATCGCCGGAACCCCAATGTCGTCGATCAGGTTCTCCGACGATGGTGCCCCAGTGAAGAAAGGGCCAATATAAGGGCCAAAAAAGACGACTTATTTTCTATTTTTCATGATTTTGAAACTTTTTACGGTTCGAGATTTTTTAAAATTTTTTCGCAACGAGTTTTGGCCCCAAACTTGGTAGATGTGATCCTTGTATTTTTCTTGGCATGCACAAAAACATTCAGCTAAAAACACGAAGTGTACAAGATTTTTTGACCATTTGAAAAAAGTGTCCCCATTTTAGACACTTTAATGGCTACTGGCAGCAAAGCTGTAAAATCTCAAATGGTTTTTAAGATGGTGTGAGTTCTCTAGGTTTGATGAGGGATAGGGGCCAATATAAGGGCCAAGTACCGGTACCCATTGCACATCATGTGTGCACACCCCCCGGACCCCTCGATCACCGGAACCCTAATGCCATCGGCTAGGTTCTCCGGCGATGCTGCCCTGACGAAGAGAAATGCGGCACCAGCACATGCCAGAGCCCAACATGTGCTATCGCAACCCTCTGTCTGGTCCAATCTGATATTAGACTAGGAATGAACTCCGTATGCTTAGACTGGGAATGAACTCTGTATGCCTAAGTCAACCCATGAAACGAGCGTGCGGGCACTTAACCGGCCAGAGGGGTAGGATGCGCAAGTCGGGGATCGGTCGGGTCCCCTTCTGCGTGCTACCGATCCTGCTGCCGTAACCCATAGTCCGATCCGATCTTAGACTGGGAATGAACTCCGTATGCCTAAGCCAACCGACGAAATGAGGGGCGGGCGGGCAGGCACTACATCGGCCAGAGAGACGGGATGCGCAAGCCGTGGATCAATAGGGTGGTAGGTGGGTTTAGGAACATCTTCATATTTCTACGTGCCAATGCCATTTTTATGGCTTGTAAATTCATGCAATGGTCCCTTAAGCCTTCACGTGAAGTTTCATGGCAGGATGACTCGTTTTCTATTTTTCACAATTTTTGAAACTTTTTGCGGTTTGGGGTTTTTTAAAAGCTTTTCGGAAGGAATTTTGGCTCCAAACTTCGTAGACGTGATCCTTGTATTTTTGTTGGCATGCACAAAAAATTCAGCTAAAAACTCGAAGTGTACAAGATTTTGTGACCATTTGAAAAAAGTGTCCCCATACAGACACTTTAATGGGCTAATGGCAGCAAACCTGTAAAATCTCAAATGCTCTTTAAGGGGGTGTGAGTTCTCAAGGTTTGATGAGGGATAAGGGGCCAATATAGGGCCAAAGTAGCAGCACCCATCGTACATCGTGTGCGCACACCCCCGGCCCCCCGATCGTCGGAACCCCAATGCCGTCGGTCAGGTTCTCCGGTGATGCTCCGACGGTGGTGCCCCGACGAAGAAAAATGTGGCACAAGCACATGCCCGAGCCCAGCATGTGCTGTGGGAACCCTCGGTCCGGTTTGATCTTAGACTGGGAATGAACTCCGTATGCTTAGACTGGGAATGAACTACGTATGCCTAAGTCAACACACGAAACGAGCGTGCGGGTGCTCAGCTGGCCAAAGGGGCGGGATACGCAAGCCGGGGGTCGGTCGGGACCCCCTCTGCATGCTGCCAATATTGCTACCATAACCCTCTGTCCAGTCCAATCTTACACTGGGAATGAACTCCGTATGCCTAAGCCAACCGACGAAACGAGTGGGCGGGTGAGCGGGCACTACGCCGGCCAGAGAGACGGGATGTGCAAGCCGTGGATTGATAGGGTGGTAGGTGGGTTTAGGCACATCTTCATATTTCTGTATGCCAAAGCCATTTTTATGGCTTGTAAATTCATACAATGGTCCCTTAATCCTTCACGAGAAGTTTCACGGCAAGACGACTTGTTTTCTATTTTTCACGATTTTTGAAACTTTTTGTGGTCCGGGATTTTTTAAAATTTTTTTGGAAGGAGTTTTGGCCCCAAACTTCGTAGACGTGATCGTTGTATTTTTGTTGGCATGCACAAAAAAATTCAGCTAAAACTCGAAGTGTACAAGATTTTGTGACCATTTGAAAAAAGTGTCCCATTTCAGACACTTTAATGGCTACTGGCAGCAAACCTGTAAAATCTCAAATTCTCTTTAAGGGGTGTGAGTTCTCGAGGTTTGATGAGGGATAGGGGCCAATATAAGGGCTAAGTACCAGCATCCATCGCACATCATGTGCGCACACCCCTCCGGCCCCCCCGATCGCCTGAACCCCCAATGCCGTCGGTCAGGTTCGCCGGCGATGCTTCTGCGATGGTGCCCCGGTGAAGAAAAATGTGGCACCAGCACATGCCCGAGCCTAGCATGTGCTGCCGCAACCCTCGGTCAGTCTGATCTTAGACTGGGAATGAACTCTGTATGCTTAGACTGGGAATGAACTCCGTATGCCTAAGTCAACCCAGGAAACGAGCGTGCGGGCGCTCAGCCGGCCAAAGGGGCGGGATGCGTAAGTCAGGGATCGGTCCGGTCCCCGTCTATGTGCTACCGATTCTGCTGCTGCAACCCTCGATCTAATCTGATCTTAGACTAGAAATGAACTCCATATGCCTGAGCCAACCGACGAAACAAACGGGTGGGTAGGCGGGCGGGCACTACGCCGACCAGAGAGGCAGGATGCGCAACCGTGGATCGATAGGGTGGTAGGTGGGTTTAGGGACATCTTCATATTTCTGTGAGCCAATGCCATTTTTATGGCTTGTAAATTCATACAATGGTCCCTTAAGCCTTCACGTGAAGTTTCATGCAAGACGACTCATTTTCTATTTTTCACGATTTTTAAAACTTTTTACGGTTCAGGATTTTTTTCAAATTTTTTGGAAGGAATTTTGGCCCCAAACTTGGTAGATGGGATCCTTGTATTTTTATTGGCATTCACAAAAAATTCAGCTAAAAACTCGAAGTGTACAATTTTTTGTGAGCATTTGAAAAAGTGTCCCCATTCCAGACACTTTAATGGCTACTGGCAGCAAACCTGTAAAATCTCAAATGCTCTTTAAGGGGGTGTGAGTTCTCGAGGTTTGATGAGGGATAGGGGGCCAATATAAGGGCCAAATACCAGCATCCATCGCACATCATGTGCGCCACCCCCCGGCCCCCCTGATCGCCGGAACCCCAATGCCGCCGGTTAGGTTCTCCGGCGATGCTCAACGATGGTGCCCCGATAAAGAAAAATATGGCACCAGCACATGCCCAAGCCCAGCATGTGCTGCTGCAACCCTCGGTCCAGTTCGATCTTAGACTGGGAACGAACTCCGTATGCTTAGACTGGGAATGAACTTCGTATACCTAAGTCAACCCATGAAACGAGCGTGCGGGCGCTCAGCCGGCCAGAAGGGCGGGATGCACAAGCCGGGGATCGACCAGGTCCCCTCTGTGTGCTTTCGATCGTGTTGCCACAACCTCGGTCCGGTCTGATCTTAGACTGGGAATGAACTCCGTATGCCTAAGCCATCCGACGAACGTTGAGCGGGCGGGCGGGCACTACGCCGGCCAGAGAGGCGGGATGTGCAAGCCGTGGATCGATAGGGTGGTAGTTGGGTTTAGGCACATCTCATATTTCTGCATGCCAATGCCATTTTTATGGCATGTTAAATTCATACAATGGTCCCTTAAGCCTTCACGTGAAGTTCATAGGTAGATGACTCGTTTTCTATTTTTCACGATTTTTTGAAACTTTTTACAGGTTTAGGATTTTTTTAATTTTCGGAAGTAGTTTTGGCCCCAAACTTGGTAGATGTGATCCTTTTATTTTTGTGGGCAGTGCACACAAAAATTCAGCTAAAAACTCGAAGTGTACAAGATTTTGTGACCATTTGAAAAAAGTGTCCCCATTTCAGACACTTTAATGGCTACTGGCAGCAAACCTGTAAAATATCAATTGCTTTTTAAGGGGGTGTGAGTTCTCAAGGTTTGATGAGGGATAGGG
>NW_019167849.1:1374500-1406380 GCF_002303985.1 Durio zibethinus | reverse complement strand
GTCTTAAAATGGGGACACTTTTTCAAATGGTCACAAAATATTGTACACTTCAAGTTTTTAGTCTGAATTTTTTTGTGCATGCCAACAAAAATACATGGATCACATCTACCAAGTTTGGGGCCAAAACTCCATCCAAAAAAATTTTATAAAATCTCAAACTACAAAAAGTTTTGAAAATCGTGAAAAATAGAAAACGAGTCGTCTTGCCATGAAACTTCACGTGAAGGGTTAAGGGACCATTGTATGAATTTACAAGCCATAAAAATGGCATTGGCATGCAGAAATATGAAGATGTGCCTAAACCCACTACCACCCTATCGATCACGCTTGCACATCCCGTCTCTCTGGCAAACGTAGTGCCCGCCCGCGGCCTGCTCGTTTTGTCAGTTGGCTTAGGCATACGAAGTTCATTCCTAGACTAAGATCGGACCAGAGCGAGGGTTGTGGCAGCAAGATCGGCAGCACGTAGAGGGGGACCCGGCCGATTCCCGGCTTACGCATCCCACCCCTCTGGCTGGTTGAGCACCCGCATGCTCGTTTCATGGGCTGACTTAGGCATACGGAGTTCATTCCAGTCCAAGCATACGAAGTTCATTCCCAGTCTAAGCATACGAAGTTCATTCTCAGTCTAAGCATACGGAGTTCATTCCCAGTCTAAGATCGATTAGACCGAGGGGTGCGACCGCACATCTAGGCTCGGGCATGTGCTGGTGTCACATTTTCTTCGTCCGGGGCACCATCGTCGGAGCTTCGTCGGAGAACCTGACTGGTGGGCATTGGGGGTTCCGACGATCGGGGGGTCGGGAGGGGTGTGCGCACATAATTGCGATGGGTGCTGGTACTTGGCCCTTATATTGGGCCCTTAATCCCTCATCAACCTGGAAGATCTCACACCCCTTTAAAGAGCATTTGAAGGATTACGAGGGTTTGCTTGCCAGAGCCATTAAAGTGTCGTGAAATGGGGACACTTTTTTCAAATGGTCACAAAATCTTGTACCTTCGAGTTTTTAGCTGAATTTTTTTGTGCATGCCAACAAAAAATGCAAGGATGCACGTCTTTCAAGGTTTGAGGCTAAAAATCCTTCCGAAAAAAATTTTAAAAAATCCCGAACCGTTAAAAAGTTCAAAAATCATGAAAATAGGAAAACGAGTCGTCTGCCATGAAACTTCACTGTGAAGGCTTAAGGGACCATTGTATGAATTTACAAAGCCATAAAAATGGCATTGGCACGTAGAAATATGATGATGTGACTAAACCCACCTACCACCCTATCGATCCACGACTTGCGCATCCCGTCTCTCTGGCCGATGTAGTGCCGCCCGCCCACTCGTTTCATCGGTTGGCTTAGGCATACGAAGTTCATTCCCAGTCTAAGATCGGACCAGACGAAGGTTATGCAGCAGGATCGACAACACACAGAGGGGGACCAGGCCGATCCCCGACTTGCGCATCCCGCCCCTCTGAATGGCTGATAGCTCGCATGTTCATTTCGTGGGTTGATTTAGGCATACGGAGTTCATTCCCAGTTTAAGATTACACAGGACCTAGGGTTGCGACAGCAAATGCTGGGCTCGAGCATGTGCTGGTGCCGCATTTTTCTTCGTCGGGGCACCATCGCCGGAGCATTACCGGAGAACCTGATCGACAGCATTGGGGTTCCGACGATCAGGGGGTCGGGGCGGGTGTGCGCTCATGATGTGCGATTGGTGCTGGTACTTGGCACTTATATTGGCCCCTATCCCTCATCAAACCTCCTGAACTCACACCCCCTTAAAGAGCATTTGAGATTTTATAGGTTTGCTGCTAGTAGCCATTAAAGTGTTTGAAATGGGGACACTTTTTTCAAATGGTCAGAAAATGTTGTACACTTTGAGTTTTTAGCTGAATTTTTTTTGCATGCCAAAAAAAATATAAGGATCACGTCTACCAAATTTGGGGCCCAAACTCCTTGCGAAAAAATTTTAAAAAATCTCGAACTGCAATTAACCTCCACGTGAAGGCTTCAGGGACTATTGTATGAATTTACAAGCCATAAAAATGGCACTGGCATGCAGAAATATGAAGATGTGCCTAAACCCACCTACCACCCTATCGATCCATGGCTTGCGCATCCCGTCTCTCTGGCCGGCGTAGTGCCCGCCCGCCTACCCGCCTACTTGTTTCGTCGGTTGGCTTAGGCATACGGAGTTTATTCCTAGCCTAAGATTAGACCAGATTGAGGGTTGCAGCACGAGATCGACAGCACGTAAAGGAGGACCCGATCGATCCCCAGCTTGCGCATCCCGTCGCTATGGCTGGCGAGCGCTCGCAAGCTCGTTTCGTGGGTTGACTTAGGCGTACAGAGTTCATTCCCAGTCTAAGCGTACGGAGTTCTTTCCCAGTCTAAAATCGGACTAGACCAAGGGTTGCTGCAGCACATGCTTGGCTCAAGCATGTGCTGGTGTCGCATTTTTCTTCGCCGGAGCATTGCCGGATAACCTAACTGACGGCATTGGGGTTCTGGTGATCAAGGGGGTCGGGGGGTGCGCACACATGATGTGCGATGGGTGCTGGTACTTGGCCCTTATATTGGCCCTCTATCCCTTATCAAACCTCAGGAACTCACACCCCATTAGAGAGCAGTTGAGATTTTACAGGTTTGCTGCCAGTAGCAATTAAAGTGTCTGAAATGAGGACACTTTTTTCAAATGGTCACAAAATCTTGTACACTGCGAGTTTTTAGCTGAATTTTTTTGTGCATGCCAACAAAAATACAATGAGCACGTCTACCAAGTTTGGGGCCAAAACTCCTTCCGAAAGAATTTTAAAAAATCCCAAACCGTAAAAAGTTTCAAAATCATGAAAATAGAAAACGAGTCGTCTTGCCATGAAACATTATGTGAAGGCTTAAAGGACCGTTGTATGAATTTAAAAGCCATAAAAATGGTATTGGCACATAGAAATATGAATATGTGGCTAAACCCACCTACCACCCTATCGATCCACAGCTTGCGCATTCCATCTTTTTGGCCGTTATATTGGCCCCCTATCCCTTATCAAACCTCGAGAACTCACACCCCCTTAGAGAGCATTTGAGATTTTACAGGTTTGCTGCCAGTAGCAATTAAAGTGTCTGAAATGGGGATACTTTTTTCAAATGGTCACAAACTTTTTTCAAATGGTCACAAAATCATGTACACTTTGAGATTTTTAGATGAATTTTTTTATGCATGCGAACAAAAATACAAGGATCATGTCTACCAAGTTTGGGGCCAAAACTCCTTCCGAAAAATTTAAAAAATCCCGAACCGTAAAAAGTTTTAAAATCGTGAAAATAGAAAACAAGTCGTCTTGCCATGAAACTTCACGTGAAGGCTTAAGGGACCGTTGTACGAATTTACAAGCTATAAAAATGGCATTGGCACACAGAAATATGAAGATGTGCCTAAACTCACCTACCACCCTATCGATCCACGGCTTGCGCATCCCGCCTCTCTGATCAGCGTAGTGCCCGCCCGCTCGCCCGCCCGCTCGTTTCGTCGGTTGGCTTAGGCATACGGAGTTCATTCCCAGTCTAAGATCAGACCAAACCAAGTTGTGGCAACAGGATTGGTAGCACGCAGAGGGGGACCCGACCGATCCTCAGCTGGCGTATCCCGCCCCTCTGCCCGACTGAGCGCTCGCATGCTCGTTTCATAGGTTGACTTAGGCATACGGAGTTCATTCCCAGTCTAAGCATATGGAGTTCATTCCCAATGTAAGATCAGACCGGATCAAGGGTTACGGCGGCCCATGTTGGGCTCAGGCATGTTCTGGTGCTGTATTTTTCTTCGTCGGGGCACCATCGTCGGAGAACCTGACCAACGGTATTGGGGTTCCGACGATCGGGGGGCCGAGGGGTGTGTGCACACAAGATGTGCGATGAGTGCTGGCACTTGGCCCTCATATTGGCCCCTTATCCCTGATCAAACCTCAAGATCTCACACCCTCTTAAAGAGCATTTGAGATTTTACAGGTTTGCTGCCAGTAGCAATTAAAGTGTCTTGAATGGAGACACTTTTTTCAAATGGTCACAAAATCTTGTACACTGTGAGTTTTTAGTTGAATTTTTTTGTTCATGCCAACAAAAATACAATGAGCACGTCTACCTAGTTTGGGGCCAAAACTCCTTCCGAAAAAATTTTAAAAAATCTCGAACCGTAAAAAGTTTCAAAAATCATGAAAAATAGAAAACAAGTCGTCTCGCTATGAAACTTCATGTGAAGGCTTAAAGGACCATTGTATGAATTTACAAGCCATAAAAATGGCATTGGCGTGCAGAAATATGAAGATGCGCCTAAACCCACCTACCACCCTATCGATCCACGGCTTGCGCATCCCGTCTTTCTGGCCGACGTAGTGCCCGCCTGCCCGCCCGCCCGCTTGTTTCATCGGTTGGCTTAGGCATACGAAGTTCATTGCCAGTTTAAGATCTGACCGGACCGAGGGTTGTGGCAGCAGGATCGGCAGCACGCAGAGGGGCACCAGGTCGATCCCCGGCTTGCGCATCCCACCCCTCTAGCCGACTGAGCGCCCGTACGCTCGTTTCGTGGGTTGACTTAGGGATACGGAGTTCATTCCTAGTCTAAGCATATGGAGTTCATTCCCAGTCTAAGATCGGATCAGACCAACGGTTGCGGCAGCACATGCTGGGCCCAAGCATGTGCTGGTGCCGCATTTTTCTTTATCGGGGCATCACCGGAGAACCAAACTGACGGCATTGGGGTTCCGGCGATCGGGGGGGCCGGGGGGGTGTGTGCACATGATGTGCGATGGGTGCTGGTACTTGGCCCTTATATTGGCCCCCTATCCCTCATCAAACCTCGAGAACTCACACCCCCTTAAAGAGCAATTGAGATTTTACAGGTTTGCTGCCAGTAGCAATTAAAGTGTCTGAAATGGGGACACTTTTTTCAAATGGTCACAAAATCTTGTACACTTCGAGTTTTTAGCTGAATTTTTTTGTGCATGCCAAAAAAAATACAAGGATCATGTCTACGAAGTTTGGGGCCAAAACCCCTTTGAAAAAATTTTTAAAAAATCCCGAACCGTAAAAAGTTTCAAAAATCATGAAAAATAGAAAACGAGTCGTCCTGCCATGAAACTTCATGTGAAGGCTTCAAGGACCATTGTATGAATTTAGAAGCCATAAAAATGACATTGGCATGCCAAAAAATGAAGATGCGCCTAAACCCACCTACCACCCTATCGATCCACAACTTGCGCATCCCGTCTCTCTGGCCGACGTAGTGCTCGCCCGCCCGTCTGCTCATTTTGTCGGTTGGCTTAAGCATACGGAGTTTATTCCTAGTCTAAGATCAGATCGGACTGAGGGTTGTGGCAGCAGGATCGGTAGCACGCAGAGGGGGACCCGACTGATCCCTAACTTACGCATCCCGTCCCTCTGGCCGGCTGAGCGCCCGCACGCTCATTTCATTTGCTGACTAAGGGATACGGAGTTCATTCCCAGTGTAAGCATACGGAGTTCATTCCCAGGCTAAGATTGGATCAGACCAAGGGTTCCGGTCGCACATGCTGGGCTCAGACGCGTGCTGGTGCAGCATTTTTCTTTGTCGGAGCATCGTCGGAGAACCTGACTGGCCGATCCTTGACTTGTGCGTCCCACCCCTCTGGCCGGCTGAGCGCCTGCACGCTCGTTTCATGGGTTGACTTTGGGATACGGAGTTCATTCCCAGTCTAAGCATACGGAGTTCATTCTCAGTCTAAGATCGGATCGGACCAAGGGTTGCGACAGCACATGTTGGGCTCAGGCATGTGCTGCTGCCGCATTTTTCTTCGTCGAGCCACCATCACCGGAGCATCGCCGAAGAACCTGACCAGCGGCTTTAGGGTTCCGGTGATCGGGGCGGTCGGGGGGATGTGCGCACATGATGTGCGATGGGTGCTGGTACTTGGTTCTTATAATGGCCTCCTATCCTTCATCAAACCTCGAGAACTCACACCCCTTTAAAGAGCATTTGAGATTTTACAGGTTTGCTGCCAGTAGCGACTAAAGTGTTTGAAATGGGGACACTTTTTTCAAATGGTCAAAAAATCTTGTACACTTTGAGTTTTTAGCTGAATTTTTTTGGGCATGCCAACAAAAATACAAGGATCACGTCTACCAAGTTTGGGGCCAATACTCCTTTCAAAAAAATTTTAAAAAATCTCGAACCTTAAAAAGTTTCAAAAATCGTGAAAAATAGAAAACGAGTCGTCTTGCCATTAAACTTAACGTGAAGGCTTAAGGGACCATTGTATGAATTTACAAACCATAAAAATGGCATTGGCACACAGAAATATGAAGATGTGCCTAAACCTACCTACCACCCTATCGATCCACGGCTTGCGCATCCCTCCTCTCCGACCGGTATAGTGCCCACCCGCCCGCTCATTTCATCGGTTGGCTTAGGCATACGGAGTTCATTCCCAGTCTAAGATCAGACCAGACCGAGGGTTGCGGCAGCAGGATCGGTAGCACGCAGAGGGGACCCGACCGATCCTTGGCTTACGCATCCCGCCCCTCTGGCCGGCTGAGCGCCCGCACGCTCGTTTCGTAGGTTGACTTAGGCATACGGAGTTCACTCCCAGTCTAAGCATACGGAGTTCATTCCCAGTCTAAGATCGGACCGGACCGAGGGTTGCGGTAGCATGTGCTGGGCTCTGGAATGTACTGGTGCCATATTTTTCTTCGTCGGGGCACCATCGCCAGAGCATCATCGAAGAACCTGACCGACGGCATTGGGGTTCCGGTGATCGGGGGGGCCGAGGGGGTGTGCGCACATGATGTGCGATGGGTGCTGGAACTTGGCCCTTATATTGGCCCTGTATCCCACATCAAACCTCGAGAACTCACACCCCCTTAAAGAGCATTTGAGATTTTACAAGTTTGCTGCCAGTATCCATTAAAGTGTTTGAAATGGGGACATTTTTTTCAAATGGTCACAAAATCTTGTACACTTCGAGTTTTTAGCTGAATTTTTTTTGTGCATGCCAACAAAAATACAAGGATCACGTCTACCAAGTTTGGGGCCAAAACTCCTTCCAAAAAAATTTTAAAAAATCCCGAACCCTAAAAAGTTTCAAAAATCATGAAAAATAGAAAACGAGTCGTCTTGCCATGAAACTTCACGTGAAGGCTTAGGGGACCATTGTATGAATTTACAAGCCATAAAAATGGCATTGGAACACAGCAATATGAAGATGTGCCTAAACCCACCTACCACCCTATCGATCCACGGCTTGCGCATCCCGTCTCTCTAGCCGGTGTAGTGTCGGTCCGCCCGCCCGCTCGCTTGTTTTGTCGGTTGGCTTAGGCATACGAAGTTCATTCCTAGTCTAAGATCAGACTGGATTGAGGGTCACAAAAATAGGATCGGCAGCACATAGAGGGTCACCCGGTCGATCCGCAGCTTGAGCATCCCGCCCCTTTGGCCCGCTGTGTGCCCACACGCTTGTTACATGGGTTGACTTAGGCATACAAAGTTCATTCCCAGTCTAAGCATACGGAGTTCATTCCCAGTCTAAGATCGGACCGAACCTAGGGTTGCGACAGCACATGTTGGCCTTAGGCATGTGTTGGTGCCGCATTTTTCTTCGTCGGGGCACCATCGTCGGAGCATCGCTGGAGAACCTGACCGGCGGCATTGGGGTTTCGACGATCGATGGGGCCGGGGGTGTGCGCACATGATGTGTAATGGGTGCTGGTGCTTGGCCCTTATATTGGCCCCCTATCCCTCATCAAACCTCGAGAACTCACACCCCCTTAAAGAGCATTTGAGATTTTACAGGTTTGCTGGCCATAGCCATTAAAGTGTTTGCAATGGGGACACTTTTTTCAAATGGTCACAAAATCTTGTACACTTCAATTTTTTAGCTGAATTTTTTTGTGCATGCCAAAAAAAATACAAGGATCACGTCTACCAAGTTTGGGGCCAAAAGTCCTTTCAAAAAAATTTTAAAAAATCCCGAACCGTAAAAAGTTTTGAAAATCGTGAAAAATAAAAAACGAGTTATCTTGCCATGAAACTTCACGTGAAGGCTTAACGGACCATTGTATAAATTTCCAAGCCATAAAAATGGCATTGGCACACAAAAATATGAAGATGTGCCTAAACCCACCTACCACCCTATCGATCCACGGCTTACGCTTCCCGTCTCTCTGGCCGGCGTAGTGCCCGCCCGCCCGCTCGTTTCTACGGTTGGCTTAGGCATACAGAGTTCATTCCCAGTCTAAGATCGGACCGGACTGAGGGTTGCGGTAGCAGGATCGGTAGCATGTAGATGGGGACCCGGTCGATCCATGGCTTGCGCATCCCGCCCCTCTGGCCGACTGAGCGCCCGTACGCTCGTTTCGTTGGTTGACTTAGGCATATGAAGTTCATTCCCAGTCTAAGCATACGGAGTTCATTCCCAGTCAAAGATCGGACCAGACCGAGGGTTGTGGAAGCACATGCTGGGCTCGGGCATGTGCTGGTGCCGTATTTTTCTTTGCTGGGGTACCATCGTCGGAGTATCGTCGGAGAACTTGGCCGACGGCATTGGGGTTCCGACGATCTGGGGGGTCGGGGGGGCTGTGCGCACATGATGTGCGATGGGTGCTGGTACTTGGCCCTTATTTTGGCCCCCTATTCCTCATCAAACCTCGAGAACACACGCTCCCTTAAAGAGCATTAGAGATTTTACAGGTTTGTTGCTGTAGCCATTAAAGTGTCTGGAATGGGGACACTTTTTTCAAATGGTCACAAAATCTTGTACACTTCGAGTTTGTAGCTGAATTTTTTTGTGCATGCCAACAAAAATACAAGGATCATGTCTACCAAGTTTGGCACCAAAACTCCTTCGAAAAAAGTTTAAAAAATCCTGAACCGTAAAAAGTTTCAAAAATCATGAAAAATAAAAAATGAGTTGTATTGCCATGAAACTGCACGTGAAGGCTTACGGGACCATTGTATGAATTTACAAGCCATATAAATGGCATTGGCACACAGAAATATGAAGATGTGCCTAAACCCACCAACCACCCTATCGATCCACGGCTTGCGCATCCCACCTCTCTGGCCGACGTAGTGCCCGCCCGCCCGCCCGCCTCCTCGTTTCATCGGTTGGCTTAGGCATACGGAGTTCATCCCCAATCTAAGATCGGACCAAACCGAGTTACGACAGCAGGATCGGTAGCACGCAGAGGGGGACCTGGCTGATCCTCGGCTTGCGCATTCCACCCCTCTGGCCGGTTGAGTGCCCACACGCTCATTTCATGGGTTGACTTAGGCATACGGAGTTCATTCCCAGTCTAAGATCGAACCAGACCGAGGGTTGTGGTAGCACATGCTGGGTTCGGGCATGTGCTGGTGCCAAATTTTTATTCATCGGGGCACCATCGTCGGAGCATCGCCGGAGAACCTGACCAGTGGCATTAGGGTTCCGACGATCGGGGGGGTCGGGGGGGTGGGCGCACATGATGTGCGATGGCTGCTGGTGCTTGGCCCTTATATTGGCCCCCTATCCCTCATCAAACCTCGAGAACTCACACCCCCTTAAAAAGCATTTGAGATTTTACAGGTTTGCTGCTAGTAGCCATTAAAGTGTCTGAAATGGGGACACTTTTTTCAAATGGTCACAAAATCTTGTATACTTTGAGTTTTTAGCTGAATTTTTTTGTGCATGCCAAACAAAATACAAGGATCACGACCCAGTTTGAGCCAAAACTCCATCCGAAAAAATTTTAAAAAATCTCAAACCGTAAAAAGTTTCAAAAATCATGAAAAATAGAAAACGAGTCATCTTGCCATGAAACTTCACGTGAAGTCTTAAGGGACCATTATATGAATTTACAAGCCATAAAAATGGCATTGGCATGCAGAAATATGAAGATGTGCCTAAACCCACCTACCACCCTATCGATCCATGGCTTTCGCATCCCGTCTCTCTGGCCGACGTAGTGCCCGCCCGCCCGCCCGCCTGCCTGCTCGCTCGTTTCGTCGGTTGGCTTAGGCATATGGAGTTCATTCCCAGTCTAAGATTGGACCAGACCAACAGTTGCGACAGCAGGATCGGCAGCACGCAGAGGGGGACTCGGCTTGTGCATCCCGCCCCTCTGGCCGACTGAGTGCCCGTACGCTCGTTTCGTGGGTTGACTTAGGCATACGGAGTTCATTCCCAATCTAAGCATACGGAGTTCACTCCCAGTCTAAGATCGGACCGGACCGAGGGTTGCTACAGCACATGTTGGGCTCGGGCATGTGCTGGTGCCGCATTTTTCTTCTCCAGGGCACCATCGTCGGAGAACCTGACCAGTGGCATTGGGGTTCCGACGATCGGGGGGGTCGGGGGGGTGTGCGCACATGATGTGCGATGGGTGCTGATACTTGGCCCTTATATTGGCCCCCTATCCCTCATCAAACCTCGAGAACTCGCAGCCCCATAATGAGCATTTGAGATTTTACAGGTTTGCTGCCAGTAGCCATTAAAGTGTCTGAAATGGGGAAACTTTTTTCAAATGGTCACAAAATCTTGTACACATCGATTTTTTAGCTGAATTTTTTTGTGCATGCCAACAAAAATACAAGGATCTCGTCTAACAAGTTTGGAACCAAAACTCCTTCCAAAAAAATTTTAAAAAATCCTGAACTGTAAAAAGTTTCAAAAATCGTGAAAAATAGAAAACGAGTCTTCTTGCCATGAAACTTCACGTGAAGGCTTAAGGGACCATTGTATGAATTTACAAGCCATAAAAATGGTATTGGCATGCAGAAATATGAGGATGTGCCTAAACCCACCTACCACCCTATCGATCCACGGCTTGCACATCCCGTCTCTCTGGCCGGCATAGTGCCCCCCCGCCCGCCCACCCGCTCGTTTCGTCGGTTGGCTTAGGCATACGGAGTTCATTCCCAGTCTAAGATCAGATCGGACTGAGGGTTGCAGTAGCTGGATCGAGAGCACGCAGAGGGGGACCTAATTGATCCCTGGCTTGCGCATCCCGCCCCTCTGGCCAACTAAGCGCCCGCACGCTCGTTTCGTGAGTTGACTTTGGGATACGGAGTTCATTCCCAGTCTAAGCATACGGAGTTCATTCCCAATCTAAGATCGGATCAGAACGAGGGTTTCGGCAGCACATGCTGGGCTCGAGCATGGGCTGCTGCTGCATTTTTCTTCGTCGGGGCACCATCGCCGGAGCATCATCGGAGAACCTGACAGGTGGCATTGGGGTTTCGACGATCGGAGGGGCCGTGGGGGTGTGCACACATGATGTGCGATGGGTGCTGGTACTTAGCCCTTCTATTGGCCCCTTATCCCTCATCAAACCTCAAGAACTCACACCCCCTTAAAGAGCATTTGAGATTTTACAGGTTTGCTGTGCCAGTAGCCATTAAAGTGTTTAAATTGGGACACTTTTTCAAATGGTCACAAATCTTGTACACTTCGAGTTTTTTTAGCTAATTTTTTTTGTTGCACGCCAAAAAACAATATTAAGGATCACGTCTACCAAGTTTCAGGCCAAAAACTCCTTCCGAAAAAATTAAAAAAATTCTGAACCGTAAAAAGTTTGAAATTCATGAAAAATAAAAATCGAGTCATCTTGCCATGAAACTTCACATGAAGGCTTAAGGGACATTGTATGAATTTACAAGCCATAAAAAATGGCATGGCACGCCAAAAATATGAAGATGTGCCTAACCCACCTACCACCCTATCGATCACGGCTTGCGCATCCCATCTCTCTGGCCGGTGTAATGCCCGCCCGCCCACCCGCTTGTTTCGTCAGTTGGTTAGGCATACGGAGTTCATTCTCAGTCTAAGATCGGACAGGACCGAAGGTTGCAGCAGCAGGATCGACAGCACGCAGAGGGGGACACGGCCGATCCCCGACTTGCACATCCCACCCCTCTGGCCGACTGAGCGTCCGTATGCTTGTTTCGTGGGTGGACTTAGGCATACGGAGTTTATTCCCAGTCTAAGTTCAGACTGAACCGAGGGTTGCGGTAGCACATGTTGGGCTCGGGCCTATGCTGGTGCTGCATTTTTTTTGTCTAGGGCACCATAGTCGGAGCGTCATCGGAGAACTTGGCCGATGGTATAGGGGTTCCGATGATCTGGGGGGCCGGGGGGTGTGCGCACATGATGTGCAATGGGTGCTGGTACTTGGCCCTTATATTGGCCCCTTATCCCTCATCAAACCTTGAGAACTCACGCTCCCTTAAAGAGCATTTGAGATTTTACAGGTTTGCTGCCAGTAGCCATTAAAGTGTTCGAAATGGGGACATTTTTTTCAAATGGTCACAAAATCTTGTACACTTCGAGTTTTTAGCTGAATTTTTTTGTGCATGCCAACAAAAATACAAGGATCACGTCTACCAAGTTTGGCACCAAAACTCATTCCAAAAAAAGTTTAAAAAATCCCGAACTGTAAAAAGTTTTAAAAATTGTGAAAAATAAAAAACGAGTCTTCTTGCCATGAAACTTCACGTGAAGGCTTAAAGGACCATTGTATGAATTTACAAGCCATAAAAATGGCATTGGCATGCAGAACTATGAAGATGTGCCTAAACCCACCTACCACCCTATCGATCCATGGCTTACGCATCCCGTCTCTTTGGCCGGCGTAGTGCCCACCCACCCGCCCACTCGCTCGTTTCGACGGTTGGCTTGGGCATACGGAGTTCATTCCCAGTCGATGATCGAGCCGGACTGAGGGTTGTGATAGCAGGATAGGCAACATGCAGAGGCAGACCCGATTGATCCACGGCTTGCGCATCCCGCCTCTCTGGCCGGCTGAGCGCCCGTACGCTCGTTTCGTTGGTTGACTTACGCATACGGAGTTCATTCCCAGTTTAAGCATACGGAGTTTATTCCCAGTCTAAGATCGGACCAGATCGATGATTGTGGTAGCACATGCTGGGCTCGAGCATGTACTGGTGCCACATTTTTCTTTGCTGGGGCACCATCGTGGAGCATTGTCGGAGAACCTGGCCGACGGTATTAGGGTTCCGACGATCTGGTGGGCCGGGGGGGGGTGTGCGCACATGTTGTGCAATGGGTGCTGGTACTTGGCCCTTATATTGGCCCCCTATCTCTCATCAAACCTCTAGAACTCACGCTCGCTTAAAGAGCATTTGAGATTTTACAGGTTTGCTGCCAGTAGCCATTAAAGTGTCTAGAAAAGGGACACTTTTTTCAAATTGCCACAAAATCTTGTACACTTCGAGTTTTTAGCTGAATTTTTTTGTGCATGCCAACAAAAATACAAGGATCACGTCTACCAAGTTTGGGGCCAAACTCCTTCCGAAAAAATTTTAAAAAATCTCAAACCGCAAAAATTTTCAAAAATTGTGAAAAACAGAAAACAAGTCATCTTGCCATGAAACTTCACGTGAAGGCTTAATGGACCATTGTATGAATTTTCAAGCCATAAAAATGGCATTGGCATGCAGAAATATGAAGATGTGCCTAAACCCACCTACCACCCTATCGATCCACGGCTTACGCATCCCGTCTCTCTAGTCGGCGTAGTGCCTGACCGTCGACCCGCCCGCTTGTTTCGACAGTTGGCTTAGGCATACGGAGTTCACTCTCAGTCTAAGATCAGACTGGACTGAGGGTTACGGTAGCAGGATCGGTAGCACACAGAGGGTTGTTTGACTTAGGCATACGGAGTTCATTCCCAGTCTAAGCATACGGAGTTCATGCCCAGTCTAAGATCGGACCAGACCGAGGGTTGTGACAGCACATGCTAGGCTCGGAAATGTGCTGGTGCCGTATTTTTCTTTGTTGGGGCACCATCGTCGGAGCATCATCGGAGAACCTGGCCGGCAGCATTAGGGTTCCAGTGATCTGGGGGGTCGGGGGAGGGGGGTGTACGCACATGGTGTGTGATGGGTGCTAGTACTTGGCCCTTATATTGGCCCCCTATCCCTCATCAAACCTCGAGAACTCACGCTCGCTTAAAGAGCATTTGAGATTTTACAGGTTTGCTGCCAGTAGCCATTAAAGTGTCTGGAATGGGGACATTTTTTTCAAATGGTCACAAAATCTTGTACACTTCGAGTTTTTAGCTGAATATTTTTGTGCATGCCAACAAAAATACAAGGATCATGTCTACCATGTTTGGGGCCAAAACTCCTTTCGAAAAAATTTAAAAAAATCTCTAACCGCAAAAAGTTTCAAAAATCGTGAAAAATAGAAAACGAGTCGTCTTGCCATGAAACTTCAGGTGAAGGCTTAACGGACCATTGTATGAATTTCCAAGCCATAAAAATGGCGTTGGCATGCAGGAATATGAAGATGTGCCTAAACCCACCTACCACCCTATCGATCCACGGCTTACGCATCCTGTCTCTCTGGCCAGCGTAGTGCCTGCCCACCCGCTCGTTTCGACGGTTGGCTTAGGCATATGGAGTTCATTCCCAGTCTAAGATCAGACCAGACTGAGGGTTGCGGCAGCAAGATCGGCAGCATGTAGAGGGGAACCCGACCGATCCACAGCTTGCGCATCCCACCCCTCTGGTCGGCTGAGCGTCCGTACGCTCGTTTCGTTGGTTGACTTAGGCATACGGAGTTCATTCCCAGTCTAAGCATACGGAGTTCATTCCCAGTCTATGATCGGACCAGACCCGAGGGTTACGACAGCACATGCTGGGCTCAGGCATGTGCTGGTGCCACATTTTTCTTCACCGGGGCACCATCGCCGGAGCATCGTCGGAGAACCTGACCGACGGCATTGGGGTTCTAGCGATCGGGGGGCCAGGGGGTGTGCACACATGATGTGCAATAGGTGCTGGTACTTGGCCCTTATATTTGCCCCCTATCCCTCATCAAACCTCGACAACTCACACCCCCTTAAAGAGCATTTGAGATTTTACAAGATTGCTGCCAGTAGCCAATAAAGTGTTTGAAATGGGTACACTTTTTTCAAATGGTCACAAAATCTTGTACACTTCAAGTTTTTAGCTGAATTTTTTTTTGCATGCCAAAAAAAATATAAGGATCACGTCTACCAAGTTTGGGGCCAAAAATCCTTTCGAAAAAAGTTTTAAAAATTCTGAACCATAAAATGTTTTGAAAATTGTGAAAAATAGAAAACGAGTCATCTTGCCATGAAACTTCACGTGAAGGCTTAAGGGACCATTGTATGAATTGACAAGGCATAAAAATGGCATTGGCATGCCGAAATATGAAGATGTGCCTAAACCCACCTACCACCCTATCGATCCATGGCTTGCGCATACGGTCTCTCTGGCCGGTGTAGTGCTCGCCTGCCCGCCCGCCCGCTCGTTTCGTCGGTTGGCTTAGGCATACGGAGTTCATTCTCAGTCTAAGATCAACGGGATTGAGGGTTGAGACAGCAGGATCGACAGCATGTAGAGGGGTACCCGATCGATCCCCGACTTGCGCATCCTGCCCCTTTGGCTGACTGAGCGTCCGTATGCTTGTTTCGTGGGTGGACTTAGGCATACGGAGTTCATTCCAGTCTAAGCATACGGATTTCATTCCCAGTCTAAGCTCAGACCGAACTGAGGGTTGTGGCAGCACATGTTGGGCTCCAGCATGTGCTGGTGCCGCATTTTTCTTCGCCGGGGCACCATCGTCGGAGAACCTGACCGACGGCATTGGGGTTCCGGTGATCGGGGGGGCCAGGTGGGTGTGCGCACATGATGTGTGATGGGTGTTGGTACTTGGACCTTATATTGGCCCCCTATCCCTCATCAAACCTCGAGAACTCACACCCCCTTAAAGAGCATTTGAGATTTTACAGGTTTGCTGCCAATAGCCATGAAAGTGTTTGAAATGGGGACACTTTTTTGAAATGGCCACAAAATCTTGTACACTTCGAGTTTTTAGCTGAATTTTTTTGTGCATTCCAACAAAAATACAAGGATCACGTCTACCAAGTTTGGGGCCAAAAGTCCTTCCGAAAAAATTTTAAAAAATCTTGAACCGCAAAAAGTTTCGATAATCGTGAAAAATAGAAAACAAGTCGTCTTGCCATGAAACTTCACGTGAAGGCTTAACGGACCATTGTATGAATTTCCAAGCCATAAAAATGGCATTGGCATGCAGAAATATGAATATGTGCCTAAACCCACCTACCACCCTATCGATCCACGGCTTATGCATCCCGTGTCTCTGGCCAGCGTAGTCCCGCCCGCTCGTTTCGACGGTTGGCTTAGGCATACAGAGTTCATTCCCAGTCTAAGATCATACCAAATTGAGGGTTGCGGCCGCAAGATCGGTAGCACGCAGAGGGGGACTCGATCGATCCACGACTTGCGCATCCCGCCCCTCTGGCCGGTTGAGCGCCCGCACGCTCGTTTCATTGGTTAACTTAGGCATACGGAGATCATTCCCAGTCTAAGCATGCGTAGTTCATTCCCAGTCTAAGATCAGACCAGACCGAGGGTTGCAGCAGCACATGCTGGGCTCGGGCATGTGCTGGAGCATCGTCGGAGAACCTGGCCGACGGCATTAGGGTTCCAGCGATCTGGGAGGTCGAGGGGGTGTGCGCCCATGATGTGCGATGGGTGCTGGTACTTGGCCTTTATATTGGCCCCCTATCCCTCATCAAGCCTCAAGAACTGACGCTCGCTTAAAAAGCATTTGAGATTTTACAGGTTTGCTGCCAGTAGCCATTAAAGTGTCTAGAATAGGGACACTTTTTTCAAATGGTCACAAAATCTTGTACACTTCGAGTTTTTAGCTGAATATTTTTGTGCATGCCAACAAAAATACAAGGATCACATCTACAAGTTTGGGGCCAAACTCTTTTCGAAAAAATTTTAAAAAATCTCTAACCGCAAAAAGTTTCAAAAATCGTGAAAAATAGAAAACGAGCCGTCTTGCCATGAAACTTCACGTGAAGGCTTAGCGGACCATTGTATGAATTTCCAAGCCATAAAAATGGCATTGGCATGCAGAAATATGAAGATGTGCCTAAACCCACCTACCACCCTATCGATCCACGGCTTACGCATCCTGACTCTCTGGCCGGTGTAGTGCCCGCTCGCCCGCTCGTTTCGACGGTTGGCTTAGGCATACGGAGTTCATTCCCAGTCTAAGATCGGACCAGACTTAGGGTTGCAGTAGCAGGATTGGCAGCACGTAGAGGGGGACCCGGCCGATCCACGACTTGCGCATCCCGCCCCTCAGGTCGGCTGAGCGCCCGCACACTCGTTTCGTTGGTTGACTTAGGCATACGGAGTTCATTCCCAGTCTAAGCTCAGACCGAACCGAGGGTTGTGGCAGCACATGTTGGGCTTGGGCATGTGCTGGTGTCACATTTTTCTTCGCCGGGGCACCATCATCCGAGCATCGTCGGAGAACCTGACCAGCGGCATTGGGGTTCCGGCGATTTGAGGGGCCGGGGGGGTGTGCACACATGATGTGCGATGGGTGTTGGTACTTGGCCCTTATATTGGCCCCCTATCCCTCATCAAACCTCAAGAACTCACACCCCCTTAAAGAGCATTTGAGATTTTACAGGTTTGCTGCCAGTAGCCAATAAAGTGTTCGAAATGGGGACACTTTTTTCAAATGGTCACAAAATCTTGTACACTTCGAGTTTTTGGCTGAATTTTTTGTGCATGCCAAAAAAATTATACGGATCACATCTACCAAGTTTTGGGCCAAAAATCCTTCCGAAAAA
Organism: Durio zibethinus; assembly: GCF_002303985.1. The sequence goes on along the minus strand of NW_019167849.1, from coordinate 1,388,720 downwards.
ATTTTAAAAAATTCCGAACCGTAAAATGTTTTGAAAATGTGAAAAATAGAAAACGAGTCGTCTTGCCATGAAACTTCATGTGAAGGCTTAAGGGACCATTGTATGAATTGACAAGCCATAAAAATGGCATTGGCATGCTGAAATATGAAGATGTGCCTAAACCCACGTACCACCCTATCGATCCACGGCTTGTGCATACTGTCTCTCTGGTCGGTGTAGTACCCGCCTGCCCGCCCGCTCGCTCGTTTCGTCGGATGGCTTTGGCATACGCAGTTCATTCTCAGTCTAAGATTGGACGGGACCAAGGGTTGTGATAGTAGGATCGATAGCATGCAGAGGGGTACTCGACCGATCCCCAACTTGCGCATCTCGCCCCTCTGGCCGACTGAGCGTCCGTACGCTTGTTTCGTGGGTGGACTTAGGCATACGGAGTTCATTCCCAATCTAAGCATACGAAGTTCATTCCCAGTCTAAGATCAGACCAGACCGAGGGTTGCGACAGCACATGCTGGGCTCAGGCATGTGCTGGTGCCACATTTTTCTTTGCTGGGGCACCATCGTCGGAGCATTGCCGGAGAACCTGGCCGACGGCATTGGGGTTCCGACGATCTGGGGGCCTGGGAGAGGTGTGCGCACATGATGTGCGATGGGTGCTGGTACTTGGCCCTTATATTGGCCCCCTATACCTCATCAAACCTCGAGAACTCATGCTCCCTTAAAGAGCATTTGAGATTTTACAGGTTTGCTGCCAGTAGCCATTAAAGTGTTTGGAATGGGGACACTTTTTTCAAATGGTCACAAAATCTTGTACACTTTGAGTTTTTAGATGAATTTTTTTGTGCATGCCAAAAAAAATACAAGGATTACGTCTACCAAGTTTGGCGCCAAAACTCCTTCCAAAAAAAGTTTAAAAAATCTCAAGCCATAAAAAGTTTAAAAAATCATGAAAAATAGAAAACGAGTCATCTTGCCATGAAACTTCACGTGAAGGCTTAAGGGACCATTGTACGAATTTACAAGCTATAAAAATGGCTTTGGCACGTAGAAATATGAAGATGTGCCTAAACCCACCAACCACCCTATCGATCCACGGCTTGCGCATCCCGTCTCTCTGGCCGGTGTAGTGCCCGCCTGCCCGTCCGCTCGTTTCGTCGGTTGGCTTAGGCATACGGAGTTCATTCCCAGTCTAAGATCAGACCAAACTGAGTTGTGGTAGCCAGATTGGCAGCACGCAGAGGGGGACCCGACTGATCCCCGACTTGTGCATCCCACCCCTCTGGCTGGCTGAGCGTCCGTATGCTTTTTTCGTGGGTGGACTTAGGCATACGAAGTTCATTCCCAGTCTAAGCATACGGAGTTCATTCCCAGTCTAAGATCAGATCGGACCGAGAGTTGTGGTAGCACATTCTGGGCTCGGGCATGTGTTGGTGCCATATTTTTCTTCACCGGGGTACCATCGTCGGAGCATCGCCAGAGAACCTGACCGACGGCATTATGGTTGCGGCGATCGGGGGGGCCGGGGGGCGTGTGCGCACATGATGTTCGATGGGTGCTGGTACTTGGCCCTTCTATTGGCCCCCTATCCCTCATCAAACCTTGAGAACTCACCCCTCCTTAAAAAGCATTTGAGATTTTACAGTTTGCTGCCAGTAGCCATTAAAGTGTCTGAAATGGGGACACTTTTTTCAAATGGTCACAAAAATCTTGTACACTTCGAGTTTTTAGCTGATTTTTTTTGTGCATGCCAAAAAAAATACAAGGATCATGTCTACCAAGTTTGGGGCCAAAACCCCTTTCGAAAAAAAATTTAAAAAATCCCCATCTGCAAAAAGTTTCAAAAATCATGAAAAATAGAAAACAAGTCGTCTTGCCATGAAACTTCACGTGAAGGCTAAAGGGACTATTGTATGAATTTACAAGCCATAAAAATGGCATTGGCATGCAGAAATATAAAGATGTGCCTAAACCCACCGACCACCCTATTGATCCACGGCTTACGCATCCCGTCTTTCTGGTCGGCATAGAGCCCACCCGCCCGTCCGCCCGTTCGTTTCGTCGGTTGGCTTAGGCATACGGAGTTCATTCCCAGTCTAAGATCAGACCAGATGAGGGTTGTGACAGCAGGATCAGAAGCACGTAGAGGGGGACCAGGCCGATCCTCGGCTTGTGCATCCCGCCCCTCTGGCCGGCTGATCCCCCGCTCACTCGTTTCATGGGTTGACTTTGGCATACGGAGTTCATTCCTAGTCCAAGCATACGGAGTTCATTCCCATTCTAAGATTGGACTGGACCAAGGGTTGCGGCAGCACATGCTGGGCTCGGGCATGTGCTGGTGTCGCATTTTTCTTCCCCGGGGCACCATCGCCGGAGCATCATCGGAGAACTTGACCGGTAGCATTAGGGTTACGATGATCGGTGGGGCCGACGGTTGTGCGCACATGATGTGTGATGGGTGCTGGTATCTGGCCCTTATATTGGCCCCCTATCCCTCATCAAACCTTGAGAACTCACACCCCCTTAAAGAGCATTTGAGAGTTTACAGGTTTGCTACCAGTAGCCATTAAAATGTCTGAAATAGGGACACTTTTTTCAAATGGTCACAAAATCTTGTACACTTCGAGTTTTTAGCTGAATTTTTTTGTGCATGCCAAAAATAATACAAGGATCACGTCTACCAAGTTTGGGGCCAAAAATCCTTCCGAAAAAATTTTAAAAAATCACAAACCGTAAAATGTTTCAAAAATCATGAAAAATAGAAAACGAGTCGTCTTGCCATTAAACTTCATGTGAAGGCTTAAGGGACCATTGTATGAATTTACAAGCCATAAAAATGGCATTGGCACTCAGCAATATGAAGATGTGCCTAAACCCACCAACCAGCCTATCCATCCACAACATGCGCATGACGTCTCTCTGGCCGGAGTAGTGCCCGCTTGCCCACCCGCTCGTTTCATCAGTTGGCTTAGGCATACGTAGTTCATTCCCAATCTAAGATCAGACTGCCCCAAGGGTTGTGGCAGCAAGATCGGTAGCACACGAGGGGGACTCGATCGATCCCCAGCTTGCGCATCCCATCCCTCTGGCCGACTAAGCGCCCGTACGCTCGTTTTGTGGGTTCACTTAGGCATACAGAGTTCATTCCTGGTCTAAGCATATAGAGTTCATTCCCAGTCTAAGATCGGATCAGACCGAGGGTTGTGACAGCAGATGTTGGGCTCAGGCATGTGCTGGTGCTGCATTTTTTTTCAATGGGGCACTATCGTCGGAGCATCACCGGAGAACCTGACCAACGGCATTGGGGTTCCGACGATCGGGGGGGCCGGGGTAGGTGTGCGCACATGATATGCGATGGGTGCTGGTACTTGGCCCTTATATTGGCCCCCTATCCCTCATCAAACCTCAAGAACTCACACCCCCTTAAAGAGCATTTGAGATTTTACAGGTTTGCTGCCAGTAGCCATTAAAGTGTTTGAAATGGGGACACTTTTTTCAAATGGTCACAAAATCTTGTACACTTCGAGTTTTTAGCTGAATTTTTTTGTGCATGGGAATAAAAATACAAGGATCACATCTACCAAGTTTGCGGCGAAACTCCTTCTGAAAAAATTTTAAAAAATCCTGAATCGTAAAAAGTTTCAAAAATCGTGAAAAATAGAAAACGAGTCGTCTTGCCATGAAACTTCACGTGAAGGGTTAATGGACCATTGTATGAATTTACAAGCCATAAAAATGGCATTGGCATTCAAAAATATGAAGATGTGCCTAAACCCATGTACCACTCTATAGATCCACGGGTTGCGCATCCCGTCTCTCTGGTCGACGTAGTGCCCGTCCGCCCGCCCGCCCCCTCGTTTCGTCAGTTGGCTTAGGCGTACGTAGTTCATTCCCAGTCTAAAATCAGACCAGACCGATGGTTGTAGCAGCACATGCTGAGCTGGGCATGTGCTGGTGCCGTATTTTTCTTCCCCGGGGCACCATCGCCGGGAACTTGATGGGCGGCATTAGGGTTCCAACGATCGGGGGGGCCGAGGGGGTGTGCGCACATGATGTGCGATGGGTGCTGGTACTTGGCCCTTATATTGGCCCCCTATCCCTCATCAAACCTTGAGAACTCACACCCCCTTAAAGAGCATTTGAGATTTTGCAGGTTTGCTGCTAGTAGCCATTAAAGTGTCTGAAATGGGGACACTTTTTCAAATGGTCACAAAATCTTGTATACTCTGAGTTTTTAGCTAAATTTTTTTGTGCATGCCAACAAAAATACAAGGATCACTTCTACCAAGTTTGGGGCAAAAATCCTTCCAAAAAAATTTAAAAAAATCCCAAACCGCAAAAAGTTTCAAAAATCATGAAAAATAGAAAATGAGTCGTCTTGCCATGAAACTTCACGTGAAGGCTTAAGGGACCATTGTATGAATTTACAAGCCATAAAAATGGCATTGGCATGCAGAAATATGAAAATGTGCCTAAATCCACCTACCACCCTATCGATCCACGGCATGCGCATCCCGTCTCTCTGGCCGACGTAGTGCCCGCCTGCTCGCCCGTCCGCTCGTTTCATCAGTTGGCTTAGGCATACGGAGTTCATTCCCAGTCTAAGATTGGCAGCATGTAGAGGGTGACCCGATCGATCCCCGACTGGCGCATCTCACCCCTCTGGCCGGCTGAGCGTCCGCACGCTCGTTTCGTGGGTTGACTTAGGCATACAGAGTTCATTCCCAGTCTAAGGATATGGAGTTCGTTCCCAGTCCAAGATCCGATCGGACCGAGGGTTGCGATAGCACATGCTGGGCTCGGGCATGTGCTGGTACCACATTTTTCTTCACCGGGGCACCATCGTCGGAGAACCTGACTGGCGACATTCGGGTTCCGACGATCGTGGGGGCCGGGGGGTGTGCGCACAAGATGTGCAATAGGTGCTGGTACTTGGCCCTTATATTGGCCCCCTATCCCTAATCAAACCTCAAGAACTCACACCCGCTTAAAGAGCATTTGAGATTTTATAGGTTTGCTGCCAGTAGCCATTAAAGTGTCTGAAATGGGGACACTTTTTTCAAATGGTCACAAAATCTTGTACACTTCGAATTTTTGGCTGAATTTTTTTAAGCAGGCCAACAAAAATACAAGGATCACGTCTACCAAGTCTTGGACCAAAACTTCTTCCGAAAAAATTTTAAAAAATCACGAACCGCAAAAAGTTTCAAAAATCATGAAAAATAGAAAATGAATCGTCTTGCCATGAAACTTCACGTGAAGGCTTAAGGGACCATTGTATGAATTTACAAGCCATAAAAATGGCATTGGCACATAGAAATATGAATATGTGCCTAAACCCACCTACCACCCTATCGATCCACGGCTTGCACATCCCGTCACTCCGATCGACGTAGTGCCTATCCGCCCACTTGCCCGCTCGTTTTGTCGATTGGCTTAGGCATACGGAGTTCATTCCCAGTCTAAGATCGGATCAGATCGAAGGTTGTGGTAGTAGGATCGACAGCACGCAGAGGGGGGCCCAGTCGATCCGCATCTTGCGCATCCCGCCCCTCTGGTCGGTTGAGCACACGCAAGCTCGTTTTCGTGGGTTGACTTAGGCATGTTAGATAATCAGTCGTCTTACCATGAAAGCTTAAGGGGCCATTGTATGAATTTACAAGCCATAAAAATGGCATTGGCGTGTAGAAATATGAAGATGTGCCTAAACCCACCTACCACCCTATCGATCCATGGCTTGCGCATCCTGTCTCTTTGGCCGGCGTAGTGCCCGCCCGCCTGTTCGCCTGCCCGCCCGTTCGTTTCGTCGGTTGGCTTAGGCATACGAAGCTCATTCCCAGTCTAAGATTGGACTGGACCGAGGGTTGCGACAGCAGGATCGACAACATGCAGAGGGGGACCCGACCGATCCCTGGCTTGCACATCCTGCCCCTCTGGCTGGCTGAACGTCCACACACTCGTTTCGTGGGTTGACTTAGGCGTACGGAGTTCATTCTTAGTCTAAGATCGGATCGGATCGGGGTTACGACAGCACATGCTGGGCTTAGGCAAGTGCTGGTGTCACACTTTTCTTCGTCGGGACACCATTGTCGGAGCATTGCCGGAGAACCTGACCAGCGACATTGGGGTTCCGATGATCGGGGGGGTCGGGGGTGTGTGCGCACATGATGTGCGATTGCTGCTGGTACTCGGCCCTTATATTGGCCCCCTATCCCTCATCAAACCTTGAGAACTCACACCCCCTTAAAGAGCATTTTAGATTTTACAAGTTTGCTGTCAGTAGCCATTAAAGTGTCTGAAATAGGGACACTTTTTTCAAATAATCACAAAATCTTGTACACTTTGAGTTTTTAGCTGAATTGTTTTGTGCATGCCAAAAAAAATACAAGGATCACATCTACCAAGTCTGGGGCCAAAACTCCTTCCGAAAAAATTTTAAAAAATCCCGAACCGCAAAAAGTTTCAAAAATCATGAAAAATAGAAAACGAGTCGTCTTGCCATGAAACTTCACGAGAAGGCTTAGGGGATCATTGTACGAATTTACAAGCCATAAAAATGGCATTGGAATGCAAAAATATGAAGATGTGCCTAAACCCACCTACCACCCTATCGATCCACGGCTTGCGCATCCCGTCTCCCTGGCCGGTGTAGTGCGCGCCCGCTCGCTCGTTTCGTCAGCTGGCTTAGGCATACGGAGTTCATTCCCAGTCTAAGATCAGACCAGCCTGAGGGATGCGGCAGCAGGATCGGCAGCGCACAGAGGGGGACCCGATCGATCCCCGGCTTGCGCATCCCGCCCTTCTGGCCGACTGAGCGCCCGCACGCTCGTTTCGTGGGTTGACTTAGGCATACGGAGTTCATTCCCAGTCTAAGCATACGGAGTTCATTCCCAATCTAAGATCGAACCAGACCGAGGGTTGCAGCAGCACATGCTGTGTTCGAGCATGTGCTGGTGCCGCATTTTTCTTCCCCAAGGCACCATCGCCGGAGCATCATCGGAGAACCTAACCGGCGGCATTGGGGTTCCGACGATTGGGGGGCCAGGGGGGTGTGCGCACATGATGTTCGATGGATGCTGGTACTTGGCCCTTATATTGGCCCCCTATCCTTCGTCAAACCTCGAGAACTCACACCCCCTTAAAGAGCATTTGAGATTTTATAGGTTTGCTGCCAGTGGCCATTAAAGTATCTATAATGGGGACACTTTTTTCAAATGGTCACAAAATCTTGTACACTTCGAGTTTTTAGCTGAATTTTTTTGTGCATGCCAACAAAAATACAAGGATCACATCTACTAAGCTTGGGGAAAAAATCCTTCCGAAAAAATTTAAAAAAATCTCGAACCGTAAAAAGTTTCAAAAAACGTGAAAAATAAAAAACGAGTCGTCTTGCCAAGAAACTTCACGTGAAGGCTTAAGGGACCATTGCATGAATTTACAAGTCATAAAAATGGCATTGGCATGCAGAAATATGAAGTTGTGCCTAAACCCACCTACCACCCTATCGATCCACGGCTTGTGCATCCCGTCTCTCTGGCCAGCGTAGTGGTCGCACGCTAGCCCGCCAGCTCATTTCATCTGTTGGCTAAGGCATACGGAGTTCATTCTCAGTCTAAGATCAGACCTGACTAAGGGTTGCGGTAGTAGGATCGGTAGCACGTAGAGGAGGACCTGGCCGATCCCTGGCTTGTTCATCCCTCCCCTCTGGCAGGCTGGGCACCCGCACGCTCGTTTCATGGGTTGACTTAGACATACGAAGTTCATTACCAGTCTAAGCATATGGAGTTAATTTCCAGTCTAAGATCGGATTGGACATAGGGTTGTGGCAGCAAATCCTAGGCTCAGGCATGTGCTAGTGCTGTATTTTTCTTCGTTGGGGCACCATCGCTAGAGCATCGTCGGAGAACTTGACCGGCGGCATTGGGGTTCCGACGATCGAGGGAGTCGGGGGGTGTGCGCACATGATGTGCGATGGGTGCTGGTACTTGGCCCTTATATTGGCCCCCTATCCCTCATCAAGCCTTGAGAGCTCACACCCCCTTAAAGAGCATTTGAGATTTTACCGGTTTGCTGCCAGTAGCCATTAAAGTGTCTGAAATGGGGACACTTTTTTCAAATGGTCACAAAATCTTGTACACTTCGAGTTTTCAGCTGATTTTTCTTTGTTTGGAGCCAAAACTCCTTCCGATAAAATTTTAAAAAATCTCGAACCGTAAAAATTGTTGAAAATCGTGAAAAATAGAAAACGAGTCGTCTTGCCATGAAACTTCTCGTGAAGGCTTAAGGGACCATTGTATGAATTTACAAGCCATAAAAACGGCATTGGCATGCAGAAATATGAAGATGTGCCTAAACCCACCTACCAGCCTATCGATCCACGGCTTGCGCATCCCGTCTCTCTAGCAGGCGTAATGCCCGCCCGCCCGCTCGCTCGTTTTGTCGGTTAGCTTAGGCATACGGAGTTCATTGCTAGTCTAAGATCGGACTGGACCGAGGGTTGCAGCAGTAGGATCGACAGCACGTAGAGGGGGACCCGACCTATCCCCGACTTGCGCATCCCGCCCCTCTGGCCGGCTGAGCACCCGCACGCTCCTTTCGTGGGTTGACTTAGGCATACGGAGTTCATTCCCAGTCTAAGATCAGATCAGTCTGAGGGTTGTGGCAGCACATGCTGGCCTCGAGCATGTGCTGGTGCCGCATTTTTCTTCGCCTGGGGCCCATGGTCGGAGCATCGCTGGAGAACCTGACCGGCGGCATTGGGGTTTCGGCGATCGGGGGGGCCGGGGGGTATCCGCACATGATGTGCGATGGGTACAGGTACTTGGCCCTTATAATGGCCCCCTATCCCTCATCAAACCTCAAGAACTCACACCCCCTTAAAGAGCATATGAGATTTTACAGGTTTGTTGCCAGTAGCCATTAAAGTGTCTGAAATGGGGACACTTTTTTTAAATGGCCACAAAATCTTGTACACTTTGACTTTGTAGCTGAATTTTTTTGTGCATGCCAACAAAAATACAAGGATCGCGTCTAACAAGTTTGGGGCCAAAACTCCTTTCAAAAAAAATTTAAAAAATCTCGAACCGTAAAAATTTTTGAAAATCGTGAAAAATAAAAAATGAGTCGTCTTGCCATGAAACTTCTCGTGAAGGCTTAAGGGACCATTGTATGAATTTACAAGCCATAAAAATGGCATTGGCATGCAGAAATATGAAGATGTGCCTAAACCCACCTACTAGCCTATCGATCCACGGCTTGCGCATCCCGTCTCTCTAGCCGGCGTAGTGCCCGCCCGCCCGCCCGCCCGTGCACTCGTTTTGTCGGTTGGCTTAGGCATACGAAGTTCACTGCCAGTCTAACATCGGACCAGACCAAGGGTTACAGCAGTAGGATCAGCAGCACGCAGAGGGGGACCCGACCGATCCCCGGCTTATGCATCCCGCCCCTCAGGTCGGTTGAGCGCCCGTATGCTCGTTTCGTGTGTTGACTTAGGCATACGGAGTTCATTCCCAGTCTAAGACCGGATTCGACCATGGGTTGCGGCAGCAGATGCTGGACTCAGGCATATGCTGGTGCCATTTTTTTCTTCACCGGGGCACCATCGTCGTAGCATCGCTGAAGAACCTGACCGACGGCATTGGGGTTCCGGCGATCGGGGGGCTGGGGGTGTGCGCACATGTTGTGCGATGGGTGCTGGTACTTGGCCCTTATATTGGCCCCCTATCCCTCATCAAACCTCGAGAACTCACAGCCCTTTATAGAGCAATTGAGATTTTACTGGTTTGCTGCCAGAAGCCATTAAAGTGTCTATAATGGGGACACTTTATTCAAATGGTCACAAAATCTTGTACACTTTGAGTTTTTGGCTGAATTTTTTTGTGCATACCAACAAAAATACAAGGATCACGTCTACCAAGTTTGGGGCCAAAACTCCTACCGAAAAAATTTTAAAAAATCCTGAACCCCAAAAAGTTTCAAAAATCGTGAAAAATAGAAAACGAGTCATCTTGCCATGAAACTTCACGTGAAGGCTTAAGGGACCATTGTATGAATTTACAAGCCATAAAAAAGGCATTGGCACATAGAAATACGAAGATGTGCCTAAACCCACCTACCACCCTATCGATCCACTGCTTGCGCATCCCGTCTCTCTAGCCGACGTAGTGCCCGCCTCCCCCCTTGTTTCGTCAGTTGGCTTAGCCATATGGAGTTCATTCCCAGTCTAAGATCAGACTGGACTAAGGGTTGCAGCAGCAGGATCGACAGCACTTAGAGGGTGACCCGACCGATCCCTGGCTTACGCATCCAATCCTTCTGGCCGGCTGAGCGCCCGCACACTCATTTCGTGGGTTGACTTAGGCATACGGAGTTCATTCCCAGTCTAAGCATATGGAGTTCATTCCCAGTCTAAGATTGGACCAAACCGAGGCTTGCGGTAGCACATGCTGGGCTCGGGCATTTGCTGGTGCCGTATTTCTCTTCGTCGGGGCACCATCGCTGGAGCATCGCCTGAGAACCTGACCGACGGCATTGGGGTTCGATGATCGGAGGGACTGGGGGTGTCCGCACATGATGTACGATGGGTGCTGGTACTTGGCCCTTATATTGGCCCCCTATCCCTCAACAAACCTCGAGAACTCACACCCCCTTAAAGAGCATTTGAGATTTTACAGGTTTGCTGCCAGTAGCCATTAAAGTGTCTGAAATGGGGACACTATTTTCAAATGGTCACAAAATCTTGTACACTCGATTTTTTAGCTGAATTTTTTTGTGCATGCCAACAAAAATACAAGGATCACGTCTACCAAGTTTGGGGCCAAAACTCCTTTCGAAAAAATTTTAAAAAATCTCGAACCGCAAAAAGTTTCAAAAATCATGAAAAATAGAAAACGAATCGTCTTGCCATGAAACTTCGCGGGAAGGCTTAAGGGACCATTGGATGAATTTACAAGCCATAAAAATGGCATTGGCATGCAGAAATATGAAGATGTGCCCAAACCCACCTACCACCCTATCGATCCACGACTTGCGCATCCCGTCTTTCTGGCCGGCATAGTGCCCGCCCGTCCACCCGATCGCTCATTTCGTCGGTTGGCTTAGGCATACAGAGTTCATTCCCAGTCTAAGATCAGACTGGAGCGAGGGTTACGATAACAGCATCGGTAGCACGCAGAGTGGTACCCGGCCGATACCCGACTTGCACATCCCGCCCCTCTGGTCGGCTGAGCGCCCGTATGCTCGTTTCGTGGGTTGACTTAGGCATACGGAGTTCATTCCCAGTCTAAGATCAGACTGGATGGAGGGTTACGACAGCACATGCTGGGCTCGAGCATGTGCTAGTGCCGTATTTTTCTTCGTCGGGGCACCATCGTCGGAGAACCTGATCGATGGCATTGGGGTTTCGGTGACCGGAGGGGCTGGGGGTGTGCACACATGATGTGCAATTGGTGCTGGTACTTGGCCCTTATATTGGCCACCTATCCCTCATCAAATCTCGAGAACTCACACCACATTAAAGAGCATTTGAGATTTTACAGGTTTGCTGCCAGTCGCAATTAAAGTGTCTAAAATGAGGACACTTTTTTCAGATGGTCACAACATCTTGTACATTTCGAGGTTTTAGCTGAATTTTTTTGTGCATGCCAACAAAATTACAAGTATCACATCTAAGAAGCTTGGGGCCAAAACTCCATCCAAAAAAATTTTAAAAAATCCTGAACCGCAGAAAGGTTTGAAAATCGTGAAAAAAAGAAAACGAGTCGTCTTGCCATGAAACTTCATGTGAAGGCTTAAGGGACCATTGTATGAATTTACAAGCCATAAAAATGGCATTGGCATGTAGAGATATGAAGATGTGCCTAAACCCACCTACCACCCTATTGATCCATGGCTTGGGCATCCCGTCTCTTTGGCCAGCGTCGTGCCCGCCCACCCACCCTCCCACTCGTTTCGTCAGTTGGCTTAGGCATACGGACTTCATTCCCAGTCTAAGATTGGACCAGACCGAGGGTTACGGTAGCAGGATCGATAGCACGCAGAGGGGGACCGACCAATCCCGGGCTTGCACATCCCGCCCCTCTGGCCGGCTGAGCGCCCGCACGCTCGTTTCGTGGGTTGACTTAGGCATACGGAGTTCATTCCCAGTCTAAGATCGAATCAGACCGAGGGCTGTGATAGCACATGCTAGGCTCGAGCATGTGCTGGTGCCAAATTTTTCTTCACCGGGGCACCATTGCCGGAGCAACGTCGGAGAACCTGATCGACAGCATTGGGGTTTCGGTGACTGGGGGGCTGGGGGGTGTGCGCACATAATGTACGATTGGTGCTGGTACTTGGCCCTTATATTAGCCCCCTATCCCTCATCAAACCTCGAGAACTCACACCCCCGTAAAGAGCATTTGAAATTTTACAGGTTTGTTGCCAGTAGACTTTAAAGTGTCTAAAATGGGGACATTTTTTTCTAATGGTCACAAAATCTTGTACACTACAAGTTTTTAGCTGAATTGTTTTGTGCATGCCAAAAAAAATACAAGGATCACGTCTACCAAGTTTGGGGCCAAAACTCCTTCTAAAAAAATTTTAAAAAATCCCGAACCATAAAAAGTTTTGAAAATTGTGAAAAATAGAAAACGAGTCGCCCTGCCATGAAAATTCACGTGAAGGCTTATGGGACCATTGTATGAATTGGCAAGCCATAAAAATGGCATTGGCATGCAGAAATATGAAGATGTGCCTAAACCCACCTACCACCCTATCGATCGACGGCTTGCACATCCCGTCTCTCTGGCCGGCGTAGTGCTTTTCTGCCTGCCCGCTTGTTTTGTCGGTTGGCTTAGAAATACGAAGTTCATTCCCAGTCTAAGATTGGATCGGATCGAGGGTTGCGGCAGCAACATCGGCAGCACACGGAAGGGGACCCGGTTGATCCCCGGCTTGCACATCCCGCCCCTCTAGCCGGCTGAGCGCCCGTACGCTCATTTCGTGGGTTAACTTAGGCATACAGAGCTCATTCCCAGTCTAAGCATACGGAGTTCATTCCCAGTCTAAGATCGGATCGGACTGAGAGTTGCAGTAGCACATGCTAGGCTCAGGCATATGCTAGTGCTGCATTTTTCTTTGTCGGGGCACTATCGCTTGAGCATCGTCGGAGAACCTGACCGGCGGCATTGGGGTTCCGACGATCGGGGGGGCTGAGGGGTGAGCGCACATGATGTGCAATTTATGCTGGTACTTGGCCCTTATATTGGCCCCCTATCCCTCATCATACCTCGAGAACTCCCACCCCCTTAAAGTGCATTTGAGATTTTACAGGTTTACTGCCAGTAGCCATTAAAGTGTCTGAAATGGGGACACTTTCTTCAAATAGTCACAAAATCCTGTACACTTTGAGTTTTTAGCATGTTTTTGTGGATGCCAAAAATATACAAGGACACGTCTACCAACTTTGGGGCCAAAACTCTTTCTGAAAAAATTTTTAAAAAATCCCTAACCAAAAAAGTTTGAAAATCTTGAAAAATAGAAAACGAGTCGTCTTGCCATTAAACTTCACGTGAAGGCTTAAGGGACCATTGTATGAATTTACAAGCCATAAAAATGGCATTGGCACGCAGAAATATGAAGATGTGCCTAAACCCACCTACCACCCTATCGATCCGCGGCTTGCGCATCCCATCTCTCTGGCCGATGTACTGCCCGCCCGCCCGCCCGCCCACTCATTTCATCGGTTGGCTTAGGCATACGGAGTTCATTCCTAGTGTAAGATCGGACCGGACTGAGGGTTGCGAGAGCAGGATCGACAGCACGCAGAGGGGGACCCGATCGGTCCCCGGCTTGCACATCCCGCCCCTCTGGTCGGCTGAGCACCCACACGCTCGTTTCATGGGTTGACTTAGGCATACGGAGTTCAGTCCCAGTCTATGCATACAGAGTTCATTCCCAGTCTAAGATCAGATCAGACCGAGGGTTGCAGCAGCACATACTAGGCTCGGGCATGTGCTGGTGCCGCATTTTTCTTCACTGGGGCACCATCATCGGAGCATCGCCAGAGAACCTGACCGGCGGCATTGGGGTTCCGACGATCAAGGGGGCCGAGGGGTGTGCGCACATGATGTGCGATGGGTGCTGGTACTTGGCCCTTATATTGGGCCCCTATCCCTCATCAAACCTCGAGAACTCACACCCCCTTAAAGAGCATTTGAGATTTTACAGTTTGCTGCCAGTAGCTAT
>NW_019167849.1:1311672-1373500 GCF_002303985.1 Durio zibethinus | reverse complement strand
TGGGTCAGTTGATGCTGCTGGGCTCTGCCTAGTCCCTGATGTGGTTATTCCTCATAAGTTCAAAGTACCAAAATTTGAAAAATATGATGGTACAAAGTGCCCCAAAACTCACATCACAATGTATTATCGAAAAATGGCAGCTCATGCTCATGATGAAAAACTCTTGATGCATGTCTTTCAGGATAGCCTTACAGGCTCAGCGGCCAGGTGGTATGTTCAGCTGGACAGAACCCGCATTCGTTCTTGGAGCGATATGGCACATGACTTGATCGATCAGTATCGACATATTATCGATTTGGCCCCTGATCATTTGTCTTTATAGAATCTGGAGAAAAAGGCAAACGAGTCTTTTAAAGAGTATGCCCAGAGGTGGAGAGATGTTGCTTCTCAAGTACAACCTCCTTTGACTGAGAAAGAAACTACAGTGTTATTTGTCAGCACTTTGAAGTCTCCCTATTATGAAAAGATGATAGGAAATGCAATAAAGAATTTTACTGACATGGTAATCTCTGGAGAAATTATTGAAAGTGCCATAAAAAATGGCAAGTTAAGAGGAGGAGAAACCAAGAAGACATCAGAAAAGAAAGAAGCTCAAGCTCAAGCTGTGAGCTTTGATAGACAACAATTTAGGGGTTATCAACCCTATCCATCTCAAGGTTACTCTTCATACTATTCTACTGTGAATAATGCCTCATCCTACCCATACCAACTAGTTCCACAACCACCTTATTCATCCACACACCAATCAATTTTTAGCCCCAAGATCTTACATATAGCCTTAACATTCAAGCTCCTGCAAGAAACCAAATTCGCCCTATTTACCCAGCAAGTGGTTCACGAGAACAACGAACTACTCGAGAAAAACCTGTATTTGATCCAATCCCTATGACTTATATAGAGTTATATCGAGAACTCTATAATAGCCATTTGATTGCCCCCAGCCATGTAGAGCCGTTTAAACCACCCTATCCAAAGTGGTATGATTCTACAGCCCACTGTGACTACCACTATGGAATTACTGGGCATTCTACTAAAAATTGTACTGCTTTAAAGTATAAGGTGCAACGGCTGATCAATGATGGAATGGTAAGTTTTGATAAAGGGAAAGCAACAACACCTAATGTTAGCATTTTGAGTGAAAGTCAAGAACAGAAAAGGTCCGGAGAGTCACAATGACTTGAGGGGCAAGATGTCAATAGAGATTCTTCACCTGATCACATAAGGGGACAATTTTAAAGAATGGAGATAAGGCTGGTTGAAGGTTTCTTTTGTCATGTTAGGATTTCTTTTCGAATGATTGTTGGATTTTTTTTTGCAATATGATTTCACTTGTTATCATCTTAATAAGGGCAAGTCAATGCATTTCATTACATTTTCTCTTTCACTCGACCATTATTCCATGCCCTGTTACCTTTCATAACTTCACATTCCCATTCTCAAATTTTGGATGATGAATATTTAGACAATGATAACAATAATTCTGGAATTTAATTTTGAAAACTCATCCACATTAATATAAAAAGATCATTTGAGTAAAAAAGTAAGCTGTTATCGGAGGTGAAATAGATATATGTCTTGAAGATGTACAATCTTTTATACAGATTCATGAGCTTTGTTTAATAGATGATGTTCAAGAAAGGTATTCACAATTGAGATGAAAAATGGCCATCTTTCTTTTACCATTCGAAAAACCATTTATTGCTACCCCTTTGAGCCTATTATGATTTCTTTTTCTAAAGAACCCCAACCAAGGATCACCCTCGACACTGGGGGGCAATTTTTGAAAGAAAAAAAACCCACAAAAAGAAAGAGAAAGAAAAACAAAAGAACATTAAATGCCACAAATGATTTGAGGCAAAGTAATGAGGATCCTTTGTGTGAAGAAAGAAAAAATAGTGAAATGATGTGGGGGCAAAATGCCAAGTTGTGTCAATTGATCCTTTGGTTTTGAACCTTTTTAATACATGTTTTAAGCCTATTGTATCCATTTTTTTTGACCCCTCACCTTGACCTACATTACAACCTTGAAAAGCCCATTTGGATCAAGTGTGAATGCTTAACTTGAATGATCATATGTTGAGCGAAGGCATGCTCATGATGAAGCAATGGAATCATGCTACATTACTCTAAAATTTGATGTATGAAAGATATCAACAATGGATGAAAAATGAGAAAAAAAAAGAGAAGATGATGAAAAAAAAAGAAAAAAAATGAGAAAAAAAGAAAAAAATGAGAAAATGAAAAAAAGAGATTCAAATTAAAAACCTGAAAATGTGATTCTGGTAGAAAAAGATCCAGGTCAAATGGCTCACATGAATGGAAGATCAAAGACATCTGAAGATCCCTCAAAGACTTGGGCAAAGTTCGCCAAGCTCAAGATTACTTCAACAGTAAATGGAATGAGTTTTTGAAAGAATCCTAGATTAATATTGAGAATTGTCTGAATATTCATCATTTGGACATACCATTCATCCCAATGACATGTATCCAATTTATTTCCTTTCCCATTTGTTTTGTACCAAAATAGATCTTCATTGATTATCTTTACCATAATTCACCTTGTGTTCTCTTATTGTTTCACCCCTAGAATGAATTGAGAAAACGCTTGATTGCATTGTATTTGTCAAGAATTGAAATGATAATGAATGAATGAATATGTGCTTAAAAGAGTCTTGCATTCATTTGAAAGAAAATCTAAGATGATGGTGGTAACAAAATGAAGAAATGGTAGAAACCTAAAAGAGATAATTTGGAAGGATATATAATGTGACCAAATGGAGAATATAATGGGGCAAATTTTGAAAAATGGTATAACCAAATGATGAATACAAAGATGAATTGGTCGATATGACTTGCAAGTTATGATTGAATGATGAAAGCAATCAGTGGACAGAGTTTGTTTTGGAATGGTTAATGCTGAGACACTTATGAGTAATGATTCAGTGATGGTGGGTGAAACTTGTTCTAAAATTTTTAGTGCTGAGAAGTCTATGAACAGTGGTCAAGTGATGATTGATTGATGAAACTTGTTTCAAAATATGGAGAAACTGAACAAGGAAGACATGCGAAATGGTGGAGTTTTGAGAGCCATATCACCATAATTATTTAGAATTTTGTTGCATAGACATTTGCATTACATGCATCATGGTGGCATCGTCGCTTGGATAATACATGCACATGATTTGATTGGACATGCATGGCACTATGAGAATATAGGTTGCCACATTTGCATCATTAAGAAAGCATTTGCATCTTTGGTCATAACATTCATTCATGCAAAATTTTGAGTCACTTGAAAAAGAAATTATGAATGTTTTGATGAGAATTTTTGAGAACTCAAATGAGAATCTTTGAATTTCAAAATGAGAATCTTTGAGGAGTGAAACCCTAAAGTTCATCGAATGTGAATTTTTGAACAAATGAAAATTTTTGAACTTTTGGATGTGGATCTCCAAAATACAAAACTTCAACCTTTTGGATATGAATTTCCAATGTTTTAAATGAGAGCCTTTGAACTTAGATGTGAAACTCTAAGTTTTATTGCATGTGAGCCTTTGAACTCAAATGAAAAGCTTTGAATTTTTGGATGTGAATTTCCAAAATTCAAATGAAAAGCTTTAGATTTTTGGATATGAATTCCAAGTTTGCCAAATAAGAACCTTTAACTTTTGGATGTGAGCCTCCAAAATTCAAATGAGGATCTTTCATGCGAGTCTTACAAGTTGCAAATGCAAATCTTGAGATCTTGCAAATTTGAGAAGAAATTTGTCAGGTAAGTTCCTAATCCTTGAAATAGGATGTCTTGTGGTATCAGGATTGATTTATAAGACCTTTGGGCATAATCTATTGAAACTCTTTCAAACACAATTTTCAACTCCTTTGGACATGATTGTTAGGAGCAATTTACTTTCCAAAAGTCATGGTGCCTCTGTTTAGAGGAGCAATTTACTTTCCAAAGTCGTGGTGCCTCTATTTAGAGGGGAAAGTCGTGGTGCCTCTGTTTAGAGGAGCAATTTACTTTCCAAAGTCATGGTGCCTCTATTTAGAGGGGAAAGTCGTGGTGCCTCTGTTTAGAGGAGCAATTTGGTGCCTCTGTTTAGAGGAGCAATTTACTTTCCAAAGTTGCCTCTGTTTAGAGGAGCATTTACTTTTCAAAGTCGTTGAGCCTCTTTAGAGGAGCTTTGAAAAAAAAAAAAAAAAAAAAAAAAAAAAAAAAACAAAAAAAAATTACCTCTATTTAGAAGAGCTTTGTTTATGTTTCTCAAAGTCATTGAACCTCTGCTTAGAGGAGCTTTGATCAATTTAAAAAAAAAGCAAAAAAAAAAAAAAAAGCAAAAAAATGAAAAAATGTTACCTCTATTTAGAGGAGCTTTATTTATGTTTCTCAAGGTCGTTGAGCCTCTGTTTAAAGGAGCTTTGGTAAAAACAAAAAAACAAAAAAAAATGAAAATGTTGAGTTGAGTCTTGATTGGGTGTCTACGTCTTTGCGCAATTTCTGTTTCACAGAAAATGTGCAAAGAGGGGCAACTGTAGACACCCAATTTGGTCCAGGCCCAGATCAGTTGGGCCTGGTCCAAATGGGTAGGTCCAATTTTATCTTTGTCATTTTTATTTTTATTTTATTTTATATTTTATGTATATCCTATGTATTTATTATTTATTTATTATTAATAATATATATATTTATTATTTTTTGTTTTATTTATTTTGTATTTTTATTTATTTAATTATATATTATTATTTTTTTATCCTATAATATTTTTTTTATTATCTTCTCTAATTATCTATTATTTTTTTTATTTATTTGATTTTTAATTTGGAGGGCTGAGATTGAAGGGTGAAGAATCCTACTGGGAATGGGATTCAATAAAAAAGTCCAGATCGAATTCAAAGATTGAATCCCCGTCCAAAGAGGAATTGGGATTGATCAGAAACTCCTGATCAATCCCTATAAAAGGGACCCTCTGGAACAGATGCAACGAAAGAAAACAGTAAGCAAAGGCTACTGATTTAAGGGAAAAGAGACGTATAGAAGGCTAAGAAAAGGTGTAGAAGGGTTCTGAGAATTAGAAGAAATTTTTTGAAGATTTTTGGCGTTTTTTTGTTCTGGGAATTTTTGGAAAATTCCAGATTCCGATGAATTTTCCGACGAAGTTTGAATTTTTTGATGAAAATTTCGGCCAACCTTGAAGTTTTCGACTTGCCCAATTTTCGGCAAAGAATCCCAGAAATCGGTGATCTTTCGGTGAACTTTCGGTAATAAAACCCAGATTTTGGTGACAAAACCCAGAATCCGATGAATCTTCAACCGGAGTTCTTCAACCTTTTAAAGAGAAGGGAGAGGAAAAAGGAAGAAGAGAGAGAGAGAGAAGAGCAGCTTTCTGCGAAAAACAGAGGGAAGGGCCTTAAATACCCTCACAAAATGACATCATTTTGACTTTAAGTAACCCAGAGGATCCACGCGTTTTGCCGAGATCCGACCCAACCCGAACGTCGACCCACGTCCTAACCCGCGCGTGCCTCCCCCCTCCGAGCCAAGCCGAGCTTCCCAAGCCGCCCTCCGAACTGTTTTCTCTTCCTTGAGCCGAGCCGCACTCCGAGCTGCTCCAGGTTTTTTTTTTTATTTATTTGTTTATTTATTTTTTATTTTATTTGTTTTTATATTTATTAGATTAGGTTTTATTTAATATTTTTTATCTTTACCTTATTTTTATTTTTGTTTTACATTTCTTTATTTTTATTTTTATTTTTTTCACTTTTATTTTTTTATTATTCTATTTTCTTTAAATAAAATTCAAAAGTTCCAAAAAAAATATTTTTGGGGAAAAGTTGAAAGTATCAATTTTCCTTGAAAATCAAAATTTCCAAAAAAATATTTTTGGGGAAAAGTTGAAAGTATCAATTTTCCTTAAAAATAAATTTCCAAAAAATATTTTTAGGGAAAAGTTGAAAGTATCAATTTTCCTAAAAAATAAATTTCAAAAAAATATTTTTGGGGAAAAGTTGAAAGTATCAATTTTCCCTACACAAGAACAATCATCCTTTCCTTTCTTTTTATTTTGATTTTGATTTTGATTTTTCTTTAACTAATCCGACGACGGAGCCTGTGCAAGTGAAACAGTAGTTTTTTCTTGCATACTCTTGAGGTGAGGGAATTTTCTCAATTTTTTGCTAAAAGTATTAGAGTCAATTGAGAAAAATTTCCAATAATTAATTACTTGGTAAAATTTTAAGGCTTTTGGATAACACAAATTTAAGCTGCTACCATCTTTTGATGGGCGTTGTGAGGGTGCTATAACCTTCCTCACACGTAATCGAACTCCTGAACCCTATTCTGGTTAGTAGACCTAAACCTATTCCTTGAAGGACCCTTAAACTTAGGTGTCCCCTGAAAGGACTGATTCTTTAGGTGGCCAATTGCACCTAGATAAAAAAGATTGGTGGCAACTCCCTAAAGTCAATGTCTAGCAATAGATCCTCAGATCTAGACATTATGATAGTGGGTTTAGGCACATCTTTATATTTCTGCGTGCCAATCCCATTTTTATGGCTTTTAAATTCATACAATGGTCCCTTAAGCCTTCCCGTAAAGTTTCATGGCAAGACGACCCGTTTTCTATTTTTCACGATTTTTGAAACTCTTTGCGGTTCGGGATTTTTTAAAATTTTTTCAGAAGGAGTTTTGGCCCCAAACTTAGTAGACATGATCCTTGTATTTTTTTTGGCATGCAAAAAAAATTTCAGCTAAAAACTCGAAGTGTACAAGATTTTGTGACCATTTGAAAAAAGTGTCCCCATTTTAGCACTTTAATGGCTACTGGCAGCAAACCTGTAAAATCTCAAATGCTCTTTAAGGGGGTGTGAGTTCTCGAGGTGGATGAAGGATAGGGGGCCAATATAAGAGCCTGGTACCAGCACCCACCGCACATCATGTGCGCACACCCCCGGGCCCCCCCAATCGCCGGAATCCCAATGCTGTCGGTCAGGTTCTCCGGTGATGGTGCCCCGGCGAAGAAAAATCTGGCACCAGCACATGCCCGAGCCTAGCATGTGCTAACACAACCCTCGGTTTGGTTCGATCTTAGACTGGGAATGAACTCCGTATGCTTAGACTGGGAATGAACTCTGTATGCCTAAGTCAACCCACGAAATGAGTGTGCGAGCGCTCAGCCGGCCAGAGGGATGAGATGCGCAAGCCGGGGATCAGCCAGGTCCCCCTCTGTGTGCTGCTGATCCTGCTACCGCAACCCTCAATCCATTCTGATCTTAGACTGGGAATGAACTCCGTATGCATAAGCCAACCGACGAAACGAGCGGGCGGGCAGGCGGACGGGCACTACGTCGGCCAGAGAGACGGGATGCGCAAGCCGTGATCGATAGGGTGGTAGGTGGGTTTAGGTACATCTTCATATTTCTGCATGCCAATGCCATTTTTATGGCCTATAAATTCATACAATGGTCCCTTAAGCCTTCACGTAAAGTTTCATGGCAAGACAACTCGTTTTTTATTTTTCACGATTTTTGAAACTTTTTGCCTTTCAGGATTTTTTAAAATTTTTTTAGAAGGAGTTTTGGCCCCAAACTTGGTAGACATGATCCTTGTGTTTTTTTGGCATGCATAAAAAAATATCGCTAAAAAATCGAAGTGTACAAGATTTTGTGACCATTTGAAAAAAGTGTCCCCATTTTAGACACTTTAATGGCTACAGGCAGCAAACTGTAAAATCTCAAATGCTCTTTAAGGGGGTGTGAGTTCTCGAGATTTGATGAGGGATAGGGGGCCAATATAGGGGCCAAGTACCAGCACCCATTGCACATCATGTGCGCACACCCCCCTGGCCCTTCCCATCGTCGGTACTCCAATACTACCGATCAGGTTCTTCAGTGATGCTCAGGCGATCGTGCCCCGACGAAGAAAAATGTGACACCAGCACATGCTCGAGCCCAGCATGTGCTGTCATAACCCTCGATCTGGTCTGATCTTAGACTGGGAATGAACTCCATATGCTTAGACTGGAAATGAACTCTGTTTGCCTAAGTCAACCAATGAAACAAGCATGCGGGCACTGAGCCGACTAGAGGGGCGGGATGCGTAAGCTGGGGATTGACCGGGACCCCCTCTACGTGCTGCTGATCCTACTACCGCAACCCTTAGTTTGGTCTAATCTTAGACTAGGAATGAACTCCGTATGCCTAAGCCAACCGACGAAACGAGCGGGCGAGCGGGAGGGCGGGCACTACGTCGGCCAGAGAGACGGGATGCGCAAGCCGTGGATCGATAGGGTGGTAGGTGGGTTTAGGCACATCTTCATATTTCTGTGTGCCAATGCCATTTTAGGGCTTGTAAATTCATACAATGGTCCCTTAAGCATTCACGTGAAGTTTCATGGCAAGACGACTCATTTTCTATTTTTCACGATTTTTGAAACCTTTTACGGTTCGGGATTTTTTAAAATTTTTTCGGAAGGATTTTTGGCCCCAAACTTTGTAGACATGATCCTTGTATTTTTTTTGGAATGCACAAAAAAATTCAGCTAAAAACTCAAAGTGTACAAGATTTTGTGACCATTTGAAAAAAGTGTCCCCATTTCAGACACTTTAATGGCTACTGGCAGCAAACCTGTAAAATCTCAAATGCTCTTTAAAGGGGTGTGAGTTCTCGAGGTTTGATGAGGGATAGGGGGCCAATATAAGGGCCAAGTACCAGCACCCTTCGCACATCATGTGCGCACACCCACCCCCCAGCCCACTCGATCGTTGGAACCCCAATGTCGCCGGTCAGGTTCTCCAACGATGCTCCGACGATGGTGCTCCGACGAAGAAAAATGTAGCACCAGCAAGTGCCCGAGCCCAGCATGTGCTGCAGCAACCCTCGGTCTGATCCGATTTTAGACTGGGAATGGACTCCGCATGCTTAGACTGGGAATGAACTCCGTATGCCTAAGTTAACCCATGAAACGAGCGTGCGGGCGCTCAGTCAGCCATAGGGGAGGGATGCGCAAGCCGGGGATTGATCGGTGCCCCTCTACGTGCTGTCGATCCTGCTGCTGCAACCTTCTGTCTGGTTTGATCTTAGAGTGGGAATGGACTCCGTATGCCTAAGCCAACCGACGAAACGAGCGGGCGGACAGGCGGGCAGGCATTACGCCGACCAGAGAGACGAGATGCGCAAGCCGTGGATCGATAGGGTGGTAGGTGGGTTTAGGCACATCTTCATATTTCTACGTGCCAATGGCATTTTTATTTCTTGTAAATTCATACAATGGTCCCTTAAGCCTTCACGTGAAGTTTCATGGCAAGACGACTTATTTTCTATTTTTCATGATTTTGAAACTTTTTACGGTTCGAGATTTTTTAAAATTTTTTCGCAACGAGTTTTGGCCCCAAACTTGGTAGATGTGATCCTTGTATTTTTGTTGGCATGCACAAAAACATTCAGCTAAAAACTCAAAGTGTACAAGATTTTTTGACCATTTGAAAAAAGTGTCCCCATTTTAGACACTTTAATGGCTACTGGCAGCAAAGCTGTAAAATCTCAAATGGTTTTTAAGACGATGTGAGTTCTCTAGGTTTGATGAGGGATAGGGGCCAATATAAGGGCCAAGTACCGGTACCCATTGCACATCATGTGTGCACACCCCCCGGACCCCCCGGACCCCTCGATCACCGGAACCCCAATGCCATCGGCTAGGTTCTCCGGCGATGCTGCCCTGACGAAGAGAAATGCGGCACCAGCACATGCCAGAGCCCAGCATGTGCTATCGCAACCCTCTGTCTGGTCCAATCTGATATTAGACTAGGAATGAACTCCGTATGCTTAGACTGGGAATGAACTCTGTATGCCTAAGTCAACCCATGAAACGAGCGTGCGGGCACTTAACCGGCCAGAGGGGCAGGATGCGCAAGTGGGGGATCGGTCGGGTCCCCTTCTGCGTGCTACCGATCCTGCTGCCGTAACCCATAGTCCGATCCGATCTTAGACTGGGAATGAACTCCGTATGCCTAAGCCAACCGACGAAATGAGGGGCGGGCGGGCAGGCACTACGTCGGCCAGAGAGACGGGATGCGCAAGCCGTGGATCGATAGGGTGGTAGGTGGGTTTAGGCACATCTTCATATTTCTACGTGCCAATGCCATTTTTATGGCTTGTAAATTCATGCAATGGTCCCTTAAGCCTTCACGTGAAGTTTCATGGCAGGATGACTCGTTTTCTATTTTTCACAATTTTTGAAACTTTTTGCGGTTTGGGGTTTTTTAAAAGCTTTTCGGAAAGAATTTTGGCTCCAAACTTCGTAGACGTGATCCTTGTATTTTTGTTGGCATGCACAAAAAAATTCAGCTAAAAACTCGAAGTGTACAAGATTTTGTGACCATTTGAAAAAAGTGTCCCCATTACAGACACTTTAATGGCTAATGGCAGCAAACCTGTAAAATCTCAAATGCTCTTTAAGGGGGTGTGAGTTCTCAAGGTTTGATGAGGGATAGGGGGCCAATATAAGGGCCAAGTAGCAGCACCCATCGTACATCGTGTGCGCACACCCCCGGCCCCCCCGATCGTCGGAACCCCAATGCCGTCGGTCAGGTTCTCCGGTGATGCTCCGACGGTGGTGCCCCGACGAAGAAAAATGTGGCACAAGCACATGCCCGAGCCCAGCATGTGCTGTGGCAACCCTCGTCCGGTTTGATCTTAGACTGGGAATGAACTCCGTATGCTTAGACTGGGAATGAACTACGTATGCCTAAGTCAACCCACGAAACGAGCGTGCGGGTGCTCAGCTGGCCAAAGGGGCGGGATACGCAAGCCGGGGATCGGTCGGGACCCCCTCTGCATGCTGCCAATATTGCTACCATAACCCTCTATCCAGTCCAATCTTACACTGGGAATGAACTCCGTATGCCTAAGCCAACCGACGAAACGAGCGGGCGGGTGAGCGGGCACTACGCCGGCCAGAGAGACGGGATGTGCAAGCCGTGGATTGATAGGGTGGTAGGTGGGTTTAGGCACATCTTCATATTTCTGTATGCCAAAGCCATTTTTATGGCTTGTAAATTCATACAATGGTCCCTTAATCCTTCGCGAGAAGTTTCACGGCAAGACGACTCGTTTTCTATTTTTCACGATTTTTGAAACTTTTTGTGGTCCGGGATTTTTTAAAATTTTTTTGGAAGGATTTTTGGCCCCAAACTTCGTAGACGTGATCATTGTATTTTTGTTGGCATGCACAAAAAAATTCAGCTAAAAACTCGAAGTGTACAAGATTTTGTGACCATTTGAAAAAAGTGTCCCATTTCAGACACTTTAATGGCTACTGGCAGCAAACCTGTAAAATCTCAAATTCTCTTTAAGGGGGTGTGAGTTCTCGAGGTTTGATGAGGGATAGGGGGCCAATATAAGGGCTAAGTACCAGCATCCATCGCACATCATGTGCGCACACCCCTCCGGCCCCCCCGATCGCCTGAACCCCAATGCCGTCGGTCAGGTTCTCCGGCGATGCTTCTGCGATGGTGCCCCGGTGAAGAAAAATGTGGCACCAGCACATGCCCGAGCCTAGCATGTGCTGCCGCAACCCTCGGTCAGTCTGATCTTAGACTGGGAATGAACTCTGTATGCTTAGACTGGGAATGAACTCCGTATGCCTAAGTCAACCCAGGAAACGAGCGTGCGGGCGCTCAGCCGGCCAAAGGGGCGGGATGCGTAAGTCAGGGATCGGTCTGGTCCCCCTCTACGTGCTACCGATTCTGCTGCTGCAACCCTCGATCTAATCTGATCTTAGACTAGGAATGAACTCCATATGCCTGAGCCAACCGACGAAACAAGCGGGTGGGTAGGCGGGCGGGCACTACGCCGGCCAGAGAGGCAGGATGCGCAACCGTGGATCGATAGGGTGGTAGGTGGGTTTAGGGACATCTTCATATTTCTGTGAGCCAATGCCATTTTTATGGCTTGTAAATTCATACAATGGTCCCTTAAGCCTTCACGTGAAGTTTCATGGCAAGACGACTCGTTTTCTATTTTTCACGATTTTTAAAACTTTTTACGGTTCAGGATTTTTTCAAATTTTTTTGGAAGGATTTTTGGCCCCAAACTTGGTAGATGGGATCCTTGTATTTTTATTGGCATTCACAAAAAAATTCAGCTAAAAACTCGAAGTGTACAATTTTTTGTGAGCATTTGAAAAAAGTGTCCCCATTCCAGACACTTTAATGGCTACTGGCAGCAAACCTGTAAAATCTCAAATGCTCTTTAAGGGGGTGTGAGTTCTCGAGGTTTGATGAGGGATAGGGGGCCAATATAAGGGCCAAGTACCAGCATCCATCGCACATCATGTGCGCCCACCCCCCGGCCCCCCTGATCGCCGGAACCCCAATGCCGCCGGTTAGGTTCTCCGGCGATGCTCCAACGATGGTGCCCCGATAAAGAAAAATATGGCACCAGCACATGCCCAAGCCCAGCATGTGCTGCTGCAACCCTCGGTCCAATTCGATCTTAGACTGGGAACGAACTCCGTATGCTTAGACTGGGAATGAACTTCGTATACCTAAGTCAACCCACGAAACGAGCGTGCGGGCGCTCAGCCGGCCAGAAGGGCGGGATGCACAAGCCGGGGATCGACCAGGTCCCCCTCTGTGTGCTTTCGATCGTGCTGCCACAACCCTCGGTCCGGTCTGATCTTAGACTGGGAATGAACTCCGTATGCCTAAGCCATCCGACGAAGTGAGCGGGCGGGCGGGCACTACGCCGGCCAGAGAGGCGGGATGTGCAAGCCGTGGATCGATAGGGTGGTAGTTGGGTTTAGGCACATCTTCATATTTCTGCATGCCAATGCCATTTTTATGGCATGTAAATTCATACAATGGTCCCTTAAGCCTTCACGTGAAGTTTCATAGGTAGATGACTCGTTTTCTATTTTTCACGATTTTTGAAACTTTTTGCAGTTCAAGATTTTTTAAAATTTTTCGGAAGTAGTTTTGGCCCCAAACTTGGTAGATGTGATCCTTTTATTTTTGTTGGCATGCACACAAAAATTCATCTAAAAACTCGAAGTGTACAAGATTTTATGACCATTTGAAAAATGTGTCCCCATTTCAGACACTTTAATGGCTACTGGCAGCAAACCTGTAAAATATCAATTGCTTTTTAAGGGGGTGTGAGTTCTCAAGGTTTGATGAGGGATAGGGGGCCAATATAAGGGCCAAGTACCAGCACCCATCGCACATCATGTGCACACACCCCCCCCGGCCCCCCCGATCGCCGGAACCCCAATGCCGTCGGTCAGGTTCTCCGACGATGCTCCGACGATTGTGCCCTGGCGAAGAAAAATGCGACTCCAGCACCTACCCGAACCCAGCATGGGCTGCCACAACCCTTGGTCCAGTCAGATCTTAGACTCGGAATGAACTTTGTATGCTGAGACTGGGAATGAACTCCGTGTGCCTAAGTCAACCCATGAAATGAAAGTGCGGGCGCTCAGCCAGCCAGAGGGGTGGGATGCGCAAGCCGGAGATCGATCGGATCCCCCTCTGCATGCTGCCAATTCAGCTGCTGCAACTCGTGATCCGGTCCGATCTTAGAGTTGGAATGAACTTTGTATGCCTAAGCCAACCGACAAAACGAGCGGACGGGAGGGCGGGCGAGCACTACGTCGGCCAGAGAGGCGGGATGCGCAAGCCGTGGATCGATAGGGTGGTAGGTGGGTTTAGGCACATCTTCATATTTCTATGTGCCAATGCCATTTTTATATCTTGTAAATTCATACAATGGTCCCTTAAGCCTTCACGTGCAGTTTCATGGCAAGATGATTCATTTTCTATTTTTCACGATTTTCAAAACTTTTTATGGTTCAGGATTTTTTAAAATTTTTTCGGAAGGAGTTTTGGCCCCAAACTTGGTAGACGGGATCCTTGTATTTTTATTGGCATGCACAAAAAAATTTAGCTAAACACTCGAAGTGTACAATTTTTTGTGACCATTTGAAAAAAGTGTCCCCATTTCAGACACTTTAATGGCTACTGGTAGCAAACCTGTAAAATCTCAAATGCTCTTTAAGGGGGGGTGAGTTATCGAGGTTTGATGAGGGATAGGGGGCCAATATAAGGGCCAAGTACCAGCATCCATCGCACATCATGTGCGCCCACCCCCTCGGCCCCCCCGATCTTCGGAACCCCAATGCCGTCGATCAGGTTCTCCGACGATGCTCCGACGATGGTGCCCCGGTGAAGAAAAATGCGGCACCAGCACATGCCCGAACCCAACATGGGCTGCCACAACCCTCGGTCTGATATGATCTTAGACTCGAAATGAACTTTCTATGCTTAGACTAGGAATGAACTCCGTATGCCTAAGTCAACCCACGAAACGAGCGTGCGGGCGCTCAGCCGGCCAGAGGTGCGGGATGCGTAAGATGGAGATCGGCCAGGTCCCCCTCTGCATGCTACCAATCCTGCTGCTGCAACCCTCAATCCGGTCTGATCTTAGACTGGGAATGAACTCCGTATGCTTAAGCCATCCGACGAAGCGAGCGGGCGGGTGGGCAGGCAATACGCCGGCCAGAGAGGCGAGATGCGCAAGCCGTGGATCGATAGGGTGGTAGTTGGGTTTAGGCACATCTTCATATTTCTGCATGCCAATGCCATTTTTATGGTTTGTAAATTGATAGAATGGTCCCTTAAGCCTTCACATGAAGTTTCGTGGCAAGACGACTCGTTTTCTATTTTTCACGATTTTTGAAACTTTTTACAGTTCGGGATTTTTTAAAATTTTTTCGAAAGGAGTTTTGGCCTCAAACTTGGTAGACGTGATCCTTGTATTTTTATTGGCATGAACAAAAAAATTCAGCTAAAAATTCGAAGTGTATAAGATTTTGTGACCATTTGAATAAAGTGTCCCCATTTCAGACACTTTAATGGCTACTGGCAGCAAACCTGTAAAATCTCAAATGCTCTTTAAGGGGGTGTGAGTTCTCGAGGTTTGATGAGGGATAGGGGGCCAATATAAGGGCCAAGTACCAGCACCCATCGCACATCATGTGTGCACACCCCCCCGGCCCCCCGATCGTCGGAACCCCAATGCCGCTGGTCAGGTTCTCCGGCAATGCTCCGACGATGGTGCCCCGATGATGAAAAATGCGGCACCAGCACAAGACCAAGCCCAGCATGTGGTGCCGTAACCCTCGGTCCGGTCTGATCATATACTGGGAATGAACTTCTTATGCTTAGACTAGGAATGAACTCTGTATGCCTAAGTCAAACCACGAAACGAGCGTGCGGGCGCTCAGCCAGCTAGAGAGGTGGGATGCGCAAGCCAGGGATCAGTCAGGTCCCCCTCTGCATGCTGCCGATCCTGCTGCCATAACCCTTAGTCCGACCCTATCTTAGACTGGGAATGAACTCCGTATGCCTAAGCCAACCGACGAAACGAGCGGGCAGGCGACCGGGCACTACGTCGACCAGAGAGACGGGATACGCAAGCCGTGGATCGATAGGGTGGTAGGTTGGTTTAGGCACATCTTCATATTTCTGTGTGCCAATGCCATTTTTATGGCTTGTGAATTCATACAATGGTCCCTTAAGCCTTTACATGAAGTTTCATGGCAAGACAACTTATTTTCTATTTTTCATGATTTTTGAAACTTTTTACGGTTCGGGATTTTTTAAAATTTTTTCGGAAGGAGTTTTTGCTGCGAACTTGGTAGACGTGATCCTTGTATTTTTGTTGGCATGCAAAAAAAAAAATTAGCTAAAAACTCAAAGTGTACAAGACTTGGTGACCATTTGAAAAAAGTGTCCCCATTTTAGACACTTTAATGGCTACTGGCAGCAAACCTGTAAAATCTAAAATGCTCTTTAAAGGGGTGTGAGTTCTCAAGATTTGATGAGGGATAGGGGGCCAATATAAGGGCCAAGTACCAGCACCCATCGCACATCATGTGTGCACACCCCCCGGCCCCCCCGATCACTGGAACCCCAATGCCGTCGGTCAGGTTCTCCAGCGATGGTGCCCCGACGAAGAAAAATACGACACCAGCACATGCCCGAGCCGTGCATGTGCTGCCACAACCCTCGGTCCGGTCTGATCTTAAACTGGGACTGAACTTCGTATGCCTAAGTCAACCCATGAAACGAGCGTGCGGGTGCTCAGCTGGCCAGACGGGCAGGATGCGCAAGCCGGGGATCGATCGGATCCCCCTCTGTGTGCTATCGATCCTACTATCGCAACCCTCGATCTGGTCTGATCTTAGACTAGGAATGACCTCCATATGACTAAGCCAACTGATGAAACGAGCGGGCGGACGGGCGGGCGGGCACTACGCCGACCAGAGAGACGAGATGCACAAGCCGTGGATCGATAGGGTGGTAGATGGGTTTCGGCACATCTTCATATTTCTACATGCCAATGCCATTTTTATGGCTTGTAAATTCATACAATGGTCCCTTAAGCCTTCACGTGAAGTTTCATGGCAAGACGACTCGTTTTCTATTTTTCACGATCTTCGATACTTTTTACGGTTCGGGATTTTTTAAAATTTTTTCGACAAGAGTTTTGGCCCCAAACTTGGAAGATGTGATCCTTGTATTTTTTTTGGCATGCATAAAAAAATTCAGCTAAAAACTCGAAGTGTACAACATTTTGTGACCATTTGAAAAAAGTGTCCCCATTTCAAACACTTTAATGGCTACTGGCAGCAAACCTGTAAAATCTCAAATGCTCTTTAAGGGGGTGTGAGTTCTCGAGGTTTGATGAGGGATAGGGGGCCAATATAAGGGCCAAGTACCAGCACCCATCACACATCATGTGCGCACACCCCCCCTCGACCCCCCGATCGTCGTAACCCCAATGTCGTCGATCAGGTTCTCCGACGATGCTCCGACGATGGTGCCCCGACAATGAAAATTGTGGCACCAGCACATGCCCGAGCCCAGCATGTGCTGCCGTAACCCTAGGTCTGGTTCGATCTTAGACTGGGAATGAACTCCGTATGCCTAGACTGGGAATGAACTCAGTATGCTTAAGTCAACCCATTAAAATGAGCGTGCAGGTGCTCAGCGGGCCAGATGGGTGGGATGCGCAAGCCGGGGATAGATCAGGTCCCCCTTGTGTGCTGTTGATCTTGCCAATGCAACCCTCGATCTGATCTGATCTTAGATTGGGAATGAACTCCGTATGCCTAAGCCAACCGACGAAACGAGCAGGCGGGCGGGCACACGTCAGCCAGAGAGACGGAATGCGCAAGCCGTGGATCGATAGGGTGGTCAGTGGGTTTAGGCACATCTTCATATTTCTGAGTGCCAATGCCATTTTTATGGCTTGTAAATTCATACAATGGTCCCTTAAGCCTTCACGTGAAGTTTCATGGCAAGATGACTCGTTTTCTATTTTTCACGATCTTCGATACTTTTTACGGTTCGAGATTTTTTAAAATTTTTTCGACAAGAGTTTTGGCCCCAAACTTGGAAGATGTGATCCTTGTTTTTGTTTTGGCATGCATAAAAAAATTCAGCTAAAAACTCGAAGTGTACAACATTTTGTGACCATTTGAAAAAGGTGTCCCCATTTCAAACACTTTAATGGCTACTGGCAGCAAACCTGTAAAATCTCAAATGCTCTTTAAGGGGGTGTGAGTTCTCGAGGTTTGATGAGGGATAGGGGGCCAATATAAGGGCCAAGTACCAGCACCGTTCGCACATCATGTGCGCAAACCATCCCAGCCCCCCCGATCACCGGAACCCCAATGCTGTCGGTCAGGTTCTCCAGCGACGCTACGGTGATGGTGCCCCGACGAAGAAAAATGTGGCACCAGCACATGCCCGAGGCCAGCATGTGCTGCCACAACCCTCGGTCCGGTCCAATCCTAGACTGGGAATGAACTCCGTATGCTTAGACTGGGAATGAACTCCGTATGCCTAAGTCAACCCATAAAACGAGCGTGCGGGCGCTCATTGGCCAGAGGGGCGGGATGCGCAAGCCGGGGATCGGTCGGGTCCCCCTTTATGTGCTGTCAATTTTACTACTGCAACCCTCGGTCTGATCTGATGTTAGACTGGGAATGAACTCCATATGCCTAAGCCAACTAACAAAACGAGTGAGCGGGCGAGCGGGCGGGTGGGCGGGCACTACGCCAGCCAGAGAGACGGGATGCGCAAGCCGTGGATTGATACGCTGGTAGGTGGGTTTAGGCACATCTTCATATTTCTACATGCCAATGCCATTTTTATGGCTTGTAAATTCATACAATGGTCCCTTAAGCCTTCACGTGAAGTTTCATGGCAAGACGACTCGTTTTCTATTTTTCACGATTTTCAAAAATTTTTACGGTTCGGGATTTTTTAAAATTTTTTCAGAAATCGTTTTGGCCCCAAGCTTGGTAGACGTGATCCTTGTATTTTTTTTGGTATGCACAAAAAGAATCAGCTAAAAACTCGAAGTGTACAAGATTTTGTGACCATTTGAAAAAAGTGTCCCCATTTCAAACACTTTAATGGCTTCTCGCAGCAAACCTGTAAAATCTCAAATGCTCTTTAAGGGAGTGTGAGCTCTCGAGGTTTGATGAGGGATAGGGGGCCAATATAAGGGCCAAGTACCAGCACCCATTGCACATCATGTGCGCACACCCCCCCTCGACCCCTTCGATCGGCGTAACCCCAATGCCATCGGTCAGGTTCTCTGACGATGCTCCGATGATGGTGCCCTGGCCAAGAAAAATGCGGCACCAGCACATGCCCAAGCCCAGTATGTGCTGCCGCAACCCTCGGTCCGGTCCGATCTTAGACTAGGGAATGGAACTCTGTCATGCTTAGACTGGGATATGAACTCCGTATGCCTAAGTCAACCCACGGAAACGAGCGTGCGGGGGTTCAGCCGACCTAGAAGGGCAGGATGCACAAGCCGGGGATCGATCGGGTCTGCCCTCTACGTGGCTACCGATCCCTACTGCTGCAACCCTCAGTCTGGGCCAATCTTAGGGGGACTGGGGGAATGGAAAACGTATGTATGCCTAAGCCAACCGATGAAATGATGCGGACGTGCAGGCCGAACACCATATCCGGCAAGAGGAGAACGGGATGCGCAAGCCGTGGGATCGATAGGGTGGTAGGTCGGTTTAGGCCCCATCTTCATATTTTCTACATGCCAATGCCATTTTTATGGCTTATAAATTCATACAATGGTCCCTAAGCCTTCACTGAAGCTTCATGGCAAGACGACTCGTTTTTTTATTTTATGATTTTTGAAACTTTTTGCGTTCGGATTTTTAATTTTTTCGGAAGGTGTTTTGGCCCCAAACGTTTTAGATGTGATCCTTGTATTTTTGTTGGCATGCACAAAAAATTCAGCTAAAAACTAGAAGTGTACAAGATTTTGTGACCATTTGAAAAAAGTGTCCCTATTTTAGACACTTTAATGGCTACTGGCAGCAAACCTATAAAATCTCAAATGCTCTTTAAGGGGGTGTGAGTTCTCGAGGTTTGATGAGGGATAGGGGGCCAATATAAGGGCAAAGTACCTGCAACCTATCGCCACATTCATGTGCGTACACCCCCCCGACCCCCCCGATCGTCAAAACCCCAATGCCGTCGGTCAGGTTCTCTGACAATGGTGCCCCGACAAAGAAAAATATGGCACCAGCACATGCCCGAGCCAGCATGTGCTATCGCCAAACCCTCGGCCTTGATTCTGATCTTAGACTGGGAATGAACTCCATATGCCTAAG
Organism: Durio zibethinus; assembly: GCF_002303985.1. Next base: position 1,353,794 of record NW_019167849.1, on the reverse strand, counting down.
CCAACCGACGAAACGAGCAGGCAGGCGGACGAGCAGGTACTACACCGGCCAGAGAGACGAAGATACACAAGCTGTGGATCGATAGGGTGGTAGGTGGGTTTAGGCACATCTTCATATTTCTACGTGCCAATGCCATTTTTATGGCTTGTAAATCATACAATGGTCCCTTAAGCCTTCACGTGAAGTTTCATGGCAAGACGACTCGTTTTCTATTTTTCACGATTTTTGAAACTTTTTTCGGTTCGAGATTTTTTAAAATTTTTTCGGAAGGAGTGTTGGCCCCAAACTTGGTAGACATGATTCTTGTATTTTTGTTGGCGTGCATAAAAACATTCGTCTAAACACTCCAAGTGTACAAGATTTTGTGACCATTTGAAAAAAGTGTCCCTATTTCAGACACTTTAATGGCTACTGGCAGCAAACCTGTAAAATCTCAAATGCTCTTTAAGGGGGTGTGAGTTCTCAAGGTTTGTTGAGGGATAGGGGGCCAATATAAGGGCCAAGTACCAGTACCCTTTGCACATCATGTGCGCACACCCCCCGACCCCCTATCGTCGGAACCCCAATGCCGCCGGTCAGGTTCTCCGGCGATGCCCTGGCGATGGTGCCTCGGCGAAGTAAAATGTGGCACCAGCACATGCCTGATTCCAGCATGTGCTGCCACAACCCTCGGTCCGATTCGATCTTAGATTGGGAATGGACTCTGTATGCTTAGACTGGGATTGAACTCCGTATGCCTAAGTCAACCCATGAAATGAGCGTGTGGACGCTTAGCCGGCCAGAGGGGCGGGATGCACAAGTCGGGGATCGACCGTGTCCCCCTCTGCATGCTGCCGATCCTGCTATCGCAAATTTCAATCCGATCTGATCTTAGAATGGGAATGAACTCTGTATGCCTAAGCCAATCGACGAAATGAGCGTGCGGGCGCTCAGCACCCATCGCACATCATATGCGCACACCCCCCGGCCCCTCGATCGTCAGAACCCCAATGCCATCGATCAGGTTCTCCGACGATGCTCCAGCGATGGTGCCCCGGTGAAGAAAAATGCAGCACCAGCACATGCCCGAGCCCAGCATGTGTTACCGTAAACCTTGGTCCGGTTCGATCTTAGACTGGGAATGGACTCCGTATGCTTAGACTAGGAATGAACTCCGTATGCCTAAGTCAACCCACGAAATGAGCGTGCGGGGGCCCAACTGGCCAGAGGGGCGGCATGTGCAAGTCGTGGATCGATCACGCCCCCCTCTGTGTGCTGTCGATCCTGTTGTTGTAACCCTCGATCCGGTCTGCTCTTAGACTGGGAATGAACTCCGTATGCCTAAGCCAACCGACGAAATGAGCGGACGGGTGGACACTACGTCGGCCAGAGAGACGGGATACGCAAGCTATGGATCGATAGGGTGGTAGGTGGCTTTAGGCACATCTTCATATTTCTGCATGACAATGCCATTTTATTGGCTTGTAAGTTCATACAATGGTCCCTTAAGCCTTCACGTGAAGTTTCATGGCAAGACGACTCGTTTTCTATTTTTCATGATTTCGAAACTTTTGTGGTTCAAGATTTTTTAAAATTTTTTCGGAAGAGTTTTGGGCCCCAAACTTGGTAGACAAAATCCTTGTATTTGTTGGCATGCACAAAAAAATTCAGCTTAAACACTCGAAGTGTACAAGATTTTGTGACCATTTTGAAAAAAGGTCCCCATTTCAGACACTTTAATGGCTACTGGCAGCAAACCTGTAAAATCTCAAATGCTCTTTAAGGGGTTGTGAGTTTTTGAGGTTTGATGAGGGATAGGGGGCCAATATAAGGGCCAACTACTGGCACCCATCGCATATCATGTGCGCATACCCCACCTCGACCCCTCGATCATCGAAACCCCAGTGCCGTCGGTCAGGTTCTCCGACGATACTCCAATGATGGTGCCCCGACGAAGAAGAATACGGCACCAGCACATGCCCGAGCCCAGCATGTGCTATTGTAACCCTCGATCTGGTCCAATCTTAGATTGGGAATGAACTTTGTATGCTTAGACCGGGAATGAACTCCGTATGCCTAAGTCGACCCATGAAACAAGCATGCAGACGCATAGCCGACCAGAGAGACGGGATGCTCAAGCCGCGGATCGATAGGATGGTAGGTGTGTTTAGGCACAGCTTCATATTTCTGCATGCCAATGCCATTTTTATGGCTTGTAAATTCATACAATGGTCCCTTGAGCCTTCACGTGAAGTTTCATGGCAAGACGACTCGTTTTCTATTTTTCACGATTTTTGAAACTTTTTGCGGTTCGAGATTTTTTAAAATTTTTTCAAAAGGAATTTTGGCCCCAAACTTGGTAGATGTGATCCTTGTATTTTTGTTGGCATGCATAAAAAAATCAGCTAAAAACTCGAAGTGTACAAGATTTTGTGACCATTTGAAAAAAGTGTCCCCATTTTAGACACTTTAATGGCTACTGGCAGCAAAGCTATAAAATCTCAAATGCTCTTTAAGGGAGTGTGAGTTCTAGAGGTTCGATCAGGGATAGGGGGCCAATTTAAGGGCCAAGTACTAGCACCCATTGCACATCATGTGCGCACACCCCCCCCGGTCCCCCCGATCATCGAAACCCCAATGCCGCCAGTCAGGTTCTCCGGTGATGCTCCGGCGATGGTGCCCCGATGAAGAAAAATGCGGTACCAGCACATGCCCGAGCCTAGCATGTACTGCCGGAACCCTCAGTCTGGTCTTGTCTTAGACTGGGAATGAACTCCGTATGCCTAAGCCAATCGATAAAATGAGCAGGCAGGCAGGTAGGCGGGCACTATGCCGTCCAGAGAGACGGGATGCGCAAGCCGTGGATCGATAGGGTGGTAGGTGGGTTTAGGCACATCTTCATATTTCTACATGCCAATGCCATTTTATGGCTTGTAAATTCATACAATGGTCCCTTAAGCCTTCACATGAAGTTTCATGGCAAGACGACTCATTTTCTATTTTTCACGATTTTTGAAACTTTTTACGGTCTGAGATTTTTAAAAATTTTTCGGAAGGAGTTTTTGCTTCAAACTTGGTACGCGTGATCCTTGTATTTTTGCTGGCATGCACCAAAAAATTCAGCTAAAAAATCGAAATGAAAAAGATTTTGTTACCATTTGAAAAAAGTGTCCCCATTTCAGACACTTTAATGGCTGCTGGCAGCAAACCTGTAAAATCTCAAATGCTCTTTAAGGGTGTGTGAGTTCTCGAGGTTTGTTGAGGGATAGGGGGCCAATATAAGGGCCAAGTACCAGCACCCATCGCACATCAAGTGCGCACACCCCACCCGGCCCCCCGGATCCGCCGGTCCGGTTCTCCGACGATGCTCCGTATGCCTAAGTCTTGGACTGGGAATGAACTCCGTATGCCTAAGTCAATCAACGAAACGAGCGGGTGGGCAGGCGGCCGGGCACTATGCCGGCCAGAGAGACGGAATGCACAAGTCGTGGATCGATGGGTGGTAGGTGGGTTTACTCACATCTTCATATTTTTGCGTGCCAATGCCATTTTTATGGCTTGTAAATTCATACAATGGTCCCTTAAGCCTTCACATGAAGTTTCATGGCAAGACAACTCATTTTCTATTTTTCACGATTTTCAAAACTTTTTACGGTTCGAGATTTTTTACAATTTTTTCGGAAGGAGTTTTGGCCCCAAACTTGGTAGACGTGATCCTTGTATTTTTGTTGGCGTGCACAAAAAAATTCAGCTAAAAACTGAAATGTACAAGATTTTGTGACCATTTGAAAAAAGTGTCCCCATTTCAGACACTTTACTGGCTACTGGCAGCAAACCTGTAAAATCTCAAATGCTCTTTAAGGGGGTGTGAGTTCTCGAGGTTTGATGAGGGATAGAGGGCCAATATAAGGGCCAAGTACCAGCACCCATCGCACATCACGTGCGAACACCCCCCCGGCCCCGCCGGTCCGTCGGTCCAGTTCTCCGGTGATGCTCCGACGATGCTCCGGCGATGGTGCCCCGATGAATAAAAATGCGACACAGCACATGCCCTAGCCCAGCATGTGCTATCACTACCCTCGGGTCAGTCCGATTTTAGACTGGGAATGAACTCCGTATGCTTAGACTGGGAATGAACTCCAAATGCCTAAGTCAACCCATGAAACGAGCGTGGGGGTGCCCAAGCGGGCAAAGGGGCGGGATGCGCAAGCCAGGGATCGACCGGGTCCCCCTTTGTGTGCTATCGATCCTGCTGCCGCAAACCTCAGTCCGATCCGATCTTAGACTGGGAATGAACTCCGTATGCCTAAGCCAATCCACGTGAAGTTTCATGTCAAGATGACTCGTTTTTTATTTTTCATGATTTTCAAAACTTTTTACGATTCGGGATTTTTTTTAATTTTTTTGGAAGGTGTTTTGGCCCCAAACTTGGTAGACGTGATACTTGTATTTTTGTTGGCATGCATAAAAAAATTCACCCAAAAACTCGAAGTGTACAAGATTTTGTGACCATTTGAAAAAAGTGTCCTCATTTCAGACACTTTAATGGCTACTGGCAGCAAACCTGTAAAATCTCAAATGCTCTTTAAGGGGGTGTGAGTTTGCGAGGTTTGATGAGGGGTAGGGGGCCAATATAAGGGCCAAGTACCAGCACCCATCGCACATCATGTGCGCACACCCCCCGACCCCCCCAATCGTCGGAACCCCAACGTCGCAGATCAGGTTCTCCGACGATGCTTCGACAATGTTGCCCCAACGAAGAAAAATACGGCACCAGCACATGCCCGAGCCCAGCATGTACTGTCGCAACCCTCGGTCCGGTCTGATCTTAGACTAGGAATGAACTCTGTATGCCTAAGTCAACCCACGAAACGAGCGTGTGGGGCTCAGCCTGCCAGGGCTACGGATGCGCAAGCTGGGGATCGATCGTGTCCCCCTCTGCGTGCTACCGATCTTTTTGAGTGCCAATGCCATTTTTATGGCTTGTAAATTCATACAATGGTCCCTTAAGCCTTTACGTGAAGTTTTATGGCAAGACGACTCGTTTTCTATTTTTCACGATTTTGAAAACTTTTTGTGGTTTGGGATTTTTTAAAATTTTTTCGGAAGGAGTTTTGGCCGTAAACTTGGTAGACGTGATCCTTGTATTTTTTTTGGCATGCACAAAAAAATTCAGCTAAAAACTCGAAGTGTACAAGATTTTGGGACCATTTGAAAAAAGTGTCCCCATTTCAGACACTTTAAGGGCTACTGGTAGCAAACCTATAAAATCTCAAATGCTCTTTAAGGGGGTGTGAGTTCTCAAGATTTAATGAGGGATAGGGGGCCAATATAAGGGCCAAGTACCAGCTCCCATCGCACATCATGTGCGCACACCCCCCGGCCCCCCCGATCACCGGAACCCCAATGCCGTCGATCAGGTTCTCCGACGATGCTCCGGTGATGGTGCCCCGACGAAGAAAAATGCGGCACCAGCACATACCCAAGCCCAACAACTGCTGCCGCAACCCTCGGTCCGGTCTGATCGTAGACTGGGAATGAACTCTGTATGCTTAGACTAGGAATGAACTCCATATGCCTAAGTCTCATGAAATGAGCGTGCGGGCGCTCAGCCAGCCAGAGGGGTGGGATGCGCAAGCCGGGGATCGATCGGGTCCCCCTCTATGTGCTGCCGATTCGGCTGCCACATCCCTCGGTCTGATCTGATCTTAGACTGGGAATGAACTCCGTATGCCTAAGCCAACCGACGAAACGAGCGGGCGAGAGGGCGAGCGGGCACTACGTCGGCCAGAGAGATGGGATGCGCAAGCCGTGGATCGATAGGGCCGTAGGTGGGTTTAGGCACATCTTCATATTTTTACATGCCAATGCCATTTTTATGGCTTGTAAATTCATACAATGGTCCCTTAAGCCTTCACGTGAAGTTTGATGGCAAGACGACTCGTTTTCTATTTTTCACGATTTTCAAAACTTTTTAGGGTTCAGGATTTTTAAAAATTTTTTCGACAGGAGTTTTGGCCCCAAACTTGGTAGACGTGATCCTTTTATTTTTGTTGGCTTGTACAAAAAAAAATCAGCTAAAAACTCGAAGTGTACAAGATTTTGTTACCATTTGAAAAAAGTGTCCCCATTTCAGACACTTTAATGGCTACTGGCAACAAACCTGTAAAATCTCAAATGCTCTTTAAGGGGGTGTGAGTTCTCAAGGTTTGATAAGGGATAGGGGGCCAATATAAGGGCCAAGTACTAGCACCCATCACACATCATGTGTGCACACCCCCCGGGCCCCCCGATCGTCGGAAGCCCAATGTCACCGGTCAGGTTCTCTGGCGATGCTCCGACGATGGTGCCCCGACGAAGAAAAATGCAGCACCAGCACATGCCCGAGCCCAGTTTGTGCTGCCGCAACCCTCGGTCTGGTCTGATCTTAGACTGGGAATGATCTCCGTATGCTTAGATTGGGAATTAATCCCGTATGCCTAAGTCAACCCATGAAATGAGCGTGCGGGCGCTCAGCCGGCCAGAGGGGCGGGATGCCCAAGCCGGGGATCGGCCGGGTCCCCTTCTGAGTTCTGCCGATCCTGCTGCCACAACCCTCGATCCGATCCTATCTTAGACTGGGAATGAACTCCGTATGCCTAAGCCAACTGACGAAATGAGCGGGCGGGCGGGCACTACGCCGGCCGGAGAGACGGGATGCGCAAGCCGTGGATCGATAGGGTGGTAGGTGGGTTTAGGTATATCTTCATATTTCTGTGTGCCAATGCCATTTTTATGGCTTGTAAATTCATACAATGGTCCTTTAAGCCTTCACGTGAAGTTTCATGCCAAGATGACTCATTTTTTATTTTTCACGATTTTTGAAACTGTTTGCGGTTCAAGATTTTTTAAAATTTTTTCAGAAGGAGTTTTGGCCCCAAACTTGGTAGACGTGATCCTTGTATTTTTGTTGGCATGCCCAAAAAAATTCAGCTAGAAACACGAAGTGTATAAGATTTTGTGACCATTTGAAAAAAGTGTCCCCATTTCAGACACTTTAATAGCTACTGGCAGCAAGCCTATAAATCTCAAATGCTCTTTAAGGGGGTGCGAGTTCTCGAGGTTTGATGAGGGATAGGGGGCCAATATAAAGGCCAAGTACCAGCACCCATTGCACATCATGTGAGAACACCCCCCGGCCCCCCCAATCGTTGGAACGCCAATGCCGCCGGTCAGGTTTTCCGACGATGGTGCCCCGGTGAAGAAAAATATGGCACCAGCACATGCACGAGCCCAGCAAGTGCTATCCCAACCCTTGATCCGGTCCGATATTAGATTGGGAATGAACTTTGTATGCTTAGAATGGAAATGAACTCTGTATGCTTAAGTCAACCCACGAAACGAGCGTGCAGGTGCTCAGCCAGCCAGAGGGGCGAGATGCGTAAGCCGGGGATAGGCTGGGTCCCCCTCTGCGTGCTGTCGATCCTGCTACCGCAACCCTCGGTCTGGTCTGATCTTAGACTGGGAATGAACTCCATATGCCTAAGCCAACCGACGAAACGAGCGGGCGGGCGGGCGGGCGGGAACTACGCCGGCCAGAGAGACAGGATGCACAAGCCATGGATCGATAGGGTGGTAGGTGGGTTTTGGCACATCTTCATATTTCTGCATGCCAATGCCATTTTTATGGCTTGTAAATTCATACAATGGTCCCTTAAGCATTCAGGTGAAGTTTCATGGCAAGACGACTCATTTTCTATTTTTCACGATTTTCAAAACTTTTTACGGTTCGAGATTTTTTAAAAGTTTTTCGGATGGAGTTTTGGCCCCAGACTTGGTAGACGAGATCCTTGTATTTTTGTCGGCATGCACAAAAACATTCGGCTAAAAACTTGAAGTGTACAAGATTTTGTGACCATTTGAAAAAAGTGTCCTCATTTCAGACACTTTAATGGCTACTGGCAGCAAACCTGTAAAATCTCAAATGCTTTTAAGGGGTGTGAGTTGCGAGGTTTGATGAGGGGTAGGGGACCAATATAAGGCCAAGTACCAGCACCCATCGCACAACATGTGCTCACACCCCCCGGCCCCCTACCACCGGAACCCCTAATGCCGTCGGTTAGTTCTCTGGCGTTGCTCCGACGATGGTGCCCCGACGAAAAAAAGTCGGCCATACATGCCGAGCCCAGCAGTGCTGCCGCAACCATCGGTCTGGTCAATCTTAGGTGGGACATTGAACTCCGTATGCCTAAGTTCAACCCACGAAATGAGCGTAGCGAACGCCAAGCCGGCTTAGAGGGCGGGAATGCATGCTAGGGAATCGGCCGGGTCCCCTCTGTGTGCTGTCAGTCTGCTGCGACAAACCCTCAGTCCAATCTAATCTTAGACTAGGAATGAACTCTGTTATGCCTCAAAGCAACAAAGAAAACGACCGGTGGGCGGGCGGGCACTACGCCGACCAGAAAGACGGGATGCGCAAGGCGTGGATCGATAGGGTGGTAGGTGGGTTTATGCACATGTTCATATTTCTATGTGCCAATGCCATTTTTATGGCTTGTAAATTCATACAATGGTCCCTTAAGCCTTCACGTGAAGTTTCATGGCATGACGACTTGTTTTTTATTTTTCACGATTTTCAAAACTTTTTACGGTTCGAGATTTTTTAAAATTTTTTCGGACGGAGTTTTGGTCCCAAACTTGGTAGACATGATCCTTGTATTTTTGTTGGCATGCATAAAAACATTCAGCTAAAAACTCAAAGTGTACAAGATTTTGTGACCATTTGAAAAAAGTGTCCCCATTTTAGACACTTTAACGGCTACTGGCAGCAAACCTATAAAATCTCAAATGCTCTTTAAGGGGGTGTGAGTTCTTGAGGTTTGATGAGGGATAGGGGGAAAATATAAGGGCCAAGTACCAGCACCCATCGCACATCATGTGCGCACACCCCCCCGGCCCCTCCGATCACCGAAAGCCTAATGCCGTCGGTCAGGTTCTCCGACGATGCTCCGACGATGGTGCCCTGATGAAGAAAAATACGGTGCCAACATGTGCCCGAGCCCAGCATGTGCTGCCGTAACCCTCGGTCCAATCCGATCTTAGACTGGGAGTGAACTCCGTATGCTTAGATTGGAAATGAACTCCGTATGGCTAAGTCAACCCACGAAACGAGAGTGCGGCCGCTCAACCGGCCAGAAGGGTGGGATGCTTAAGCCGGGGATCGACCGGGTCCCCCTCTGCGTACTACCGATCCTACTATCGTAACCCTTAGTCTGGTCTAATCTTAGACTGGGAATGAACTTCGTATGCCTAAGACAACCGAAGAAATAAGCGGGCAGGGTGGCGGACGAGCACTACGCTGGCCAGAGAGACGGGTTGCGCAAGTCGTGGATCGCTAGGGTGGTAGGTGGGTTTAGGCACATCTTCCTATTTCTACATGCCAATGCCAGTTTTATGCCTTTTAAATTCATACGATGGTCCCTTAAGCCTTCACGTGAAGTTTCATGGCAAGATGATTTTCGAAACTTTTTTACGGTTCAGGATTTTTTAAAATTTTTTCGGAAGGAGTTTTGGACCCAAACTTGGTAGACGTGATCCTTGTATTAATGCACAAAAAAATTCAGCTAAAAACTCGAAGTGTACAAGATTTTGTGATCATTTGAAAAAAGTGTCCCAATTTCAGACACTTTAATGGCTACTGGCAGCAAACCTGTAAAATCTCAAATGCTCTTTAAGGGGTGTGAGTTCTAGAGGTTTGATGAGGGATAGGGGGCCAATATAAGGGCCAAGTACCAGCACCCATTGCACATCATGTGCGCAAACCCCCCCCCCAACAATCGCTGGAACCCCAATGCCGTCGATCAGGATCTCCGGCGGTGGTGCCCCGACGAAGAAAAATGCGGCACCAGCACATGCTTGAGCCCAAAATGTGCTGCCGCAACCCTCGGTCCGGTCCGATCTTAGACTGGGAATGAACTCTGTATGCTTAGACTGGGAATGAACTTCATATGCCTAAGGCAACCCACGAAACGAGCGTGCGGGCGCTCAGTCGACCAGAGGGGCGAGATGCGTAAGCTGGGTCCCCCTCTGTGTGCTACTGATCCTGCTACCGCAACCCTCGGTCCGGTCTGATCTTAGACTAGGAATGAACTCCATATGCCTGAGCCAACCGACGAAACGAGCGGGCGGGCGCTACGTCGGCCGAGAGACGGGATGCGCAAGCCGTGGATCGATAGGGTGGTAGGTGGGTTTAGGCACATCTTCATATTTTTGCATGCCAATGCCATTTTTATGGCTTGTAAATTCATACAATGGTCCCTTAAGCCTTCACGTGAAGTTTCATGGCAAGACGACTCGTTTTCTATTTTTCACGATTTTTGAAACTTTTGACGGTTCGGGATTTTTTAAAATTTTTTTGGATGGTGTTTTGGCCCCAAACTTGGTAGACGTGATCCTTGTATTTTTGTTGGCATGCACAAAAAAAATCAGCTAAAAACTCGAGGTGTACAAGATTTTGTGACCATTTGAAAAAAGTGTCCCCATTTCTGACACTTAATTGCTACTGGCAACAAACCTGTAAAATCTCAAATGCTCTTTAAGGGGGTGTGAGTTCTAGAGGTTTGATGAGGGATAGGAGGCCAATATAAGGGCCAAGTACCAGCACCCATTGCACATCATGTGCGCACAACCCCCCGGCACCCCCGATCACCGGAACCCCAATGCCGCCGATCAGGTTCTCTGGCGATGCTCCGACGATGGTGCCCCGACGAAGAAAAATGCGGCACCAGCACATGCCCAAGCCCAGCATGTGCTGCCGCAACCCTCTGTCCGGTCTGATCTTAGACCGAGAATGAACTCCGTATGCCTAAGTCAACCCACGAAACGAGCGTGAGGGCGCTCAGCCGGCCAGAGGGGCGGGATGCGCAAGCCGGGGATCGACCGAGCCCCCCTCTGCGTGCTGCCGATCCTACTACTGCAACCCTCTCTCCGGTCCAATCTTAGACTGGGAATGAACTCCGTATGCCTAAGCCAACCGATAAAACGAGTGGGCGGGTGGGCACTACGGCGGCCAGAGAGACGGGATGCACAAGTCATGGATCGATAGGGTGGTAGGTGGGTTTAGGCACATCTTCATATTTCTGCATGCCAATGCCATTTTTATTTCTTGTAAATTCGTACAATGATCCCTTAAGCCTTCACGTGAAGTTTTATGGAAAGATAATTTTTGAAACTTTTTTACGGTTCAGGATTTTTTAAAATTTTTTCGGAAGGAGTTTTGGCCCAAAACTTGGTAGATGTGATCCCTGTATTTCTTTTTGCCATGCACAAAAAAATTCAGCTAAAAACTTGAACTGTACAAGATTTTGTGATCATTTGAAAAAAGTGCCCTAATTTCAGACACTTTAATTGCTGCTGGCAGCAAACCTGTAAAATCTCAAATGCTCTTTAAAGGGGTGTGAGTTCTAGAGGTTTCATGAGGGATAGGGGGCCAATATAAGGGCCAAGTACCAGCACCTATTGCACATCATGTGCCCAAACCCCCCTCGGCCCCCCCAATCGTCGGAACCCCAATGCCGCCGGTCAGGTTTTCCGACGATGGTGCCCCGGCGAAGAAAAATGTGGCACCAGCACATGCTCGAGCCCAGAATGTGCTGCCGCAACACTCGGTCCGATCTGATCTTAGACTAGGAATAAACTTCGTATGCTTAGATTGGGAATGAACATCGTATGCCTAGGGCAACCCATGAAACGATCGTGCGGGCGCTCAGTCGACCAGAGAGGTGGGATGCATAAGTCGGGTCCACCTCTGCGTGCTGCTGATCCTGCTACCGCAACCCTCAGTCCGATCCGATCTTTGACTGGGAATGAACTCTATATGCCTAAGCCAACCGACGAAACGAACGGACGGGTGGCCGGGCGGGCACTACGTCGACCAGAGAGACGGGATGCGTAAGTCGTGGATCGATAGGGTGGTAGGTGGGTTTAGGCACATCTTCATATTTCTGCATGCCAATGCCATTTTTATGGCTTGTAAATTCATACAATGGTCCCTTAAGCCTTCACGTGAAGTTTCATGGCAAGACGACTCATTTTCTATTTTTCACGATTTTTGAAACTTTTTGCGGTTCGGGATTTTTTAAAATTTTTTCGGATGGAGTTTTGGCCCCAAACTGGGTAGACGTGATCCTTGTATTTTTTTTTGCCATGCATAAAAACATTCAGCTAAAAACTTGAAGTGTACAGTGACCATTTGAAAAAAGTGTCCCAATTTCTGACACTTAATGGCTACTGGCAGCAAACCTGTAAAATCTCAAATGCTCTTTAAGGGGGTGTGAGTTCTCAAGGTTTGATGAGGGATAGGGGGCCAATATAAGGGCCACGTACCAGCACCCATCGCACATCATGTGCGCACACCCCCCGGCACCCCCGATCATCGGAACCCCAATGCCGCCGGTCAGGTTCTCCGGTGATGCTCCGACGATGGTGCCCCGGTGAAGAAAAATGCAGCACCAGCACATGCTCGAGCCCAGCATGTGCTGCCGCAACCCTCCGTCTGGACCGATCTTAGATCGGGAATGAACTCTGTATGCCTAAGTCAACCCAAGAAACGAGCGTGAGGGCGCTCAGCAGGCCAGAGGGTGGGATGCGCAAGTCGGGGATCGATCGGGTCCCCCTCTGTGTGCTACTGATCCTACTACCACAACCCTCTATCTGGTCCAATCTTAGACTGGGAATGAACTCCGTATGCCTAAGCTAACTGAGGAAACGAACGGGCGGGCGGGCACTACGACGTCCAGAGAGACGGGATGCGCAAGCCGTGGATCGATAGGGTGGTAGGTGGGTTTAGGCACATCTTCATATTTCTGCATGCCAATGCCATTTTTATGGCTTGTGAATTCATACAATGGTCCCTTAAGCCTTCACATGAAGTTTCATGGCAAGACGACTCGTTTTTTATTTTCCTAATTTTTTGAAAACTTTTTACGATTCTGGATTTTTTAAATTTTTTCGAAAGGATTTTTGGCCCCGAACTTGGTGGACGTGATCCTTGTATTTTTTTTGGCATGCACAAAAAAATTCAAAAACTCAAAGTGTACAAGATTTTGTGACCATTTGAAAAAAGTGACCCTATTTCAAACGCTTTTATTGCTACTGGCGGCAAACTTGTAAAATCTCAAATGCTTTTTAAGGGGGTTTGAGTTCTCGAGGTTTGATGAGGAATAGGGGGAAAATATAAGGGCCAAGTTCCATCACCCATCGCATATCATGTGCACACACACCCCGGCCCCCCCGATCACCGGAACCTCAATGCCGCCGGTCAAGTTCTCCGATGATGCTCCGACGAAGAAAAATGCGGAACTAGGCCGAGCCCAGCATGTTCTGCCGCAACCCTCAACTGATCTGATCTTAGACTGGGAATGTACTCCGTATGCTTAGATTGGGAATGAACTCCGTATGCCTAAGTCAACCCACGAAACGAGCGTGCGGGCGCTCAGTCGGGCAGAGGGGCAGGATGCGTAAGCCGGGGATCAGTCGGGTCCCTCTCTGTATGCTGCCGATCCTGCTGCCGCAACCCTCGGTCTGATCTAATCTTAGACTGGGAATGAACTCCGTATGCCTAAGTCAACCGACGAAAAGAGCGGACGGGAGGGCGGGCGGGCATTACGCCGGCCAGAGAGACGGGATGCGCAAGTCATGGATCGATAGGGTGGTAGGTGGGTTTAGGCACATCTTCATATTTCTGCATGCCAATGCCATTTTTATGGCTTGTAAATTCATACAATGGCCCCTTAAGCCTTCACGTGAAGTTTCATGGCAAGACAACTCGTTTTCTATTTTTCACGATTTTCAAAACTTTTTGCGGTTTGAGATTTTTTAAAATTTTTTTGAAAGGATTTTTGGCCCAAAACTTGGTAGACGTGATCCCTGTATTTTTTTTTACCATGCAAAAAAAAATTTAGCTAAAAACTCGAAGTGTACAAGATTTTGTGACCATTTGAAAAAAGTGTCCACATTTCAGACACTTTAATGGCTACTAGCAGTAAACCTGTAAAATCTCAAATGCTCTTTAAGGGGGTGTGAGTTCTCGAGGTTTGATGAGGGATAGGGAGCCCAACATAAGGGCCAACTACCAGCACCCATGCACATCATGTGCGCACACCCCCCGACCCCCCGATCGCCAGAACCCCAATGCCGCCGATTAGGTTCTCTGACGATGCTCCGATGATGGTGCCCCGATGAAGAAAAATGCAGCACCAGCACATGCCCAGCCCAGCATGTGCTGCTGTAACCCTCCGTCTGGTCCGATCTTAGGCCAAGAATGAACTCTGTATGCCTAAGTCAACCCACGAAACGAGCGTGAGGGCGCTCAGCCGGCCAGAGGGACGAGATGCGCAAGTCGGGGATCGACCGGGTCCCTCTCTGCGTGCTGCTGATCCTACTACTGCAACCCTCTATCCGGTCTGATCTTAGACTGGGAATGAACTCTGTATGCCTTAGGCAACCGACGAAAGGAGCGACCGGGCAGGCACTACAGTGGCCAGAGAGACGGGATGTGCAAGCCGTGGATCGATAGGGTGGTAGGTGGGTTTAGGCACATCTTCATATTTCTGCATGCCAATGCCATTTTTATGGCTTGTAAATTCATACAATGGTCCCTTAAGCCTTCACATGAAGTTTCATGGCAAGACGACTCGTTTTCTGTTTTTCATAATTTTTGAAATTTTTGCGGTTCGGGATTTTTTAAAATTTTTTCAAAAGGATTTTTGGCCCCGAACTTGGTAGACGTGATCCTTGTATTTTTGTTGGCATGCACAAAAAAATTCAGCTAAAAACTCGAAGTGTACAAGATTTTGTGACCATTTGAAAAAAGTGACCCCATTTCAGACGCTTTAATGGCTACTGGCGGTAAACCTGTAAAATCTCAAATGCTCTTTAAGAGGGGTTTGAGTTCTCGAGGTTTGATAAGGAATAGGGGGAAAATATAAGGGCCAAGTACTACCACCCATCGCACATCATGTGCGCACCCCCCGGCCACCCCGATCACCGGAACCCTAATGCCGCCGGTCAGGTTCTCTGACGATGCTCCGGCGATGGTGCCCCGGCAAAGAAAAATCCAGCACCAGCATATGCCCGAGCCCAGCATGTGCTATCGTAACCCTTGGTCTGGTCTGATCTTAGGTTGGGAATGTACTTCGTATGCTTAGACTAGGAATGAACTCCGTATGCCTAAGTCAACCCACAAAATGAGCGTGCGGGCGCTCAGCCGGCCCGGGGGGCAGGATGCGCAAGCCGAGGATCAATCCGGTCCGCCTCTGCATGTTGCCGATCCTACTGCCACAACCCTTGGTCTAATCCAATCTTAGACTGGGAATGAACTCCGTATGCCTAAGCCAACCGACGAAAAGAGCGGACGGGCAGGGGAGCACTACGCCGGCCAAATAGACGGGATGCGCAAGCCGTGGATCGATAGGGTGGTAGGTGGGTTTAGGCACATCTTCATATTTCTGCATGCCAATGCCATTTTTATGGCTTCTAAATTTGTACAATGGCCCCTTAAGCCTTCACGTGAAGTTTCATGGCAAGACGACTCGTTTTCTATTTTTCACGATTTTCAAAACTTTTTACGGTTCAAGATTTTTTAAAATTTTTTCGGAAGGAGTTTTGGCCCAAAACTTGGTAGATGTGATCCCTGTATTTCTTTTTGCCATGCACAAAAAAATTCAAATAAAAAATCGAAGTGTACGAGATTTTGTGACCATTTGAAAAAAGTGTCCCCATTTTAGACACTTTAATGGCTACTGGCAGCAAACCTGTAAAATCTCAAATGCTCTTTAAGGGGGTGTGAGTTCTTGAGGTTTGATGAGGGATAGGAAGCCAATAGAAGGGCCAAGTGGCAGCACCTATCGCACATCATGTGCGCACACCCCCCCGGCCCCCCCGATCATCGGAACCCCAATTCCACTGGTCAGGTTCTCTGGCGATGCTCCGACGATGGTGCCCCCGCAAAGATAAATGCAGCACCAGCATATGCCCGAGCCCAGCATGAGCTATGGCAAGCCTCGGTCCGGTCTGATCTTAGACTTGGAATGAACTCCGTATGCTTAGACTGGGAATGAACTCCGTATGCCTAAGGCAACCCACGAAACGAGAGTACAGCCGCTCAGTCGGCCAGAGGGGTGTGATACGCAGGCCAGGGATCGGTCGGGTCCCCCTTTACGTGCTGCTGATCCTGCTACTGCAACCCTCAGTCTGGTTCAATCTTAGACTGGGAATGAACTCCGTATGCCTAAGCCAACCGACGAAACGAGCGGGCAGGTGGACGGGTGGGCACTATGTCGGCTAGAGAGATGGGATACGCAAGCCGTGGATCGATAGGGTGGTAGGTGGGTTTAGGCACATCTTCATATTTCTATGTGCCAATGCCATTTTTATGGCTTGTAAATTCATAGAATGGTCCCCTAAGCCTTCACGTAAAGTTTCATGCCAAGACGACTCATTTTCTATTTTTCACGATTTTCAAAACTTCTTGCAGTTCGGGATTTTTAAAAATTTTTTGAATGGAGTTTTGGCCCCAAACTAGGTAGATGTGATCCTTGTATTTTTGTTGGCATGCATAAAAAAATTCAGCTAAAAACTCGAATTGTACAAGATTTTGTGACCATTTGAAAAAAGTGTCGCTATTTTAGACACATTACTTGCTACTGGCAGCAAACCTGTAAAATCTCAAATGCTCTTTAAGGGGGTGTGAGTTCTCGAGGTTTGATGAGGGATAGGAGGCCAATATAAGGGCCAAGTACCAGCACCCATCGCACATCATGTGCGCACACCCCCCGATCGTTGGAACCCTAATGACGCCGATCAGGTTCTCTGATGATGCTCCGGTGATGGTGCCCCGACGAAGAAAAATGTAGCACCAGCACATGCCCGAGCCCGGCATGTGCTGCTGGCACCTTCGATCTGATCCGATCTTAGACTGGGAATGAACTCCATATGCTTAGACTGGGAATGAACTCCATATGCCTACGTCAACCAACGAAACGAGCGTGCAGGGGCTTAGCCGGCCAGAGGGGCGGGATGCGCAGGCCGGGTCCCCCTCTACATGCTGCTGATCCTGCTGTCCCAACCCTCGATCTGGTTTGATCTTAGACAGGGAATGAACTCTGTATGCCTAAGCCAACCGACGAAATGAGCGAGCGGGCACTACGCCGGTCAGAGAGATAGGATGCGCAAGCCGTGGATCGATAGGGTGGTAGGTGGGTTTAAGGACATCTTCATATTTCTGTGTGGCAATGCCATTTTTATGGCTTGTAAATTCATACAATGGTCCCTTAAGCCATCACGTGCAGTTTCATGGCAAGACGACTCGTTTTCTATTTTTCACGATTTTCAAAACTTTTTACGGTTCGGGATTTTTTAAAATTTTTTCGGAAGGAGTTTTGGCCCCAAACTTGGCATATGTGATCTTTTTATTTTTTTTGGCTTGCACAAACAAATTCAGCTAAAAACTGGAACTGTACAAGATTTTGTGACCATTTGAAAAAAGTGTCCCCATTTCAGACACTTTAATGGCTACTGGCAACAAACCTGTAAAATTTCAAATGCCCTTTAAGGAGGTGTGAGTTCTCGAGGTTTGATGAGGGATAGGGGGCCAATATAAGGGCCAAGTACCAGCACCCATCACACATCATGTGCGCACACCCCCTCTGCCCTCCCGATCATCGGAACCCTAATGCCATCGATCAGGTTCTCCGGCGATGGTGACCCGACAAAGAAAAATGCAGCACCAGCACATGCTCGAGCCCAGCATGTGCGATCGCAAATCTCGGTCCGGTCTGATCTTACACTGGGAATGAACTCCGTATGGTTAGACCGGGAATGAACTTCGTATGCCTAGGTCAACCCACGAAACAAGCGAGCGGGCACTCAGTCGACGAGAGGGGCGGGATGCGCAAGCCGGGAATCGGCCGGGTCCCCCTCTGCATGCTGCTTATCCTGCTACCACAACCCTCGGTCTGGTCTGATCTCAGACTGGGACTGAACTCCGTATGCCTAAGCCAATCGATGAAACGAGCTGGTGGGCGGGTTGGCACTACGTCGGCCAGAGAGATGGGATGTGCAAGCCATTGATCGATAAGGTGGTAGGTGGGTTTAGGCACATCTTCATATTTCTACATGCCAATGCCATTTTTATTTCTTGTAAATTCATACAATGGTCCCTTAAGCCTTCACGTGAAGTTTCATGGCAAGACGACTCGTTTTCTATTATTCACTATTTTCTAAACTTTTTAGGGTTCGGGATTTTGTAAAAATTTTTTCGGAAGGACTCTTGGCCCCAAGCTTGGGACAATTGATCCTTGTATTTTTTTTGGCATGCACGAAAAAATTCAGCTAAAAACTTGAAGTGTACAAGATTTTGTGACCATTTGAAAAAAGTGTCCCCATTTCAGACACTTTAATGGCTACTGGCAGCAAACTTATAAAATCTCAAATGCTCTTTAAGGGGGTGTGAGTTCTCGAGGTTGGATGAGGGATAGGGGGCCAATATAAGGGCCAAGTACCAGCACCGATCGCACATCATGTGCGCACACCCCCCCGGCCCCCTGATCGCCAGAACCCAATACCGTCGGTCAGGTTCTCCGACGATGCTCCGACGATGGTGCCCCGACAAAGAAAAATGTGGCACCAGCACATGCCCGAGCCTAGTACATGCTATCGGAACATGCGGTCCGGTTCGATCTTAGGCTGGGAATGAACTCCGTATGTTTAGACTGGGAATGAACTCCGTACACCTAAGTCAACCCACGAAATGAGCGTGCGGGCGTTCAGCCGGCTAGAGGGATGGGATGCACAAGTCGAGGATCGGTCGGGTCCCCCTTTATGTGCTATCGATCCTGCTGCCATAACCCTCGATCCGGTCTGATCTTAGACTGGGAATGAACTCCGTATGCCTAAGCCAACCGACGAAACAAGCGGGCGGGCGGACGGGCGGGTACTATGCCGGCCAGAGAGACGGGATCGCAAGTCATGGATCGATAGGGTGGTAGGCGGGTTTAGGCACATCTTAATATTTCCGCATGGCAATGCCATTTTTATGGCTTGTAAATTCATACAATGGTCCCTTAAGCCTTCGCGTGAAGTTTCATGGCAAGACGACTCGTTTTCTATTTTTCATGATTTTGAAACTTTTTGAGGTTCAGGATTTTTCAAAATTTTTTTGGAAGCTTTTCTGGCCCCAAACTTGGTAGACGTGATCCTTGTATTTTTGTTGGCATGCACAAAAAAAATCAGCTAAAAACTCGAGGTGTACAAGATTTTGTGACCATTTGAAAAAAGTGTCCCCATTTCAGACACTTTAATGGCTACTGGCAGCAAACCTGTAAAATCTCAAATGCTCTTTAAGGGGGTGTGAGTTCTCGAGGTTTGATGAGGGATAGGGAGCCAATATAAGGGCCAAGTACCAGCACCCATCGCACATCATGTGTGCACACCCCTCCAGCACCCCCGATCGTCGAAACCCTAATGCCGTCGGTCAGGTTCTCCGGCGATGCTCCGACGATGGTGCCCCGATGAAGAAAAATGCGGCACCAGCACATGCCCGAGCCCAGCATGTGCTGCCGCAACCCTCGGTCTGATCCGATCTTAGACTGGGAATGAACTCCGTATGCTTAGACTGGGAATGAACTCCGTATGCCTAAGGCAACACACGAACTGACCGTGAGCGCGTTCAGCTGACTAGAGGGGCGAGATGCGCAAGCCGGGGATCGATCGGGTCCCCCTCTATGTGCTGCTGATCCTGTTGCCATAACCCTCAGTCTGGTCTGATCTTAGACTGGGAATGAACTTCGTATGCCTAAGCGAACCGATGAAACGAGTAAGCGGGCGGGTGGGCGAGCACTACGCCGACCAGAGAGACGGGATGCGCAAGCCGTGGATCGATAGGGTGATAGGTGGGTTTAGGCACATCTTCATATTTCTACATGCCAATGCCATTTTTATGACTTGTAAATTCATACAATGGTCCCTTAAGCCTTCACATGAAGTTTCATGGCAAGACGACTCATTTTCTATTTTTCACGATTTTTGAAACTTTTTACAGTTCGAGATTTTTTAAAATTTTTTCGGAAGGAGTTTTGGCCGCAAACTTGGTAGACGTGATCCTTGTATTTTGGTTGGCATGCACAAGAAAATTAGCTAAAAACTCAAAATGTACAAGATTTTGTGACCATTTGAAAAAAGTGTCCCCATTTCAGACACTTTAATGGCTACTGGTAGCAAACCTATAAAATCTCAAATGCTCTTTAAGGGGGTGTGAGTTCTCGAGGTTTGATGAGGGATAGGGGGCCAATATAAGGGCCAAGTACCAGCACCCATCGCACATCATGTGCGCACACTCCCCCCCGATGCCCCCGATCGTCGAAACCCCATGGCCGTCGGTCACGTTCTCCGGCGATGATCCGACGATGGTGCCCCGGCGAAGAAAAATGCGACACTAGCACATGTCCGAGCCCAGCATGTGCTGTCGCAACCCTCGGTCCGGTTCGATCTTAGACTGGGAATGAACTCCGTATGCTTAGACTGGGAATGAACTCCGTATGCCTAAGTCAACCCACGAAAATGAGCTTACAGGCGCTCAACCGGCTAGAGGGGCGAGATGCGTAAGCCGGGGATCGATCAGGTCCACCTCTGCGTGCTGCGGATCTTGCTGCCATAACCCTCAGTCTGGTCTGATCACAGACTAGGAATGAACTCTGTATGCCTAAGCGAACCGACACAACAAGCGGGCGGGCGGGCGGGTGGGCACTACACCGACCAGAGAGACAGGATGAGCAAGCCGTGGATCGATAGGGTGGTAGGTGGGTTTAGGCACATCTTCATATTTTCTGCGTGCCAATGCCATTTTTATGGCTTGTAAATTCATACAATAGTCCCTTAAGCTTGTAAATTCATACAATAGTCCCTTAAGCCTTCACGTGAAGTTTCATGGCAAGACGACTCGTTTTTTATTTTTCATGATTTTCAAAACTTTTTACGGTTCGGGATGTTTTAAAATTTTTTCAGAAGGGGTTTTGGCCCCTAACTTGGTAGACGTGATCCTTGTATTTTTGTTGGCATGCACAAAAACATTCAGCTAAAAACTCGATGTGTACAAGATTTTGTGACCATTTGAAAAAAGTGTCCCCATTTTAGACACTTTAATGGCTACTGGCAGCAAACGTGTAAAATCTGAAATGCTCTTTAAGGGGGTGTGAGTTCTCGAGGTTTGATGAGGGAAAAGGGGCCAATATAAGGGCCAAGTACTAGCACCCATCGCACATCATGTGCCCACACCCCCCCCGACCCACCCGATTATCGAAACCCTAATGCCGCCGATCAGGTTCTCCGGCGATGCTCCAGTGATGGTGCCGTGACGAAGAAAAATGCGGCACCAGCATATGCCCGAGCCCAGTATGTGTTGCCGTAACCCTCAGTTCGATCCGATCTTAGGCTGGGAATCAACTCCATATGCTTAGACTGGGAATGAACTCCGTATGCCTAAGTCAACCCATGAAAACAAGCTTCCGGGCGCTCAGCCGACCAGAGGGGCGGGATGCGCAAGTCGGGGATCGGCCTGGTCCCCCTCTACGTGCTATCGATCCTGCTACCATAACCCTCTGTCTGATCTGATCTTGACTAGGAATGAACTCCGTATGCCTAAGCCAACCGACGAAATGAACGGGCGGGCGGGCACTACTTGGGCCAGAGAGACGGGATGTGCAAGCTATGGATCGATAGAGTGGTAGGTGGGTTTAGGCACATATTCATATTTCAGCATGCCAAAGCCATTTTTGTGGCTTGTAAATTCATACAATGGTCCCTTAAGCCTTCACATGAAGTTTCATGGCAAGACGACTCATTTTTTATTTTTCATGATTTTTGAAACTTTTTGCGGTTTGAGATTTTTTAAAATTTTTTCGGAAGGATTTTTGGCCCCAAACTTGGTAGACGTGATCCTTGTATTTTTGTTGCCATGCTGAAAAAAATTCAGCTAAAAAATCGAAGAGTACAAGATTTTGTGACCATTTGAAAAAATGTCCCCATTTCAGACACTTTAATGGATACTGGCAGCAAACCTGTAAAATCTCAAATGCTCTTTAAGGGGGTGTGAGTTCTCAAGGTTTGATGAGGGATAGGGGGCCAATATAAGGGCCAAGTACGAGCACCCATCATGTACGCACACCCCCCCGACCCCCCGATCATCAGAACCCCAATGCCACCGGTCAGGTTCTCCGACGATGCTCCGACGATGGTGCCCCGACAAAGATAAATGCGGCACCAGCACGTGCCTGAGCCCAGCATGTGCTACCGCAACCCTCGGTCTGATCCGATGTTAGACTGGGAATGAACTCCGTATGGTTAGAGTGGGAATGAACTCCGTATGGCTAAGTCAACCCACGAAACGGTAGTTCGGGTGCTCAGGCGGCCAGAGGGGTGGGATGTGTAAGCCAAGGATCGGTCGGGTCCCCCTCTACGTGCTGTCGATCCTGCTGCTACAACCCTCAGTCCGGTCCGATCTTAGACTGGGAATGAACTCCGTATGCCTAAGCCAACCGATGAAATGAGCGGGCGGGCGGGCGGGCACTATGACGGCCAGAGAGGTGAGATGCGCAAGCCGTGCATGGATAGGGTGGTAGGTGGGTTTAGGCACATCTTCATATTTCTGCATGCCAATGCCATTTTTATGGTTTGTAAATTCAGACAATGGTCCCTTAAGCCTTCACGTTAAGTTTCATGGCAAGATGACTCGTTTTCTATTTTTTAAGATTTTCAAAACCTTTTGCGATTCAAGATTTTTAAAAATTTTTTTGGATGGAGTTTTGGCCCCAAACTTGGTAGACGTTATCGCTGTATTTTTTTGGCATGCACAAAAAAATTCAGCTAAAAACTCGAAGTGTACAAGATTTTGTGACCATTCGAAAAAAGTGTCCCCATTTCAGACACTTTAATTGCTAAAGGCAGCAAACCTGTAAAATCTCAAATGCTTTTTAAGGGGGCATGAGTTGTCAAGGTTTGATGAGCGATAGGGGGCCAGTATAAGAGCCAAGTACCAGCACCAATCGCACATCATGTGCGCACACCGCCCCCGGCCGCCCCGATCGTCGGAACCCCAATGCCGCCGGTCAGGTTCTTCGGCGATGCTCTGGCGATGGTGCCCTGGCGAAGAAAATGAGGCACCGGCACATGCCCGAGTCCAGTGTGTGCCACCGCAACCCTCGGTCCGGTCCGATCTTAGACTGGGAATGAACTCCGTATGCTTAGACTGGGAATGAACTCCGTATGCCTAATTCAACCGACGAAACGAGTGTGCGGGTGCTCAGTCGGCCTGAGGGGCGGGATGCGCAAGTCGAGGATCAGCCGTGTCCCCCTCTACGTGCTGCCACAACCCTTATCCCGGTCTGATCTTAGACTGGGAATGAACTCCGTATGCCTAAGCCAACCGATGAAACGAGCGGATGGGCGGGCGGGCACTACGCCGACTAGAGAGACGGGATGCGCAAGCCGTGAATCGATAGGGTGGTAGGTGGGTTTAGGCACATCTTCATATGTCTGCGTGCCAATGCCATTTTTATGGCTTGTAAATTCATATAATGGTCCCTTAAGCCTTCACGTGAAGTTTCATGGCAAGACGACTCGTTTTCTATTTTTCAATATTTTTGAAACCTTCTGCGGTTCGGGATTTTTTAAAATTTTTTCGGATGGAGTTTTGGCCCCAAACTTGGTAGACGTGATCCTTGTACTTTTGTTGCCATGCACAAAAAAATTTAGCTAAAAACTCGAAGTGAACAAGATTTTGTGACCATTTGAAAAAAGTGTCCCCATTTCAGACACTTTATTGGCTACTGGCAGCAAACCTGTAAAATCTCAAATGCTCTATAAGGGGGTGTGAGTTCTCAAGGTTTGATGAGGGATAGGGGGCCAATATAAGGGCCAAGTACCAGCAGCCATCACACATCATGTACGCACACCCCCCCGGCCCCCCTGATCGCCGGAACCCCAATGCTGCAGGTCAGGTTCTCCGGTGAAGAAAAATGCGGCACCAGCACATGCCAGACCCCAGCATGTGCTGTCGTAACCCTCGGTCCAGTCTGATCTTAGATTGGGAATGAACTCCGTATGCTTAGATTGGGAATGAACTCCGTATGCCTAAGTCAACCCACGAAATGAGCGTGCGGGCGTTCAACCGGCCAGAGGGGCGGGATGCGCAAGCCAGGGATCGGTCGGGTCCCCATCTGCGCGTTGCCAATCCTGCTGCCACAACCCTTGGTCTGCTCTGATCTTAGACTGGGAATGAACTCTGTATGCCTAAGCGAACCGACGAAATGAGCGGGCAGGCGGGCAGGCACTACGCCAGCCAGAGAGACGGGATACAGAAGCCGTGGATCGATAGGGTGGTAGGTGGGTTTAGGCACATCTTCATATTTCAGCATGCCATGCACAAAAAAATTCAGCTAAAAACTCGAAGTGTACAGGATTTTGTGACCATTTGAAAAAAGTGTCCGCATTTAAGACACTTTAATGGCTACTGGTAGCAAACCTGTAAAATCTCAAATGCTCTTTAAAGGGGTGTGAGTTCTCAGGGTTTGATGAGGGATAGGGGGCCAATATAAGGGCCAAGTACCAGCACCCATCGCACATCATTTGCACACACCCCCGACCCCCCCGATTGTCGGAACCCCAATGCCACCGGTTAGGTTCTCCGTCGAAGCTCCGACGATGGTGGCCTAGCGAAGAAAAATGCAGCACCAGCATATGCCCAAGCCCAGCATGTGCTGCCACAACCCTCGGTCTAGTCCAATCTTAGACTAAGAATGAACTCCGTATGCTTAGACTGGGAATGAACTCCGTATGCCTAAGTCAACCCACGAAACGAGCGTGCGGGCGCTCAACCGGCCAAAGGGGCGGGATGTGTAAACCGGGGATCGATCGGGTCCCCTTCTGTGTGCTGCTGATCCTGCTACCACAACCTTCAGTCCGGTCTGATTTTTGACTGGGAATGAACTCTGTATGCCTAAGCCAACTGATGAAACGAGCGGGCGGGCGGGCACTACGCCGGCCAAAGAAACGGGATGCGCAAGCTGTGGGTCGATAGGGTGGTAGCTGGGTTTAGGCACATCTTCATATTTCTATGTGCCAATAGGATTTTTATGGCTTTTAAATTCATACAATGGTCCCTTAAGCCTTCACAAGAAATTTCATGGCAAGACGACTCGTTTTCTATTTTTCACGATTTTCCAAATTTTTTGCGGTTCGGGATTTTTAAAAATTTTTCAGAAGGATTTTTGGCCCCAAACTTGGTAGAAGTGATCCTTGTATTTTTGTTGGCATGCACAAAAAAATTCAGCTAAAAACTCTAAATGTACAAGATTTGTGACCATTTGAAAAAAGTGTCCCCATTTCAGACACTTTAATTGCTATTGGCAGCAAACTTGTAAAATCTCAAATGCTCTTTAAGGGGGTGTGAGTTCTCCAGGTTTGATGAGGTATAGGGGGCCAATATAAGGGCCAAGTACCAGCACCCATCGCACATCATGTGCGCATACCCGCACGACCCACCCGATCGTCGAAACCCCAATGCCGCTGGTCAGGTTCTCCGGTGATGCTCTGACAATGGTGCCCCGACGAAGAAAAATGCGGCACCAGCACATGCCCGAACCCAGCATGTGCTGCCGCAACCCTCGGTCCGGTCCGATCTTAGATTGGGAATGAACTCCGTATGCCTAAGTCAACCCACGAAACGAGCGTGCGGGCGCTCAGCCGGCCAGAGGGGTGGGATACGCAAGTCGGGGATCGGTCGGGTCCCCCTCTATGTGCTGCCCATCCTGCTACCACAACCCTCGATCCGGTCTGATCTTAGACTGGGAATGAACTCTGTATGCCTAAGCCAACCGACGAAATGAGCGGGCGGGCTGGAGGACAGGCACTACGCTGGCCAGAAAGACAAGATGCACAAGCTGTGGATCGAAGGGGTGGTAGGTGGGTTTAGGCACATCTTCATATTTCTGCGTGCCAATGCCATTTTTATGGCTTGTAAATTCATACAATTGTCCTTTAAGCCTTCACGTGACGTTTCATGGCAAGACGACTCGTTTTCTATTTTTCATGATTTTCAAAACTTTTTACGGTTCGGGATTTTTTAAAATTTTTTTGGAAGGAGTTTTGGCCTCAAACTTGGTAGACTTGATCCTTTATTTTTGTTGGCATGCACAAAAAAATTCAACTAAAAACTTGAAGTGTACAAGATTTTGTGATCATTTCAAAAAAGTGTCCCCAATTCAGACACTTTAATGGCTACTAGCAGCAAACCTGTAAAATCTCAAATGCTCTTTAAGAGGGTGGGAGTTCTCGAGGTTTGATGAGGGATAGGGGGCCAATATAAGGGCCAAGTACCAGCACCCATCGCACATCTTGTGCGCACACCCCCGGCCCCCTGATCGCCGGAACCCAAATGCCGTCGGTCAGGTTCTTTGGTGATGCTCCGGTGATGGTTCCCCGGTGAAGAAAAATGTGACACCAGCACATGCCCGAGCCCAGCATGTGCTGCCGTAACCCTCGGTTCGGTCCGACCTTAAATTGGGAATGAACTCCGTATGCTTAGACTGGGAAAGAACTCCGTATGCCTAAGTCAACCCACGAAACGAGCGTGCGGGCGCTCAGCCGACCAAAGGGGCAGGATGCGCAAGCCGAGGATTGGTCAGGTCCCCCTCTGCGTGCTACCAATCCCACTGTCGCAACCCTCAGTTCGGTCTGATCTTAGACTGGGAATGAACTCTGTATGCCTAAGCCAACCGACGAAACGAGCGGGCGGGCGGCGGGCGGGCGGGCACTACGTCGGCTAGAGAGATGGGATGAGCAAGCCGTGGATTGATAGGGTGATAGGTTGGTTTAGGCACATCTTCCTATTTTTGTGTGCCAATGCCATTTTTATGGCTTGTAAATTCATACAATGGTCCCTTAAGCCTTCACGTGAAGTTTCATGGCAAGACAACTCATTTTCTATTTTTCACGATTTTCGAAACTTTTTGCGGTTCGGGATTTTTTTTAAATTTTTTCGGAAGGAGTTTTATCCCCAAACATGGTAGACGTGATGCTTTTATTTTTGTTGGCATGCACAAAAAAATTCAGCTAAAAACTCGAAGTGTACAAGATTTTGAGACCATTTCAAAAAAATGTCCCCATTTCAGACACTTTAATTGCTACTGGCAGCAAACCTGTAAAATCTCAAATGCTCTTTAAGGAGGTGTGAGTTCTTGAGGTTTGATGAGGGATAGGGGGCCAATATAAGGGCCAAGTACCAGCACCCATCACACATCTTGTGCGCACACTCCCCTGGCCCCCTGATCGTCGGAACCCAAATGCCACCGGTCAGGTTCTCCGACGATGCTCCAGTGATGGTCCCCGACGAAGAAAAATGCGACACCAGCACATGCCCGAGCCCAGCATGTGCTGCCGCAACCCTCGATCTGGTCCGACCTTAAATTGGGAATGAACTCCGTATGCTTAGACTGGGAATGAACTCTGTATGCCTAAGTCAACCCATGAAACGAGCGTGCGGGCGCTCAGCCGGCCAAAGGGGCAGGATGCGCAAGCCGGGGATCGGCCGGGTCCCCCTCTGCGTGCTACCAATCTTGCAACTGCAACCCTCGGTCCGGTCTGATCTTAGACCGGGAATGAACTCCGTATGCCTAAGCCAATCAACGAAACAAGCGGACGGGCGGGCGGACGGGCGGACACTACGTCGACCAGAGAGACGGGATGCATAAGCCGTGGATCGATAGGGTTGCAGGTGGGTTTAGGCACATCTTCATATTTCTGCGTGCCAATTCCATTTTTATGGCATGTAAATTCGTACAATGGTCCCTTAAGCCATCACGTGAAGTTTCATGGCAGGTCAACTCGTTTTCTATTTTTCACAATTTTTGAAACTTTTTACAGTTCGGGATTTTTTAAAATTTTTTTCGAAGGATTTTTGGCCCCAAACTTGGTAGACGTGATCCTTGTATTTTTGTTCGCACGCACAAAAAAATTCAGCTAAAAACTCGAAGTGTACAAGATTTTGTGACCATTTGAAGAAAGTGTCCCCATTTTAGACAGTTTAATGGCTACTGGCAGCAAACGTGTAAAATCTCAAATGCTCCTTAAGGGGGTGTGAGTTCCTGAGGTTTGATGTGGGATAGGGGGCCAAGTACCAGCACCCATCGCACATCATGTATGCACACCCCCCACCCCCTATCGCCGGAACCCCAATATCGTCGGTCAGGTTCTCCGGCGATGCACCGGCGATGGTGCCCCGATGAAGAAAAATGTGACACCAGCACATGCCCAAGCCTAGCATTTGCTGCCGCAACCCTCGGTTGGATCCGATCTTAGATTGGGAATGAACTTCGTATGCTTAGACTGGGAATGAACTCCGTATCCCTAAGTCAACCTACAAAACGAGCGTGCGGGCGCTCAGTCGGCAAGAGGGGCGGCATGCGCAAGCTGGGGATCGGACGGGTCCCCATTTGTGTGCTGCTGATCCTGCTACCGCAACCCTCAGTCCGGTCTGATCTTAGAAGGGGAATGAACTCCGTATGCCTAAGCCAATCGACGAAACGAGCGAGCGGATAGGTGGGCGGGCACTACGCCGACTAGAGAGATGGGATCCGTAAGCTGTGGATCGATAGAGTGGTTGGTGGGTTTAGGCACATCTTCATATTTCTGTGTGCCAATGCCATTTTTAAGGCTTGTAAATTCATACAATGGTCCCTTAAACCTTCACGTGAAGTTTAATGGCAAGATGACTCGTTTTCTATTTTTCATGATATTCGAAACTTTTTGCGGTTCAGAATTTTTTACAATTTTTTGGAAGGCGTTTTGGTGCCAAACTTGGTAGACGTGATCCTTGTATTTTTGTTGGCATGCACAAAAAAATTCAGCTAAAAACTCGAAGTGTACAAGATTTTGTGACCATTTGAAAAAAGTGTCCTCATTTTAGACACTTTAATGGCTACTGGCAGCAAACCTGTAAAATCTCAAATGCTCTTTAAGGGGGTGTGAGTTCTTGAGGTTTGATGAGGGATAGGGGGCCAATATAAGGGCCAAGTACCAGCACCCATCGCACATCTTGTGCGCACACCCCCTCGGCCCCCTGATCGTCGGAACCCAAATGCCACCGGTCAAGTTCTCCGGTGATGGTTCCCCGACGAAGAAAAATGTGACACTAGCACATGCCCGAGCCCAGCATGTGCTATCGTAACCCTTGGTCTGGTCCGACCTTAAATTGGGAATGAACTCCGTATGCTTAGACTGGGAATGAACTCCGTATGCCTAAGTCAACCCACGAAACGAGCGTGCGGGCGCTCAGTCGGCCAAAGGGATAGGATGCGCAAGCCGGGGATCGGTCGGGTCCCCCTCTGCGTGCTACCGATCCTGCTACTGCAACCCTTGGTTTGATCCGATCTTAGACAGGCAATGAACTCCGTATGCCTAAGTCAACCCATGAAATTAGCGTGCGGGTGGGCGGGCGGGCACTACGTCGGCCAGAGAGACGAGATGCGCAAGTCGTGGATCGATAGGGTGGTAGGTGGGTTTAGGCACACCTTTATATTTTTGCGTGCCAATGCCATTTTTATGGCTTGTAAATTCATACAATGGTCCCTTAAGCCTTCACGTGAAGTTTCATGGCAAGACGACTCGTTTTCTATTTTTCATGATTTTTGAAACTTTTTACGATTCGGGATTTTTTAAAATTTTTCGGAAGGAGTTTTGGCCCCAAACTTGGTAGACGTGATCCTTGTATTTTTGTTGGCATGCACAAAACAATTCAGCTAAAAACTCGAAGTGTATAAGATTTTGTGACCATTTGAAAAAGTGTCCCCATTTTAGACACTTTAATGGCTACTGGCAGCAAACCTGTAAAATCTCAAATGCTCTTTAAGGGGGTGTGAGTTCTCGAGGTTTGATGAGGGATAGGGGGCCAATATAAGGGCCAAGTACCAGCACCCATCGCACATCATGTGCGCACACCGCCCGGCCCCCCCGATCGCCGGAACCCCAATGCCGCCGGTCAGGTTCTCCGACGATGCTCTGACGATGGTGCCCTGTCAAAGAAAAATGCGGCACCAGCACATGCCCGAGCCCAGCATGTGCTATCGTAACCTTCGGTCCGGTCTGATCTTAGACTGGGAATGAACTCCGTATGCCTAAGTCAACCCATGAAACGAGCGTGCAGGCACTCAGCCGGCCAGACGGACGGGATGTGCAAGCTGGGGATCGACTGGGTCCTTCTCTGCATGCTATCGATCCTGCTGCAGCAACCCTCGGTCTGGTCCAATCTTAGACTGGGAATGAACTCCATATGCCTAAGCCAACTGACGAAACGAGCAGGCGGGCTGGCGGCCGGGCGCTACGTCGGCCAGAGAGACGGGATGCACAAGCCATTGATCATTAGGGTGGTAGGTGGGTTTAGGGACATCTGCATATTTCTGTGTGCCAATGATATTTTTATGGCTTGTAAATTCATACAATGGTCCCTTAAGCCTTCACGTGAAGTTTCATGGCAAGACGACTCGTTTTCTATTTTTCACGATTTCTGAAACTTTTTGCGGTTCGGGATTTTTTAAAATTTTTTGGGAAGAATTTTTGGCTCCAAACTTGGTAGAGGTGATCCTTGTATTTTTTTTGGCATGCACAAAAAAATTCAGCTAAAAACTCAAAGTGTACAAGATTTTGTGACCATTTGGAAAAAGTGTCCCCATTTCCGACACTTTAATGGCTACTGGCAGCAAACCTGTAAAATCTCAAATGCCCTTTAAGGGGGTGTGAGTTCTCGAGGTTTGATGAGGTATAAGGGGCCAATATAAGGGCCAAGTACCAGCACCCATCGCACATCATGTGCGCACACCCCCCCGGCCCCCCCGATCGCCGGAACCCCAATGCCGCCGGTCAGGTTCTTCGACGATGCTCCGGCAATGGTGCCCCGACGAAGAAAAATACGGCACCAGCAAATGCCCGAGCCCAGCATGTGCTACCACAACCCTCGATTGGGTCTGATCTTAGACTGGGAATGAACTCCGTATGCCTAAGTCAACCCACGAAAGAAGCGTGCGGGTGCTCAGTCGACTAGAGGGGCGGGATGCGCAAGCAGGGGATCGGCTGGGTCCCCCTCTACGTGCTGTGGATCCTGCTGCCGTAACCCTCGGTCCGGTCCAATCTTAGACTGGGAATGAACTCTGTATGCCTAAGCCAACCGAGGAAACGAGCGGGCGGGCAGGCACTACGTCGGCCAGAGAGACGGGATGCATAAGCAGTGGATCGACAGGGTGGTAGGTGGGTTTAGGCACCTCTTCATATTTCTGCATGCCAATGCAATTTGTATGGCTTGTGAATTTATACAATGGTCCCTTAAGCCTTCACGTGAAGTTTCATGGCAAGACAACTTGTTTTCTATTTTTCACGATTTTCGAAACTTTTTGTAGTTTGGGATTTTTTAAAATTTTTTCGGAAGGATTTTGGGCCCCAAACTTGGTAGACTGGATCCTTGTATTTTTTTTGGCATGGACAAAAAAATTCAGCAAAAAAACTAGAAGTGTACAAGATTTTGTGACCATTTGAAAAAAGTGTCCCCATTCCAGACACTTTAGTGGCTACTGGCAGCAAACTTGTAAAATTTCAAATGCTCTTTAAGGGGGTGTGAGTTCTAGAGGTTTGATGAGGGATAGGGGGCCAATATAAGGGCCAAGTACTAGCACCCATTGCACATCATGTGCGCACACCCCCCCAACCCCCCGAGCGTCGGAACCCTAATGCCGTCGGTCAGGTTCTCCGACGATGCTCCGACGATGGTGCCTCGGTGAAGAAAAATACAGCACCAGCACATGCCCGAGCCCAGCATGTGCTGCTGCAACCCTCGGTCCGATTCGATCTTAGACTGGGAATCAACTCCGTATGCCTAAGTCAACCCACGAAACGAGCTTGCGGGTGCTCAGCCGGCCAGAGGGGCGGGATGCGCAAGTCGGGGATCGACTAGGTCCCCTTCTGCGTCCTGCCGATCATGCTATCGAAACCCTCGATCCGGTCCGATCTTAGACTGGGAATGAATTTTGTATGCCTAAGCCAACCAACGAAACGAGCGGACAGGCGGGCACTACGCCGGCCAGAGAGACGGGATGCGCAAGCCGTGGATCGATAGGGTGCTAGGTGGGTTTATGCACATCATCATATTTCTACGTGCCAATGCCATTTTTATGGCTTGTAAATTCATACAATGGTCCCTTAAGCCTTCACGTGAAGTTTCATGGCAAAACTCGAAGTGTACAAGATTTTGTGACCATTTGAAAAAAGTGTCCCCATTTTAGACACTTTAATGGCTACTGGCAGCAAACCTGTAAAATCTCAAATGCTCTTTAAGGGGGTGTGAGTTCTCGAGGTTTGAGGAGGGATAGGGGCCCATAATAAGGGCCAAGTACCAGCACCCATCGCACATCATGTGCGCACACCCCTCCGGCACCCCCGATCGTCAGAACCCCAATGCCGTCGGTCAGGTTCTCTGGCGATGCTCTAACGATGGTGCCCCGACGAAGAAAATTGCGGCACCAGCACATGCCCGAGCCCAGCATGTGCTGTCGGAACCCTCAGTCTGACCCGATCTTAGACTGGGAATGAACTCTGTATGCTTAGACTGGGAATGAACTCCGTATGCCTAAGTCAACCCACGAAATGAGCGTGCGGGTGCTCAGTAGGCCAGAGGGGCGGGATGCGCAAGCTGGGGATCGACCGAGTCCCCCTCTGCATGCTGTTGATCCTGCTACTGCAACCCTCGGTCGGGTCCAATCTTAGACTGGGAATGAACTCCGTATGCCTAAGCTAACCGACGAAATGAGCGGGCAAGCGGGCACTACGTCGGCCAGAGAGACGGGATGCGCAAGCCGTGGATCGATAGGGTGATAGCTGGGTTTAGGCACATCTTCATATTTTTGTGTGCCAATGCCATTTTTATGGGTTGTAAATTCATTTAATGGTCCCTTAAGCCTTCACGTGAAGTTTTATGGCAAGACGACTCGTTTTCTATTTTTCATGATTTTTGAAACTTTTTGCGGTTTGGGATTTTTTAAAATTTTTTCGGAAGGAGTTTTTGCCCGAAACTTGGCAGACATGATCCTTGTATTTTTTTTGGCATGCACAAAACAATTCAGCTAAAAACTCGAAGTGTAAAAGATTTTGTGACCATTTGAAAAAAGTGTCCCCATTTCAGACACTTTAATGGCCACTGGCAGCAAACCTGTAAAATCTCAAATCCTCTTTAAGGGGGAGTGAGTTCTCAAGGTTTGATGAGGGATAGGGGGCCAATATAAAGGCCAAGTATCAGCACCCATCGCACATCATGTGCGCACACCCCCCCGGCCCCCTAGATCGCCGGAACCCCAATGCAGCCGGTCAAGTTCTCCAGCGATGCTCTAACGATGGTGCCCCGACGAAGAAAAATGCGACACCAGCACATGCTCAGGCCCAGCATGTCCTGCCGTAACCCCCGGTCCAGTTTGATCTTAGACGGGAATGAACTCCGTATGCTTAGACTGGGAATGAACTCCGTATGCCTAAATTAACCCACGAAACAAGTGTGCGGGCGCTCAGCCGGCCATGGAGACGGGATGCGCATGTCGGGCATCAGTCGGGTCCCCTTCTGCATGCTGCCGATCCTGCTACCGCAACTCTCGGTCTGGTCCAATCTTAGACTAGGAATGAACTCCGTACGCCTAAGCCAATCGACAAAACGAGCGGGCGGGCGAGCGGGCACTACGCCGACCAGAGAGACGGGATGCACAAGCCGTGGATCGATAGGGTGGTTGGTGGGTTTAGGCACATCTTCATATTTCTGCTTGCCAATGCCATTTTTATGGCTTGTAAATTCATACAAAGGTCCCTTAAGCCTTCACGTGAAGTTTCATGCCAAGATGACTCGTTTTCTATTTTTCACGATTTTTGAAACTTTTTACGGCTCGAGATTTTTTAAAATTTTTTTGGAAGGAGTTTTTTGCCCCAAACTTGGTAGACATGATCCTTGTATTTTTTTTGGCATGCACAAAAAAATTCAGCTAAAAACTCGAAGTGTACAAGATTTTGTGACCATTTGAAAAAAGTGTCCCCATTTCAGACACTTTAACGGCTACTGGCAGCAAACCTGTAAAATCTCAAATGCTCTTTAAGGGGGAGTGAGTTCTCGAGGTTTGATGAGGGATAGGGAGCCAATATAAGGGCCAAGTACCAGTACCCATCGCATATCATGTGCGCACACCCCCCCGGCCCCCCAGATCGTCGGAACCCCAATGTCGCCGATCAGGTTCTCCAGCGATGCTCCGACGATGGTGCCCCGACGAAGAAAAATGCGACACCAGCACATGCTCGGGCACAGCATGTCCTGTTGCAACCCTCATTTGGATCCGATCTTAGACTAGGAATGAACTCCGTATGCCTAAATTAACCTACGAAACAGGCGTGCGGGCGCTCAGCCGACCAGAGGGGTGGGATGCGCATGTCGGGGATCGGTCGGGTCCCTCTCTGTATGCTGCCGATCCTGCTATCGCAACTCCTGGTCTGGTCTGATCTTATACTAGTAATGAACTCCGTACACCTAAGCCAACCGGCGAAACGAGCGGGCGGGCGGGCGAGCGGGCACTACGTCGGCCAGAGAGACGGGATACACAAGCCATGGAGCGATACGGTGGTTGGTGGGTTTCGGCACCTCTTCATATTTCTGCTTGCCAATGACATTTTTATGGCTTGTAAATTCATACAATGGTCCCTTAAGCCTTCACATGAAGTTTCATGCCAAGACGACTCGTTTTCTATTTTTCACGATTTTTGAAACTTTTTGCGGTTCGGGATTTTTTAAAATTTTTTCAGAAAGAGTTTTGGTCCCAAACTTGGTAGACATGATCCTTGTATTTTTATTGGCTTGCATAAAAAAATTCAGCTAAAAAATCAAAGTGTACAAGATTTTGTGACCATTTGAAAAAAGTGTCCCCATTTCAGACACTTTAACGGCTACTGGCAGCAAACCTGTAAAATCTCAAATGCTCTTTAAGGGGGTGTGAGTTCTCACGGTTTGATGAGGGATAGGGGGCCAATATAAGGGCCAAGTACCAGCACCCATCACACATCATGTGCGCACACCCCCCGGCCCCCTCGATCGTCGGAACCCTAATGCCACTGGTCAGGTTCTCCTACGATGCTCTGGCGATGGTGCCCCGACGAAGAAAAATACGGCACCAGCATGTTCTTCCGCAACCCTCAGTCCGATCCGATCTTAGACTGGGAATGAACTCTGTATGCTTAGACTGGCAATGAACTCCGTATGCCTAAGTTAACCCACGAAATGAGCTTGCGGGCGCTCAGTCGACCAGAGGGGCGGGATGTGCAAGTCGGGGATCGATCAGGTCCCACTCTGCGTGCTACCAATCCTACTACCACAACCCTCGGTCCAGTCTGATCTTAGACTGGGAATGAACTCCGTATGCCTAAGCCAACCAACGAAATGAGCAGACGGGCGGGCACTACGCCGGCCAGAGAGACGGGATGCGCATGCCGTGGATCGATACGGTGGTAGGTGGGTTTAGGCACATCTTCATATTTCTGCATGCCAATGCCATTTTTATGGCTTGTAAATTCATACAATGCTCCCTTAAGCCTTCACGTGAGGTTTCATGGCAACACGACTCGTTTTCTATTTTTCACGATTTTTGAAACTTTTTATGGTTCGGGATTTTTTTAAATTTTTTCGGAAGGAGTTTTAGCCCCAAACTTGGTAGATGTGATCCTTGTGTTTTTTTTTGGCATGCACAAAACAATTCAGCTAAAAACTTGAAGTGTACAAGATTTTGTGACCATTTGAAAAAAGTGTAACCATTTTAGACACTTTAATGGCTACTAGTAGCAAACCTGTAAAATCTCAAATGCTCTTTAAGGGGGTGTGAGTTCTCAAGGTTTGATGAGGATAGGGGGCCAATATAAGGGCCAAGTACCAGCACAACATATGCACACACCTCCCGGCCCCCCCGATCGTCAGAACCCCAATGTCGTCGATCAGGTTCTCCTGCAATGCTCCGACGATTGTGCCCCGGTGAAGAAAAATACGGCACCAGCACATGCCTGAGCCCAGCATGTGCTAGCGCAACCCTTGGTCTTGTCTGATCTTAGACTGGGAATGAACTCCGCATGCCTAAGTCAACCCACGAAACGACCATGCGGGCGCTCAGTCGGCCAGAGGGGCGGGATGCGCAAGTCGGGGATCGACCGGGTCCCTCTCTGCGTGCTGTCGATCTTGCTACCGCAACCCTCGGTCTGGTCCAATCTTAGACTAGGAATGAACTCCGTATGCCTAAACCAACTGACGAAAGGAGCGAGCGGGCGGGCGGGCCCTACGTCGGCCAGAGAGACAGGATGTGCAAGCCGTGGATCGATAGGGTGGTACGTGGGTTTAGGCACATCTTCATATTTCTGCATGCCAATGCCATTTTTATGGCTTGTAAATTCATTCAATGGTCCCTTAAGCCTTCACGTGAAGTTTCATGGCAAGACGACTCATTTTTTATTTTTCACGATTTTTGAAACTTTTTAAGGTTCGGGATTTTTTAAAATTTTTTCGGAAGCTATTTTAGCCCTAAACTTGGTAGACATGATCCTTGTATTTTTGTTGGCATGAACAAAAATATTCCGCTAAAAACTCGAAGTGTACAAGAGTTTGGGACCATTTGAAAAAAGTGTCCCCATTTCAGACACTTTAATGGCTACTGGCAGCAAACCTGTAAAATCTCAAATGCTCTTTAAGGGGGTGTGAGTTCTCACGGTTTGATGAGGGATAGGGGGCCAATATAAGGGCCAAGTACCAGCAGCCATCACACATCATGTGCGCACACCCCCTCCGGCCCCCCTGATCGTCGGAACCCCAATGCCGCCGGTCAGGTTCTCTGGCGATGCCCCGCGATGGTGCCCCGACGAAGCAAAATGAGGTACCAGCACATGCCCAAGCCCAGCATGTGCTGCTGCAACCCTCAGTCCGGTCCGATCTTAGACTGGGAATGAACTCCGTATGCCTAAGTCAACCCACGAAACGAATGTGCGTGCGCTTAGCCGGCCAGAGGGGCGGGATGAGCAAGCCAGGGATCGGTCGGGTCCCCCTCTGCATGCTACCGATCCTGCTACCGCAACCCTCAGTCTAGTGTGATCTTAGATAGGGAATGAACTCCGTATGCCTAAGCCAACTGACGAAACGAGCTAGAGGGTGGACGGGCAGGCACTACACCGGCCAGAGAGATGGGATGTGCAAGCTGTGGATCGATAGGGTAGTAGGTGGGTTTAGGCACATCTTCTTGTTTCTACGTGCCAATGCCATTTTCATGGCTTGTAAATTCATACAATGGTCCCTTAAGCCTTCACGTGAAGTTTCATGGCAAGACGACTCGTTTACTATTTTTCATGATTTTTGAAACTTTTTACGATTCGGGATTTTTTAAAATTTTTTCGAAAGGAGTTTTGGACCCAAACTTGGTAGACGTGATCCTTGTATTTTTTTTGGCATGCACAAAAAACTTCAGCTAAAAACTCGAAGTGTACAAGATTTTGTGACCATTTGAAAAAAGTGTCCCCATTTCAGACACTTTAATGGCTACTGGCAGCAAACCTATAAAATCTCAAATGCTCTTTAAAGAGGTGTGAGTTCTCGAGGTTTGATGAGGGATAGGGGGCCAATATAAGGGCCAAGTACCAGCACCCATCACACATCATGTGTGCACACCCCCCCCGGGCCCTCCGATCGCCAGAACCCTAATGCCGTCGGTCAGGTTCTCCGGCGATGCCCCGCGATGGTGCCCCGACGAAGCAAAATGTGGTACCAACACATGCCCGTGCCCAGCATGTGCTGCTGCAACCCTCAGTCCGATCCGATCTTAGACTGGGAATGAACTCCGTATGCCTAAGTCAACCCACGAAATAAGCGTGCATGCGCTCAGTCGACCAGAGGGGCGGGATGAGCAAGCCGGGGATCGGTCGGGTCCCCCTCTGCATGCTACCGATCCTGCTACCGTAACCCTCAGTCTGGTGTGATCTTAGACAAGGAATGAACTTCGTATGCCTAAGCCAACCGATGAAACGAGTGAGAGGGCGGGCGGGCAGTCACTACGCCGGCCAGAGAGATGGGATGCGCAAGTTGTGGATCGATAGGGTGGTAGGTGGGTTTAGGCACATCTTCTTGTTTCTACATGCCAATGCCATTTTTATGGCTTGTAAATTCATACAATGGTCCCTTAAGCCTTCATGTGAAGTTTCATGGCAAGACGACTCGTTTTCTATTTTTCATAATTTTTGAAACTTTTTACGGTTCGGGATTTTTTAAAATTTTTTCAAAAGGAGTTTTGGCCCCAAACTTGGTAGACGTGATCCTTGTATTTTTTTTGGCATGCAAAAAAACTTCAGCTAAAAACTCGAAGTGTACAAGATTTTGTGACCATTTGAAAAAAGTGTCCCCATTTCAGACACTTTAATGGCTACTGGCAGCAAACCTATAAAATCTCAAATGCTCTTTAAAGAGGTGTGAGTTCTCGAGGTTTGATGAGGGATAGGGGGCCAATATAAGGGCCAAGTACCAGCACCCATCGCACATTATGTGCGCACACCCCCCGGCCCCCCTGATCGTTGGAACCCTAATGCTGTCCGGTTAGGTTCTCCGATGATGCTCCGGTGATGGTGCCCCGGTGAAGAAAAATATGGCACCAGCACATGCTCGAGCCTAGCATGTGCTGCCGTAACCCTCGGTACAGATCAATCTTAGACTGGGAATGAACTCCGTATGCTTAGACTGGGAATGAACTCCGTATGCCTAAGTCAACCCATGAAACGAGCGTGCGGGTGCTCAGCCGACCAGAGGGGCGGGATGCGCAAGCCAGGGATCGACCGGGTCCCCTCTGTGTGCTGCCAACCTGCTGCCGCAACCCTCTATTTGGTTCGATCTTAGACTGGGAATGAACTCCATATGCCTAAGCCAACAGACAAAACGAGAGGGCGGGCGGGCACTACGTCGGCCGGAGGGACGGGATGCGCAAGCCGTGGATCGATAGGGTGGTCGGTGGGTTTAGGCACATCTTCATATTTCTGTGTGCCAATGCCATTTTTATGTCTCGTAAATTCATACAACGGTCCCTTAAGCCTTCACGTGAAGTTTCATGGCAAGACGACTCGTTTTCTATTTTTTATGATTTTTGAAACTTTTTACGGTTCGAGATTTTTTAAAAGTTTTTCAGAAGGAGTTTTGGCTCCAAACTTGGTAGACGCGATCCTTGTATTTTTGTTGGCATGCACAAAACAAATCAGCTAAAAACCCGAAGTGTACAAGATTTTGTGACCATTTCAAAAAAAGTGTCCCGATTTCAGACACTTTAACGGCTACTGGCCGCAAACCTGTAAAATCTCAAATGCTCTTTAAGGGGGTGTGTGTTCTCGAGGCTTGATGAGGGATAGGGGGCCAGTATAAAGGCCAAGTACCAGCACCCATCGCACATCATGTGCGCACACCCCCCGCCCCCCGATCGTCGGAAGCCCAATGCCGCCGATTAGGTTCTCCAGTGATGGTGCCCCGACGAAGAAAAAATACGACACCAGCACTTGCCCGAGCCTTGCATGTGCTGTCGCAACACTCGTTACGATCCGATCTTAGACTGGGAATGAACCCCGTATGCTTAGACTGGGAATGAACTCTATATGCCTAAGTCGACCCACGAAATTAGCATACGGGCACTCCGCCGACCAGAGGGGTGGGATGCGCAGGCTAAGGATCAATCGAGTCCCCCTCTACGTGCTGTTGATCCTGCTACCACAACCCTCAATCCGGTCTGATCTTAGACTGGGAATGAACTTTGTATGCCTAAAACAATTGACGAAAAGAGCAAGCGGCCGGGCACTACGCCAGCCAGAGAGACGGGATAAGCAAGCCGTGGATCGATAGGGTGGTAGGTGGGTTTCGGTACATCTTCATATTTCTATGTGCCAATGCCATTTTTATGGCTTGTAAATTCATACAACGGTCCCTTAAGCCTTCACGTGAAGTTTCATGGCAAGACGACTCGTTTTTTATATTTCACGATTTTTGAAACTTTTTACGGTTCGGGAGTTTTTAAAATTTTTTTCGAAGGCGTTTTGGTGCCAAACTTAGTAGACGTGATCCTTTTATTTTTTTTGGCATGCACAAAAAAATTCAGCTAAAAACTCGAAGTGTACAAGATTTTGTGACCATTTGAAAAAAGTATCCCCATTTTAAACACTTTAATGGCTACTGGCAGCAAACCTGTAAAATCTCAAATGCTCTTTAAGGGGGTGTGAGTTCTCGAGGTTTGATGAGGGATAAGGGGCCAATATAAGGGTCAAGTAAAAGCACCCATGACACATCATGTGCGCACACCCCCCCGCCCCCCTCGATCGTCGAAACCCTAATGCCGTCGGTCAAGTTCTCCGGCGATGCTCCGACGATGGTGCCCCGGGGAAGAAAAATACGGCACCAGCACATGCTCGAGCCCAACATGTGCTGCTGCAACCCTCGATCTAGTCCGATCTTAGACTGGCAATGAACTCCGTATGCTGAGACTGGGAATGAAGTCCGTATGCCTAAGTCAACCAACGAAATGTGCGTGCGGGCGCTCAGCCGGCTAGAGGGGCGTGATGCGCAAGCTGGGGATAGATCGGGTCCCCCTTTGTGTGCTGCTGATCTTACTACTGCAACCCTCGGTTCGGCCCAATCTTAGACTGGGAATGAACTCCGTATGCCTAAGCCAACCAACAAAACGAGCGAGCGAGCGGGCGGGCACTACACCGGCGAGAGAGACGGGATGCGCAAGCCGTGGATTGATAGTGTGGTAGGTGGGTTTGGGCACATCTTCATATTTCTGTGTGCCAATGCCATTTTTATGGCTTGTAAATTCATACAATGGTCCCTTAAGCCTTCACGTGAAGTTTCATAGCAAGATGAATCATTTTCTATTTTTCATGATTTTTTAAACTTTTTACGGTTCGAGATTTTTTAAAATGTTTTCGGAAGGATTTTTGGCCCCAAACTTGGTAGACGTGATGCCTATATTTTTGTTGGCATGCACAAAAAATTTCAGCTAAAAACTCAAAGTGTACAAGATTTTGTGACCATTTGAAAAAAGTGTCCCCATTTCAGACACTTTAATGACTACTGGCAGCAAACCTGTAAAATCTCAAATGCTCTTTAAGGGGGAGTGAGTTCTCGAGGTTTGATGAGGGATAGGGGGATCAATATCAGGGCCAAGTCCCAGCACCCATCGCATATCATGTGTGCATACCCACCCCGGCCCCCCCGATCATCGGAACCCTAATACCGTTGGTCAGGTTCTTCGGTGATGCTCTGACGATGGTGCCCCGACGAAGAAAAATACGGCACTAGCACATGCCCGAGCCCAACATGTGCTGCCGCAACCATCGGTCTGATCCGATCTTAGACTGGGAATGAACTCCATATGCTTAGATTGGGAATGAACTCCGTACGCCTAAGTCAACCCACGAAACAAGTGTTCGGGCGCTCAGCAGACCAGAGGGGCAGGATGCGCAAGCCTTCACGTGAAGTTTCATGCAAGACGACTCATTTTTTATTTTTCACTATTTTGAAAACTTCTTGGCATTCGGGATTTTTTAAAATATTTTCAGAAAGAGTTTTGGCCCCAAACTTGGTAGACATCATCCTTTATTGTTTGTTGGCATGCACAAAAACAATTCAGCTAAAAACTCGAAAGTGTACAAGATTTTGTGACCATTTGAAAAAAGTGTCCCCATTTCAGACACTTTAATGACTACTAGCAGCAAACATAAAAAATCTCAAATGCTCTTAAGGGGGTGTGAGTTTCTCAAGGTTTGATGAGGGATAGGGAGCCAATATAAGGGCCAAGTACTAGCAGCCATCGCACATCATGTAAGGCACACCCCGCCTGACCCCCCCGATCGCCAGAACCCCAATGCCGCCAGTCAGGTTCTCCGACGATGCTCCGGCGATGGTGCCCTGATGAAGAAAAATACGGGTACCAGGACATGCCCGAGCCCAGTATGTGCTGCCATAACCTCGGTCCGGTATGATTTTTAGACTGGGA